>QEYB01000999.1:0-600000 GCA_017562135.1 Dipylidium caninum
TGCTCTTGCCCACAATTTGCACCCACATTTGTCTTTTCAAAAAAATGCCGACACTCTTATCAACTGTCTCCTCTCACAGACACCCTTTTCAAATCACACATTCGCTTTCTTCCATACTGCAACAAAGGCACCACCACCAACATCGCATAAGTTGGATAATCGAGCTGTGCCTACAATTCTTTTGCACACTCAGCAAACATCTCTATCTTCAGACAAGAGAGAGATTCCTTCATCACTGTCTCCTCACTTGCACCCTTCTTCAACTCAACAACTTACGTCTTTCTCCATACCTGCAACCAAAGGATCACCCCTACATCGTCATACCTTGGAGAATTCGAGTGCCTCGCCAAGCATATGCTTGCCACACTCCGCACCCAAATTCTCTTTCTTTTCAGAACAAACTGCCGCACACTTCATTTCACTGTCTCCCTCACTCCCCTTCTTTTGATATCAAACACTTCCTCTTTATCTCAGTTACTTGCAAAAGGCACACCACAAATTCGCATACCTTTGGACGATCGAGTGCTCTCGCAAGACAAGCTTTGCAGCACACTCCACACGCCATAATATTATTCAAGACAAACTGCGCACACTTCCTTCACTGTGTCCCTCACTGCACCATTCTTCAGACTCAACACTTCGTCTTTCTCCATTACGCAATAAGGCACCACCCCAACATCGCTACCTGGAGAATTCAGTGCCTTGCCAGACAATGCTTTGCCCACACTCCCATCCGCAACCGTACATTCTTCTCTTCAAGTCAACTGGACCGCCGCTCATCACTGTCTCCTCACTGCCACCTTCTTGCAACTCAACACTTCGTCTTTTCTCCAGCTACTGCAAACCAAAGGCAACCAAGTCACATCGCATTCAATACCTTGGAGTATTCGAGTTGCCTTGCCAAGACAATGCTTTGCCCGCCTCTCTCACGCAAGAACTAACTGCCGCCTCTGCTAAGTCGCTGTCTCCCTCATGCCAGCTTCTTCACTCAACAATTCGTCTTTTTCTCCGTGCTGCAACAAAGGCACTGTCAATAGCATCACTTCGTGAATGCGAGTGCCTTGCCTCAAGACAATGCTTCCTCCGCGCACCGCCTCTCTCCATCTGCAAGACTGTCTGCTCATCACTCCCCTCACTCCACGCCTTCTTCAACTCACACTTCGTCTTTTTCTCCTTGCTAAAAAAGGCACCAGTCCAGAATAGCGTAGAATGCGAGTGCCTTGCCAAGACAATGCCTTTGGTCCCGCACCGCCTCTCTCATCTGCAAGACTAACTGCCGCATTCGCTATCACTGTCTCGCCTCAGTCTTTTTTCACCGTGCTGCAAAAACGCACAGTCCAGCATAGACATACGCTTCGTGAAATGCGAGTGCTTGCTGAGACAATCTTTTGCCCACAACTCAGCACAACGCCTCTCTCATCTGATCGTCAAGACAAACTGCCGCACTGCCTCAATCGCCTCGCTCACTCCAACCCTTCTTCAACTCAAGCACTTTCGTCTTTTCTCCATAGTGCAAACCAAAGGCAACCAGTCCAGCATAGCACACCTTCGTGAATTCGAGTGCCTTGCCAAGACTAATGCTTTGCCCACACTCCGCCACGCCTCTCTCATCTCCAACTGCCGCACATTCTGCCCGTCACTGTCTCCCTCATCCATCACTTCTTCAACTACAAACACTTCGTCTTGTCTCCGTGCTCAAACAAAGGCACCAGTCCAGCATAGCATACCTTCGTGGAAATTCGAGTGCCTTGCAAGACAATGCTTTGCCCACACTCCGCATCGAACCTCCTCTCTTAATCTTTTAAGCAAGCTGACGCACACGTTCGCTTGCTCATGCACTGTCTCCCTCACTTTGCACCCTTCTTCATCAAGTCAACACACTTCGTCTTTTCTCCATACTGCAACAAAGGCACACCCAACATAGGCATACCTAGGAATGCGAGTGATTGCCGCTCAAGACAATGCTTTCCCACACTCCGCACCGAGAAATTCTATTATTCTCTTCTATCTGACAATATATTCAAAACTAGCCGCACACTCCATCCTTATCCTCTCTCCTTCACTGCACCCTTCTCACTTCACACTCAAACAAATTCGACTTTTCTCCATGACGTGCATCAAAGGCACCAAGTCCCGAACATCGCATACGTTGGAGAATTTGAGTGCCTTGCCAAGACAATGCTTTGCCCACAATCCGCACCGCCTCATCTTCTTGTTCCTTTTTAAGAAAAACTGCCGCACACTTCCTCATCACGTGCTCCCTCACTGCACCCTTCTTCAACTGCAACACTTCGTCTTTTCTCCATACTCAACAAAGGCACACCACCCGAACATCGCATACCTTGGTGAATTCGAGTGCACTTGCCAGACAATGCTTTGCCCACACTCCGCCGCGCCTCTCTTATTCAAGACAAACTGCCGCACACTTCCTCATCACTCTCTCCTTCACCTGCACCCTTCTTCAACTCAACACTTTTTCGTCTTTTCCATACTGCATCAAAGGCATCACCCGAACATCGCATAGTTGGAGAAATTTGAGTGCCTTTGCCAAGACAATGCTTTGCCACAATCCGCACCTCATCTCTTCTTTTTAAGAAGACTTGCCGCCACAGCTTCCCTATCACTGTCTCCCTCACTGCACCCTGCTTCAACTCAACAACTTCGTCTTTTCTCCATACCTGCAACAAAGGCACCACCCCACATCGCATACCTTGGACACAAGAATTACCGAGTGCCTTGCCAAGACAATGCTTTGCCCAACACTCCGCACCGCGCTTCTATTTTTTAAGACCAAACTGCCGCACACTGCCGCACACTCCTTATCTCAACTGTCCTACCATCTGCACCCTTCTTCAACCACTCACTTCGACTTTTCTCCTGTTCTCCCTCCACACTCAACACTTCGGCAAAAAAGCATAGTTTGGGAGATTGAGTGCTGCCTTGCCAAGCAATGCTTTGCACCACACTTCCTTTGATCACTGTCTCCCTCATTCAACACTTCGTCTTTTCTCATACGTGCCTGCAACAAAGGCAGCACGCCCAACATCGCATACTAGCAGTGCCTTGCCAAGACAATGCTTTTCCCACACTCCGCACCGTCTAATATTCAGACAAACTGCCGCACACTTCCTTATCACTGTCTCCCTCACTGCACCTTCTTCAACTCAACACTTCGTCTTTTCTCCATACTGCAAACAAAGGCATCCACACCGAACATCGCATACGTTGGAGAATTTGAGTGCCTTGCCAAGACAATGCTTTGCCCACAATCCGCACCCTTCTCTTCTTTTTAGAAAACTGCCGCACACTTCCTTATCACTGTCTCCCTCACTGCACCTTCTTCCAAGCTCAACACTTCGTCTTTTCTCCATACTGCAACAAAGGCAGCCACCCCAACATCGCATAATAGAGTGACTTGCCAAGACAATGCTTTGCCCACACTCCGCACCTAATCCTCTTATATTCAAGACAAAACTGCCGCACTTCCTTATCACTGTCTCCCTCACTCACCTCTTCAACTCAACACTTCGTCTTTTCTCCTACTGCATCAAAGGCACACCCAACATCGCCATTCGTTGGGCGAATTTGAGTGGCCTTGCCAAGACAATGCTTTGCCCACAATCGCACTCATCTCTTCTTTTTAAGAAAAACTGCGCGCACACTTCCTTATCACTGTCTCCGCTCACTGCACCCTTCTTCAACTCAACACTTCGTCTTTTCTCCATACTGCAACAAAAGGCACCACCCCAACATCGCATTACGTTGGAGAATTTGAGTGCCTTGCCAAGACAATGCTTTGCCCACAATCCGCACCTCATCTCTTTTTTCAAAGCACAAAGCTGCCGCACACGTTCCTTATCAGCTGCTCTCGCCTTCACTGCACCCTTCTTCATCAACACTTGTTCTTTTTCTCCATACTGCCAAAGGCAGCCCCTCATCGCATACCTTGGAGATATACGAGTGCTCCAAGACAATGCTTTGCCCACACTGCACGCCTCTTATATATTCAGAAAACTGCCGCACACTTCCTTATCACTCTCTCCTTCACTGCACCCTTTCTTCAATCAACACTTCGTCTTTTCTCCATACTGCATCAAAGGCATCACCCGAAACATCGCATACGTTGGAGAATTTGAGTGCCTTGCCAGACAATCTTTGCACCAATCCGCACCTCATCTCTCTTCTTTTTAAGAAAACTGCCGCACACTTCCTTATCACTGTCTCCCTCACTGCACCCTTCTTCAAGTCAACACTTCGTCTTTTCTCCATACTGCACACAAAGGCACCACCCCAACATCGCATACCTTCGAGAATTCGAGTGCCTTGCCAAGATGCTTTGCCCACTCCGCACCATCTCTCTTTTAAGACAAACTGCCGCACACTTCCTCATCACTTCTCTCTCACTGCACCCTTCTTCAACTCAACACTTTCGTCTTTTCTCCATACGCAACAAAGGCAGCCCCAACATCGCATACCTAGAATGAGTTTGCCAAGACAATGCTTTGCCCCACACTCCGTCTATGAAAAACACACTCTCTCCTTCACTGCACCCTTCTTCAACTCAACACTTCGTCTTTTCTCCATACTGCATCAAAGGCATCACCGAACATCGCATACGTTGGAGAATTTAGTGGGCCTTGCCAAGACAATGCTTTGCCCACAATCCGCACCTCCTCTTCTTTTTTAAGACAAACTGCCGCACACTTCCTTATCACTGTCTCCCTCACTGCACCCTTCTTCAACTCAACACTTCGTCTTTTCTCCATACTGCAACAAAGGCACCACCCCAACATCGCATACCTTCGGAGATTCGAGTGCCTTGCCAAGCACAATGCTTTGCCCACACCGCACCGCCTCTAATATCTTCAAGACAAACTGCCGCACACTTCCTTATCACTGTCTCCCTTCACTGCACCCTTCTTCAACTCAACACTTCGTCTTTTCTCCATACTGCATCAAAGGCATCACCCGAACATCGCATACGTTGGAGAATTTGAGTGCCTTGCCAAGACAATGCTTTTGCCACAATCCGCACCCATCTCTTCTTTTTAAGAAAAACTGCCCGCACACTTTCCTTATCACTGTCTCCCTCACTGCACCCTTCTTCAACTCAACACTTCGTCTTTCTCCATACTGCAACAAAGGCACACCCCAACATCGCATACTTGGAGAATTCGCGAGTGCATTGCCAAGACAATGCTTGCCCACACTCCGCACTATCTTCTTATTTCAAGACAAACTGCCGCACACTTCCTTATCACTGTCTCCCTCACTGCACCTTCTTCAACTCAACACTTCGTCTTTTCTCCTACTGCAACAAAGGCACCATTCCAGCATCGCATACCTTGGAATATACGAATGTGACTTGCCAAGACAATGCTTTGCCCACAATCCGCACCTCATTCTTCTATTTTCAGAAAACTGCCGCACACTTCTTATCACTGTCTCCCTCACTGCCACCTTCTTAACTCAACACTTCGTCTTTTCTCCATACTGCAACAAAGGCACACCCCAACATCGCATACCTTGGAGAATTCGAGTGCCTTGCCAAGACAATGCTTTGCCCACACTCCGCACCGCCTCTCTCTCAAGACAAACTGCCGCACACTTCCTTATCACTGTCTCCTCACTGCACCCTTCTTCAACTCAACACTTCGTCTTTTCTCCATACTGCAAACAGGCACCACCCGAACATCGCATACCTTGGAGAATTTGAGTGCCTTGCCAAGACAATGCTTTGCCCACAATCCGCACCTCATCTCTCTTTTTAAGAAAAACTGCCGCACACTTCTTATCACTGTCTCCCTCACTGCACCCTTCTTCAACTCAAACTTCGTCTTTTCTCCATTACTGCAACAAAGGCACCACCCAACATCGCATACCTTGGATCTGAATTCGAGTTTGCCTTGCCAAGACAATGCTTTGCCCACAATCCGCACCACATCTCTTCTTTTCAAGACAAACTGCCGCACACTTCCTTATCACTGTCTCCTCACTGCACCCTTCTTCAACTCAACACTTCGTCTTTTCTCCATACTGCAACAAAGGCACCACCCAACATCGCATACCTAGAATGGCGAGTGCCTTGCCAAGACAATGCTTTGCCCACACTCCGCACCGCCTCTAATATATTCAAGACTAACTGCCGCACACTCTCCTCATCACTGTCTCCCTCACTCCACCCTTCTTCAACTCAACACTTCGTCTTTTCTCCGTACTGCATCAAAGGCACCACTCGCATACCTTCGTGAATGCGAGTGCCTTGCCAAGACAATGCTTTGCCCACACTCCGCACCGCCTCAAAGACTAAACTGCCGCACACTTCCTTCATCACTGTCTCCCTCACTCCACCCTTCTTCAACTCAACACTTCGTCTTTTCTCCATACTGCAACAAAGGCACCACCCCACATCGCATACCTTGGAGAATTTGCGAGTGCCTTGCCAAGACAATGCTTTGCCCACACTCCGCACCGCCATCTCTCTCAAGACTAACTGCCGCACACTTCCTTATCACTGTCCTCCCTCACTCCACCCTTCTTCAACTCAACACTTCGTCTTTTCTCCGTACTGCAACAAAGGCACCAGTCCCCAACATCGCATACCTTCGTGAAATTGCGAGTGCCTTGCCAAGACAATGCTTTGCCCACACTCCGCACCGCCTCTCTCATCTTCAAGACAAACTGCCGCACACTCTCCTCATCACTGTCTCCCTCACTGCACCCTTCTTCAACTCAACACTTCGTCTTTTCTCCATGCTGCAACAAAGGCACCAGTCCAGCCATAGCATACCTTTGCGAGTGCCTTGCCAAGACAATGCTTGCCCACACTCCGCACCGCTCTCTCATCTTTTTAAGACAAACTGCCGCACACTTCATCACTGTCTCCCTCACTGCCACCCTTCTTCAACTCAACACTTCGTCTTTTCTCCGTACTCAAACAAAGGCACCAGCATAGCATACCTTCGTGAATGCGAGTGCCTTGCCAAGACAATGCTTTGCCCACACTCCGCACCGCCTCTCTTCTGCGCAAGAAAAACTGCGCACTCTGCCTCATCACTGTCTCCCTCACTGCACCCTTCTTCAACTCAACACTTCGTCTTTTCTCCAACTGCACAAAGCACCATCCAGCATGCATACCTTGTGAATGCGAGTGCCTTGCCAAGACAATGCTTTGCCCACACTCCGCACCGCCTCTCTTTCAAGACAAACTGCCGCACTCTTCCTCATCACTGTCTCCCTCACTGCACCCTTCTTCAACTCAACACTTCGTCTTTTCTCCGTACTGCAACAAAGGCACCCCCAGCATAGCATACCTTCGTGGAATGCGAGTGCCTTGCCAAGACAATGCTTTGCCCACACTCCGCACCGCCTCTCTTCTGCAAGACTAACTGCCGCACTCTGCCTTATCACTGTCTCCCTCACTGCACCCTTCTTCAACTCAACACTTCGTCTTTTCTCCGTGCTGCAACAAAGGCACCACCAGCATCGCATACCTTCGGAGAATTTGCGAGTGCCTTGCCAAGACAATGCTTTGCCCACAATCCGCACCGCCTCTCTCATCTGCAAGACTAACTGCCGCACTTCCTCATCACTGTCTCCCTCACTGCCACCCTTCTTCAACTCAACACTTCGTCTTTTCTCCGTGCTGCAACAAAGGCACCACCCAATATCGCATACCTTGGAGAATTCGAGTGCCTTGCCAAGACAATGCTTTGCCCACACTCCGCACCGCCTCTCTCATCTTAAGACTAAACTGCCGCACTCTCCTCATCACTGTCTCCCTCACTCCACCCTTCTTCAACTCAACACTTCGTCTTTTCTCCATACTGCAACAAAGGCACCAGTCCAACATAGCATACCTTCGTGAATGCGAGTGCCTTGCCAAGACAATGCTTTGCCCACACTCCGCACCGCCTCTCTCATCTGCAAGACTAACTGCCGCACAATCTGCCTCATCACTGTCTCCCTTCACTGCACCCCTTCTTCAACTCAACACTTCGTCTTTTCTCCGTGCTGCAACAAAGGCACCAGTCCAGCATAGCATACCTTCGTGAATGCGAGTGCCTTGCCAAGACAATGCTTTGCCCACACTCCGCACCGCCTCTCTCATCTTCAAGACTAACTGCCGCACTCTGCCTCATCACTGTCTCCCTCACTCCACCCTTCTTCAACTCAACACTTCGTCTTATCTCCATACTGCAACTAATTCACCAGTCCAGCATAGCATACCTTCGTGAATGCGAGTGCCTTGCCAAGACAATGCTTTGCCCACACTCCGCACCGCCTCTCTCATCTTCAAGACTAACTGCCGCACACTGCCTCATCACTGTCTCCCTCACTCCACCCTTCTTCAACTCAACACTTCGTCTTTTCTCCGTGCTGCAACAAAGGCACCAGTCCAGCATAGCATACCTTCGTGAATGCGAGTGCCTTGCCAAGACAATGCTTTTGCCCACAACTCCGCACCTCCTCTCTCATCTTCAAGACTAACTGCCGCACTCTTCCTTATCACTGTCTCCCTCACTGCACCCTTCTTCAACTCAACACTTCGTCTTTTCTCCCTGCAACAAAGGCAGCATCGCATACCTTCGTGAATTGCGAGTGCCTTGCCAAGACAATGCTTTGCCCACAATCCGCACCGCCTCTCTCATCTGCAAGACAAACTGCCGCACACTTCCTCATCACTGTCTCCCTCACTGCACCCTTCTTCAACTCAACACTTCGTCTTTTCTCCATGCTGCAACAAAGGCACCAGTCCAACATAGCATACCTTCGTGAATGCGAGTGCCTTGCCAAGACAATGCTTTGCCCACACTCCGCACCGCCTCTCTATCTGACTAACTGCCGCACTTCCTTATCACTGTCTCCCTCACTCCACCCTTCTTCAACTCAACACTTCGTCTTTTCTCCGTGCTGCAACAAAGGCACCAGTCCAGCATAGCATACCTTCGTGAATGCGAGTGCCTTGCCAAGACAATGCTTTGCCCACACTCCGCACCGCTTCTCTCATCTTCAAAACCAACTGCCGCAATCAGCCTCATCACTGACTCCCTCACTCCACCCATCTTCAACTCAACACTTCGTTTTGTCTCCATACTGCAAATAATTAACAAGTCCAGCATAGCATACCTTCGTGAATGCGAGTGCCTTGCCAAGACAATGCTTTGCCCACACTCCGCACCGCCTCTCTCATCTTCAAGACTAACTGCCGCACTCTGCCTCATCACTCTCTCTCTCACTCCACCCTTCTTCAACTCAACACTTCGTCTTTTCTCCATACTGCAAACAAAGGCACCACCAACATCGCATACCTTGGAGAATTTGAGTGCCTTGCCAAGACAATGCTTTGCCCACAATCCGCACCTCATCTCATTCTTTTTAAGAAAACTAACTGCCGCACACTTCCTTATCACTGTCTCCCTCACTCCACCCTTCTTCAACTCAACACTTCGTCTTTTCTCCATACTGCAACAAAGGCAGCATACCTTCGTGAATGCGAGTGCCTTGCCAAGACAATGCTTTGCCCACACTCCGCACCGCCTCTCTATCTGCAAGACAACTGCCGCACATGCCTTATCACTGTCTCCCTCACTCCACCCTTCTTCAACTCAACACTTCGTCTTTTCTCCATGCTGCAACAAAGGCACCAGTTAGCATACCTTCGTGAATGCGAGTGCCTTGCCAAAGACAATGCTTTGCCCACACTCCGCACCGCCTCTCTCATCTGCAAGACTAACTGCCGCACTCTGCCTCATCACTGTCTCCCTCACTCCACCCTTCTTCAACTCAACACTTCGTCTTTTAAACAAAGGCACCAGTCCAGCATAGCATACCTTCGTGAATGCGAGTGCCTTGCCAAGACAATGCTTTGCCCACACTCCGCACCGCCTCTCTCATCTGCAAGACTAACTGCCGCACTCTGCCTCATCACTGTCTCCCTCACTCCACCCTTCTTCAACTCAACACTTCGTCTTTTCTCCGTGCTGCAAACAAAGGCACTCCAGCATAGCATACCTTCGTGAATGCGAGTGCCTTGCCAAGACAATGCTTTGCCCACACTCCGCACCGCCTCTCTCATCTGCAAGAAAACTGCCGCACTCTGCCTCATCACTGTCTCCCTCACTCCACCCTTCTTCAACTCAACACTTCGTCTTTTCTCCGTGCAACAAAGGCACCAGTCCAGCATAGCATACCTTCGTGAATGCGAGTGCCTTGCCAAGACAATGCTTTGCCCACACTCCGCACCGCCTCTCTTCTGCAAGACTAACTGCCGCATGCCTCATCACTGTCTCCCTCACTCCACCCTTCTTCAACTCAACACTTCGTCTTTTCTCCAACTGCAACAAAGGCACCCCCCAACATCGCATACCTAGAATGCGAGTGCCTTGCCAAGACAATGCTTTGCCCACACTCCGCACCGCCTCTCTCATCTGCAAGACAAACTGCCGCACTCTGCCTTATCACTGTCTCCCTCACTCACCCTTCTTCAACTCAACACTTCGTCTTTTCTCCGTGCTGCAACAAAGGCATCCAGCATAGCATAGTGAATGAGTGCCTTGCCAAGACAATGCTTTGCCCACACGCACCGCCTCTCTCATCTTCAAGACTAACTGCCGCACATCACTGTCTCCCTCACTCCACCCTTCTTCAACTCAACACTTCGTCTTTTCTCCGTGCTGCAACAAAGGCACCAGTCCAGCATAGCATACCTTCGTGAATGCGAGTGCCTTGCCAAGACAATGCTTTGCCCACAATCCGCACCGCCTCTCTCATCTTCAAGACTAACTGCCGCACACTGCCTCATCACTGTCTCCCTCACTCCACCCTTCTTCAACTCAACACTTCGTCTTTTCTCCATACTGCAACAAAGGCACCAGTCCAGCATAGCATACCTTGGAGAATGCGAGTGCCTTGCCAAGACAATGCTTTGCCCACTCTCCGCACCGCCTCTCTCATCTTCAAGACAAACTGCCTTCGCTGTCTCCCTCACTGCACCCTTCTTCAACTCAACACTTCGTCTTTTCTCCATGCTCAAAAAGGCACCAGTCCAGCATAGCATACTTTTCGCGAGTGCCTTGCCAAGACAAATGCTTTGCCCACACTCCGCACACGCTTCCTCATCACTGTCTCCCTCACTCCACCCTTCTTCAACTCAACACTTCGTCTTTTCTCCGTGCTGCAACAAAGGCACTAGCATACCTTGCGAGTGCCTTGCCAAGACAATGCTTTGCCCACAATCCGCACCGCCTCTCTTCTCAAGACTAACTGCCGCACTCTGCCTTATCACTGTCTCCTCACTCCACCCTTCTTCAACTCAACACTTCGTCTTTTCTCCATACTGCAAACAAAGGCACCACCAACATCGCATACCTTGGAGAATGCGAGTGCCTTGCCAAGACAATGCTTTGCCCACACTCCGCACCGCCTCTCTCATTTCAAGACTAACTGCCGCACTCTTCCTTATCACTGTCTCCCTTCACTGCACCCTTCTTCAACTCAACACTTCGTCTTTTCTCCATACTGCAACAAAGGCATCACCCAACATAGCATACGTGAGATGAGTGCCTTGCCAAGACATGCTTTGCCCACAATCCGCACCGCTCTCTTCTTCAAGAAAAAACTGCCACATCACTGTCTCCCTCACTGCACCCTTCTTCAACTCAACACTTCGTCTTTTCTCCATACTGCAACAAAGGCACCACCCAGCCATCGCATACCCACGTGAATGCGAGTGCCTTGCCAAGACAATGCTTTGCCCACACTCCGCACCACTGACAAACTGCCGCGCCTCTCACTCTCTCCTCACTGCACCCTTCTTCAACTCAAACACTTCGTCTTTTCTCCATACTGCAACAAAGGCACCAATCCCCAACATCGCATACCTCACGAGTGCCTTGCCAGACAATGCGTTGCCACATCCGCTCTCCTGCAAGAAAACTGCCGCACCTTTATCCTGTCTCCCCTCACTCACCTTCTTCAACTCAACACTTCGTCTTTTCTTACTGCTTAACAAAGCACCCAGTCCAGCATCGCATACCTTCGTGAATGCGAGTGCCTTGCCAAGACAAATGCTTTGCCCACACTCCGCACCGCCTCTCTTCAAGACAACTGCCGCACTCTGCCTCATCACTGTCTCCCTCACTCCACCCTTCTTCAACTCAACACTTCTCTTTTCTCTGCGCAACAAAAGGCAACCATCAGCATAGCATACCTTCGTGAATTGCGAGTGCCTTGCCAAGACAATGCTTTGCCCACATCCGCACCGCTCTCTCATCTGCAAGAATAACTCTCCGTCAACACTTTGCCTAAACTGTCTCCCTCACTGCCACCCTTCTTCAACTCAACACTTTCGTCTTTTCTCCTCAAGACAATCAGTGCTGCAACAAAGGCAGCACCCAGTCCAAGCAGCATAACAGTCTTCGTGAATGCGAGTGCCTTGCAAGACAATGCTTTGCCCACACTCCGCACCTCTCTCATCTGCAAGATTAACTGCCGCATTCCCTATCGCTGTCTCCCTCACTCCACCCTTCTTCAACTCAACAATTCGTCTTTTCTCCCTGCAACAAGGCACACAGTCCAAGCATCGCATACCTTTCGTGAATTGCGAGTGCCTTGCCAAGACAATGCTTTGCCCACTCCCGCACCGCCTCTCTCATCTTTTCAAGACTAAACTGCCGCACTTCCAATCCACTGTCTCCCTCACTCCACCCTTCTTCAACTCAACACTTCGTCTTTTCTCCATGCTGCAACAAAATGGCACCAGTCCATCGCATACCTTCGTGAATGCGAGTGCCTTGCCAAGACAATGCTTTGCCCACTCTCCGCACCGCCTCTCTTCTGCAGACTCAAACTGCCGCACACTCCTGCCTATCACTGTCTCCCTCACTGCACCCTTCTTCAACTCAACACTTCGTCTTTTCTCGCTGCAAACAAAGGCACCACCAGCATCGCATACCTTCGTGAATTCGAGTGCCTTGCCAAGACAATGCTTTGCCCACAATCCGCACCGCCTCTCTTTTTCATAACTGCAAGAATAATACTCACGCTCCGCTGCCTAATCGCTGTCTCCCTCACTCCACCCTTCTTCAACTCAACACTTCGTCTTTTATCAGTGCTGCAACAAAGGCACCAGTCCAGCATAACATACCCACGTGAATGCGAGTGCCTTGCCAAGACAATGCTTTGCCCACTCTCCGCACCGCGTCTCTCATCTGCAAGAATAACTACCTCACGCTGCCTAATCGCTGTCTCCCTCACTCCACCCTTCTTCAACTCAACACTTCGTCTTTTCTTAGTGCTTAAACAAATGCACCAGTCGAGCATAGCATACCTTCGTGAATGCGAGTGCCTTGCCAAGACAATGCTTTGCCCACTCTCCGCACCGCCTCTCTCATCTGCAGGACTAACTGCCTCACTTTGATTAATCGCTGGCTCCCTTACTCCACCCTTCTTCAACTCAACAGTTCGTCTTTTCTCCGTGCTCCAACAAAGGCACCAGTCCAGCATAGCATACCATCGTGAATGCGAGTGCCTTGCCAAGACAATGTCTTGGACACACTCCGCACCGCCTCTCTCATCTGCAAGACTAACTGCCGCAATCTGCCTCATCACTGTCTCCCTCACTCCACCCTTCTTCAACTCAACACTTCGTCTCTTCGCCGTGCTCAAACAAAGGCACACAGTCCCAGCATAGCACACATTCGTGAATGCGAGTGCCTTGCCAAACAATGCTTGACCACAACTCCGCCACCGCCTCTCTCATTCTGCCAAGCAAACTGCCGAAATATTCCTCATCACTCTCTTAGCTGAGAAGGAAAAAAGGCCCTGCTCGGTGCTCGCTGGTCAAATCACCGTAAATTATCACACGGCCGCAGTTTAGCTTTCACCAAGTCATCTGGTGACAACCATCCGTCATCATTCAACTGTCAAATCGGTCCAGTCGGAACTGCAGGCACATCTCTCCTACTGAGAAGGAAGCAAGGCCTGCTCGGTCGCATTGCGAAGCTCTGCCTCATCACCGTAAATTATCCACGGCCGCAGTTTGAGACTTGCACCAAGTCATCCCTCCCAGGACAACCAACGACAAAAACTCTTGGTCATCATTCCGCGAATGTCAACTCGGTCCATTCCGGAACCTTCTGCGTTGGAGTTCGAGACCTGCAGTAAAACACATCTCTCCTAAGCTGAGAAGGAAAGCAACAAGGCCTGCTCGGTCGATTGCGAGTGTTCAGCTCATGTCATCACCGTTTGGAAAATTATCACACGGCCGACAGTTTGAGACTTGCACCAAGTCATCCTCCCAGGTGACAACCAACGAAAACTCTTGCGTCATCAATTTCCGCCACAACTCGGTTCCATTCCGGAACCTTCTGCACCCTGCAGTTAAAAACACATCTCTCCTAAGCTGAGAAGGAAGCAACAAAGGCCTGCTCGGTCGATTGCGAGTGTCAAGCTCTGTCATCACCGTAAATTATCACACGGCCGCAGTTTGAAGACTTGCACCAAAAGTCATCCCTCCCAAAGGTGACAACCAACGACAAACTCTTGGTCATCATTCCGCCAATGTCAACTCCGGTCCATTCCGGAACCTTCTGCGTTGGAGTTTTCGAGACCTGCAGTAAAAACACATCTCTCCTAAGCTGAGAAGGAAGCAACAAGGACTGCTCGGTCGATTGCGAGTGTCAGCTTCTGTCATCACCGTAAATTATCAGACGGCCGCAGTTTGAGACTTGCACCAAGTCATCCCTCCCAAGGTGACAACCAACGACAAACTCTTGGTCATCATTCCGGCGAATGTCAACTCGGTCCATCCGCGAACCTTCTGCGTTGAGTTCGAGACCTGCAAGTAAACACATCTCTCCTAAGCTGAGAAGGAAGCAACAAGGCCTGCTCGGTCGATTGCGAGTGTCAGCTCTGTCATCACGTAAATTATCACACGGCCGCAGTTTGAGACTTGCACCAAGTCATCCCTCCCAAGGTGACAACCAACGACAAACTCTTGGTCATCATTCCGCCAATGTCAACTCGGTCCATTCCGGAACCTTCTGCGTTGAGTTCGAGACCTGCACCAAAACACATCTCTCCTAAGCTGAGAAGGAAAGCAACAAGGCCTGCCTCGGTCGATTGCGAGTGTCAGCTCTGTCATCACCGTAAATTATCACACGGCCGCAGTTTGAGACTTGCACCAAGTCATCCCTCCCAAGGTGACAACCAACGACAAACTCTTTGGTCATCATTCCGCCAATGTCAACTCGGTCCATTCCGGAACCTTCTGCGTTGGAAGTTCGAGACCTGCAGTAAAACACATCTCTCCTAAGCTGAGAAGGAAGCAACAAGGCCTGCTCGGTCGATTGCGAGTGTCAGCTCTGTCATCACCGAAATTATCACACGGCCGCAGTTTGAGACTTGCACCAAGTCATCCCTCCCAAGGTGACAACCAACGACAAACTCTTTGGTCATCATTCCGCCAATGTCAACTCGGTCCATTCCGGAACCTTCTGCGTTGAAGTTCGAGACCTGCAAAAACACATCTCTCCTAAGCTGAGAAGGAAGCAACAAGGCCTGCTCGGTCGATTGCGAGTGTCAGCTCTGTCATCACCGTAAATTATCAGACGGCCGCAGTTTGAGACTTGCACCAAGTCATCCCTCCCAAGGTGACAACCAACGACAAACTCTGCAACGTTTCCGGAACCTTCTGCGTTGGAGTTTTCGAGACCTGCAAAAACACATCTCTCCTAAGGCTGAGAAGGAAGCAACAAGGCCTGCTCGGTCGATTGCGAGTGTCAGCTCTGTCATCACCGTAAATTATCACACGGCCGCAGTTTGAGACTTGCACCAAGTCATCCCTCCCAAGGTGACAACCAACGACAAAACTCTTGGTCATCATTCCGCCAATGTCAACTCGGTCCATTCCGGAACCTTCTGCGTTGAAGTTTCGAGACCTGCAGTAAAACACATCTCTCCTAAGCTGAGAAGGAAGCAACAAGGCCTGCTCGGTCGATTGCGAGTGTCAGCTCTGTCATCACCGTAAATTATCACACGGCCGCAGTTTGAGACTTGCACCAAGTCATCCCTCCCAAGGTGGACAAACCAACGACAAAACTCTTGGTCATCATTCCGTCCAATGTCAACTCGGTCCATTCCGGAACCTTCTGCGTTGAAGTTTCGAGACCTGCAGTAAAAACACATCTCTCCTAAGCTGAGAAGGAAGCAACAAGGCCTGCTCGGTCGATTGCGAGTGTCAGCTCTGTCATCACCGTAAATTATCACACGGCCGCAGTTTGAGACTTGCACCAAGTCATCCCTCCCAAGGTGACAACCAACGACAAACTCTTGGTCATCATTCCGCCAATGTCAACTCGGTCCATTCCGGAACCTTCTGCGTTGGAAGTTCGAGACCTGCTGTAAAACACATCTTCTCCTAAGCTGAGAAGGAAGCAACAAGGCCTGCTCGGTCGATTGCGAGTGTCAGCTCTGTCATCACCGTAAATTATCACACGGCCGCAGTTTGAGACTTGCACCAAGTCATCCCTCCCAAGGTGACAACCAACGACAAACTCTTGGTCATCATTCCGCCAATGTCAACTCGGTCCATTCCGGAACCTTCTGCGTTGAAGTTCGAGACCTGCAGTAAAACACATCTCTCCTAAGCTGAGAAGGAAGCAACAAGGCCTGCTCGGTCGATTGCGAGTGTCAGCTCTGTCATCACCGTAAATTATCACACGGCCGCAGTTTGAGACTTGCACCAAGTCATCCCTCCCAAGGTGACAACCAACGACAAACTCTTGGTCATCATTCCGCCAATGTCAACTCGGTCCATTCCGGAACCTTCTGCGTTGAAGTTCGAGACCTTGCAGTAAAACACATCTCTCCTAAGCTGAGAAGGAAGCAACAAGGCCTGCTCGGTCGATTGCGAGTGTCAGCTCTGTCATCACCGTAAATTATCACACGGCCGCAGTTTGAGACTTGCACCAAGTCATCCCTCCCAAGGTGACAACCAACGACAAACTCTTGGTCATCATTCCGCCAATGTCAACTCGGTCCATTCCGGAACCTTCTGCGTTGAAGTTCGAGACCTGCAGTAAAACACATCTCTCCTAAGCTGAGAAGGAAGCAACAAGGCCTGCTCGGTCGATTGCGAGTGTCAGCTCTGTCATCACCGTAAATTATCAACACGGCCGCAGTTTGAGACTTGCACCAAGTCATCCCTCCCAAGGTGACAACCAACGACAAACTCTTGGTCATCATTCCGCCAATGTCAACTCCATCCATTCCGGAACCTTGTGCGTTGGAGTTCGAGACCTGCACCAAAACACATCTCTCCTAAGCTGAGAAGGAAGCAACAAGGCCTGCTCGGTCGATTGCGAGTGTCAGCTCTGTCATCACCGTAAATTATCACACGGCCGCAGTTTGAGACTTGCACCAAGTCATCCCTCCCAAGGTGACAACCAACGACAAACTCTTGGTCATCATTCCGCCAATGTCAACTCGGTCCATTCCGGAACCTTCTGCGTTGGAGTTCGAGACCTGCACCAAAACACATCTCTCCTAAGCTGAGAAGGAAGCAACAAGGCCTGCTCGGTCGATTGCGAGTGTCAGCTCTGTCATCACCGTAAATTATCACACGGCCGCAGTTTGAGACTTGCACCAAGTCATCCCTCCCAAGGTGACAACCAACGACAAACTCTTGGTCATCATTCCGCCAATGTCAACTCGGTCCATTCCGGAACCTTCTGCGTTGGAGTTCGAGACCTGCAGTAAAACACATCTCTCCTAAGCTGAGAAGGAAGCAACAAGGCCTGCTCGGTCGATTGCGAGTGTCAGCTCTGTCATCACCGTAAATTATCACACGGCCGCAGTTTGAGACTTGCACCAAGTCATCCCTCCCAAGGTGACAACCAACGACAAACTCTTGGTCATCATTCCGCCAATGTCAACTCGGTCCATTCCGGAACCTTCTGCGTTGAAGTTCGAGACCTGCTGTAAAACACATCTCTCCTAAGCTGAGAAGGAAGCAACAAGGCCTGCTCGGTCGATTGCGAGTGTCAGCTCTGTCATCACCGTAAATTATCACACGGCCGCAGTTTGAGACTTGCACCAAGTCATCCCTCCCAAGGTGACAACCAACGACAAACTCTTGGTCATCATTCCGCCAATGTCAACTCGGTCCATTCCGGAACCTTCTGCGTTGGAGTTCGAGACCTGCAAGTAAAACACATCTCTCCTAAGCTGAGAAGGAAGCAACAAGGCCTGCTCGGTCGATTGCGAGTGTCAGCTCTGTCATCACCGTAAATTATCACACGGCCGCAGTTTGAGACTTGCACCAAGTCATCCCTCCCAAGGTGACAACCAACGACAAACTCTTGGTCATCATTCCGCCAATGTCAACTCGGTCCATTCCGGAACCTTCTGCGTTGAAGTTCGAGACCTGCAGTAAAACACATCTCTCCTAAGCTGAGAAGGAAGCAACAAGGCCTGCTCGGTCGATTGCGAGTGTCAGCTCTGTCATCACCGTAAATTATCACACGGCCGCAGTTTGAGACTTGCACCAAGTCATCCCTCCCAAGGTGACAACCAACGACAAACTCTTGGTCATCATTCCGCCAATGTCAACTCGGTCCATTCCGGAACCTTCTGCGTTGAAGTTCGAGACCTGCAGTAAAACACATCTCTCCTAAGCTGAGAAGGAAGCAACAAGGCCTGCTCGGTCGATTGCGAGTGTCAGCTCTGTCATCACCGTAAATTATCACACGGCCGCAGTTTGAGACTTGCACCAAGTCATCCCTCCCAAGGTGACAACCAACGACAAACTCTTGGTCATCATTCCGCCAATGTCAACTTCGGTCGAGACATTCCGGAAAGGAAGCCTTCTGCGTTGAAGTTCGAGACCTGCAGTAAAACACATCTCTCCTAAGCTGAGAAGGAAGCAACAAGGCCTGCTCGGTCGATTGCGAGTGTCAGCTCTGTCATCACCGTAAATTATCACAACGGCCGCAGTTGAGACTTGCACCAAGTCATCCCTCCCAAGGTGAACAACCAACGACAAACTCTTGGTCATCATTCCGCCAATGTCAACTCGGTCCATTCCGGAACCTTCTGCGTTGAAGTTCGAGACCTGCAGTAAAACACATCTCTCCTAAGCTGAGAAGGAAGCAACAAGGCCTGCTCGGTCGATTGCGAGTGTCAGCTCTGTCATCACCGTAAATTATCACACGGCCGCAGTTTGAGACTTGCACCAAGTCATCCCTCCAGGTGACAACCAACGACAAACTCTTGGTCAAAATTCCGCCAATGTTCAACTCGGTCCATTCCGGAACCTTCCTGCGTTGAAGTTCGAGACCTGCAGTAAAACACATCTCTCCTAAGCTGAGAAGGAAGCAACAAGGCCTGCTCGTCGATTGCGAGTGTCAGCTCTGTCATCACCGTAAATTATCACACGGCCGCAGTTTGAGACTTGCACCAAGTCATCCCTCCCAAGGTGACAACCAACGACAAACTCTTGGTCATCATTCCGCCAATGTCAACTCGGTCCATTCCGGAACCTTCTGCGTTGAAGTTCGAGACCTGCAGTAAAACACATCTCTCCTAAGCTGAGAAGGAAGCAACAAGGCCTGCTCGGTCGATTGCGAGTGTCAGCTCTGTCATCACCGTAAATTATCACACGGCCGCAGTTTGAGACTTGCACCAAGTCATCCCTCCCAAGGTGACAACCAACGACAAACTCTTGGTCATCATTCCGCCAATGTCAACTCGGTCCATTCCGGAACCTTCTGCGTTGAAGTTCGACCTGCAGTAAAAACACATCTCTCCTAAGCTGAGAAGGAAGCAACAAGGCCTGCTCGGTCGATTGCGAGTGTCAGCCTCTGTCATCACCGTAAATATAGTATAGCACACGGCCGCAGTTTGAGACTTGCACCAAAGTCATCCCTCCAAGGTTGACAACCAACGACAAAACTCTTGGTCATCATTCTGCAGAATGTCAACTCGTCCATTTCCGGAATACCTTCGCGTTGGAGTTCGAGACCTGCAGTAAAAACACATCTCTCCTAAGCTGAGAAGGAAGCAACAAGGCCTGCTCGGTCGATTGCGAGTGTCAGCTCTGTTCATCACCGTAAATTTATCACACGGAGCGCAGTTTGAGACTTGCACCAAGTCATCCTCCCAAGGTGACAACCAACGACAAACTCTTGGTCTTCATTCCGCCAATGTCAACTCGGCCCTTCCGTAACCTTCTGCGTTGGAGTTCGAGACCTGCACCACAACACATCTCTCCTAAGCTGAGAAGGAAGCAACAAGGCCTGGTCAGTTGTTTGGGAGTGTCAGCTCTGTCGTCTTACTATATAATGCGAATAACCTGCACTAGTGGGCATATGTTAACATGCCTACTTTAATCAAATCAGTAGCATACCTCTGTGCCTCCGTGACAGTGACTCTGCCTCAGGCGTAAAGAGGGAAGTCCTCCTTCTGACTCTTTGATAGCTCCAACAGCTCAGTCTAAGATGCAGCTACTAGGTGCTGGTACAATAACGCCGCTCAGACAGATTTCATGCTCACAACTCACCGTCACAAATCCAGCCCTCCACAATCTTCGTCCTCAGTGCGGTGCCTGAGATGTCCTGGACAAAAGACTTCTCCCATTGCACCCACGCACTACGCCATCTTCGCACACTTTACAGACCGCTGACGTCAATGGGGAGGGGGGGGGGGGGCGCTGCACTTGCCGAGGTTGTTACTCCCTGAGTCACGTATAGTTGAAAGCTTTCGACCCAATTGACTTTCGATTACCTGCACAAACAATCACGTTATAACCTGCTTTAAGCCAAAATATCCAGTGTCCCCCCTCTCTAGTCCACCTATAATCCTTCGTCCCATGTGTCCCATTCATTTGGTGGTCAAGGAATAGGTATGCTATTAAGTCGCTTATAGACGCGTGAAATACGGGAAAAAATTCGTCAAATGGCCTACCCTCAACATCACTTTACCTCATCATCAACGCATTCAGTATGGGCGAAAAGCCTATAGCAGGCGCTATGACTTTGATGATTCACAAAAATTTTTCACCGAAATGCTACATAGAAGTCCTGTGGATGTCTTAGCCCTCGTTAATTTTTACTCCTCACCTCCCAAAACCTCTCTACTTCAACCAAATCAGTAGGATGTCTCTGTACCTCAAAGGTCACTGACTCATCGTCAGGTGCAGCAACTAAGAAGGTCTCCTACTCGCCTTGTCTACGACTATGCCATGAAAATATCCGTCTTTGGCTTGTGTTTCTAAACCACGCCTTACGTAAAATACGAAATAACATGCACTAGAGGGCATATGTTTAACATGCCTACTTTAATCAAAATCAGTAGCATACCTCTGTGCCTCCGTGACAGTGACTCAGCCTCAGGCGTAAAGAGGGAAGTCCTCCGCTTCTGACTCTTGATAGCCTCACAGCTTCAGTCTAAGATGCAGCTACTAGGTGCTGGTACAATAACGCCGCTCAGACAGATTATGCTTCACAACTCACCGTCACAAATCCAGCCCTCCACAATCTTCGTCCTCAGTGCGGTGCCTGAGATGTCCTGGAACAAAGACCTTCTCCCATTGCACCCCACGCACTACGCCACGCCATCTTCGCACACCTTTACACCGCTGACCGTCACGCTGCACTTGCCCGAGGTTGTTTACTCCCTGAGTCACGTAATAGTTGAAAGCTTTCGACCCAATTGAACTTTCGATTACCTGCAACAAAACAATCACGTTATACCTGCTTTTAAGCCAAAATAATCCAGTTGTCCCCCCTCTCTAGTCCACCTATATCCTTCGTCATGTTCCCATTCCATTTGGTGGTCCAAGGAAAGTATGCTATTAAGTCGCTTATAGACGCGTGAAATACGGGAAAAAATTCGTCAATGGCCTACCCTCATCATCACTATTAGGCTCATCATCACGCATCAGTATGGGCGAAAAGCCCTATAGCAGGCGCTATGACTTGATGATTCACAAAAAATTTTTCACCGAAATGCTACATAGAAGCCCTGTGGATGTCCTTAGCCCTCGTTAATTTTTACTCCTCACCTCCCAAAACCTCTCTACTTCAACCAAATCAGTAGGATGTCTCTGTACCTCAAGTCACTGACTCATCGTCAGGTGCACAACTAAGAAGGTCTCCTACTCGCCTTGTCTACGACTATGCCATGAAAATATCCGTCTTTGGCTTGTGTTTCTACCACGCCTTACCGTAAAAATACGAATAACCATGCACTAGAGGGCATATGTTAACAATGCCTACTTTAATCAAAATCAGTAGCATACCTCTGTGCCTCCGTGACAGTGACTCAGCCTCAGGCGTAAAGAGGGAAGTCCTCCCTTCTGACTCTTGATAGCCTCACAGCTCAGTCTAAGATGCAGCTACTAGGTGCTGGTACAATAACGCCGCTCAGACAGATTCATGCTCACAACTCACCGTCACAAATCCAGCCCTCCACAATCTTCGTCCTCAGTGCGGTGCCTGAGATGTCCTGGACAAAGACTTCTCCCATTGCACCCCACGCACTACGCCATCTTCGCACACCTTTACACCGCTGACGTCACGCTGCACTTGCCGAGGTTGTTACTCCCTGAGTCACGTATAGTTGAAAGCTTTCGACCCAATTGACTTTCGATTACCTGCACAAACAATCACGTTATACCTGCTTTAAGCCAAAATATCCAGTGTCCCCCCTCTCTAGTCCACCTATATCCTTCGTCCATGTGTCCCATTCATTTGGTGGTCAAGGAAAGTATGCTATTAAGTCGCTTATAGACGCGTGAAATACGGGAAAAAATTCGTCAATGGCCTACCCTCAACATCACTTTACCTCATCATCAACGCATCAGTATGGGCGAAAGCCCTATAGCAGGCGCTATGACTTTGATGATTCACAAAAATTTTTCACCGAAATGCTACATAGAAGTCCTGTGGATGTCTTAGCCCTCGTTAATTTTTACTCCTCACCTCCCAAAACCTCTCTACTTCAACCAAATCAGTAGGATGTCTCTGTACCTCAAGGTCACTGACTCATCGTCAGGTGCACAACTAAGAAGGTCTCCTACTCGCCTTGTCTACGACTATGCCATGAAAATATCCGTCTTTGGCTTGTGTTTCTACCACGCCTTACCGTAAAATACGAATAACATGCACTAGAGGGCATATGTTAACATGCCTACTTTAATCAAATCAGTAGCATACCTCTGTGCCTCCGTGACAGTGACTCAGCCTCAGGCGTAAAGAGGGAAGTCCTCCCTTCTGACTCTTGATAGCCTCACAGCTCAGTCTAAGATGCAGCTACTAGGTGCTGGTACAATAACGCCGCTCAGACAGATTCATGCTCACAACTCACCGTCACAAATCCAGCCCTCCACAATCTTCGTCCTCAGTGCGGTGCCTGAGATGTCCTGGACAAAGACTTCTCCCATTGCACCCCACGCACTACGCCATCTTCGTGACCCTCCGATTGACACCTCCTCCCAACAGCGCAGACTCATTCAGTAGTCAGGGATGAGGAGACGGAGACGATGGTCTACCTCCACTCAATTACTACCATTCACTATTGATAGATAGTGAAGAGTGATGATGAACCTTCGCAGTGACCAATAGCTGTTTTCAAAAATTTTCTCCAATTGTGCGTCAAAATTGACCGAAGGGAAGGGTGTCCACTCTTGAAGACGCCTCCACAATGCCACGACGGTGTAGGTGATGCGTCCTCGGCAATAAAAACACGTCTAGCCTCGTGCCACCGCACGGACACGAATCCGACCGCCTCAATACAGAGACCAATATGTTGCAAGTATTTATATACTCTGAAGATGACTACTCATCGGAGTTCGTGAAAAGAATTCTCGAGAATGTTCGAAAATCGTTTGAACTGTCATCAATATCAGTAAGATATGCGAGTTTTGATCACGAATTATTGGAAATTTTTGTTAGAATTGAGGAAAATCAATAAGGTAGACGAGATGAGACAAGTTCAGGATTGCAGGAAAGTTCTAGATTCATTCAAAATGAGGTAAATTAGGAAGAAATTTCGAATTGGTACTGTGAATAAGAAGAAAGAGAGGAATATAACTAAGTGAAGAACCGAAAAACTCTACTGTAACGAGGATGTGCTAATTCTCGCAATACCACATCCTTTCCAATGATTCTAAGACGATGCTTTCCCCACCAATGTGCCAAGTCTCATCAGCTCACTTACATGTCCGCGCTCTATTTTAACATAAAATCTAGCTAAATACACCTTCAACAGAAGTCATGTTTCGTTTCAAACACATCGATTCACATAAAAGCCGTATTTTCAAGATCCTTTCGAAGACAATGTTTCCCCATCAAGGTCTCCGCCCATCAACAATACTTCAACGTCCCACACACTCACTCAGACCCTTCTTCAACGCGAGACATCGTCTTTTGTCTCCGACTAACCAATACTCTAAATACATGAGGCATCCGAGTGCTATGGAAGACAAAACTTATCAACGCATGTCTCGCAACACATCAAATCACTTTAGGACAACAAGCACACTTGTAAAGCAATTAAAAACTCCATAAAAAGCATCATATATAACAGCACGACACTACCTACATGACCGTCAGGGTGGCATGTATTATGAAACTACTGATGGCATCAGGTAGTATCGGGAAACAAGTTTGTTCAATTCCTACTATAGTACAAAATAGCTTATTTCTCCCTAATGTGACTCCACATAGTGGGGATATGAGCTGCGATATTGTTAATTGGCGAATGTAGACTATGGTAATGTGCGAGGAGACGGGCGAGGCCTAAAAAACAAGGTGGGTCGACGTCTGGGATGGCTTTAGTATATATACCCAAACACGCTGTGACGGCCTACTTAAATTATCACGGGAAAATATGGTTTTACTCCGGTCTATCGATAAATCCGACGGGATGACAGGACTGGAGTAGTCTCACTTTCTCTTCTCCAGTCTGTTGACAATAGCACATTTGTCCCGCCCCATGATGCAAGGCTTCGAGACGGGAGAATCGTGGGTCTGCGCAGAGTGGCCCCAACCACGGGCCCCCAACCGAGTAACCAGGATCATCAATCCTACCTAGTCTCTAGCAGTAATACGACAAGCAAAACCTGTTGGCAATTAAGAGCACACCAATAATCGACATACTGAGGAAATTTTAGATTCCCAAGTGTTTGCGCCGCGCTTTATCATTGGACCAATGAAAAAACTGACGATAAACAACGCTCCGTCCTACAGTCTGAAAGGCTACATAGATTCGACAGCACACTAGAGAATACAGTGAAAGGGACCGGTACCATCTGCATTCTGTCATATCACTCAACAGCCTCAGCATCTACGATCCTAGTGAGCGCCTCAGTCAGAAGAGACTTATCAAATCTTCGGCCTACACGGACGATGAGCTGTTGGGCCACATCGTCAACGGGCTCCTCCCAAAGACATTTGACGTTACATAATCTTTGTGAGCAGAATAATGTACTGACCACCCATTTCAAATTGTATTTGACTTCAAAATGCAAAATCTACCTGTCAACTGAATGGATTCGAAGTACATCTGGGTTTCATAAGTGGCACGCGAGCGAGGTAGGGCTACATATTTGGCATCGCCGAATTTTACCCTCGATGACGTAGAAAAGCCCATTTTTTGTGGGCCACCGTAATGCGCTGTGTCGGAGGATTTGGTAGCCTTTAAGTTGAAAAGCCCAATAAGATGCCACGTGGTGCATGGATGCTTGCAGTATAGCATTGTTAGGGTTTGTAATTCCTCGTCTTGTGCCACTGCTTCAAACAAGAATGGGCTCGTGTTTATACTTCGAGAGCTGTAACTATGCATTTCACTTGAACTGACATTCAACAATTTAGCGCCTTCGCAGGGTCGTGCAGATCCATTGTATGAGTAGATGGCGAAGATGGAAAGTGACCTTATTTCCATCATCATCAGGCGTAATATTCACTGCCCTTGTTCTCTCCTCTCGTGGCACTCTGGTCTCAAGGGCGTGGACGACATAAACGTTGCGTGGAGTCGTTTGAATACACACATAAAAAGGAATAAAGCAGAGTAAAATTGGGCAGATTCATACATTAAGACCAATGGTCTCACACCATATACATAACAAACAAACAGCTAAATAAGGCGAAAGTTGAAATCAGAAAGCACAGGGCTAAAGACTTCATAGACAAGAGGATTAACAAATCTTCCCAGTGTACAGGTTAAACGCATGTCCCCGCATCTCAGCATTTCTATGCAACGACTCACACCCCAATTTCGTCAGTTCTAGCCCTCATCTCCTCTCCACATCACAGCCAATTAACATATATAATGCTCATGGTTAATAATGCTTTTATTAAATTCGTCCGTTAACTCGTTATGAATTGACGTTTACATAGATCTACAGCATATCAAGGGTACAACACCGCCCATAAATAAATAATTTAAAAAATCATCTCCCCAAAGTAACACGCACAATGCGAATCCAGCTAATAACATTATAATCCCCGCTTCGCAATCATTCTATCCTACTCGCAAAGGAATATATAGTCTGTGAATTAAGAATAACATCAAATTTAACAACCCTACATCATATAAAAGACCTGAAATGTGATTAATTTTAGACTGTATCTTGAGATTCCCCAAATTAATCCAGCTCAAAATCCGTGACTTAGGCATACACTGAAAAACTTTTCATAGTAACCCAAACGACTACAACAATATTACTTAATTTCCAAAAGGATAACCAACGCTCGCCATATAACTCGATAAGAGTGATGAATAAAAGTCCAAACTTATATACTAAACAAGCATGTAATTGGCTTGTAAAAGCATTTGCGGCAAATATATACTTTTGTGGTCCTACCTAATGATATAACGTATCAGAAATATAGAAAGCATGCTTGTACCCTCAGCTTGAGCCATATGCAATTGAGTTGGCAGGAAATAACGGAAAGTCTTTAAATAAAGCGGATAATAAAAACACGGTTCAATAAAATATGCTATATTTCGCCACCACACAGAAAAAATCTGTTGGTTGATAACACAGATGGAGCAGAATTGAAGGAAGACTGGTCGGTAATGCGCAAGAAACAAAACGTCTCCAGTCAGGAAAACGAGTGATATTCATCGTGTCCAAAATGTCACATGTAACTAAGTTTACGCATTCAGTCACCTTATAACGCCCGCATTTTAGTTAATTATTAATTAATTATTAGTTATTAGTTAAATTTAAGGATTCGAACAGCATATAAATATAAATATATGGTGCATATATATATATATATGGTGTTCGAATCCTTAAATTTAACTAATAATTAATTAAAATGGGGGTGTTGATATATATACATAAGTGCGAGTAAAAAAATTATGCACAGCTTCATTTCGCTGCAGCTATTGGTTTATTTTAGCAATATGTATAAATTACTTCCGCAATGATTCCAGGCCAAAGTATGCAAACTTTAAATCCAGGCAAATATAACCAAAGACCTTTTGCCAATTTCCTGTCATAGTGATAAGTGGTGCATATTAAGCTAAACACAGACCTTTCGTTAATTTAATCTATGGATTAAACTTGTCTCTGATCGTTTAACGTGATTCCATTTAATTAATATTACCTGACATAAGTACCAGTTTGTATTGTGACGCTAAAAATTCATGATAAGCAATGGTACTCTTTGATATATTAATTAAGCTGGACATATACTTTTAACTACTCAAGTCTGCGGGCTGTTAAGGTCACCCCGCTCCCGTGTTCTGCTTCGTCGGTTTCATGTGTGGTGAGTCGTCTCAGTAATAATCCCTGCCTCGTTATATTACCCACCACCTGATCCTAATGCCAGAGTTTTGATTCCTTAAGGAATATCTGTTCTCTCAATACTGTTTTTTGACTTGAGCGTTTTGTCTTGCGAATAACCATTGTTCTCCAAAACGAAATAATTCACCAGCTGATTATTTTTAGTCATTTTTGTTATTAGTGTTCTGTGGTAATTTGCTAACCCAATGATTGCCACCGATTTTCTAATATCTTCATTTTATTTGTTTCTAAGGCATATTTGCTTACCTAAATTATAACACACCGACGTCCAGAAAGCAGATCGTTGATATTCTTATCAATGGCCTTCGCCGACTTGAGTATCGAGGCTACGACTCTGCTGGTATTGCCATTGACGAAGCTTGTCCCCACTGTTTTGGTGATTCCATCACAAGCAACTCTAATCCACCAGATATTCTTGTCATTCGACGTCCTGGCAAGGTTGAAGAGTTAAACAAGGCTGTTACTTGTAAGCTTAGAGAATATTTAGTTTCTGCTACTTCACATAATTTGTAGCTCTTCTGAGTATGCGAATTGACAATCCGACTTTTGCGACTCATGTTGGCATTGCTCACACCCGTTGGGCCACCCACGGACATCCTAATGAGATTAATGCCCATCCTCAATCATCAGATCGTTCGCATTGCTTCACTGTTGTCCACAATGGCATTATTACTAACTTCAAGGACCTGCGTTCGCTCTTGGTAGGATTTTATATCTATTAACGCGACTGCATCAATATAAATATCTTTTTCTCTTCCGTAGCAACGCAAGGGCATTGTCTTTGAGTCTGAAACTGACACAGAAGTTATTCCAAAACTAATGCTTCACCTTTACGAGCTGAACGATTCCAAAATGAAGCTTTCTTTCGAACAACTTGTCGAATTAACTGTGAAGGAGTTAGTACGTCCTTATTATTACATTTTAAGAAATTTTTATGAAAAGCCTATGTCCTCCTTTGCCACATTAACAAGA
This sequence comes from Dipylidium caninum, assembly GCA_017562135.1. Taxonomy (NCBI): domain Eukaryota; kingdom Metazoa; phylum Platyhelminthes; class Cestoda; order Cyclophyllidea; family Dipylidiidae; genus Dipylidium; species Dipylidium caninum. Next base: position 28,790 of record QEYB01000999.1, read on the forward strand.
TCTCTTTTCATCGAAATTCGTTTTCAGGTGTTTTGCACTCTGCGCCCCTATGAAACCCTGTTGCACCTCATTTGACAAAATTCTTTTCAAAAGCGTTATTCCCTCTGATCTCTATAGTATCCATCCTCATCCGCGCAAAATTTATAGTCATTCTAGTTATCACATTGGGCTAGTGCAAAAAAATACCCTTCACCATTGTCTTAGCGTTTTACCTTTATTAATTGTGGCTTAAATGCTGCGTGTTACGGAAGGCGCGAACCGGCGCAGTGAGAATAATAAATAGTTCCAGGTGTCAACTGGTCTTTTCCGTTGTTTATTTTCTGCATTGATGAATTTCAACTTTTAGTTTTCGTTTTTACAAGTCTTCTTATGGACAGTCTCAAAATTATCGCATTTATGTCCTACTTTTTACATACAGAGCTAGCTCACAAACATCTCACTAGCTTAATTAATACTCACTCCATGGTCATAAAACTGTCTTCTGATTAAGTAATGATTCTTAAGTAGTCGCAGTGTAGATATCTCTTCTGACATTTGAAATCGACACATAATCTAGCACTGCAATCCGCTTGTGATGTCTGACTTGAAGTAAATGGTGCTATTATTTGCAGCTATTTAAATTTATATTTTTACGCAAACTACAAATACTCAGCCGATGTGCAAATTCACTTGATAAATGCCACTCTTAGCATAAAAATTAAGTAAATTCTTAAAATAAACATTATTATTTGTCTTCATATTAATGGCAGGCGAATAATCCTGATTGGTTACAAGATTATATTGCCTCCTTAACTTTAGTCACTTCGTGAAAAGGCAAAATTTGGAGTCACCAGGTTTCCGCTTTGCCTAGGCCTATCAAGATTTCTGTCTGCGTTTCTTTTGAGATCACTTTCCAGTCTACGATTTTTACCTATTTTTGCGATGAAACCGCCTGGTGTAGCCCCCTGTGGACTGATTTTTGTGTTAAAAGCAGTATATGTTTGGCTCTTAAAGTAGGGATTAGCGCCGCGAAATGTCATCCTAATTTGTCTCTTGTGACTACTTACAACTACCTCTTTAGGGAATGCTACGTACGTCGATAGGGCCATTTGGGTTAGGCCATCACCCCTTCTAAAAGATTTGAAATTAATTAGTCACATGGTCGTGCCAGCTAGCTAACTTTTACTCTGAATTCTCGAAACGTTGACGCGAATCATTCTTCCTCTCTGTGGTTTAAACAGTCTGAAATTTTTGGTAATTAAATTCGATACAGAGCGTTTATTTGCATCCATACGGTCTTTACCCATATCTTCACTTCTAAACGTGTGTAGGTGGTCTACTCTACTACAACCCTTATCATAAACTTATCTAACGTGCCAGTGCTCAGACGTCGCTCTATTGATTCCGTCATCCTAATGGGACTTTATCCATCTCACTCACCACTACTGCGTCAACGACACCAAGTATTTTTCTGGTGAACACGCACACCCACGTATGGGATGCACGGCAATTTATATGAGTTGACTGAATGTCAGGCTATTGAAGAGATGAAATGTGGATTCATATTTCTCCCTTAGGCACCTATCGTTTGTCAAGAACATTTTAGAGAGAGTTGATAACGTCAAGAAGTGTGTCTTATTTTCGCCATAAGTATGCAACCTTTGGGACTTCCTGAGGTATCTCAGCTAATTGCAAGGGCGTTTCCTTTACGCACATGGTAGTACTTTGAAGCCCGTTCTTCCTCAATTTGTTAGGAACTTGAAATTTATTTATGAAACAAAATTTGACGCAGATAGTACTCTTACTCCGCCGTCTAAGCCTCCCTTCTACTTTTTACCATCTGGGTTACTTGGGTTATCTTACCTAATTTCATTATTTTTATCTCTTTTCAGAACAATATATCCTTTTCCACATTATTGTGATGCGCGGCTTCCAGTTAGAATGATTTCTTGTTTATAAAATAAGTTACGACTCACGCTCACGTGGTTTTGCCCAAAACACCCGGTTTGGGGAGAAATCTCATGCCATCCCACTCACACCTGATATAGCTTTAATATGGATTATTGGCGTTCAACGCGGTTTCTTTTCTTGTTACTTACGTCTGCTAGGCGCCTTATTTTATAGTTGTTTCCGATCTCTTAACTCATGCCTTCTCAGGCATTGACTCAACGCTTTTTCCGACTTCGCTGAATTCTACTTTCATTCATCTCTCCTAACCGCTTTAGGAAAAATTTTTTATTTTCCCCTTTTTTTCCTAAACACTCCCGTTCTTCCCCCCACTCCCCGCACTCCTTCTTAACCCTTTTAATTTTGCTTCCTTTTTTGATGATTCAGTACATTCAGCGAGAAGAAGCAGGGTCTCTTTTATTCTCGACGTTGCTAACTTAGTGTGAACATGATTTTTAATCTGTGGTATACCTAAAAGCGTTACTAATTCGTCATCTGTTCGAGTGGCCGTAGCGGTTAGTGGGCGGTAAAGTAACGGGTCAACAAATCCCTTTAGTTTACAATGCCATCATTTTTTCCACAGGACGGTTCTTTTGCTCTCGCCTGCAAAAGCCGATACTTCCCTGGTGAGATTGTGGCCACAAGGTAAGTCTGATCATTAATGTTTCCTTTTCATTCTCACAATATAATTTTGGCAGAAATTAATAACTGCTGAAATAATTTCTACTTATTCTCAACTAGTACCGTTGTGTTTACTTTTCAGGAGAGGAAGTCCTTTGTTGCTCGGTATCAAGAGCAGGCATAAGCTGACTATGGACCAGATTCCTATTTCATATCCAACGAAAGGTGATTTTCTCACGTCTTTCCAATCGCCGATAAAAGAGGACTAGGCAAAACCATGCGACTCATGAATTTTCAATCACCATTCTGTTGTATTAGCGTGTTTTCCGTTCGATTTGTTGCCACTAATATTGTAATATGAGGGCAAAGACTTGAATCGCTCACTTTTCCGGTTTGCCTAATGCACAATTACGCATTGAGACTAACCAAAAGAAACCGAATAAGTGGAATAGAGACGTGAACTTAAGGGTTGTAACTCACACTCGCCACTATATATTCTGCTCAATACTTGAAGCTCCTCCATGCGGTTTTCATTGAATTAACTATGTTCACCCTTCCCTTCCTTCAAACTGGAAATTATTTGTTTCCCATGAAATAAGGACGTCTCCGCCACCGTGTTACATACATGTGCTTTTCTATTTACCCCATTAGAAGTACCTTAAAATTTGTCATTATATGACTTGGAAGTAGTTATTCCACTGAATTTTTAATGATTGGTTATCATATCGGTAATTTTAATTTTCCCTCACTAAAATCTAGTAAATAGATACATTTGCCTGGATGGTAACACACGTGAGTTCACTGCCAAGAGCCATAACCATATGCTTTCACTTCCCTAACAATTATCATCGTTTTCATGATCATGAGTGTCATTTGAAATGAGATAATTGTAGTTACAATCGCGCCTCTTTCGATTTTCAAACCTAGTGCAATGAAACGTTGGCACGTCAACTTCACGACTTTTTGGGGCTTTTTAGAACGCTGGGGGTCACACTACTTTGCCGATCTATTCGGTGGAGATGAAGATGATAGTGGGCTTGTCTCTCAGCACATAGCTTCTCAGTCCAATCAGAATTGTCGTCTTTCGGCTCAGTCTGATGAAAAGGATATCGAATTTTTCATCTCATCAGATGCGAGGTAATCTAGTGTTTTGTATTTTCAGTTGAACTCTGCTTAGGTGTTCCTAACATCAGAATGTAATTCGGCGAGAGAGCTGTAAATACTGATTCTATTCTCTTGTGTTTTTACAGTGCCATTGTGGAGCACACGGATCGAGTCATTTACCTGGAGGACAATGACATCGCAGCAGTGCGGGATGGAACTTTGTCCATTCATCGGATTACCAAAATAGCCAATGAGCCTTCCGTTCGTGATGTCGTCACTCTGAGTCTCGAAATTAAGGAGATTATGAAAGGTGAGATAAGCCACCTCATTTTTAACCCCTCATTGTTCCCTAACACTTCACCCCTATCACTCGTTAATATAGAACGCTGTTGCATTTTAACGAATTATAGTGCCGGTAGGATTAGGCAACGCGAACCGCATAAAGTAAACGCTCCCTTTCTTGCCCTTCCTTACGATTGTATTCCATTTCACTAACAAATTTGTGATTCCAGCGGATCTGATGGTGTTAGTGAGGGTTTGACGGACTCGGACTCCCTGTACACCAGCCCTTCACATTAGTGGAATTCACTATGTACATGTATCCACTGGCAACATTTGTCACAAAAATTTTATCAAACCTGGCCGTTGGAATCCTTCTACGTTATGGACAGGTTGATATATACTTTCTTAAAATGAATGCAAGTGGGAAAATAGATTGAGTTTTATACGTGTGCAAGTCGAGGAAGTCTTTTTTAGTTATTTTTGATCATCTCCCCCTGACAATATACATAAATACTATCTGCGTCATTTTATTTTCTAATCTGTATAACAGGAAGCTACGAATACTTTATGCAGAAGGAGATATTCGAACAACCCGAGTCAATCCTCAATACTATGCGCGGTAGGGTGAACTTTAATGACCTCACCGTCGTCCTCGGAGGTATTAAAAACAACTTGGTGGATATCAAACGTAGCCGTCGTCTAATGCTAATAGGTTGTGGCACGAGTCACAACGCAGCCACTGCTGTTCGTGAGTTAATCGAGGAGTTGACCGAACTCCCCGTCATGGTGGAATTGGCCAGCGATTTCCTTGATCGTCGAACACCCGTCTTCCGTGACGATGTCTGCATATTCATCAGTCAATCGGGTGAAACGGCTGACACGTTGTTAGCGTTAAGATACTGTCTTAAACGAGGAGCTATGACCTTGGGTATCACAAACACCGCTGGGTCGACGTTGTCACGAGAGACTCACTGTGGTATCCACATGAATGCCGGACCGGAGATTGGTGTGGCAAGCACTAAGGTAAGTCAAGTGACTGAACAATTCCTGATTTTTTTCTTAACCTCCTGATCCAGTGTAGCTGCCTTGATTGATTGTTGAATTCCAAGTAATTGACACTCCTTATTTATCGGTTCCATCCATCAAACCTTTCCTTTACTATCCATCTGTCTATCAACGAATCAACGGTATGTTTACATCTACTCTACTTTCTTTTCATGAGCGCATTCTTGAGCACCATTTTAGGCTTGTTTTAATATACATTACTCCTCTGTGTTCAGGAAGGGGACGTGTTTTCATGTCCACTTTCCCCTGCCCCTTTCTGTAGGCCTTTGTCCTTTAGGCAGGTTAAAAAATGTTTTTCTTGGTCACACTATATACAGAAGTTCTGTACACCACTTACATCAATCTTGTCGTGTATGAACTTATCCGTACCAAAACTTACCTTTTTCACAAAGTGCTGTCTTTGCCTTCTTTCAATCTAGGCCTATACCAGCCAAATTATCGCCTTGGTGATGTTCTCCCTAGTCATGTCAGCGGATAGAATCTCCTTGCAGGAGCGAAGAAAAGAAATTGTCGAGGGATTAAGTCGTTTACCAGGTCAGCCGCATTTTCCTTCGCTCTATTTTTTTCTGTCTGTCGAAAATCGTGTTCCCATTGTAGAACAAGTGGACTCCATCCTGCGTAAGGAAGAGGCGATCATTAACATTGCAGAGGACATGATTCATGCGCGAAGTATTTTAGTCCTTGGACGGGGATATAACTATGCGACATGTCTGGAGGGCGCGCTGGTACGATTTTTGATTTATGGTTCAGATAAGTTCATTCTTAGCTGGCCCAGTCTTTAATCAGCGATCTAACTTTCCATGATTATTTCCATCTATCTAATCGCTTACTTGCTCGTTCTTTGACTTTTCTTTCCCTGTAGAAATTGAAAGAACTAACGTATATCCACGCGGAAGGTATCATGTCAGGCGAATTGAAACATGGACCCTTGGCAATGATCGATGCTGATATGCGAGTGATTATGATAATCACCAAGGATCGTCTCTATGATGTGAGTTAATCATTGGCTACCTTCTATGTCCCACTCATCTAACTTGACTTATTCTCCTCCTCATTTCTTCCTAGAAAGTTCTCAACGCCCTTCACGAAGTTAGTTCACGTCAAGGCAAGCCTATTCTGATCACCAATGAGGATACGGATTCCCCCTTGAAAAGTCTGTCCAAGGCCATTTTTGAGATACCCCAAACTGTTGATTGCTTGCAAAGCATCCTAGCTGTCGTTCCGCTGCAATTGCTCTCATTCCATCTCGCCCGACTGAAAGGACTCGATGTGGGTTACAATTGTGTGATATTAAATAGTGCGCGATAACTATACGCCACTTGATTTTTTTAATGTTCTTTTTTTCAGGTTGATTGTCCACGGAATCTGGCCAAATCAGTTACTGTGGAGTGATAAATTGAGGAAGCCGTTTAGCAACCATGATATCTAAAAATATGGTCATTCTTTTCATTTTTTTTGGTCATTCAAAATTTCTACTAGGCCTTTCATATATCTGGTTCCATTCCAAATTGCCACACAAAATGAGTACGTTTGAATTGTGCAATGTCTACTGTAACGATATCTATTCCTTTTAAATAAATGAATAGACTGAATTACTAAAAACCATATTTTTGTTGGATTCTTCGTGCTGGTGAATTGTAAATACAAAAGAAGGCAATTGCGTTGAGGACATCAGTTATATTCTCATAGCGTTTGTGATCAAAATTATTCTGGCCAAATGTATTCAGTTCAGGGAGCGCTCTCTCATTCAATTCTATCGTGAAGAGGTGCCTTTGCGTAGGATGACCATGCTGACGGGTGGTGATGCGCATATTTAGGGTGAACTAGAGCGTATTTAACAGTTTGCATTGCTAGTCTTGAAAGCAGAGAAAATGCTTTAATATAAACCACTCAATTTATTACTCGGAAGAAACCTTGATTCTTTGCATGCTGTTTGAATCTTTTTTAACGACCTGCCAAGGGCCTTTGATATTGCTTCTCAACACCTGTGACTTCAATGGTTGCAAATTAGTCCGAAGTAATTTTACTAAGGAAAAGCGTAATGATTGCCCAGTTCTTCGTAATGCTAAATGAGTGATAATGGAAATAATAATTTGCTTAAAGACGATGGTTGCTCCTTGTGTATTCTGTCGTTCAAATAGGTCCCATTCAATTTCAGAAAATAATTGTACGGCATGGGTACCGAGAAATGGGATCCTTTTATTTTCACTCACGGATAATAGCTATAGAGATTTCTCTAGAGACAGTCTACGAAATATTTATTGAGGTGTTTTAAGTTTCCAAGAAGACATTGGAGTCACGTGTAGACTGTAGACTATGGACCTGATAAGTTGCATGTTCCTTAAATTTATTGGACAAGTTAAGGTCGTTGATGATAGTAAAATGGGGTGGGGTAAGAGTGTCAAAAAGCGAGTATAGCTGTTACAAAAAATTAGTTTTAAATGTGCAAATAACTTATTTCTATGGCAGACGCAGCAGTTCAATTTCAGAAAAGCTCAACTGCAGTAGTATCAATGTATTCTTGTTAACGACGGTCCTTTGCTACCTGCGCTGAAGTTGAGAGGGGTTATAAGATAGCTATTTGTTGGTAGGGCATATCTTCATATAGGTATGGTTTCTGATTGGCAGCTTGTCAAGTCGACGTCACAAAAGCAATTTAAAAATGACGGATTCAATATAATTCAAAGTAGCTTCTAAGCACATGTGAAGATTAAAGTTACAATATAGGCCAAATTTAAACAAATACCCCTGAGTCGGTATTTAAAGCATTGTAATCCATGAAGACCGAGGCGGTAGTTTGTTGTTATGGCTCATTGCCAACGGACTCCATTATTATGGCCGTACACTTAAAATGTTTTAAGGGAGAGAACTGAGAGTTTTTTTCTCCTAAACTTTTTAATAAAATAACTGGGGTAAAAGGTTTACTTTATCTTGTGCGAAGCCATCTTTTTTCAAAAGTTATACCCCACAATTTTTTTCAAAAGTTTATAAGTCAAAAATTCTCGTCTTTCGAAATTAGAATCAAATTTTACGCCCTTGAAACATATAGCATATGACACAACGTTCTGTTATGTTCTGCAAACTACAATGCTAACTGAAAAACCATTTTACACACGTTTACGCAACAAGAAACATTTTGTAGCTTCCACAAGGCGCCAAGTTTTCACATCCAACGAGTAAACTTTTAATGCATCAACTAGATTACAAGTTTCTTTGCATAGTTTTGCGCGGTGGCTATTAGTTGTTTGGGCTTAAGACGGTACTTCTTACCTCGCTCTTTTTGCTCACTGATGTTCCTACGAAGGTCCTTTAAACGCATATGCGTTATTTGCACGGCCTTATTTGTCATCTCTTTTTTTTCATACTGTTATTTGGGAAGTGACAATGAACCTTCGAAACCGTTCCGTAAATATTTGAGCGACTTTATTAACCAACGGTTTCAACTTGATGACAAAATCGATGATTCGAATAATGTGAAGTAAGGGTGTACATCTGCAGTATTCATTGGACTTCAAAATGATTTCTCCTGTTCTTAGTATTCTGTGAAGCATTTAATCTTCCTTTTTGCCCTTTTTTCATTACTAGGTATCAAAGTTCGATGAAATGTGAACAGCAGTTTTATATGCAAAACGCTGATATAGAGGTGTGTTATAACTGAGTTTGTATGTTGTGTGGTAAATGGAATAACCGGCGTACATCTTGCTGTATATAATCCTAGATTGAACCCCTCTATGAAAGAATTTCTTTTGAAAACAAACCTGGAGGCGTCTGGACACAGGGTTTTGATATTTCGTATTCACCGTCTGACTGGGACAAGAAGAAACTTGAGGTTATCATTCTGCCTCATTCTCATCAAGATGCTGGTAATTTCTAGAGTCCCTCCTTGTATGTTTTTTGCAAAGTTTTTCGTATTAATGATATTACACATCTTATTCGCACATGACTGTTTCACGTGCATGTCCACGAAAGCAAGCTCTACAGCTACAAATGTGATAGTTCGATTCAAAGACTGAGCACATGGCTGTTGTATTTTGTACAATCTATCCTAGTTTTCCTATTTAGACAAGGATATGGATGGAAATCTGACCTTTTTCTTATTTTAGAAAACGTTTAGCCTTATGTCTGGTCAGTGAAATGATTCAGACAGTTTTTATAACAGATGTGGTTGTCCAGCACTGACTCCATTCTTCTTTGGGTTCATTGGATTTCCCGTTATTTCATCGCAGCACTCTTTTATTCTAGGCGCATATCTTTCTCATACGCCTGTGATCCTACTTTAGGGGACGATTTCCCAGTGGCTTAAGTTTTCATGAGCCCAGTATCAAATAAACCGACTTTGTATTACACTGGTATGGCGGAATTTTGATGATTATAGCGAATAGTTATTCCCAAGAGCTGTCTAGCGTTCTAAGGTGTGCGTTTTTTTGATTACAATTTGTCCAATAAGTTAATTTGACCTAAAGTCGTTTTACCAATACGCGCTTTTGTAGAACATTTGCTTTTACCTTCCTCACACGCAACACCCATTGTCATCCATTTCGGATACTCTTCATGCATTATCGGAGGTAGACTGAAGCGTGCTTAATACCAACAATTTTATGGTGACATCGAAAGTTCGATGCATTTGTTTCTTCGAAAAAAATTAATCCGCTTCATAACATGTTTGTTTTTTCTTACGCTAAGGTTGGAGAATGACGCTGGATAAATATTTCGAGAGGAGTACGCGTAGAGGTCTCGATGCTACTGTCGATTTTCTGCGCAAAAATCTTGGTGCTCGTTTTATTTACGCCGAGATCGCTTTTTTGGATAAGTGGTGGCAAGGACTTTCTCTTTCCGTGCGCGCTCTTTTCACCAAGTTAGGATTTCTCTCACAACTGAAATTGTTATTATTAACGCTCACTCGCAAACATGCTGCCACGCTGACGACAGTAAACTATTTTTTTCCCTTTTCTCTTCTCTATTTGACCAGACTAGTTCGCGAAGGCCGCTGGGAAATTGCTACAGGTGGTTGGATCATGAACGATGAAGCGACGACCCATTTTAGTGCTACCATCACGCAACTCATTGAAGGTCAACATTGGATGCTTGAAAATCTAGGGAAGTAATCATCAGTCTACCTTACCCTTTGTTGATCCAGTATTATCTCGATTACGGTTTATCTGCTCTTCCTTTAGGCGTTCTTCCTAACGTGAGTTGGGCGATTGATGTTTTTGGCCACAGCACTACGGAGGCATACATCCTATACAAAGTCGGTATAAAAGACATTCTTATTCATCGAGTCCACTATGAAGTTAAGAAAGCTCTGGCCGAAAAACAGGCTCTTGAGTTCACTTGGCTACAACTTTGGGGTAAGATTTAACTTGTCCAGCCCTCTATTCCAATTCTTTTAGACTCAAATGGAGAGGCAAAAGTCCTAACCCACCTCCTTCCTTTCTATGCGTACGATATTCCCCACACATGTGGGCCTAATCCCGCAGTCTGTTGTCAGTTCGATTTTATGAGAATTACATTAAAATGCCCGTGGGGCATCCAGCCAAAACTCATCAACCCATTAAATGTACAAGAGAGGTTAGTCGGTTCAGATTCTGCCCTATTTTATATCTCTGTCAGTCATTTACTTATTCCACACCCATACTCCGTACCCTCTTCGATTCGGCTCATTGATTTTTGCTTTCATTAGTTGTAAAACCCTATTCTTATGTCTTGATGTAGTCATTTTAATGTTTATTTAAAAGTAAATTAGATACGTTAGGTGCTTAGTGCAACTCTTTGATCTAAACCAAGTGTGCTTCCATCTGATTCCATGTCATTTTAGTTACTCAACGCAATGTATACTTTACCTACTACTTTAACCTCCGTTCTCTTAGCATCAGAAATATAAATGGGATTAAAGAAGTCTTCTCCTTTCCCTAGAGCCCAATTGTTGGTGGATCAGTATCGTAAGAATGCAAAATTGTTCAATAACAACGGTGTTCTCTTGGTGCTCTTGGGGGACGACTTTCGGTACTTGACTGCGGAAGAATGGATTCTCCAAATTTCGAACTACCAATCTCTTATTGATCACATTAATGCTAATGCGTCAAATAATATGCACGTGAGCAATTTTTGTGTTCTTTTGACTTTATCTCATCCGTATGTTCATTTTATTTCTCCACTACATCCATCTCAGCACTTTGTACCCCCTTCCCCCTCTGCTCCTTTGATCAGGCGCATCAATAACTTTAACTTCCCTATGCAAATGTCAGCACTTTTATTTTACCGAGTATCTTTACGACCGCGCAAATTTCTTAAAATAAATGGGGAATTCTTCAACTGATCACCCTCGAACTCATAGCACCGCTTTCCGTGCATCATAACGACTTGCGATGCGTAAAGTGATGCAAACACGTAAAATCTCTTCATTCTACCGTTTCACATCCCCACCACCTCAGCTATGTGTCTTGCCAGACGTCGAATGACCGGATATTAATTAATCGGCACGAGGCACACCACTTTTTCTTGATAAATAACACTTCATTTTACCTAAACTTAGCTCTTTAGAACGTTGTGAACGATGGTAAGGTTTTTAATGAGTGAAGTTTTGTATTAGACACTCATCTACATGGGCGATTAAGAATTAACTGATCGCTATTTTCACCATACAGCACACTTCAAGTCATTGTTTGATTGTGTGCTACGGGTATGAATGAGTTGATAGGACTGGGCTATGATGGCTTTGAAGTTGTATATGTACGGATTGTCATACAAAGTTCTCTTCTCTCTTGCCTTTGTCCAGATTCGGTTTGGCACACTCTCCGAGTATTTCCGTCTGGTACGTTCACGCAAAAGCGTGAGTGAATTCCCCACTTTTCATGGCGACTTTTTCACATACGCAGACCGAGACAACGATTATTGGAACGGCTACTTTACTAGTCGTCCCTCATACAAGGCAATTTCTCGATTTTTGGAAGCCGAAGTGAGGTGAGTTCACCTAACTATACCCTCTTGGTACCGCCCGATTACCTACTTTACGGTCCAAGTGTGTTTTCGTTGATTCTTTGGATATCTATGAGCTCTGATTCATATGACAGTTTTCCAGAGCACGATATTACTAGGCTGATCTCTATTTATTCCTCTTGTTAGGACCGCAGACATTCTATTCTCTCTCGCTCGCCATTGGTCTGGTGCGTTCAACCGTATTGAGAAGGTATTCGTCGCCCTCTACGGTCACCTTACAACGGCCCGACGCAATCTCGCCCTTTTCCAGCATCATGATGCTATCTCGGGCACATCCAAATATGAAGTTATGGAGGACTATCGTATCAAGTGAGTTTTTTTCCACCCTTATTTTCGGCTGTTATGCTTGCCATTATGCCTGTACCCGCAACCACTTCGAATTCATTCCCCGTCTAATTTACGCTAATTCCTCAAATCAAAATATTTGTTACTTTTGGTTGCTTTATTCTTTACCTGATGGTGTTGTAATCAGTCCCCCTATCCACTTTGTCTTTCTCCACCACCAATCATTGTCTGTTCATTGTAGATCTATCTAATCCCTTTGCATACTAGCCTAATCATTTTTTGCCTTCGCTCACGTATTCACTTGATTTTCGTGCTTAGATCATCCTCGTTAAATTCTTATCGTAATTCTAGGTTGTATTCGATTGAGTTCACTTGAGAAGTCCTTTAATATGTGGTTTTCGTCTTTTGTCAACTTTCTACTAGACTAAACGAGGCCCTTCTTGCTGCTCGCAATGTTTCCGCTAACAGCCTTGCTTACCTTCTTGGCCACAACTCTCTTGAAGTCTGTACCATCCTTGAAAAGGAAGTTCTTACTGGCGATAGTCCTGTTCTAATTCCCGCCAATCCACGTTGGGTCGAAGCCTCCACTCCAGAATTCTTCACCATCATTTGGGATAGTTTGGAAGCCTCCAAAACCCTTTACATATTTAATTCCCTCCCCCGTATTCGCGATCATCTTCTCCGCCTCCAAATTAACATGACGCTTCTCTTGTGGCATGTTAAAATACAAGTGAAGCAACCACAATCCGTATCATTCATCGTTCAACCTGAGAACGGAACCACCCCATTTCGTGTCCAGCTTGAGCCGTGGATTATGTTTTGGAAGTCTCATTCCCCAGACCCCTTACTTCATCTCTCCGCAGGCCCTATTCGTCTGGCTCCTCTGGAGGTGACTCGGGTCACCTTGAAGCTTGTCACCGAGTCCTCACACAGCCCTGCTGTTATGGTTGTCAAACCGATGCTTTATGGATTCGCCTCGATTCCGTAAGTTGTTAATTTTGGTGCTTTTTCGACAACTAAATCCCCTAGACCTCAATTTGCCATGTTCTACACGGAAGGGAATGTGAATTCTCTTGTCTCCAAGCTTGAATCCGACCTGATACAATTGGTCTTCGATAGTACCACAGGACATTCACAGGTGAGATGACAGCCCTTTCCTTTTCTGCCTTTCATCCGCTCACCACATATTGCACTAATTCGTGTGAGATTTTTTTATTTATTTCTTGAAGATGTTGATAAATAGGAAGACAGGTGAATCACACCAGCTACTGGTGGGCTTTGAATTGATGAAACCGAGTCCAAATCCCGGCAGTTCAGGTGCCTACCTTGGTGCTTCGTATGCGTCAAAAGAGGTTTGTCTATTGAGTTTTTTGGTATTTCATTACGCCTTTCAACCACCAATGCTGATATCTCGGTGTTCTCTTTCTTTTGTGTCGCGTTTGAACAATTATTGTGTTTGCACCGAGTACTGACCAAATATGGAAAGCGGGGCAAAGTATTCCACTCTAGTGGTAGTGATGTTTATCGACACGACATACTACTTTTTGCTTTCGTATCCATGACTTCGAGTAATGTTAGCGTTACTTCTTCTCCGTTTCATTTTTTTTTACTGCCTCTTTCCCAATGGATCAAAGCAGTATCCAAATTCGCGGCGTTCGTGTCTTTGTCTACGTTTCCGTTCAAGGCTTCCTCACATTTCATACTCAGAATTAGAACAGTTTCCTTGACCTTATAGTGGTGTGCGAGCCTCATCTTTTAGTTTTTACTTTACTCAGAGAATGTGAGCCCAACGGTAACTGTTCTTTTCTCCTTCCAGCATCTAACATCAGAGACCGTTAAAATGCGTGTTCTTCGAGGTCCCTTAACCGAGGAGGTTACGACGTACTACCCCCAGGTGGAGCACACACTTCGCGTCTACAAGTCTAGTCAGTTGCTTGCCTTCCTCCCATTCTTTCCTTTTTGGCTTTATTTGCATAATCCTCTTTTTGAAGATACTCCCGGACGCCTGGCCTTGGAAATAGAAAACATTGCCAACCTAACCGACGCTAAAGAAGGTATCGAGCTCGTTATGACTCTTCAAACTGACGTTGAAAATACCGATGGCGTCTTCTTCACCGACTCTAACTGCTATCAGGTGAAGTAATGTGACTTAACGAGTCTTTTTTCCATCTACTGATTCATACTGAGTTGAAGAGGGGCTGATAAGAACGTATGAATAGTGTATTTAATTGTTATACAAGTATAGTCGGATAAAACAGATTTTATTCACTTTGTAGATGATGCGACGGAAATACTACAAAAAAATGCGTCAATGGGGCAATGTCTACCCCATGACTTGTGCAGTTTACATTGAGGATAGTCATTGTCGCGTCACCCTTCTGTCGAGTCAGTCCCTCGGTGTGATGGCAGGTGAAAAGACTGGTGAGATTAAGGTATGGTTGGACCGTAAAATTCTTTTCGATGATCAACGCGGTCTGGACGAGGCTCTGGACAACGTCAAGCCCAGTCGTTCAGTTTTCCGAGTTCTCATAGAGAACATTTTACCGAGCGGTGAATTTCGTCAGGACCTTGAGATGATGCCACTGGTTGGTTTATTTGCCTTTTAATGCCAGTTGACTGATCACCCGAATTCCTACCCTCTCAATCTTTCCCTCCCCCCCCCAATTTGTATCGCAGCCCAGTCTTACCGCCGAGGCGCATTACGTCCTGAATGACCTCACCTTCCCGGCTTCGCAATATTTGGCCAACTTCAATCCAGGTCGACTGGTTCCTAGTCTAAAATTGATGGGTTCAGGTTTTCCCTGTGACTATGATCTAGTTACAATGAAGACATTTTTCAGTAAATCTGATCGCTTTAATGGTAGGTACTGGCCGTTTGTCAATTTGATTTAACTACGTACCTGCATAATCGCGTAGTCCGCCTTATAATTATGGCTACATCCACTCGGTCTTGACAAATCTTTGATGAGGTTAAGACTACGTTTCGTATCTGATTGGTTGTAACCTAGCGTCCTAACTCTAAGCACTTAAAATGCATCCGTTCGCATATACCTCCGTATTATTGGTGTGTTGAACCACTGTTGAGGCTAACTCCGCCTGTCGATAGCCAAAACTATTACCCCTGAATTAAATAACCCCACATACGTAGCAGACAGGCTCTCAAATCGTCTTTGAAGCCCTTTTATCATTTTGGGGACTTTAAAATGTGTATTAAATAAAGATAAAACAACTAGATCAATTCTTTATATTATTTTATTCAAGCAAAATAACCTCCATGGGCATCTACGCCTTTCTGCCAACGTTTGGGCAAGTCTTTTGCCTTTTTGAACAAAACTATGGTTTTTTAGTTGACAATCGTTTCACGGTCTTTTACAATATCATTTTAATTATTTTGCCTTTTTTTCTCTTAAAAATGATTTTTGATTAATAAAAAAGTAATAATCGTTCGAAGAAATGCCGGGTGAATATGAAGGCTCTGGTGAATTTTCATGCTGTAGAAAAGGTAGCTTGTCAGCAGTGAATGAAACATTATACGGTGATATTGCGACTTGCCGATTGAGCAATGCTGTTTGTTTTTCACTATTCATCGTACGCAGATGTTTTATTAGTCCTATGGCTAGTTCTTAGTTTGTATTCATCTTCACGAATAGTTGTATGGGGATCGAATCCTACGGTCGTCCGTAATTCCTCGTTATCAACATGGGCTGGTGGTTTTTCCTCGAGGCTCGTTTACGGTACTTGAATTGCCGGAAAAAGATTTGGGAAACCAGCATGGGGCACTTTTTTCATTAGTAGATCTATCGCCGAATGTCTCACTGATGTTTCTTGAAGCTCGTTGAGCTACGTTATGATTTCATTTGACTTCAAAGAAAAAATGGAATAGAAATGTGTATTGTTTTTTGTTTGATCAAGGATAGAAAGCAAACGAAGCAACGAAAATTAACGTCGCAAGCCAGTGACCTAAAACTGAATAAGTATCATGGATGCTTTAAAAAGTTTAAAAATGTGTATATGAATCTCAGAGATGTTTAACGAAAATGACCACCTCAAAAATTATAACTGATATCCACGTTAAACTGTCAGGGCATTATCCCTCCAGATCAACTGTGCGTGGCATTAGATTCGGGTCCATCTTCATCGCATATGGAAGGTTGAATTTTTCATAAGGTGACAGAGACGGCATTCGATCAACGACCTGCAACCTGCGCGTCTCTTTTGCCTCGGTATGAAACCGTTCCATTTTTGCGAAGAAATGTAATTGGAGATGAGAAGTGGGTGCCATACAATAATCCTGTAAGAAAAACAAGAGTTCTCCCAGAGAAGCACCTATTCCGACACCTATGCCATCACTAGCAATAATTATCACTTTTTGTGTGGTGGAATTTTTCTGGTTTCATACACTATGAATTGCTTAAACTTGGTCAGACCTTTACAACGGCAGTGTATTGTGATCAACTCGTGAGGGTGAATGAGTCCTTAGCAAAACGATCTGTTTTGGTCAATTACGCAAAAAGGTTCCTTCAACATGACGGCGCTAAGCCTCATATTTCGAAAATGACAGTAAAAATCTTAGTATTTAACATTTGCCCCATTCACTTTGATCACCAGATCTCATGTCGTCAGATTACTACCTTTTCAGATCGTTAGCCTATATATCAAGAAGTAAAGACTCTGACAATATCGGAGAAGTGAAAACACGTCTGGAAAATTTTTCGATGCAAAATTCTGACATTTCTAAAAAAAGTGGTGAAACAACTGGCGCTAAGCTGATAAGAAATGTTAAAGAATGATGGCAATTGTTATGTTGGTAAAAAGCACAAACTCCATACTACATACTTTTTTTGCCAAAAGAACATAAATCTGGTTGTTTTTTGGTTTACCTAGTAAGTCTACTAGCAGAATAATAGGTTGCTAATTTTCGAAACTACACTAGTTAATAGGGGGATTCGTGAATGCATTTTTCTGACACAAGGCGTTGCTGAGTAACTCGTAAGTAATGTCCAGGATGTTTCGGGTAGCAAAGTGTTAAGAACTGCTGGTTTGATGAGAGATTCGAACTAAATGGTCTCGAGAATGGTTTAAAGGAACCATTTAGATTCCTCTTCCACCGCGGAACTCAATAAATTTCTGTCGCATACTATATTGCGACATGCTTTTAGGTCTGAACAGTGTACCTGGTAGTCAATTGGGAATAATCCTCCATCATACCGTCTACGCCTGCGGTTCCACACAACTATGCCCTAGTTTCTGTGACTGTCCGTACTCTCCTACATCCTCGGTAGGTTGTTCCTCTACGCATTTTGCAGCTCTTACAGGCGTATCCGTGGCGCTAGACCATTCTTTTATGTGGAAACCGCACTAGATTCTGTTAAATTTAGTTGGACCACTTCTATTTGAAAAGTTGTTGCTTAAGGCAATTGGAAACCCCCAAGGTCTAATGTACATTTACCACCAAATATTATACCTCCATGAAGCACTGAACTCTACAGGTATAATATATTAACCACTCTTCTCTTCTGTAGATCCTTTTGCCGGTAGCCTTTCCCCAAATTGTCACCAGGATGGCCATTAAAGCATCTTTGACACTCATTCCAGATAGGTCGGGTTTCACGCAACCAGCCGAGGAAATCTTTGTAAAAACCATGGAGATGGAGGGCTTTCTCTTGATGCCTTACCGAAAGGATCCCAAGTCTAGTTAAAGCTTGTGCCGGCCAATGGAAACAAAGTGTGAACTGAAAAATTTCGTCTTTCCCGCGTGTACACGAAAGTGCAAACCTTGACTAGGTAACCGCCTCTAAAGACACCAAATTGGAACAATTCTATGAATCATTCATCATTTCAATGGGTCAGTTTTTCCTTTACCTGGAGTTGTGACCATTTTCGTGAAGAAAATGTTTTTGTATCTTTCGACATGGCGTTGAAAAGGACAGCAATTACGAAAATCTCGTTGCCGTAGTCACTGTTGAAGCCTAAACTTACACAAGAGACTCGATGCATTGGTTGACATAAGTCAGCCGCAGGAGGTGGAATACGGGACAATAGTTAATGAATCGTTGTATCATCTCCCTTTGGTACATCGTTGTTCTCAACTCAGCTATCCCATCAGTAGGACGATGTGAAACTCCACTTTTTGTCTCCCGCAGGCTGATATTGTATTCATTTCTTCACTCAGTGGATTACCCTCACCTCAGAGAAACCTATCCTGCTCTCCACATTTTTAAGTACATGATCGTTGGAAAGTTAAATCACTTAAAGAACTAAATCAGCGCGGAATCCGGAAGCGATGTACGCATTCTTTGTCTTCTACTTAATGACGTAGGGAGCAATATTTCAAACGAAATTGAGCCGGATGAGGAAGCTGCGGGACGGAGAGTTGACTTTGATTTCAAGGCAGTCGCGTTTCTGTTGCAATTGTACACCAACTTCTCGAATCGGGCGTCTGCTTCGCTATTCGTTTGGGGTGAACCGAGTAATGCCAAGGTAGAAATCCTTGCTTGTAGCTATATTCCGCAAGGTGGTAGAAAGGAGGAATTGCCTCCAAAACACGAGTTTCCTTATGGCCGACCACCGAACGGGTAAATATTCAAGAGTGATAAATGAGTGGGGCGGATCAACTGAGAAGTTGGATATGCTAGACGCGGGATGCATTTGTTCAAAGGGGGCCGGTTGCGAATGTTGCCGGTGATCGCCCTAGGTCGAGACTCGGAAAATGCGATGCCGGAGCCAGTGTATTATATCGGTTCCCCAATGAGATGAAAAGATGCCGATGTTAGCGCCTTCGGTTAAACGGAGTTAGTCTATAGTGCAATATGATTGGGGGAATTAGGGCGTAAGGTGGTCCAACGTGGGTACTCAGATAGCGAAGCCTTAGTCGCCCTCGGGGGTGGACGCGAGCGCAACGCTCGGGTGTCACCTTAAACCGAAACTAGGTCAAGATGCTTTAGAGGGCTATGATATTCACGAGTTTAGAAAAAACCGCAGGGGGGTGATGAGTGCCTGAACCATTTCTAATGCGAGGATACGAATTCGTAAGGGGAGCTGCGTCTTCCTGCTCCTTTTACCAACATATGACCATATTTGTCACAAGCACGTTAAGCTAGAGCTGACCAACGAATGAAGAGCACATTTTGAGAGGAAGTTTATTGAACCATAACCTTTGACTTAGTTAAGCGAACTGTGCAAAGTACCAACTTAGTTCATTTGCGTGTCGTAGCTTGTTCCGCGTTCACTGATACAATCAAACAAATTTGAAACAACATAATAGGGGACATCCTGTGGAATAGCTTAATTGTTTAGGTCATTGGCGGTTTCTTTTGAATCCAAAAACCTTATGAACAAAATCTATTTAATTGAGCGCCAAATTTTACGGGACTAAAAACCAGTTAACCGAAATAATGATCTGCGATGTAAACTGTCTTCGTTAAGCCAAGCCAAAATGCGTGAACCTTGGGAGAAATTTTGATTACTGTTTACAACATTCCACATGAATCCGTTGTTCATCACGTATTTCACTTTGCTGCGGCGAGTTGCCCCTCAGTCGTTCTAATCGTAAAAATATGGATGAATCAAAGATCCTTATCATTGCCATTCCATACATGCTTACCTAAAGGAAGAAGTAAACATTATACTCCATCCGTCTTCAGGTTAGGGGGCCATGGTTCTTCGCAATCATACAGTACGTTTTAAGTCTCCCATCATCAATCCATAAAGCGTCTAACATAAAGGCCAAATAACCTATAAACTGTCGGTATAGGGATAGATCAGTGAACCTAAAACGGAAATGTGGAATTCATTCGCACATGCCGCTGCGTAGTGGTTGTTGGTGGGGCCCTCAATGCGTCTAAAAATAACATTATTCGACCCATTTAATTGTATGGATGGTTGATTGGCTATGGCATCCTTACTGGTCAGTCCGAGCGCCAATAGAAATGTACGTGGAGATATTTAATCCGGCTGCATCTTCGGTGTCGGACGGGAATGTGGCGTGTCTTGGTATTTCTTGTGATCGTATTGCTGAGCATTTCGCGTTCCAGCGCTCAAACGTTTCAAGAGTAAGTTTCGCCTGACTGTACCTTCCATAAGCAGTTAGATGTCCATTTCTCACATAAACGTCTTGCCCCGCATCCACTTACTACGTTTAATATACCACCTTTCTTGCCATTTAGAGATAATGAATTGAGTAGACTAGCGACAGAGATTTGGAGGACTGATCCAAATCGATTACAAGTTGGCAAGGACCTCTCTCTCAATTGGCAAGGTGTGGTTTCGGGGTTGTGTTGAGTATAACATCTTATAGTTAGATGTAGGTGGGGTCCTTTTATGATCACGTCAGGAATTTTGCGGTTTTTCAAGACCGTTTTAAATCTTGTACTAGTTATTACGACTTTCAACAGCTTATCAACTCTAGTAGGTTCTATGCATATTGAAGAAATCAGCTAATTGTCTCCAACAGAATGAAGTCTGGCCTCATGAAAAGTTACTACTACTACTCTTAGGTACGATCGACAGTCCAGATGGTGGTGATGATGTTGCACCCATGAAGCTGTGTACTATCAAGTCAAACGCCTTAAAATCAAATCCAGTATATTCGGGTAAGTCAAAAACAAGGTTTCCATTCTTCCCTTCACCTTTCCTTCGTCATTCAAATAACGTCGCTTTGAGGCGCCAAATGGCCTCATAGCTTCATTGTTTCATTATTCACTAAGAATCACTGCTTCTTGAATGAAGTGTATAATGTCGAGCTCTCAGAGCACTTAGTCTACTTTCTCGATTCGTAGTAACTGACATCATCGTCGGAGGGAGTTGACGGAAGATACAATAAAAGCTGAATGGCTTGAAAGCCATTCAAAGTAGATTGGTAAAATGGTAAGAACATTGGCTAATTGGGAATGGACAGTGACCTTCGCTTTTAAGAAAACTCAGTTAACCCTTGCGTGCTCTTAATTAGCACTTAACAATCAATTGCCTAGCATGTAGTTATAGTAGAACCAAACGATTTCGCAAGCCTCTGCACGTTGAACCGAAGCGAATAGGCTTACTCGTAGAAAAAATATGATTTTTAAGTGTTATGTTATGTAATGCGAAATGTTTCTTGAAAGTTATCGTGCTTAACTCCTCTACTCAGCATTTATCGCTCTTTTGGACAACTATGATCATCGCGTTGGCTTCTCGGAGGTGGAAACAGCACGTAAAATCTCTGAGGTGGAGAGATTCTTAGATGCAGTGCTGAAAACTGCAACAATGCAGAGCTGCCACGACCACTTATCGAAACTCGGTCTCGTTAGTCCAAAGCCTGCCTTGTTTAAAAACCAACTACGTACGCTGTGGTTTAAGCCCTACCGACGAGTCAGGTAACCCGATATCCCACTAGTTCTCTGATAGATTATTTAGATAAGGTTCTTGTGAAACTTGTAGAAAAGCGTACCGACGAAATAGTCTGATCTGCGGAAGTTACATAACCTGACTAATTTCTGTATGCCTTGTTATCATTGAAGGCATGGCGACTCCTCACCATTTGAACACGTCTTTATTGGTGAAACAAAACACGACACGGTCCTTGGGATGCACAACTGGGTGACTTTTTGCATGAATGAGGCTGCTGGTGTATTCGACTACTACGGCTACAGGAAGCCGGTAAGCCTCTTAGACCTCCTCAGTCACAAAGGTATTGCGACATAATGGCAAGAGAATTGTATGCCCTGAAGTGTTAAAAGTATTAGAGTTAGGCTTAGTTGACCTCTTCGTTTATTATTATTAAAGGCGACGAATAATTTAGTAGTCCTAAAGTTGGGGTAAGTTCTACAAATTTTTTAATGTTATTTTTCGTCATTAAGACCGTATTTTTCTCACTGTGCTGAAATTCAAGGCCTTTGTAAAGGGGCCGAGGCATTTTTCAGGGCGAGTCCAACTTGTCCATGTCATTGGGGTGCCAATATGTTAGTTAACATTGTGGGTAGATACACTTTGCTCTCTGTAGAAAATACCGCTGGCAGTTAGTCAAAATGTTAACCTTAAGGGATTACTATCAAATGAAAAGTGATGGTCATGATTCTACTCTTTTAGTACCACCGTGCCCCTGATTTCAAGCGCAGTCTTCGTTTCATTATGCATAAGTCTTTCACAAAACCCATCGGAACACTGCTTTTCGGGGCCTCAGTAGAATTCGAGTTGGGCTTATATACAGCTGTTTTTTTGAAAGGACAAAAACTTTTTAAAAACCAGCGCACTTGGCCCGTCTATGTGATAAACATTGGAGGCACAAGGCTCTTAATCCAATGCCACAGATTTGCCGGAAATCGAATAGGTTCTTGCTACTTTAAATAATCTCTTTCCCAGACTATCCACTCGTTATCATTAGCGCGGTCTTATTTGTTCATAGGATTACTGTCTTGCTGTTACATTCCGGTTTCTCGCCTCAATAAAGAAATCGTCCCTAAAATACAAATTTTGAACTGTCTACAGCATTGCCCCTCTCCCCCAGCCATTCTCTTACGAAGTAGGGGAAATTTAGAGGCTATCAAATACAGCCCGACTAAGAAGTAAAAGACAGACTGAGGGCAAGAGTGCACACACTTGAATGATTACTCCTAACCGAGGTTTACTTATCTTTAAGTGGCCTCTCTCTAGTCCCAGTATGTCGACAGGGAGGTTATCGGTCTCTTTTACACTCTTAGGTCTGAGACAGAATTACTTGCACCTTTATCGCCGAGTTTAAGCTCTTAGTGTGTGGCGAGTCGATCCGCTTTTGCCAGACGCTTTAAAATAGATTTTGATCGGGTGATGACGGATAAGGTTCACTTGGGGCCCGACGCATGTGTCTATGTTGCTGTATATGACCGGAGGCGCCGACAAAAGGCGACATGGGTTGGACAAGCCCTCGAGGTGAAACCATGAGTCTTTGGGAGGCTAGTAGTAGAATGAATGTAGTTGAGGCATTTCGGGGACCACATCTCCCCGGTATCTAGTCAATATTTGAGCTGCTGCCAGTACTCCTGGGGGTTCTTCTGGTCTCAGGTGCTAGGACTGGTGCTGCCTCGTTTGACCGTTCAGTGCTGTCAGTCCAACTGCTGATGCCGTTTACTACTCCGATACCTCGGTGGATCATAACCTATGATTTTCTCGAGTCTTTAAAACTCCTTAGTCGTCTGGAAAGGGAAAATCTTAGACGTTAACCCGTGGATCCTACACATGATTGAGGCGCGACAAAGCTTCAGTAAACGGCGATAGTTACTACAACCTACTTATCTACATTTAAGAAGGTTATGTGGTGAGGATGCTTCCTTCAACATCATGGTAATACAATGAGTCATTTTCTAACTGTGCATGATATCTTGTAGCATTTCTACTTATTTTGGATTAGAAAAATGGTCAAACTAAACCCAAGGGCATTATCGTTTTTGGGAGATTTGGGAAAATATTGGCCACTACAAGTCGGCCACGTTGCTTCCGTTACGCCATTTGTGCACTTTGATAATTTGTTAAAGTGTAGGCAATCACAAGAGGAATCATCGAAACCAACCTGTCATCTACTAAAGCAGTGGCGCAAACGAAAATGCAAACGAGATTTGTGTGATCTGAAGTCACCCCACCTAGATACGTCTGATTAAGGGAGGAATAAGTTCCCGACCAGTTAAGCAAGTTGAATTAATGGTCCCGTTTTATATGCTAAAATAGCAAGCCACAATGCTACAGAAGGGTCGGACAAGGTTACGTACGAAACCTTGTACCTTATGCACATGCGGCTATAACTGCGGTAAACCAAGTGATTCAACATCCCTAGTTGGCCAGGTGCCCAGATAAGCCAAAGGGAGATTCGTAAGGTTACCTCTGCTCTATTAGTTGGTTTTTTACTAACATTCGCAGTCTTAGCGATGCATCGCAAGGACAATATGCTGGCGAGTTTGATTGTGGCATGACATATTTGGTTGTTTACAACGGATTACCATTTTGTTTATAATGAAGGCCATCTGCATCCATTTAGCTGTGTACGAAAACGGAGAGAGGATGTCGAATGCGATCAAATAAAGCCTCATATGCATTTCACGTAGTTCATTACTTTGTTATCTTCATCGAGGAAAAAATTTTCACAATTTAACTCGTATTTAGTTCATCAGGAGTACACACTTTATGGACTTAAGGAAGCATTCTCGTCAATAATTCTGCTGAACAAAACTTGTGACGCAGCAAAAAAGGGAAAAAGTGAGAGAAGGAGAGATTCAGAAACGTGTGATAGAGAAGTCTCAATAAGACGCTTTATCCAAACAACCAGCCAACTGCAAGAATAGGTAACTCAACAAACTAAAAACAATAAGCTGCGGGAGTGAAAATAGAATAGGCAAAAGTGGGCAGGGGTGTGCAGAAAGATGAAGGGGAGAGAGAGGGAGATAGAAAGAAGCGTAGATTAAAAGCGACCGACAATTTGCGCATTTCAAAGATGATAGTTGCGGATCATATGAGCAGAGTTGTGAAAATGAGAAATGGAACAAAGTCTTTAGGGTTGGAACCAACCAATCATCATCGATGCTGTGAGAAGTAAGACGTCACAAAATACAAATTGTGCAGAGAAATAAAGTTTCAAGAAGGTTTGAGGTAAAGAGAGGTCCGAGTTAACTCACTTCTTTTCACCCTTTCTCCTCTGCTCCCTCCCTCCTGCCTGTCTCTCTCTCTCTCTCTATTCTCTCTGCCTCACTCTATAGCCTTTAAGTCCCATGCTTCACACCCGTTCCGAGGGCACTGCGTGCAATTACTTGCGTAATCCAGTCGGGAGGCGCGATGCCCCGTAGCAACAGGGCGGGAAGGTGTGCAATCCTTAAGGCCAGGTCATGAAGCTGGCCGATGCAAGTGTTAATTGCTGCCTGTAGGGAGATTGCGTCGCCGCCAAACAGTTTAACGAGCAACTTCTGAAAATCCCAACCCTGGTCAGAGTCAGTGACGCGGAAGAGCACAAGACAGTTGGCCGGAGAAGAAAGGAGAATGACCTCCGAAGGATCCGCATTTAAGTGGATTTTGCCATCACCCTCCGAGCTGTCGGACAGCCTGGTGGAGCACCAATCAAATGAAAGGAGAGTAGCTAAAACAATGCTTAAGCTAACTGCACGTTGGAGTTCTTTTGAATTTGTTAGTTCCTGGAGCAGGTTAGATAGTTTAAATATTGAAACAACTGAATGGAAGGCAGGTTCGGTAGTGGAGGAGATTTCTCTCTGGTTGTGGGTAGAATAGACTGCTGTCCTCCCGATATCGAGCCAATTTGAAAGCATTGTATCAACCGTGCATTGCGGATAGATGATACCTCCTGCAGAATAGTGGACCTGAGGCTAGCCAAAACAAGAAAACAGTAATTGCACCTCGTGTTCTATACGATTTGCCTACACACCCTCCTATTTAAAACTTGCCGGATTGAAGCATAGATAGTGGCAGAAGATGCTTACCAATTTGAGAAAGTCAAGTTCCTTCGAAGGATCGCTATAAACTTCGCATAAGCTATCTCCCTCCAGAACGCCGCGTTTGAACCATCCTGCGTCACTAAGATTACCATATTGCCAGTAGAAGGCTGCGTAGTCTCCTTGCAGTTCCACAGATCTGAGGCGAGCACAAGAAGCTAGGTACTCTTTGAGACACTTGTTTACCAATCTTGCCGAAGTCGACTCATTCTCTGCTTCCGCCTTCTCCAACTTGTGCACAGTCGACCAGGTAGGATGCAACTGACAGAAGACGAGAAGGAACGATTGCTTCTCCTGGTTCCCGTTCTTCTCTTCCTCCTCCTCCTTCTCTTTCTTCCTCTCCTTTTCTTCGGATTCCTTAGTTTTCTTGGCAAGTTGATGGCCCATGAAGGGTATTTTTAAGCAGCCTTCACTTGGTGGTGGCAGTAGTGCGGTTTTGAATGGACTCTGAACAGCATATAAATACCTCTCTTACAAGTCTACTTATCGCAACGCAGTAGCAGTAATTGAAGACAAATAAATCACATAAAACGCAAAAGTTTGAGCGAAAATATAGTTATAGAAATAATTACCAGGGTCGAGAGAGGAAATCCCAGTTACTTACGGACCTCCTGCTTTTAAAATGACAGTCCTGACACTATCTGAAACGACAAAAGTCCTTTCCATTGGTGCAGTTGACCCCCGCAATGGTAGTTTAAACTTCCGACTTCTATACCTTCGGAGGATGTCAATCATCATCATCTCTCTCCCTCTCTCAGTTTATCCAAGAAGGGCATAGCTGATGGTCAAAATCCCCTCACTCAATTTCAACAGAGGTAAGCTCACGTCCACAAAACACGCGTAAATCACACCCCCATCCCTCAAACTCCCTCCCACGTGGAGTCATTCAGACCAACTTCTCCTTTGGTAATACTGAAAACAAGTGGCCAAAATTACGTCCACTAATGTGTATAAGGGGTGAAAAACTCGTGCAGGGCATCAGTATGGACGGCGTGTGAGCCCCACATCCAGGCTGCGCGTGAAGTGGGGTGAACATGCCAAAGCAGCGGTGAGGGTGAGCTAACCTTCGGCTTGACCTTAGTAAGGAAATACGTTTTTCCAAAAACCATACATTGGTGGTGTTCGCCTAGCGCTCCTGGCATGGTTGCCATAGCCAATAAAGTTGCTCGCTTCTGAAATGGTCAACAACCCGCTTTTATTCACTTGGCTCCAACTACTGAGAGAACACTAAAGGTCGACAACGTGACCGGTCCTGATTTCCGTCGACTTTGGCAACAGTGAAGAGTTACTGTCCCGACTAGTTAAGTTAATTAAAGATGAAGATATAAATTGCTGTCGACGGAAGTGTCTCGGATAAAATAGAGACTGAGATCGTAAAATATGGCGCAAGGTAGAATCTGTAATGGAATTTGCAGTAGGTGAAAACAAAAACCCTTACTGTGCTGTGATGAAGACTCGAAACCGGTGGTTTAGGCCTTTGTGGTGCTGTTTGGACCGCGATGGAGGTGAAGACAGGGGAGGAGGAGGGTGCAATTGACTGAGCCTTGATAATTAGTGAAAAGGAAATTCAGTGCTCTCATTTAGGAATTGTATGATGGTATAATAATGTATAATAATGTAGGAGCTCAAATGGCTAAAAAAAAAGTCCAACAGTCACTGGCTAAGTGGCTGACGATTTATGTTTTTTGCTAACTTTGGATTGGCCACGGAATTGTGGATGAATATTTTGGGCTTTATCTATTCATTAATCAGAAACCTTCTTGTGATACAAGTCAACCTGCCTGAACCCAACAACTCAATGCAGTTTTGAAACTTACGTGGAAGGTCGTCGACACTATGTGCTTATTGTCATCAAATTCAACCCCATTTTTGAGGGCTCCACTTTGGTCTCCCTCATACATTGAACTGGCAGCCAAATCGGGCTGAGAGACGGGGACGGGGGCCGATTTTCTCTTATTGGTCAACAAAAATTTCGGCAACGTAATTGAATCCCTCTGCTCGAACACAACCTTTTGTCCGGACTTGAGCCGGGACCGGCCTTCATCAAATGATTTGGGCTGATCATCATTTCCCCTATTCTTAACCGTAAATGTCGTTTCATGCATTGTTATTGGC
The DNA here is from genome assembly GCA_017562135.1 of Dipylidium caninum. NCBI lineage: Eukaryota > Metazoa > Platyhelminthes > Cestoda > Cyclophyllidea > Dipylidiidae > Dipylidium > Dipylidium caninum. The sequence goes on from QEYB01000999.1 coordinate 56,623, forward strand.
TTGAGGAACAAGGAAAGCAGTTTAACCTCAATTAAGTGGGCAAGTGAAAATTGGACGGATACTTAGGCACTTTTGCAGCCAGGGTAAACGAATTCTAGTATTTATTTAATTCGTAATTTTGACTCAAACGATACTATTCCGCTAGCCCCTAGGATCGCCAAAATTCACTCAAGCCATTGTCGCTACGTAGAGCACGATATTCGAAGGCTATTAAGAATGTTTTGTCTTGCATGCATACACTGTAAATGAAAAGGCAGATAGAGGTAAGCAGGATTTACCCTACCCTATTCGAATAATCGCTCTATTTAGGTGGAAAAAGTGCAATTTTTGGAGTTTCAAGATCTTCGATACGAGGCGTTGAGTTATTCTAATTTATAAAATATGTGGGCGCTACCGTTAACTCACCCTCGTGAGAGTAGCCCTCTTGGCAACCTTTGTCTCTGCCTTACTGCGGTAGAGCTTTCGTCTATCAAGGCTCGTTGTAGCATTTACGTAATTTGATCTCAGTTGCTGAAAAATAAACCACAAATTTCCTTAAATGAATATTGCCTAAAAATATCAACAAAAGAAGGTAACAACTCACAACAGGCTCAGTAAAGACCAGCGGACCAGCAGACACGGCGTCAACATTCTCCCCGTTATTATTCTCTTCTACAGAACTCATCACCATTGTATGGGACCTCTGAAAGACTTTCGGAGGTGCTGGAGGCCGAGGAGGCGGTGGAAGATTTCGAGGCTTCAGGGGACGTAAAGACCAGCCTTAGAAATTGTAGCAACCACCACTGGAGAAGTAGGCATTGATTTTCTTATAAAGTGTTTATACTTCCAAATGCCAATCTTCCCAGTGACAGAACTCACCTAAGATTTGCGCTGGTAGAAATCCTAATCGAAATTAAGGGGAGCTAGCGCTAGTGAATAGTAGAGAAAGTGGTAGTGGTACTTGCTGCTAGTGATTATTGAGGCATTAAAGCGTGACGGAGCGAAGAAGTGATAAGCGAAGTCCCTTCCCTATGGCCGCTGGACGTAGAGACCACACAGAAAAGATAAAGCTTTTGTTTAACCCAGTGGGCCATCTCCTCCAAACTCTAAAGAAATGGCGAACTTAAATTTAAAGTTCTTAACAGTTCAGTCTTTCATGTGACAGCCAAACCAGATGCATCCATTATTTGCAAAATATGTAGAACCTCAAATGTACCTAGATGCTCCGTGCCGGGATAAGAGATAATATCGAGAAATAGCCCTTTTAATTAAAAAAGCCTTCCACAATAGTTATGTGCCTATACGATGAGAAGAGGGTACTTCAGACGAAGAAGCCACTTCCGCCAATTTCTCAGGAAAAGGATTGTCTTTCAGCAAAAAAGAGATAGTGTTCATGGGGAAACTTGAGAGCAGGAGGAGATGACCTCAAGGTGGTCCCGATTGCTTAAAGACCCTGGAAATTAGTCTCATGTCAGGGGTGGTTCGATCTTGTGCAGGGGAAGTGTGACTTCACTGTTTGGCACACTAGTGCTGGAAGTTACATATGCGTGTAACGCACGGCCTCAGCCTGTGCATACCACGATCGGGAGAAGGAGACTAAATTCGAAGTAAATTTAAGTTCGTTTTTGCCAAAATACGATCCCAACTTAATCGTCTGAGCATGGTATTAGGGGGAAAAGTTGGAGGTTAGGAATGGATAAAGGATTCCGTAAATATTTCGCGGCTTTACATGGTGGAACGCAAGGCTTTCAGCTTATTGGATAGACCGCACCGCATCGACATTTTTCCCATCCCCCACGTCCCTCTATCTTGAATTTCGACAAGAATCCAATTAGCCGAAATAATGTTAAAAAACGTTTTTTACTAGATTTGGTAGAGGGAAGTAAAATCTGCAACAGGACTGGAGAGTGGGTAGTTGAGGTTATCACACCAGGTAGAACTACGCGTTCGAAAACAAGTTAGCTACGAACACACACATCTACATACACAAGGAAAAAGAAAAGGAGACATACTAAAGAGTCCGTTGCCATGAATTATGTAGAATGAAGACGAAAGTAAAAAGGTACTTGAATGTGCCAACGTGAGAGGCTTTGTCATCGTCTCTCACATCGAGCAATTAGTGTACCTCTCAAAACAGCCTCGATATCGACCGATGAGTAACAACGGAGGAATCAACAACCGTAGAACACAGACTTACGGAGGGTCTTGACGAGCTGCCTTGTTCATTATTAGCCGGCGGTGGTCGAGGCGGCTTAAAATCGTCATTAGATGTCCTAGTTACCTCCTCAGATTTCATACTGTGTACCGAATTCAAAGGCTTTTTTTCCTTTATAGTTTGCCGCAGACCAATTATCGGAGGTTTTGTTGCAACTGAAGGACATATTTCCTCTTCAGTTGGGGTTATCTCAAGAAGGAGACAGAAAATGGGATGTGTTATGCAGTCAGTCTTTCCCACTCTTCTTTGTCATTCCAATTAAAAGAGGCATAAATTTTATGGATGTGATATTGCTGAGGAAGCAGAATTATTATCGACCGCGCCGTAATTATGGGGCGAAGTCGGTGCCTATCTGCACAGTGGCTATGTTCGCCATAAATCTTACAATTGTCCATGACAGCGGTAAGGGTGATTAACTTTTAGTGGCCAAGAGAGGGCTAGTTAAGCTTTCTTAAGAGGATCACAATTCTGGAAGTGAGAAAAGATCACGCTACTGAAAAAAATTCATCGTGCGTCTGCTTATCCGATCTAAATTGTTAAATAAGGGGTGCATTGAAACTTACCACTGTGTCCTTTTTCTCTTCACTTGGTAGATTGTCGTATATATGCGAGGGGGCACTGGCCTCCGGAGTATCTTTCACGGATTCGACCGAGGGCGACGGGGATAGTGGCATGGCACTGAGAATCTTGTCCAGCTCCTTGCGCCGTCGAGTAGTTAGCGTATCCTGAGTCAAAAATTAGGTGAAGGCTGGATGAACTGGTTAATGAATGAATTAATGAATGGATGAGTGAGTTAGTGAGTGAGAGAGTAAACGGGTGCGTGAATGAATGCGAATGGAATGGATCACTAGGTAATGTGCTTTCAACGCTTTGCACACGCACATACACACGCACTTACGCAGGCGCATGAAATCCAATTATTTTGAGTGGTTGGAATGAGGACCACAAATGCACTGATAACCTATAATTAGCGCTTGCACGCCGCTTTAGATGCATCATTACGACAAAAACGCAATCGTAAATAATGAGGTCACCGCCACCCCTGTCACTCCCGCACGTTGGTAGGTATACAAGATGGGCGCTGGTGGAGGGAGGAGGAAGGGAACGCCAGCTGTTAGGAGAACGATAACTTGAACGCACGGTGGATGCCGATGAGATTCTGGTGTTAGGATCACCAAGTGTTAGTGAATGCTATGGCAGACCTTAATGCATTGACGCACTCAAGCATGGAGGCTTAACAAGGTTCATTGTGTAAATGTACGAAGCCATTATGTCATTCGTCAAATAAACTGAAAGTGAGAGCGAATGGCATTAGGTATGTGAACACATTCTCCGATTATGACACTCGTATATGCATTTCAAAGCCCAAGGGCCTACAATCGTATACTTAGTAATTCTCATGTTCACGGCTGGTAGCCAGACGGAGAGCATCGTCGGAACCAGACGCATGGCTCCTAGACAGAAAATATCTTCAGGCTAAATCGAAATAGGCACAGGCTCGTTTCATGGTGGTTCTCACCTTAGGAATAGAGGACATAGCGCTAACCGAACCCGCATCATTCAGTTAAACCTGCGACCATCCTTTAAACTGGAAATAGTTAGCCAAGTTAACTAGCCCTTGCCATGTGGCTTGGAGGACAAACTAGGATATAAATGGCATCCGGATGATGAGGATGTAAGAGGGGAGGGAGGAGTGGTGGGGCCTTCCCATCTAAGTCGACAATATTCATCGAAACCTTTTTCCCTACGCACTATCACTCCCCAGCCGTCTCCGAACAAAGTGCCAAACACCTTTGTTTAAAAAAAAAATATCGTGGCTATGTGCGCAGTGTTGACACTTTTACCGGATATGTGTTAAGAGTCGAGCACTGACAAGTTAAACAGGGAGTTACACATAAAAGAAACCTCTTTCCTCCGTATTTTTTATTAACGCCTTCGTTAAGCTATTTGCGCGCCAACGTTTTTAGGCAATTAGGTAAAATGAGGCCATTAAAAGAGTTCAGTTTTGAGAAAGCTCGTCTTTGGAGGGTTTCGATTGATTAACACCATAACAGCAGCTGCAACACCGCGATTGGTGGCGGTATTAACCAGTAATAATAGCTGATTTTCTTGCTGGAAATTGCGTTCTTGTCTTTCCGGATCGCTCAAAATGCACAAGTACTGGGAGTTAAAAATAGCCTCTCTGTCGGCAGAAGTGACTATAAAATGCTCATATTTACCATGGACGCTTCATCCACTAAACGCCCTCCGAGTCAATGATGAAATTGTGTGTTCCAACTCCTAGTATGAAGGTCATATATGACGAGTAATCTGAGGAGGGCTTATTACCTGAAGCTAATGCTTGGTTAAAATTGCACCAATGGTAAAATACAGCCAGATAAATTCTTACCGACAGTACTAGAATTTCCAACCTCTCGTGAATCAACCCGCTTCCCTGCTCACCACCTTCACGCATGCAGGCAATACCCTGGGAGAAAAATGGTATGAATGGGATAAAGAGGACACATCAGTCGAAACTACAATGATACGCAAGATAGGGTCTACATGCGCCGTAGACATCCTTTCATCAATGGCAACAACATTTGTTTCTCGAACAAAGAATGTCCTCGGATCCGGCGTGTTTGAGGATACGACAACTAAACTTATAGCGAACTCAGCATGTACGATCACGAGTACACGTCACCAGTGTGCAAATGATACTCAAAAGTATCTGCAACAACCGGCTAACCAAGAGATGAACATTTCCGAGGCGTATTAATTTAAACAACTACGCAAGAAGTATAATTTCAAAGTGAAGACTTGGAGTCCAAGTGAGTGTTCACTGCATTTGTGAGGGCGGTAGCCTAAGCCTCTCTCTCTCTCTCTCTCTCCTGTGTGTGTGTGTGTGTCTCAATGCAGTGAAGCATGCAAATGGCCTGCCATCTAGATCATATAGGCATATGAGAGGTGAGTGAATGCATACGGAATGGCAATAGGTCGACGATTCTAGGTAGCATACTCCACTAAACTCGAAAACAGCGGATCAAATTTTTTTAGTTCATTTGCCGAATTTTAGGTGTGGAAAATAACAGTCGCCATCTATTTGTGACGTCTATGACGTGCGTTGGAAGTTGCTACTATGGCACCCGCCAAACAGATATAAAAATTAAGATAACTTTTCCAAGGTTTCCTCTGGCTGTGATAAGTGGATCTGTGAAAGGGTGTCCGACGTAAATACCCAGCCTTGTGAATACTCACTCAAGGGACGACGTCACATTTGTGTCGAGTAGCGACAATTGGCATATGCCTTGAACGCATAACCGTCTAGCAGGAGTTGATCATATAAACTGTTAATGTTCCCTCAGCTAGACTCGACAACAACGTTTGATAGTTTTAGTCTTCTTGAACACAGTGACCCAGCCGCCTGATCTGGAAATGTTTTTAACGCCTAATACGGGTAGAGACTTTGGTTTATTAGCCAATGAAAATCCTCTGATTGCGTTATCAATATGGAGGTGAAGGGAGGATGGAACATGAAGAAAATATCTGATCAGCCAACCAATGGGAGATGTGCCTCAGTGTGATTGGCTGATGCGTCAATTTGACAAACAGTCCCTACATCATGCGTGCTGCCCTTATTGGCGGTATGCCCCGCGGGAGATTGCGTAGTATGCAATTTCGTACAATGGAACAAAAGTTCATTACACAGCTTGGATGGAATGTCTTCAAATTTTAAGCCGTCCAATAATTAAAATATCGTTGCTGGCGCATACACATGGAGATAAAACCTGCTTTTTTGTCTTCATGCTAATTGGTACTAATTTCCACAAATTAACCTGTAATGAAGGCGGAAGTAGAAGACTGGGTGGATAAAATGGGGTGGTGAGGCGGGCGGTCTGGGTGTGTCTAGACCGTTGAAATTGCATGACAAAATATTAGTGACAAAACATTGGGAATGTGCGCTATTTGTTCCATTCTTCGCCGAAAAGCATTCCGAACGTACATAAATCCAGTCGTAACATATCAATAAGGTGGCAAGCACGCGTTGACCCAACTACCTGGTGGGCGCAAACACCAGGAAGTAGAGTCCACAGAACAGATGGGAAACGGTGATGAATATGATATCCATGCAAAACCTGTAAGGGATTCGATTTATGGCTTTTGCGTCAATAAGGATAAAATACCATCCATATTGGTCACTCGCTCTACTAGCCGCCACGTCGATTAAGTAATGTATTACTTTCAAAAAAGACGACTAATCACGGCCGATCGAGGAGTGGATAAGAACACAAAGATCGCGCATTCTCGGCCAAATTTCTGGCACTTTTCACATCAGCTCACCAATTAAGGCAATAATTGAATAAGTGGTAGCGAACATTTACAACCTACGACACACATGCTGACTCATGTGTAGCCGTTCACCAACATTATAGAATAAATAGAAAACTGCAAATCACGCACTGAATTCTAACTTTTTTGCCTCGCGGCAGCAGGCTCTTAGAGCCTCAAAACACAACCCCACTGTCACTGTCAAAGAGAAATATCATTGCCGTGTGATCGTGGTGACTTGATAACGGGGTAACTTTGACGCTGGACTGAGGATTTTACATGTGTTACGATTTAATATTTCAACAACTAGGCTAACTTGTTTGGCTAACGTCCCAACTCTCGCCTTTTCTTCTTTTCGTTTGCCGCGATTGATGCGATCAGGTTCGCTAACTGGTGAGTGTGGTCGCTTCACTTTAAAGCTTGGAGGCTAAATAAAAGCAGAGGAGACAAGTGTCCCTTCCCTCCCTTCAAAGACAACTTAGCAAACCAACTATCACTACTTTAACTAATATTCAAAATAGAGTATCAGTGCCAGGTGGTGACCTGTTAATATCAAAGAGTAACAATAGCATGGCTGAGAGCTCTCGCACGAGAAAGCCTGGATGGGAAAATACAATATAATACAATGGGAAAATACGATATAAGGTTCAGTGTGAGGTAAAACTGTGGAGACTCAAGAAAGAGAGATAGACGCTCCATTAGAAATTCAATTTATCAAGTTTAAATTGATGAAAATACTAAAAGGTAACTCTAAGAAAAACTTCAACTTCCTCCATTTCCGTATGTTTAACCACATGGCGAAAGATTTGAGCATCTACACATCCATCAAATGGAGCACTTTTTGGTGCCCCTTGATGGCACCTTAAGTATTGCGCTAATATTTTGGTGATTATATAATAAGTTTCTCTACGGTTGCGCGTTATCTCGATTGTTCGCTCCTTTGTGCGCGGTTTTTCCCTGTCCGGAGGCGTGGTTGGATGGCTTGCCCGTCACAAAGACTTAATTCAACATATTGTGAGGGCTCGCTACCGCCAACGAGCTCCCTAGCTAGTCAGAATGTGTATGAGCAACAGCGTCTCACGTGGGAACCGCAGCGGGGCATTGAATGACACGAGTTGGCGATCTCATCAGCCAACTTTCATCGGTTTGTAGACTTCGAGGACAGACTGGCAACGTGGAAGGCATCTGGAGTGAGTGGTTAGAGCTGCATGACCGAGTCACGTGTATACGTCGTAATTATGTGCCTAGTAGATGGGTACAGTGGAACCCTCGAGGAAGAGTTCCTGAGGGGTTAGGTCGATTGTTAATCGTCCTCGTCGCCTGTGTGCTTCTTCGTTTTGAGTAAATAACTGAGTAACCAAACATTGCAAGTACCGATCTTATCAACACGCCATTAATAACGTGCACATGAGGGCTTGGCGTCATTCCGATATCCCCCTTGAAGTAGCGGTTGAGGTGACGAGGCGAAGAGAAGTGGGATGATGTAGCGTGAAATGCCCCAAGTGTCCGGGATAGAGGGCAGGTAACCGACAGTCCATCAAGTTAGATTTCGCTGCTTTAGCTTATCATACTAATCCATGAGTGACCAAGGTGACTATAATAATAAAATACCCATAAATGTAGTTTCGCGATTGAAGGGGTTTGTCGGTAGTCAAGACCGTTATAATCAAAAGGGGTGGAAAAGCTTAAAGAAAAGGAAAGGAAACATGACTCACCATTTCAGCAGAGACCGTTGCCTGATGAGTCGAAGTAATATTGAGGCTGGACACAATGCGTGGTGATGGTCTAGATCCGGACTTCTGCGGAATCCTACCTGGAGCCTGATCCTCGCTACTCTTGCCCATTCCGCCTATTTTGAATTTGAATCCCTTCTTTATGTTATTCAGCATTACGGCAAACGGATTCGGAGTCTTTGTTGTGCTCGCAATTGTAGTGTCAGCTCTGCCCTCCTTTTCTGCCGTCACCAAATGGTCCACTGAAGTCTTTTTTTGGCGTAGTGGCATTAAACGGGATCCTATGGGCAAAGTCATTGTCCGCTTAGGCTTAATCATTGCCAAATTTAGACTCCTCCCTTTCCCCAACTTCCTTCTCCAAAGTTTCATTATCTTTCCCCTTTACCCCTTGTGCACTTTCTCGCCGTTCATTTGAAGCGGATTCTTTCGAAGTGGCCCTGTTCCCGGTCTCACTGAGTGCATTTTTTGAAGTTACCACTGGATATTCCCTCAAAACTGTCTCCGTTCGATCCTGTGTCTCCTCTTCCATCTTCTTCTTTGATGCTGCCTCAGGTCCTAAATTTTGTACCTCACTGTCCGTCTTAACCTCAATTCTGGGTTCGACATTTTCTTCCGCCTGTAAAACAAATTGAAACTCGGGTTTATCTGCCCCTATGTTCTTCTGAACTTCGCATTTCAGGTCTTGGTTTTCACTCTTCGTTTGAAATTCAACTTCTTCCAAGGTAGATTCATTAGCAGATTTTTGAAGTTTCTGCACAACTCCTGAGATCTCATCCTTCAGCGATAAACCCCCAACGTCCGTTTTGCACTCTACAGCCTTCTCTGGCGACTCTTCGTCCCTCTTCTCCAAGTCGATCTTCTGTCGTAGTTCCGGGATAGACTGGTTCAGAACTGGCTCATGTGACGCCATACGTTCCATTATATCTTCGGTTATGTTCTCATTCGTCATAACTTCTGGAGGAATACCACCCTCCGCGACTGTGGCTGCATCACTTGTCTCGTCGGGGTCCTCTCTTTCCCCCTCATCTACTAGAGTGCGTTGTATTTCTATTTCTCCGTTCGCAGCAACTGTAGTTTTCAACATAAAAAGGTTGCCACGTTTAGGGCTGTCTGGGGGGACAATTTCGTTAGTTCCATTGGTGTTTAGAGCCTCCATCCCGTCAGACGTGATAGTAACCAATCCCTTAGAGTCTTCTTGGTTATCACTCATTTTCCTCTCCCTTGTCGAAAGTGGCTTCTTGACACGCGCACAGCGCCCTACAGGCTGTTTTAGTCTAAACTCAATCGCTCTCTCTCGAAAACTCGCACCATCACGTGTGTGCATGTGCGTGTGACTACTGCGCGTGCGTACGTGTATGTGTGCAAGTGTGTTTGTACTACTGTCTGTCTGCCCCACATTTTGCCACGTATCGCGTACGCGTGCACGAACCTAGTAGCAGTTAGTTACGGTGGCACTGAAAGTGTCTGCTCCCTTCTGTCCGCATCACTACCCCATTCGGCTTGATGTCTCCTGCAGAGCCGACAGGCTATTCCCTGTTTACTTAGCTCCAAGGCCGACACATCGATTAACGCTGAAAATTCTCCATTTGTCCTCGCGGACGATGGATAGATGGATAGTCTCTTTCCAACGTGGTATGTGATCAGTCCAGCAGTTAAAAAGTCAGGTCTCATGCTTTGCATACAATGCGCAAGTAGGGATTGACTGCCACTGAAAAACAGATGGCGCAAGACATTTTCTCGTTGATTCATTGTTGAACCCACTTTATACAACCGTGCGCAGCCGAATGACGCATTACGCGATACTCTACCCCTGTGGGGGGGGTGATCTACAATCAGTCACAGGGGGAGTTTCAGTTCACTACCGTCTTTCATGGCCGAGCTTATGGTGCGGAAGCGGATAGAACTGAAGGGAGGCTTTTCCTAAACACTGGGTTTCAATGTGAAGTATTAAGAGACTTCCACTAAGCGGTTTCCAGATCGGCCTGAAAGCTTACAGGAATGTCTGTTCATTTGGTTGGTTAATTTCAAGGCCACATTGTCCTGGCAGTTGTTTCGACCCAATAAATCTGAATTTGGAAGTCACCGTTTTTCATTTTTACAGTCGAAGCCATTCATACGAACCTCACTTAGCCTCCCGTTCACCGCAAATGCCCTCAAGAGGATTGCCTAGCATCGAGCGTTTGTCACCCTAGCAAATATCCACTATGGAGAAAATATGGAGCAGGCCTTACAGAGTCACAAGACTTTTGAATGTCCGTACAGTTGCAGAGTCAGGTGTGGAAGGGAGAATGGCTAACATGGCCACCTGAGCCTCATTTTTGTCTGACCTAGTGACATCTTAGGTCTCACATTATACCATTGCCACCAGAATGACTATATGCGAAAGACTATAAGGTAACGCGTCACACATGCACGATGCACAATTTTATTCTTTTAGACCAACTGCAGACAGGCTGATTTGGGTCCTTACTTCACCCACTTGGTCCGACGCTAATGTTACCGTACTTCTGTGACCTTATGAGCAGCATGCATCGAGATCAAAAGCCAACTCCGAGATCCTGCAAATTCTCCTCTTTGCCATACTCACTCTACATTTCACATCGTTCCTACGGTTTATAAGACGCAACTCAACCGTGAGTTATCCAACGGCAGAAGAGACGCCAAAACGACGAAGATAGCCAGTCTACTTGGTTACGTTCAAGTAGAGGAGACCTGCTCCCCATCAGAGTGGGGGCCAAGGTAGAGGAAGAGAAGAATGCGTACTAATTGCCTTTCTATTCCGTCTCCAGGGCAGAACGCAGTGTTTCTTGTCAAACTCATTGATAGGATTAGAGGAGAAGGTGAGGAGGTTGAAGGAAGGCAATCTCTCTGGCGTTCAGTGACACCCTCGCAATTGATCAGGACAGGGCGGAGGTTGGCAGGTGACAAAGGGGGATTCATCATTTCAGCCCACTCCGTCTCCCAAGAGGCAACAGAACAAACTCAGTTTTAATGGTTTCCGTGACTCTGCGATGATCGGGCGAGGTTGACCTCAGAGTCTCGAAACTCAACCATCTCAGTATTGGGGACGAGTAGATGCGGGTTATTGGTGTACTTTACCGTCCTATCTGCGAATAAAGTAGCTCTCACCTTTCCGACCCTCTAAATGTGTTTTGTCACCAAAATTGAAAATGCTCCACTTTTAATCGCGAGTGGGATTTTCTGTTCTGGTGGTTGAGCTACTTTAACTCGTCGTATTTACTCGAGAATGACCAACGGCCCACCGCCCTATACTTGTGGTCTTAGAATCCTTACCGTCCTCCTCCTCTCTAACCCTAATGCGTGTGAAAACACAGATGTCTGCTTCAGCAGAGATGAGTAGTGAATTTATGAACAAGCCTTTGCGATTGAGTTAAACGGAGTAGGGAGGGTAAAGGCGAAAATTCAAGTACTTTAGTGGATGTCCCTTGTGTCAAGTTGATTTTTCTTTCCCACACCTCTGGACTCATGGCGGCGGTCTAACAGAGGAACTGGGGAGTATTTTGACTGCCTCTTCTACTAATATGTCAATTCCATTATGAAGTTGTACAATTCCTCCTCTTTCCCGGCCTACTCAAACTGCTCGCGTTCTGACACCGGGTCTACTACCTCCCCTTGTTGGTCTTCATCAATCACTGATAACATTTAAGTAGAATGTGGCTCCGGTTGCCGAGAGTGAGATCATTCAGTGGCTCTCGTCCTTTCTCTCTGGACAGAGTGAGTCGGGAATTCGCCAGTGAGGACCACTGAATCAAGATAACCGAAGTTTGAAAGGCCGTTCTACACTTCGGAGTATTTGGAAAACTAAATAAATTCGTTGAGGTGGAAAACACCGCCCCTCATTCAGCACTCACTGAAACTTCGTTACTAATTATTCCCTTTATTTTGTTTTCTCAGGTAACTATACGCCTTAATCCCACTGAAACGGTAGTGACGTGACCTTTGCAATCTCACGGTCCATTCAGTAGAATTACCTTTCAGAGGAGGTCTTTATACCCACATCAGCGAGTGCCAGATGCACATAACTGCAAAAAAAGATTGCTTCGAATTATGAAAGTCTGGCAAGAGAATGAAAAATAAGTAGATATCTCAAAAACCCTACAAGAAGGAGAAGGCGATTGTAGCCTTTATTAAATGTAAAGTTTTTTGTTTGATGTGCGCTCAATCACACTCTTCATTCTTCGAAAGACGTTTTTACGAAAAAACTTAAGGCCTGTGCTGGTGAGTCATAGGGCCACGGTGACAGGGGCATTCTTGGGGGCTCCGGAGATGTCGAAAGGCTCAAATGATGACTTGATTAGATTACAGAGGAGTCAACCTCTGGTTGGATGAAAGCCGCATGACTGGGCTTCGAAAGGTTTTGCTGATTTCTGAGGGTTGCATTAGCGCCCGTACCAGTGTGACCTTCGGGTCTTATGGGTTCAGTGATCTATAGACATGCCCCTGCTTAGCATATCTATCATTGAAGGCGCATATAGCAATTTTCAGTAGCTGCCACCAATATTATAACACGTGAAAACTGAACTACTTTTGTAAACATATAAAGTCCTTTCGTATATCAAATTAATGTACTTATAGTGCACAAGGTGACCGATTTATATGAACCACTAAGCTAACTAATATCAAACGCATTAAGAAACTCTATAAGGAGAATATCTCATTGATAAGGCAGGTTGTAATCATGGAAAGGAATTGATTTTGTGAGATAGTAGTAAGTCACTGCTTCAACTGAATTTGAATCTCGTCATCCTTCTGCTTCCCCTCATGCGTATCTTTTGACTGATATGGATACTTATAAGATTAACATCGTGCCATAGTAAATTAGCTTTGCACAAGAGTCATCAAGGTTAATAATTTTGATGGTCCTGAATGTCGTTAACTCTGCAAAAGGGTAGACGAGGATAAGATTGACCACTTATTCACCATTAGCGTTTTAATAAGGTAAGTCCAAATGTATCGGCCAATCTCTCTCAGTACGGAGTTTCCTAATGGAGACATTAAATCTCAAGCCCCAGTAGATTAATAGGGATCGAAGACTCCATTTTTGAAGTACGCGCTACAGCCGCAAAGCCAGTAACGAGCAGTGAACAGAAGCGTGGCTTCTCGAGAGAGTCACTAACGCGTCTCTGAATGCTGATGAGCGACAGATAAAGGCATGCGAATTCTGTCTGTTATCAAGAATGGTTGGAGACGTTTGGAGTACAAACCTATAATAAGTTCCATTCATTTTGCAGTGCGCTAATTTACCACCTGGGCAACAGGTAGAGAACTCACTTTGTTAGAGGCATTCTCGTGGCACCAGAGGGCTGATGCCATGACGTTTCTACTTGGTCGGTTGGTGAGGCAAACTAAAAGGGTCTGTGACTTGGGGATTCATTTACTTTCGTCAATCGCATTATGTCAAAACAACTGAGGTGCTGATTGACGGTGATGCAAAATGATCGACCTACGGAGTTTAAATTCTTAAAAACCGATCCACTAAACACCGTCACTGGAGTACCTCATTTAATCCATATGAACTTAGGTCTTGAATCAAATCACGACCTTACGAGGGCGATTCGGCGTTTGGCAGAAGCTCACCTCCCAGGAGTTATTAGTTGGTGCTCGCAGCACCAAGTTTTCCTACTTGAGGTGAGACGACGCTTCTCTTAATTATATCACTTTGCATAAATCTAATCCAAGCAAGAGCAGGGAAGAGTAAACCGAAAGGGCACATTGAGTGACGACAGAACCCAAAATGACATGAGAAAAAACATATTCTTGAGACTCTAAAGCTACGATAAGTCATGTCAAGCCATCATGACGGGTGAAAACGGAGCCTGGGTCAGCAAGACTCTAACGCGCCTGAGGTATTTGATGGTGGTAAGGGAAATGAAATAGATCAAGGTCGAAAGGCCCCACTTGATTATGTCCTGCCCCGTGCGCCGCAATGTAAATGCCTACGCGTGAAATGTCGCTCTACTTTTTGGTAGTAAGTAGTGTTTTTTTACGATGTAAAATTAGCATGGCAGCGAGAAAATAGCCCTTAACTCGGGTAACGAGCGTATGCGCGTCACACTTCCTGCTCTCCTACCATGCTGATCTGCGACAATATTCCAACCTATAAAATAGTACTGGTTCTCCGAGGCTCAGGATATTGGGTGGTAGCCAGCACCCAGAGTTATTGATGACGGACCAGTACAGTTATTTATACGTAGTGGAATGTGTGAGGTAATAGTAGGCATCAAAACACATTATTTCCGCATGAATGATGGCGAACGATATAGGAACAAAGGCTATGGTACCTCTTTCGTCAAAGTCCTGCACGAGTGGCCTCCTAGTCTCCCTCACTGGAGTTCGAAAGATAAAGGAACGAAATAGAAACCCGACGTTTTGGAGCAATTACTGTTATGGTCACAAGGGCCTGGGAACTACGATTTTAGTTCATCTTGGCGCTTAGAGAGTTGTCAGCAGTAATTTAGTCTATACCTCGTGAACTCGTGTCATTATGTGACAGAGTCCTGGCTAATGCAATGTAGGCCATTGTTGGGACAAGTTAACATAAACACGCTAGATCAATGCAAAAGTAAACAAACGACCTCACGGGACCGAATTTTGTGATGTCCCGTCGCTTGGATACGAATCCGTCTGATACAGATAGCACAACCGGCCATCCAAACTATATCATCTGTGTAGTCGTTGGTTTGAGGGAGCCGTGGGACGCGCGATCCAGCATATGATAGGGGCAACAAAGAAGTTTTTTATTGAAGTAACATGGAATGATCTTAGGCAAAGAGTGACTGTATAAAAAGTGTAATTGCCTTTCCTCTTCACTTCATTATTTGTTATTTTTCCCAAGAGGTTGAAATTGTGTTAAAAATGAAGCCTTATACTCTATGACAACACCTCTTGTCATTCAATCAGTTTGTCGCACTTCGGCCAATCACATTGCCGCGAGTTGTGCACCACGCTTCAAAATAACCAATTGCCAGAAAGTATTCCATACACTTTATTTGCGGTCACGAGTTGTCGTCGCAAATAGCTTAACAATGGGTATTCACAAGTACTTCATTGGCTTCCTGATATCTTTGGATTTGTTCACTGTCTCCCTGTCCATGCTTTCTTCCTATGAACGAAGTAAGTGGTTAGGAAGCCTTCTCAACATTCTCTCCTCGTGGGCTTGTGCATATTGGCTCCGAAAGGGCGAATTGAAAAAAATACAACCTACTGTTTCCTTCCCCCAAAGGTTTCACGCCCTACCTGAAGAACCTCAGCTGTTACGTGTGTGAGCCGGCATCGATGAACCTGACGAGTAGGACATACGTGCAGTGGGAGATGGAAAATAAGGAGTGTGAGGAACCGAGTGAAAAGCTAATTCAAAAGTGGTGAGTTGCTCAAACTAGCCTCCCTCTTTAACCCATGGCTTTCTGGTGTCAGCGATCTTAAAACTAACGCCAAATGAGGGAAGGAGATTGATGCAGGGGTAGAGATCAGCCCACTGTCGAGTAGCTATCGTTTCTACCAAAGTGGATCATTTGGAGGACTATGCAGCCCATCTTCCCTTCCAGTTCTTTGTAAAGTCTAGCGGGCATGGCTATGGTAAGGTTACGAAATCTGATTTCTTTACCGAGAGGAAGACAGGTACTCGCAAACATATCGCTTTAGGTAAGTCCAGTGGTTATTTCGCCATCTGTTAACCTCAAGAATTCAAATTTGCTAACTAGGAGAGAGCAAGATGCGAGTCGCAAATCGGACGCATAATTAAGTTGTGTAGGTAACACGAGGCTGGCGAATACACGTTACCAAAGAGATAGACATTTCCCACTTTTGACATTGGTGACGGAATTGTTCATGCTCGCAGCCTCTTGCTGGGTGGGAAGGCTCGTGAAAATTCCACGATATAGGTAAACGAAAGTGCAATTAAGTGGTCAACAAATCTGCAGGAAGCTGAAAAAGTCTCACTTGCAGAGAACACCTTTACGGCACGCATTTTTTTCCTTTGTGTAGCAATGAGACCGATATCTTTAAACCGCGAGGATGTGGGAAACTAGTTACAAAATCTTACCAACAGATCAACTTTGGTGGCGAGCGAGGTATGTCGTACACCTTCACGGAGACGTTAAATTTTATGACTACTCTTGTTTATTCGGGTCTGGTGGTTTTTGCGATCCAGTCCCAGGCAAGTTAAAATGCACCACTCATAAGATCATGAGGGCGATACTTTGAATTGTCAATTAGACTGATAGTGAAGTTGAGGTATGAGCTGATCACGCGATTGCGATTATAAATACCACTAACGCCAGTTATCATTCATCACACCCAGTCCATGTCAACTAAGTTGCTTGCACGAAGCCCGAAACTCACTTTACTAGGCAGAAATGGGGAATTACACGTATGGGACTGCCCCGATATTCATGAGATTTGGTCTGCACCATAAATGAGGGCGCCGTTGCCTTGTGCCTCAATCGTCTCGCCACCTACAAATGAAGAGGACTGCGAAACCCACCATCTAGTGGAATGCCAGCAATGTCAGTAGCTTTCGATGACTACATAGCATGAAGGTGTAGGGTCTGGATGCGAGTGACGTGTGGGATGGATTTAATGCTTTCGGGTAATTTTAGAGGTGAAATTGGTCCGTCGCTTCTGTTCCAGTTCGGGTATGCGGAAAGAGGAGCAGAAGTGCACCCTTACCATGTCCCAAGGCCGTTGGACGGAGGTTTGTGTATGTGGGGGCGAAGCTTGCAATCGTGCTGACTGTTCCCACATATCCACTTTGTAGTTCTAGTGATAATTATCATCTCAACTAACCTTCTCCACTAATATCTACCGTTCCTCGCCCCAATAATCCTGTCCTCACCTCGATCCCCCTACCCTTAGCATTTCCGCCATCCTTCCACAAACTTCTCCCGACTGACAGACCTACTGATTTCCCATGATTTCCCGGTCTCTGTTGTCCTCTAAACTGGTCCAAACAGCTAAGTTTCAATTGCCCATTCCATATTCTTTCGGTCTGGCGGTACCCGCTCCCCAAACAACAGCATGCCTCCCTCCTTCCTTCTTTTGCCGAATAAGGGAAGAACTAGATTCTTCTAAATCAGAATATCGTCGTTTAGGTGTTTAAGTTGTGTTAATGAACACTTATTCAGGTTAATAAGAAGAAAGGAAAGGACCATACGCACTTGGGATAATTTTATCGGCTTAGTCCTTGTGATCGAAGACTCGGCTGGTAGAAGTAAACTATATACAGCGGAGTTAGAAAGCGACGTAAGGTGATAGAAGCTTCCAACGTAGCTCAGGCCCTATACACTCGAGGGAGGGGGGCGAGGCCCAAACCGACTCCTTATCAAAGGCTTTCTGCACTCGATTATTGTGCGAAACAACGGGTTAATCCCGTTTTGACATAAATGTTCAAGGGGTGTGATCTTAAGTGGGTCCTACAATCCTCATTGGTGTGTCAAATATACTATCATGAGCATGGTAAATTGTGTGTGAGGATGTGGGAGAGTCACAGATGCCGATTTTGGCTGTCGGGTAACCTTGTAAAAGCACATCCGAGTCGAGAGGCAGGGGACGACGAATTTGGAAGGGAGTTGTAGGCAGGATAAGAACTGAACTAACGCCTTCCACGAGTGGTTGCATTAACGCTGAGACAAGAACTCTTTGATTTTCTAAGGAAGATGGGCAGAAGGTAGCCTTACCGCATAAACAGTTAGAACATGGGTTACCTTAGCCTAAATTACTTGGCCGAGTGGCCTCAGCATTAGCTTCTGGTTAGAATTGTGATTGAATTGGAACGGTTCTAATTGGCAGATTTTTTCGCCTTGATGGTCTCATTTATCCAGCCCGCGTCTATCAACACTGAGCTCCGCTATAGGGTCAAGTGATAATGCTTTATTCATTAAGTCAGGTGTTAGGGGTGTTCTGCCACCTTCGTATTGCAATTGCATGACACCGTGCCGTGAAACGCTTGTAGTCATTCACGCTCGCCACCTTCATTGAACCAGTCGTAAGGGTGAAGGCGGAGTTCGGCGGATTTTCGATCCCGGGATCAAGTACCAGTGATCCATAGACCGAAGAAACCATGTAATTGCCTATTAATCCCATCGTCATCAGGGTTAAATAGCCCTTCAAGCTGGCTGTCCAAACCGGCTTAATGGGTTGAGGAAGGATAAGCGGAATGAAGGAAAGGGATGTGGCGCACTTCATGTTTTTTTCCCACGGGATATCCACGGGAATCGAATGCAAGTGGCCCAATCACCGCCGCAGCGTTGTCGAGTGCCACGTGGCAGGAGCCCTCATGATCTGTCGGTCTTACAGTCCGCCCAGTCACCTCCACCCATTGCCATCACGAGAAAGGCAGAAGACCCTTTTGTCCTTATCCGAGGGCTAGTTATAGTCATCCAAACGGGTTTTCAAGACCATCTGCCTCCTCTTATAGTGTGGAAGTAAATGATCTGGCGGATGGCAGCCCTTTTTTCCCCCTATGGAAATGGCAAACTCCTTCAGAGGCAGTATTTGCAAGGGCTTTTCCTGATATACCGAGGCGGTAATTATGGTGGCTATGCGGTGAAAAATCTACGCCTGGGTTGTCTCTCGACTGTCAGGTGCAGGTTATATCTCGATGCATGTGAAAGAGAGCGAGGAGGAGGTCAGTAAGTTGCTCGTTGACCCTATCTCCAGTACCCTTACCAAACCCAGTCCCCCAAGGAAGTTTGCCCAAAATGGAAATTACATTTGACTAAGTCTCGAGAATTTTTCGTCAACCGTCTATGCAGTCATAGGCAGACGCATGAAAGATATTGTGGAAGGATTTTCATTGTTTTTTGTTGGCAAAGAGGTCACAGTTTTCATCAAACAAGTTAAATGGTCTCAGTCTTAACTCTTGACACTATGTAGGTTGACTTTTCGTGACCGCAGCCATCGATGAGCTATCAATAGTTGTTCCGACTGGTTTCCATCAGGAAGGAAACCAGCACTTTCACCTGAAGAGACTCGCGCATTAGATACAACCGATTAGGTCTTATTCTCTCCTTTTCTCTCTCTTCCAGGGGAAGGGAGAAGAGGCTTACCTAATGTTATACATATCCTAAATTGCACTTATGCTCGGCGCCATGGAAAACGCTTTCTTCAGCTTCACCCCACCACTCCCCTGGCATCCCTGTTACCCCTTTGAGAATGCGCCAATGGCGCTGCGTCTTTCAGAAAAGAGGGCGACAATGTGATTTGGCGAATGGAGTGTAATAGACGCGAAATGAAGTCGTGCGATGACTTCAGTTGCCGGGTTCTAGCAGCCCCGTCCCACCACTCCCGCGTTACCGGGCCCCCCACCATTTTGAGGCAATTACGTTACTATGGCCATGGGCATAAAAGCAAAATACAAAAATATGGACGAGAGCATTTAAGCAAGAGAGGTGAAAAGGTCGTCTGTCGCATCCACCTTAGTGTTATGTTGCGGTGGATATGGTCAGAAGAACCATTCTTCAAGGTATCAAATCTCCTTACTTGCATACCACTTCACATTTCATCCTCAGTTTAAATTAACGAACCTCCACCTTGGAGAAGCGTAATTCGGTTAGTGGTAAGGTAAGACGCGCCCTATCGTCAAACATCAGCCCACTTCATCCGCCTTGGGAGGGTTTAGTGCTTGGACCAGTCTCTACAGCGGTACATTGTTCAATTGCGACTGTCGGGAATGGAGTCCCACCACCGCCACTCAGGGGATGGAATTAAGGAGAGGGCATTTCCTTTGTCCTTTCTCGGGATCTGTTCACAGAGGCCTTCCTCTGTTCAGGCCAAACCTCTTTCAACTTGTTCCCTGGCTACATGTTTGCGTCAGTCACATGCCTAAAGGTCTTGAGGTGTTTTCCAATATTTGAGGTTGTTTTGACATAATCTGACAATAATGAGCTTAGATATACGACCAGCAAACACATAGGATCTCCTCTGTCACCATGCTTGGATGCACTTCCGCACGCGCGCACACGGGCGTTACTAGAGGGACAGACAGGCACTTGAGGGCTTAGCGACTAAACGTTCACCATTTTCACGGATGTGCGATTTACACATACGCACACGTGGAAGGACTCCTGCAAAAGTCATGTTAGAAGTTTTGTTGCGGCCTTAGCACCTCAAACTGCCGCTCCAAACAACTAGATCTCCCTCTCCGCCCTCCCGACGTCGACAAACCTCGCCTACGACCGAGAGTGTCCACCTCAATGCCTTCGAGTCGGCGCGACTCGTGTCGGCTATACAACTGGGCCACACCAATTGTTTGAGACGCTACATCCTCGATCTCCTAGACGATACCTCTTATCGGAGGTCGTCCTCCGCAACCATTAGTTGTGGTAACAGTAATTTGGATCGCAGGGAGATGCCCCCACGAGCGGTATGCGAATGGATTACGGCGAGGCGCCAGCTCTTCTTAAGCCTCCAGGAGAGCACCTACACCACGGAGTTTGAACAAACCTCTAGTCCGCTTATTTGGGCGGTGGACTGTCGAGAGTGGCCGTGCTTACGACTCATGTGCACCATCCAGGCGAGAGAGCAAGGGGGACCTAGCGAGACGACCTTCCAGGGAACAGTGTATAATCCTAGTCAACCGCAACCCGTTCGACGGCGATTATTTGGCTATACCACTGGACGTGGCCCACCCTTGCCCTACGCTTCCCAGACGTGTGTCTGCTGTTATCTGGAAGGGAGTCCCAGACAATCTGGGCAGTTAGCACTTCTCACCCATGAGAACATTCCCGCCGCTTTTAAAAACCGTCTTCGTCCCTTCGCCAATGTTATGCTTAGTGTTTCATTCTCTAACCTCTGCACTAGTGGTGGTCATTGCAGTCCCAACAACGAGGTTGGCGGTTCCAGTCCAACGTTCGGGAGTTTCTTAAACATTCGAAATTGGAAGTCCGCTCAGTCTAGTCCTCGGAGAAGTGTTTCACCCACAACTCGGTCTCCCTGCTACTCGAGCAATAGAGCAGTCAACTCGATTATGCTAGTCGGATGTCTGACTACCGGGAAGCACGCACCGCGTCATTGGAAGCGTCCTATGCCATACAGGAGCTTCTGGGTGCGCGGTTCGTACACCTATCAGTCAGTGCTGGACTACTTCTTTGCCACTGGTTACGAAAGCGTGGGTACGCATTGCGCACTTCTACCGGACCGCTGTACGAACTGTGAGCACTGCAAACAGGACGACGACTACCCCAACTACCCCAACTATCCCACCGGCCCACTGGATGCACGTAATGAAATATTTTTTGATCACTTCAACCAACTTGAACGCATGCTCCAGTCGTCCGGAGTCTCGGCGAATCGTTTGGATTCGGTTATGGCATTCAACGCTCTATCCATCAGTGCGGGGCGTCGTCTGGCCGGTTGGTGTTGTCACGGCCTTGAAGGCGATCCAACCGTGGGAACAGATCCTGACGAGCCTTTGATCGAGTGGCGAATCCTTGCCACCTTGATAGACCATGGATTAGACGAATTCGAGTGGTTGGAGTTCCTCTCACCTCAACAAAATTTCATCGGACATGCTCTGTGTGTCCTCGCCTGGCCCATGCATGGATGGAGTCGAACCGAGTCTGCCAGTTTGACTCACCACCTATCTCGTAAGACGTCCGGCCCCCTTAGTGGATTTGGTGTGGGAGGTGGTAGTAGACGAATCCGCAGGAGGTCATCGTCTCCCCTAGAAAAGGATGGATTAGGTCATTCACTTCCATCAGCCCCTTTTGGCGCTGCGCTCAGACGACAGGCTTGCCTTCTACTCATCAATCTTTGGTCCTTGGGCGCCTTCACGTCGCACCACATAGTCAGACGAAGGAATGGCAGCGCTCTCACAACTGGCCGCTCGGGCAGTCGGATTTGGGATCCGCGATCAGCCCCCCAACGCAGTCACAGTTATACAGCCAGTATGGAGGGTGGTGACCTGAGACGCATCATGCTGAGAACAGTATCTGTCAAGTTCGATCAGATGGGGATGGTGAAGTCGCAATTCTGCGGCCTATTAAAATCCGCTATATATATTCAAAAATAATAAGCCATTATAATGGTTGAAAAACTCCCATCGGTAGTTGGACAGATAAGCTGGCCGGAAAAGAGAAAAAAATATATCGTACTGCCTCTCAAAACGCTATTCTTAATTGTCCTACACCACCAGCCCACCACCCCTTCAGGCAGATGGGCGATGGAAATTTGAGACATAGTACGACCGTTGGAGCGCCAAGCAAAAGTATGTACGAACGGGCATTGTTCCAACCCCTAAGAACTGACTGGCGGCACGTGATTCTTCTGGCGCGGGATATTTTAATGCATGAACAGAGACTGCGTTATTCGCCTCGTGCAATAGCCAAACGGGCCTTTGTTTGTCCCGCTAAAAAAAGAGATAATTGGCTAGTAAACGCACAAATTTTCTTCCTCTATCAAATCACTCGAGCGCGCGTTTCCATTGCTATGCTATTTCTTCTGTGCTCCTGCGTTCACTGGAGCTGTTCATGGGTTCTAAAGTCCATTTTCGAATGTTGAGCACGGGGGAAGGAAACACTTACCTCCCCTATCATCAAATGAGGTTACTTCTGTTCAAATGAATTAGTTTTTGAGTAGCATACCAAACCACGTTAACTAAGGAGATTGAATTAAGAGAAAGTGGAGGTTAATGAATGAGCTCTCAGGCAGTCTTATGCACTCGGTCTTCGTACTTGTCACCTAGGGTCACCTCAGCTATTATGTCCTTCTCTTCCATCTCCTCCTCCCTTTCCGAGGGCAGGGGGTGCGATTTCCTGGAACTGCATAAATTAATGTCAACTTGGGTCATCATACCATTTAAACAGCCTCGATGGCCTAGCGGATGCAATAGATCAAAAGCGCCCAAGGGCTGCGAACGACGCCGAGGGAATGAGATGATGGGACAAATTAACCAACTAATTAATACATGTGTTTGTGTATTCCGACTCCTTTCCCTTTTTTGCGGCAAATAGAGAAATTTAGTTTCCCCACTTAATGCTCGAGTTAAATACAGTGATACCTAGGTAGGCAGAATTGTTGTTTTTGCACCAAGATGAGCTAGCGGGGGATTGGAGGTTTGTTAGGAAACAGGAGTATTTGATAGCGGGAATGAAGGTAGTCTTACCGCTCTTCTAACCATGGGCCAGCAACCTTCTGTCAATGTGGATGTGTACGCAAAGCGCTTCTGATTACCTCAGCTTCCGATACAAGCGGAAGCGCCAAATGCGACGATTAAACTATTTTAGAGTACGAAACCCCACCTCCTCGGAGCACAGGATGCGGGTCCACTCAAACGGGTTGAATGTGGTGGTGTGCGAGTGTTTCTGGTATCCGCGCCCCAGAAACCTCATTCTACACACCAAAGGCTGGGAAATAGTGTCGCCACAGTAGTGGTTTCTACTTTCTGACCACGACAACTACCCGTCGAGGTTGAGGAGCTCAGGCTTCTTCTTCACAGTCGAATTCAGTCCTACTAGCCGTTATATGGGGTGGATCTCGACGTCTTCTCCATCAATCTAACTTAAATGATGGAGGGGGAATGTGATTAGGGAGGAAACAATTTAATGTCATTCCTCACTGAAGATGTTTGTGACCCAATTTTGCTACCAGACTGAAAGTCAAGAGTAGCCAAAATTGAAGAGATAGGAGGCTGGACACAGCCTTTGATGCCGGCTGTTCTCTTATCTCCCCCTTGGCCTCATTCACATCGTCCGATCGAGCACTTTTCTTTGCGCCACAACAAATCATTGACTACCCACTTCGCATGAGGTTCTAGATCAACCTGACGACTAGAAGACTCTTCTCCCCGCACACCAAGCATGAGGAAACCCACTGGAAAGCCTGACAGCCTGATTGCAGATGAGGGGAGGGAATGGAGGGTGAGGAATTTTTTAAGGCAGGGATGAGGAGGGAGTCCGAAACACTTCTCTCGGAAAGGAAGAGATGGAGAGTAACAATCCTTGTCTCCCCTCCAAGGGGACCTGGTAGATTGTCAGGTAGTAACTTGGCTCTTCTCCGAAGGCTGGTTCAGTCATCCTAGCGTTTGGAATGGAGATAAGAATCTAAAAATTCCTTCCGCATCCTCCAGCTAATCAAACCCAAATGATGACTTACTTAAGCCAATTTTTGACCTCTTGAAAGTGGGACGGGGAGGGGGGGGGTTCGATTTCTACACGATTATATAAGGCCCTAACTATACTTACTAGTTCTGCCGATGACTCTTCTCGCATAACATTTATTATCAAAGATTCAAACATACCAATAAACAGAGTTCAGAGTACTTATTTTGCCTTTTCCGCTTCTTCTTTTGTTACCTGCCTCGTTTGTCCTGCCGACGCCAGTCTCCCTTAATTCCCAACGAGGAGATGAAAATTTTTCTCCAGCATTGTAGACTTTCAGTTTCAGAGAATCAAGGGCCGACTCAGATCAGCGGCGTAAGCTTAAAAAGGCATAGCTTGGCTACCTACGATGAGGCTCAAGATTCTACCGACCTTGCGACATCTCAGACCATCATACGGCCGCATGTTAGTCGGATTACATCAAGGGGGAAGGGTGGGATCCTGCCAATCGAGACTTGGTTGTAACGCTCTTTGTTCACCTCTCTCGGTCCCTACCTCAATGTCCGATCTTGAAGCTTAGACAAATGTTTATTATTGTGTTGCCGTCGTACACACCTCAGAGTTAGATGGGATTGCGACTTCTCATGGTCTCTCGACAAGAAAGGACCCACGACCCCCCAAAAACACGTTTCTACTTTGTGAACCCCTCAAAGACGAGCTACGTTATGCAATTGGGTGACCTAATGAGGTGTGCTTTGAGCTAACTTAAAAGACTCCACGCATTCCTATACCTACACATGTCCACACTGACCCTGTCACATAGGATGTGCGCCAACGTTCGATTAATGGCTGTCTTCGTGCTGTGCCTATCGCCTCTGATTCCGGAGAGTGGGTTGCGGAATCTCCTTCTACCGAGTTCTCGTTGTTTTGATATCGCCACCGAGTAATATTTCCATTTATGAGTACCGCAAGGGTAATAAGAACTCGGATAGTAGCCCATAGCCATTGTTAATGGGCGAGGCTATCAGTAAAGCGATACTGCCACTACGACACATTAGCCCACTCTGCTTAGACTAGGAGCCTGGGCAGGCTACTGGTATCGCTGTTTGAGTTCCAAATCCGTAGACGCAACATAACAAATTTCAACCCACGAGTTTAAAAACGAGAGAGGCTAAGGGTACCGACTACCAAGAACACGAGGACTGTCAGGGAGCACAAGTATGTTGTACTTTTCCCAAACTTCCGCAAAAATAGGTGCCAAAACGCCCTGATCCCCGGTAAGATCGAAATACTGCTTTTTCATTGTGCATTCGATGTTGAAAACTCATAAAACTTAAAAACATGCTAATCGAGGTTGGTACACAACATTGTTGCGCTTCCATTTATTAGTAATGGGGGGAGATTTGGTTCAGCCACTTCAACCTTTCAAAGTGGACGATATTCCCATAGGCCTTGGTAACAACTCCCTGTTTATCTCTCTTGCCTGCCTCCCTTGTGTCTCCCCTGTAAAATACCGCTGTCTCTGAAACTCTTGACCGGTGAAGTATCCTCTTAAGTGCCAAAAAATATAATTATTGAGGGTAGCGACAATTCATCGCCGCCCTGGAGCCGGACAGTCTTCTATTTTGCACCTACCCAATGGAGTACGAAGATAATGTGTCGTGTTAATACACTTAACACAGTTAGCAATAACTAGTCCTCTGTCTTGGTGATAGAAAGAGGTGCCTATTTGGTGAAGTGCAGGTACATAGGCATCAGAGGGTCGCGAGAGCCTTGATGTGGCGGTTAACAGACTCTCCAGTGTAAATCTCGTAGCGTCATCTAACAATTTGGTATGCCCTATTGCAACAAACCTTATTGGAGAGGGGAGGAACAATGAGGCAATCTTATCCCTAATGTTATGTATTTCTGACATCGGGGGAAACCCGAAGGCAAAGCGTGTTGTAGCAACAGTTACATGTACAGGGCAGCAGTTCAAGCGGTTCTATCATTGTCCGGAATCTGAAAAAGGGGCGGTTTGTGACCCTATTCAATCTCGTCTCGCCTAAGGAATGTGGATCAATTTTTAGGTTGAACCTGTCAAAGTGAAAATAAATGGGTTCAGACAACTAACCCTTGTCCTTTCCGTTTCTCTCCGGGCATGTCAACAGAATTGGTGGCCAGTAGTTGAATGATGAAACCGTTATAACACTCAATTTGCTGGTGTTAAGACTGTACATTCCTGACTGGACAATGGCCTTCCTCGGACTATAGTTGGAAGGAAAGAGTTTAAGTTAATGAGGAGGAAGAAGCCATAATTAAGGATAGCGAGATCCGAAAAGTACATCTCTAGTCCCCGTAATTAGTAGGAGCATTGTGTCTTGCTGTCATGTTAACATGTGGGGGAAATCCGTCCTCTAGGGAAAGCCAGCTCTTTCCACAAACGATTTCGAAGTGGTTTCGTGTTCCAATCCGCCAATTACGATTCTCCACCAATAAGTCAACTTCCAAGAGATATGTAATAGAACCTATATGATGCTTAAGTAGAGTTGGCTATGCATCCCAGTGTCAATCAAACTGACAACCACGAGTATGAACAAGGTGAGTCAGTTGGCGGCCCACTCGCCAGACAAATTGGTGGGGCGACCGAGCTCTAAGGTGACAACGTTTTCGAAGGTGACGTTAGCCACGGACATGA
The DNA here is from genome assembly GCA_017562135.1 of Dipylidium caninum. Taxonomy (NCBI): domain Eukaryota; kingdom Metazoa; phylum Platyhelminthes; class Cestoda; order Cyclophyllidea; family Dipylidiidae; genus Dipylidium; species Dipylidium caninum. Next base: position 83,590 of record QEYB01000999.1, read on the forward strand.
TAAAGTGTTGTACCGGTGAAAAACGGGATGTGATGGGGGAGGGGAAAGCTGTCATCTCTGTGGTGACATAGTAAAGCCAGTAAAATAATGTTAGACTGTGCAACATCGAAATAGGCATGGCTCGAGGGCCACGTCAGCCAACTTGGTGAGTGAAGCGTCCTCTGGCCTCAAAAATATAAGGCTTTTTCTCCTTTCGCGATGTTTTTTAATGTTGAGGATAGAGAACACTCGAAAAATCTGGTTGTTTCCATAGGAGCCGCTTGAATTCCTTCTCCGATGGTCCTACCTCCAGGCTCTGTGGAGGTCGGCATTATCTGGAACACCGCTTCCAGAGCCTTTGTATTGTTCGGAGTCAACAAGGACCACACTACACCACAGATGCCACTCGCCAGAGCTTACACCGTACCCTGCCTCACCATCGGCTCGCAACATCCGCACCTACCAACCAGTCTCTCTACGTCTCCTCACACGTCGTGCGGTGCGAAGTTATATGGCTCGAGCTGAAATGACACGTCGCCATGGCTTCTCGTCGGCGGTAACACCACCCTTGGCAGTCCCGGCGCTCCAACGCTTCCTTGGCTACTTCCACAAGCTGGAGCACATGTTAGGTACGCCTCTGCCAAAGGCGCTCCAAATCCTCCTGTCTCTAACCACAACGAACCCCACTAACCCAGTCTGGACAAGCAGTGAGGAAGTTAAACCCGCGACGAATTGGAGAGTAAGGGATGACGTTCCATGATGTGACCTCGCCGGTCTCCAACTGTTTTCACGAGACAGAGATTCTCGCTTATCGCGAATTACGTGTAAGTTAACTGATCAAATAAAGGGAAATTGCTGAATACACTTATCCTATCTTGATTAATTTCTTCCAACTATCTGGTATCCCTACCCGTGGTCCATCCGCTTGGGAAAAGTACGCATCCCGGCTTTAGCGGTGCGCGGAGTACTGATGAGGCTGCGGATCCCTGCGCGGCGTCGTAACCTCCGCTTTAACGGCTATGGTAAAACCGTTTCACGGTTTCTACGGTGAGTCAAGCGCCCTCATCTTAGAGGCGAAATTTTAAGGTCACATTTGCCACCGCGACGAAACCGGATTACGATCTCTTCGTTCTGGCTTGGCTGCCGTATATATCTCATCATGCCAACCACACAGCACGCATACTGCGATCGGGATTATCTGTGGCCAATCGAACAGCCGCAAGTTGAGTTAAGCCTATCCAAATGAATGTCAGTGACCACGTCGGAGCAAATTTGACTCATTGATTCGGAAGTGCTGCGCATGTTTGGGAGAAGTAAAGTGGGTGGAATAAGTAGGTAGGGAAACTGAAAGGTGTCCAAGACCGTAAAGCCGAAATCGCAGCTTTTGGGCATGTTAAAGGTTCCATTTGCTACGATGGCGCCTCGGTCGGCTAAACGATATCGTCAACCGCTGTAACTGCAGTCTGAATTTTTTGTACCCGCTCAAGATAGTGATATCTCTATCGTGACACTCATGTGTCCGATTGCTGGTGATCAGGTACCCAGGTGTTGATGAAGGAAGGGAATTGACGGCAATTTTGTCGACTTTTTGAACCTCGAGACCCCAACTCCCTATTATCTAATTGGTCTGACTCACGCCTTCTTCGTCAATTCATGATTGAGAAGAAAGAATCCGTCAGAGAAGGGGAGTTTTCTTGAAACATGGAACCAAACGCTGCCTTAGTAGAAGAGATGAGGCATTTCATGGACGTTAAGGTACGGATGATTGTTCTGCATTTCCTAGTCTATCACAATGCTCAATTCATGATGCGGTGAAGCAAAGCTCGTGATAGGCCTAATCCCTATAGAAAGCTTATAATAACCCACTTGCACCACTTTCATAGCTAGGTGACCGGCAGTATGAGAAACATAATGTCTCCTCGACGAGGACGTGAAATCGTGGGCCCAAATGGAACGCTTTTTCATTTGCTATGCGAGGATTTGGACGCACATCGTCTAGAAGGAACTATCCACCTTCTCACTTTGAAATGTGCTTCTTACTCCACGGCCTCATCAGCGCGTCCGCTCACGTCAGTTGTCTCGATCCTTTGTTCTCGCCGTTCTAAAGCTGACCCTGATTTTCCCCTGAAGAGACCAATCTGGTAATATAAACACGGAAAAGGACGAATAGCTGCGTTCCCCTACACCCCCTCGCCCCCCTCCCGATATATACCAGCAATCCACACATACGTTCGCATGAGAGTGTGGATCTATGCAAACCGGCTAAACGCCGCGGCCAGAAGTGACAAATATGGTGTCATACAACTGACAGCCCACTATATCCCCTTAGGAAGAAGACGTTGAGTGGCAGAAGACCTCCCACCAAAGGAAGGGATTTGAGAGGAACCTTCAATTCAATCGCAGATTTTAACTCACCTCTTATTAGGTGGGTTGTGCCATTTAGTAAGTTGAACATCGGGAAATTCCCAGATTTGCCAGAGTGGCTCATTCATCCAGAGAGTTGCAGGACACTGCCGCTAAAACGGCTAAAGCTTCAGAGATTCAGACCACTTCTCCCCGGAGGCGTGCATGATCCGACTCGACTGTCACCCCTCTTTCCTAAACCCTCCCGCATTACCTCAAACGGAGGTGTCCAACATGATTACTCAACTAACTCCTGAGAACAGTCAACAGAGTGTTCAGGGCTGGTAGTTCTTACCCCATTTTCCCTTCATCTACTGTTGCCACGAGCATGCAAATGCGATAGCGCTTACTTAAGGCTGGGGATTACTCAGAGATATTGTTACACTATGCAGGTGAAATCACTTACCTTCACCTCGCCACCACTGGCTGACACTTGAAGTAGTGCTGAGAGAGGCACACGTAGGGACGATTTTCTTCGTGTCGGCACGCATTTCACTGACATAATAGGAGCTTCCCCTCCTCCTGTCTCGCATTTGGCGCGCGCCTGACGGTCCAGCATCTAACAAGTCCCGTGGTGTGGCTACTGTTGTTGAATAAAATAAGCAGAATAAGAGACGAAGCAGTGAAACATGGCGACGGCGGTTCATCTTCTTCTAAACATGCCCAGAGACATCAAGAATAAACAGTTAAGTAAGAACCGGTGGCTCAGTAATGGGACGTAAACATGTTTGCCTCGGGAAATTCGGTGATTGGTCAAGTTGCCGATCAGATTGAGCACATGAATTCCTACTGCTTACTCCCACTTGTCTAACGCACGACACTGGTTGTTTTATGTGAGAAAAGAAGGGTTTCGTGCCTCGAATAAGTTAAAGATTGAGGAACTGGTGACCGGGTCATAGGAGAGAGGAGAGGGGGATTTCAGAATTGCCTCGTTCCCTTTTTACACTTCAGCAAGAAGGCGGCCGGTAACCGGGCAACTCCCACATCTCAGAAGGCCGGATAGTTGGATGGTGCTTACGGGCTGCGATTAGTAATCGAATGTGGGGAAAGTCGGTGCCTAACTCACCCCGAACGTCCCCACGGTTCGGTGCATGATGGATCCTCCTCGGCTCCTCGCAAAAGTGATTCGTACCACACTTCATTTCTAAAGCTTTCGAAAACTAAACAGGTTACTAATTACAGCTTTTAGTAGAAGATTATGAATAACCAGTTGATTCAAGGGCGTAATTCCGATTGAGCAGTCAAATCAAGAGTCAGTGAACTACACGAACAACTTTAGCCGCTATTCCCACATGCCGGGACTAAAATACCCATCTGTGTGAACCTTAGCCCACACCTTTGGCCCATTCTCCTCCTCCTCATCTCCTCAACTCAACCGCAGACACCGAAATGAAGGATTGAACCTCTAATTAAGCGGTGTTTAGAAAGTATAGAAAAGGGATCACTGGAAATCCCTTCGACTTGCTTCATGTGGCGAGGGAAAACTCATCGGTTTCCGTCATACCAACGGTCCAAGTCAGACAGTTAACCTGGTCGAAAAGACATTCTTCTTACCTGGGAGTAAATGCGGAAGAGGAGAGATTGGAAGGAATCGAGATGTTATGAAATGCGGGTAGAGGCGACAATGGCGAGAATACCATTTCTCCTCCCCTCAGTCTCGTCACTTGTGACACCTAACCTATAGTCGGCTCGAGGACAGGCAGTACTTCGTGATGACATGCCTTCGCTCTGTACTCCTAATCCATTTTGATATGAGCACTACCGCCGTGCCGTCGTCAAACAAAGTCCATTGGTTTCATACGACTATGTTCAGTGAAGAGCTGAAAGTGAAACAACTGGCTTTAAAACTTTGAGTAACTGAGGGGAGGGGCAAGGGTGATGGGACAAAGAGAGGTAAAGAATGAAGATAATTTGGCCCGCTTCCTCACCCGAGGATTTAAGACAGTAGGTCATGAATTATTCGCTCAAATTTTATAACGGAGCCTGTTCCTGTTCACTTTTACCTTTTCTTATCCCCAATGGTTAGGTAGTGAAGCAGAAGGCTTGTTTGTTAGCATTGTACCTGAAGCAGCCCTAATCTTCTCGCCTCCCACCTCCCAATGCAAATATTCCATTTAATGTCTACCAAAAGGGAAAGTTTGCCGATAAGCAATTCATGGGGGACGCCGCGATAAGGCAAAACGATCTTTAGGTGAAGAGGCTAGGTTTGGGGATGCGGGTGGTGGCTTCTTGGGAAAGGAAGGTAAGAGTGGGCCAACAGGGTTCCTACCATTCGTGCAACATAATTGATGTGGCCGCGTTTTTTGCTCCTGCCCACCTGACGCGTCAGAGTACTTTGTCGGCACCTCGTCTTCCTGAAGGTAACTTTTGATTACAATCACTGACTGCGAGTCATTGGAACGCTCAGGTTACTGTTCTTGTTTTAATAAATATCAAGGAGGTAAAAGTCGATGTAAAATGAAGAAGCTGTGAGGTTAGCTTTATGTGGTAGTGAAGCATGGAAACACCACCGCACCACGCTGACGTGCGTGAATGCAAAGTAGGATGGTATCGACGTGAAAAACATGGGAACATTGAGGTGGGTGGGAGAAGGAGAGCACACCTCTGCTGTTACTTGCCCTATCTCCATTATTACCTCGGCCTTCCAAACTCGCTCAATGGTGGATTGAGGCTTCTGTCAAGGCATAATGAGACGCATATGGCCTTATTGCCGACAAGTACCCAGTGTACAATTTAAACGCTTGGATAGAGCAAAGGATGTAAATGCAGAGATTGATAATGCCTTTCGCTTTTCCTCAGTCTTAGAACGAAATAGGAGAGACCAATTTCAATGGGAAGGGAATAAAAGGTTGGAGCGGAGAACTGTCCAAGTGTCTAGTACTATAATGTGGATCAAACCCCTTTTCTCTTCCAACGGAATATCTCGAAGTTGCGATTCTCAATCTCCCGTCATTCCCTACTGAAGTCCTGAACGCGATGAATGATTTTTACCTTTTATTTCTCTTAAAACACACCACTTCGTTTTTACCTCGTAACCTAGCAAACTGGCCTGTCGTACCGGCAAGCATTCCAATGTCACAACGAGGTTTTGTTGTTCTGTCGTTACCGACCAAATACCAATTGGCCATCCAGACTATCGTACCCTATTACGCCCTCGCTGATGGTCCATTGAGGTCCCAAATGGCCACAAATTTCCAAAAGGGGATAGAAGCGTTTAATTTAGGGGAGAGGATAGGTGGTGAGGAGGGTGAGCGATAACCACATCAAACCATGTTAATGAAACAGTACTTTTTCACACGCTCGCCAGTTCTCGTTTAACTGCCTTATCTATAGTCATATTAACAAATGCATCCATCTGCCAAATTTGAAAGCAGATGAGTGGGCGCTCAAACTTCATCTCTAACCGCATGTGTGCGTGTGCGATTGTACCATCTGCGCCTATACGAGGAGAAACAGAGCACCTTTTGATGAATAAGCGTCAGAAAAGTGGCCACAGCTGTTTAATAGTAGCTTTTACGAGCGTCTGTTTAGGCTATGCCACGAAATATGGAATGAAAGTGACATTTTGCTGTAGACACTGCAGAACAGCTGCATACCTCGTTAGATGACGACGCCAGGAGATAACACAGATTAAGGGATAGGCGTCACCTTTAGGCTTACGAGTGACGGGGCTTTTTTCGGCCTCGTTGAGTCTCGTCAGCTTTATCTTTTGTCAGTACCTCGTCCGGTGGAGTAGCATTGTCAGGGTTTCCATGCCCCCTCTAGTTACAGTATCTGTGAATGGAGAAGCCCGAGACTTTTGACCGAGCTGGCAAGCAGGTTGATGAGTCTCCTCTGTCTTTTCCTTTTACTCGCTTCGCCAAACCCGAAAGTGATGCAAAGCTTTCCTCCGTCTACCTGTGAGGCACTGAGATTAGTTAGTAGCATTGGGTGATGAAGGGAGAGTCGAGCACCACCCAGGTCAGACGTGCTAGTTAAGTGAAGGGCGAAAGGGCTGCCGTTCGATTCGGAACCCCTCTCGACGAGCACTATCGACTACCCAACCATAGGATAGATGTGTATAATACTTCTACTTAAATTATTCCAGTAAAGGTTGTTGGTAATTTTTTCTGTTCTCTTAAGCCTAACAAAAGTCAAATTTGTTCCGAGATTCCGTCACACAGTGAATCATCCCTCCTTCGGGAGAGGAGGTGGACGAGCTCCAGCCACGCTGATGTGTGGTAGTTAAACAGGCAGCTTGGATGATACCAAGTAGAATTCGGTACTTAGCAAAGACAGTAACCAAAATAAAGCCCACATTTACGAAAAATAAATTTCGGATCGCACCCCAACAAAGAGACAAAGGCCTCCAGCCCCCCTCCTTTCTCCTCATCTTTGAAATTTTTTTCTTCGTGCAATATGCTACCTAGTCCCCGATCCTAAAGTATGCGATTTATGATCAAGCAGTCAATACGAGTGACACTTCTACGGCACACTTTCCCCAAGATTACAAGGATGTGCTAACAGAAACGGAGCTGAGTAGGCTGGGAGGAGACTATAAGGCACTCGCTCGGATAGGGAGACGAAAACCCGAATCACGCGATTGTTGAGGCTTGCAGGAGGGATAGAGGAGACTTCGGTCCACTTCCTCTTCTCCCGAGTTATATACTGGTTATTGATTACGTTTATTGGCCTCTTTCCATACAGGGTGGCAAAAATTAGTCGGTACGCAAAAGTTGCATCATATTGAATACTTTAATACGAAACTCGTGAACACATCCGCACACACGCCCATTACGCCAACGTGGCGTTTGTGATTGGTCATTCTCGATGCTCCGAGTTAACATTCCGCATTCTAATTGGTCGCGTAGTAAAACTTAGTAGCGATACGCCCCTGCAGCTCCCATTCCTGTGCTATAATACTCGAAAGGTAGGTGAAACGTGAGATCATGGCGAGTGCATCAGAAGAGAGCGTATTGGAAGAGAAATTTCTCACATTTTGTGACTTTGTTCGAAAAGGATCCACTACTGCTACTGACAAGACGATTAAGCGCATCTTCACAGATGGAGGAATATATTGCAAAGGCATGGATCCCAATCGAGTAGATATTGAATTCCGAGGTTTTGTGGGAAACAGCAAACGGTGAGTTGTTCGGTCGTTTACTAGCCCCCACGACATTCAGTACCACTCCGGCTTCTTGTCGCAGACTACCTCCAGTGGTCAACTTGTCCTACATCTTCTGGCCACCGCGCTTCATTGGGCAGCGCCTCTCTCACCTATTTGATAGGATAATTTAAGTAGTATTGGCGAGAATATACATTGAAGAAAATGAGCGCAGTAACATCACGACGATCTCTACAGATCGGAGTGTGTGAAAAGTCGGATGAAGGGGCGAAGGAAGGAGTATGAACTATGAAATTTGCCTCCTTCCAAGACTGTAGACCTAATCGAAGTGCCACATTTCCATAAATAGAGAGAAAGGGAGAGAGAGTTTACTCAATCCAAAATCGCTTTGCAGCTGTATTTTGCCACTTCACAGTAAACCGCCTTCACTGTCACCCACCAGTGTGGAGAAAGTAACAGCCTATTTTACTACTGACCTCTTCTCCAACCGCCAAGTTAAACTTTCTTGCCTCGCACTAACAGCGCACCCACATTAGCCGAGTTTATGGATCAGATGAATACACCGATTCCCTTTCTTCGCCTCCGAAAATAGTTTACTCTCACGTACAAGGCTACAACTTGCCTCTCATTCTCGGTCACATGGCTCGCTGTCTCTCTCCAAAAGCTTTGCGTCACGTGAACACGAGGCTTTCGAGGCAAAATTTTGTGGCACTGTATATTTGCAATTACCTTGACTATGGTGGGTATCCACTGCCTTTCATGACTATCCACAGAGGAATATTCCAAACTAGAACGCGCCTTGACTGTTGTCAGGCTGGACTGCATATCCCGTCTAACTTATATAGAAATTTTTTTCCCAGCACCTACATATCATCGGATCCAAGTGAAATGGCAGAGCCTTTTTCATGCCTTTCGAGGTTTGGCATGGGCTGTGCCGCTCGATGAGACTGAATAACTAACTGGAAGGTAGACTTGTCAATCTTGTTAGTCTCTCGCTGCAAAATAATGATGCATCTCCCAATGATCACGTGACTTCAGTCACATTAACCATAGCCAAATCTCGGTGGTTGGGGTAAGACTCCCGAAGCCGGCGGGTAGAACGTAATTTTCTTCTGAACAACTAACAAAAGCTTTCCACATAGGCTAAGTGGCCCCCATTCCTCAACGGTTTGCCTTATAGGGAGGAGGTTGCTATGACGCCTCTACTATTTACGATATGAAGGCTTATTTTCGGTGATATGCACTTGTTTTATACAGAGATGTGGACTTCAAGGGTTTCGTGGAATTCCTCGAGGGTCGCCTCGCCAAGACCTACGCTGCAGCCAAGGGGATCGACGACCAGACCGAGGCGGCTGCGTTACTGAAAACGATGGTCGAAAGTGCAACTCCACAGTTGCGAGGAGCTACGGTAAGTTCTCCTGCAAATCATCCAATCGGTGTGTGGTTTCACAAGTAGTAGAGCATCATATCAAACATATCAAGGTGAGGCCTTATCTAGCGTTAAGCGCCTTCAATAGACCGGTACTATTTCAAGGGAGTGGGCTGCGAAATCTGTAGTTGCATTCACCAACACAAGATTGGTCGACTTCACAGTCGAGTGGTTTAATCCAGAGGGAAAGACAAAAACAAAAGTGCGGTGTGTACCAATGAGTGGGAATGTATACAGGCTGCGGCGACATGGTTTACCCTTTAGTCCGCCCACGTGTTATTGGTTGTGGCTTGTGGTTTCAGAGGCCAGGAAGATAAGCCTTCAGAGACACTGTTCACCGCCCATTCCGAGCACACAAATAGCTATTTCGTAAGTCTCAAAGGGGATCTTGGGCGGTAATTTCTATCGCAGATGTATATGCTTCGGAGTACGTACACAAATCAGGCAGTCCAACGGGTGTTTGAATAGGGAATTTCATTAGCCGCGTCAATTGACTTTGTAGCGACATGAGGTCATTTTTTGGTCTCTCGAATCCAACTATATGAGTTAAAAAGGAGTTCTGCCGGCATGATAAGTGTCTCATGCCCATCTGTTCCTGGATTTTTTGGAGGTGCGGTGCAGCGAGTAGACTATGTCTAACTTTACTTCTCGTTAATTAACAGGGTTCTAATATTTTCAATGTACCGGAAGAATACGGGTTAGAAGGGGGTGTCCCTTCAGCCTTCAACCTGTTGTCTGAATGCCACTAAGACAGGTATTTTGGTGTTTGAATGAGTCACGGTACGAAATGAGGTTTCAAATATGATTACTTCACTAGATCTCATTAAACTAACCGCCACCAACTTAACCGATCAGATCGGTAATCCAAATTACCCAATTAGCCACTGGACGAGACACCAATTAACGTGTTCAGGTGGACTAGGAATTCCGCTTCCCATTATGTCATATAATCCTTAAAATCTCTACTTCTCCACATTATCGAAGGTCGCTAATTCTTGGCCCGTCTTATCAATAACTATATGTAGTATATCCTCACTTGCTCTTTAAGAGGTAGATGCCAAAACTCGCCGCGATTTTCCCACAACCGCGTCTTGGAAGTCGTTCCTGTTTATAAAAAGATGATGTAGAATTTAACATAATCAGAAGACTACTACTACCGTCTGCCGGAATATTAAGTGACGACTCTACGAGGCGTTTTAGTTGTGTAGTGGACTGATCCCTCTCTGCCAAATTTCCATCGCATTGCTCCTCCTTTATAGTAAATCTCTGCATTAATGAAGGAGGATTTTAGCTTGCTTGGTCCGTAGGGGAACCTCTTCCAACTCACTCGCTGGGGAGGCGAGAGACCAGACGACGTCACAGATTTCAAGAATACCTTTGAAGTCGCAATGCCTACACCGATTCTGGAGCAGCGGGATGGAACACGGGGGGGATGACAAGTCGCCCTACCACTCACCGCACTGAGTGGGAGGGCATAAGATCTTATCATTGCTTTACTTCTGAATGGTGTAAAAGCAGTCTCAAGGAAGTTTGAGAGGTCTTTCTCCTACCTCACCCTCACTCACCTCAAAATCTCGTTTTACTGAACACTGCTACTTAAGAGGACCAATCCGATTGGTTACAATTGAAAAAAGAGAATTTTGACCATCGCGAAGGTTCCGCCTACTTAATCGTTTTCCCGTAAATTGTATTGTAAGCCCGGAAAAGTGGATGTTTCCCTCTTAGGATGATCCACACCTAACAAAATGCAAAAGTAGGCTCATCGGAGTTCTGCTTAACCAAGTTCCAGAGCAAAAGCAGACTGCTTCGGCCCGTGAAGATGAGATGGTGGTCTTGTTTGTTACCCTAGAAAACCAGCACAGACGCTACAACAGCACGTCTCACTGACGTACGCAGCTTCACGGGATCAGCGAAGGAGCGATTCGACCTCTCTACTGGCAAAGGGAGAGGCAAAACCGGCCGAGAGGACCCGGCACCGGCCTTCACCGCCTCAGGCATCTCCGCTCCACGAAAATAAGGATTTGGGATAGATCTTTAACAACATCCCGACCTCTCGCTCTCCCTCAATTCCTTCTCTCTCCTCACTCACCATCCCTGCCACATGTTACCACTATTCGGCTTGTTTATTTTGCTTCCTAATGGGATCAACGTTGTCGTCTTGTCAACTTGATCTGTCTTATCTCGTCTTTTGTCCATTTCGGGCGCTCATTGAACGTAGTGGGAGCGTAAGTACTGAGAAAGCAAAGAAATTTTTTTGTTCAGTTGTGATGGAGATGTTGGAAACTGAGAAGGAGGCGCGTCGCGCTCAAATCACCCAATCACTCACTCACTTTAATGAGGTAATACATATCATTAACTATTGAAAATTAGCAAGGCTCACGTATCCAGCATTAGAGAATTGCCTGCTATCAAGCAGGAGAATAGGGCGTGCACTAAAAGCCCAATATATGTCCAGTCGTGGGATTACATTTTACGGTTGTGTACATGACTCAAGGTCCTCTCGTGATTAATTCTCTAGGACCGTTTTGTTATATAATGGTATATACGGGTTCTGTTGATATCAGTCATTAGGAGAGAAAGAAGGAGCCGAACTTCTGCATTCTGTTCCAGTCGGCGTACGTGTACATGTCGGGGCTCAATAGACTGGTTAATAAAAAAAAATGGGTAGGTTAAAAGGTATGAGTTTATAATATACGGGCTTTAATATCACAAATAGACCAGTTTAAGGCAGTGAATCACATGTAAAATATGAACTTTTCACTTGTTAATAAATCATTTTTTAGTAATAAACGTACAAACAATACAAAACAAACCTCGTAATATTAATACAATTTATATTTAAATATAAAAAACAAGAGTTGTATAACATTGATGTTGTTCACATATTAAACACAACTACTTTTGTTTGAAATATCGACTTTAAGGTCATAAGCCGCCGCACCTTCAAATCATAACGTTGGCTGTGTTGAGCTATGTCGGATGTAGAGGTATTCATTTTTTTCTTGGTTTCTACTTGATGTACTGGGAAATATGTTGCTTAGGTTCCGTTTGGGTTGCTGTGTATGGTTGAACGGGCTAACACGCTTGTGTTCCTCACTTGAACTTTCTTAAACTTAGTACAATTTACTTCTCCAACTTAATGTAGACTTTTAGTCGCGGCCATGTGTGTTGTTCTGTAGCCTACTGCAGTATGTATACGAGTTAATGGAGGCAGTTCATTTGAGTTCTAGTTGCCTACTCGGTATCTAAAAGTTTCTCCCTCTTCTTTAATTTTCACACCTACCGACGCACATTCACGCGCACAGACACACACACGGTAGAGTAATTCCACTGGCCCAATGTGCCCTTAGCACTAACGGTATTTGGGTGGCTTTCGGTCACACGAATATCACTTGAAACCTATTTGTTTCCCACCCTACCTGAAGATTTACTGAAAGTTCATTCAACTTGCTCCTAAATTATCCCATCTCGAACGAAGTAGTTCGCAGTTATTCTCATCCTCTTTCCCTGTCATTCTCACTGTTTTTCCGTTTGTCTTTGTAGGAGAACGGTGGTAACGGGTAAGTTGACATGCTCTTCCGTTTTCCTAAACTCCTTCTCCATCAAAGTCAGCCTGAAGTGTCCCTCATTGAAGGAGTTGACGCAGCAGAGCACGTGTTAAAGCTCTTTATGCAGAACCACTTCAACGAGGCTAAATCATTGGCTCAGTCGCAGTGAGTCCACGTCTTTTCCTCGGTCTCATCCCAAACGCCCTTTGTAGAGCTCATCGAAGCATGTATCATGCTGTCACATATGGCACTATGCTTCATCTTCAGGCTACTGCCACCCTCGAACCAGTAAGTCGGTTTCCCGTCTCTCTCCTCCTACCTGTCTCCCACCATTTTCTACCCGCATTCGCCTAACTTGCTCGAGTCAGCAGAAACCGATCGACCATTATAACTTCCAAGGTTGCTTTCTATAGCCGCGCCCAACTAGATATTGGTGTCAAGAGCCTGTCAGGCAGGACTTCAACTTTTATTTCCACCACCACTCTTTGTGCCCTACCCGCACCGACTTCTCGCGCCCCATGCTTGTGGCTACCAGTCACTGCTCGCCCTCACGAGGCGAATTAAAACTTTTTACCCAAACTACTCATATCTGTGTCCTCGAGATCACAACAAACGCAGGCTCAAGAGTGCCACTTAAACTCTCCGACGCTATCAGATGAGTGTGCGAGGTGAGCTTGTTGCCCCTCACAAGTGCAGTGGATGAGTCGGGTGACTCGTCTCGCAATCTTGAGTGGTGTCATCTTGTTGCTATACCCTCTTCTCCCTCTTCCAGCTTCACGGTATCTAGATATAGGTTATAATCTCATCTTAAATTGAGACAGTGAGTCTAAGTACTGCCTTTATCGTCACTGGAATTGAAGTTCATTCACATGTCTTGTTACCTGAGTAAGTGATCTTCACCTGGTCTGGAGTAGTGCCCATGAGTGACTGACATGCCCATCGCTGGTTCTGCTTCCGCAAACGCGGGGTGAGAGCATTGGGGAATGATACAGTTTAGGCGCAGACAGTTAATGCTGATCCAAGTGTAGTAATCCTGTTGGCACTAGTCTCCACGTCTTCAGATGCCACAGAGTTGAGCTCACTTCGAGGTGACAACAGTACGGTTGTTTGGTAATTAGTTGTGCACACGGCTTCACTGTCACATATTTACCATTCTCGTCTTTCGCTTCTCTCTCACTATTGTTTGCGCCTCTCTCGGTATTCGTCGACAGCTCGGGTATTAGTGCGCAAAAGTCGTTTGGCTCAGCCTAGTGCAACTCCACTCGCAACAGCATGTAGGCCTTTTCTTTCTCTCTCTCGTGCGCACCCACGCATGCGCACAATCAGCGTGTAGGTGTATAACAAGGTACAAAAATAGATGGTATGAGAGGGAATCTTCAAGGGGCTGAGGGTTGGGGAAAGGAGTGTGAAGAGAACCCGGCGGTGGGGTTAGATGAAGAGGGCCACCTTTTCATAACCCATCTGGTCTCCTCGTAGAACAATGTATTTTCCGCTTGTGTGAGACTTGGCAAACGAGGCATCTTCTCTTCAATGAACCACTTCTGCTCTCTCTTCCACCCGGCTCCCACTTAATTTCCACATCCTCGGTTTTCACCAACATCGCCTGGGCTAGCTAATTCCTCTACAGGGTGCATTAGCCCCATCCCCAGTCTCTGCTCGTCCCTGCCCTCAGCGTCACATTTATGTTACTGAAAAGACTAGGTGTTATGTTACACGCTGTACAGTCTCTTTGCGTCAAGGATCAACAGTATCAGCAGCACTCCTTGGACCACGTTTGCGATTTCAGATAATGAGAAAACCACCAAAATTGGTAGTTGTGGGACAACACAGATACGTAAACAATATGTGTGGGAGAATAATTCTTCTGCGACGTGCTACCTAAATTAGGTCATTGCAGGGTAGTGGACGGGTCCATGAAACTTTCATCTCTTCACGTCTATCTATCTGGAAGAAGTCTGGCAAAGGCAATGTGGCTCACATTGTAAGGGTCCCCCAGCTACACCACTACACCTTTTCCATATTATTCTTCCTCAACTCGTCGAATAAAGTCGGCATCTTCCTATTGGAGTGTGACGATATGTCGTTGTCTTTGCAGAGCGATCTCGATGACGCCACAAAACACATTAAGTACGCTGTGAAGGCCTGTCTAAAGAAGCGTCGGAAGGCCAAGTTCTCAGATAACTTCTCCAAATCTACTGCGAAGGCCAAAAATGCCTTCTACGCCGCTTACTCGGACGGTAAGGCACAATTGTTTCTCACCATAAACATCTTATCGAAAAGAGGCGAGTATGAGAAAGGTGGAGTAGAATCGAATGAGAGGGATTTGAAGAAGAAGATCGAGACGTGAACCCTACGCCTATCCAGGCGTCACTAATCTTGGCGGTTGAGTTAGGCGCCGGGTTACTCCTCGTGTTGAGCGTTATTTAGAACTGGAGAAGGACATTTTACTACCCAGTCAGGGGTTTACAAACAATCTGCTTTACCAAGTTGTTGCTGAGGTCACGCTTACTCTGGTTGCTGGAGCCAGCGTAAGTGGTTTTGTAGTCCAGTCACTTCCACATACTCGTGACCCTGGGGGTGGGAGACTATTAGTGATTCAAGTGGGGCAAATTAGATCCCTCTATTCTACAGACGAAGCCCATGCAGAGCTTTGCTACGCGGAAAGCCTCCTTCAATGGGTATTTCTGGCGGTGTTGCAGGACGAGAAATTGGTCACCCTCATTAAGAGCTCTATCAAATTGCGAGAATGCTACCGATGCTACAAGTGAGTGCTCCCTTTATAATTCTCCCTTTTCTTATCCATCCTTAAGCTCACCTCTTTCAGTCTCCTTTCAAATGCCTAACAATCTCAAGCCTATCTGCTTCTTTTTGTGTATTCTTCACGACCGACATTTACGACGCCTTGATGCATGTGACATCTGGAGATTGGAGTGGGGATGGAGAAGCATAGGACTGATTGAAGAAGGTGAAATTTTGCCTACTGAGTACTGCTGAGTCAGTTAGCGTAGGCTCCTCAGACACGTTTACTGATGCTGACTGAGACCAGACACAACGCGTAACCCTTGTGACAATGGGAGAGTCCCTTGTGTCTCCCCACCCCATTTACTAGCACTACCCAGTGTCAATCCCTCAGTGTTCAGAAGTAATGGCGTTTGATTTCCTCCTCTGCAGAACATGTTGGAAGATCTACAAAAACAAGGACTGGGGGGGTAGACCCTCACGCCCCTCTTTCGAGTGCGGTGTTCTCATGGGTGTGGGCGCCTTCAATCTGGTGAGACTTAAGAAAAAAGTTCTACTCTGTGTGTTTCGCGAGGCGATGTTGATAGAACTTTTGCTTAATCGCTCCCATATAAATGGCATGGTTGCATGTGGACCCTCGATCCTCCAGCCCCGACAAGGCGGGTGTGGGTTAGGGAACGGTGAGACATGGGTAACCCCATGGAGTAGGGCGGTGGCCTTAACTCAAAGCATCTTCACCCCTCTCCTTCCAGCTTCTCTCCCTCCTCCCCTCCAAAGTCCTCGGCCTACTGGAGATAGTTGGATTTTCGGGAAATAAGGTGAGGCTTTCATAATCTCAATTTATCTGACGCCTCCTTCCTTTTTCCGCCCGTCCTCCTCCTCCTACTAGGCTCAGATGGCTATCTGCATGGGAACGTCAAAGGTAGGAGGAGGTGGAGTTGACGGGGCTGCTGGCGATTGGCATGACGTCATCATCAATTCCACCTTAAGTGAAGCATTGTGTCAATGAGTGATGCCGAGGCAGCATACGTGACATTAAGAAAATTGTCCCCAACATCCCTGAGTAATCTCCCTCCTTCCTACCGCAGGATTTGGGCCTACAACTCCTGCAGAACGGCAGTAAAATTGACCACGGCGTTCGCGACCCGCTCTGTGCCCTCATTATTCTCGTGTATGACCTATACGCCACTCAAATGATCGGTGAGCGACTTTTCTTCGCTTCCCCCTTCGTGCTCTGCCCTTCCTCACCCCACTCTACTCCACCCCATCCCATCTCACTTTCCCCGCCAGCCACGCCGCCACTTGCCTCGACTACGAGCACCCACCTGCAAGTCGATTTGGCGTGAGTCAAGATCTACTATTGCACGTTGTGTGCCCCCCCCCCCCCTCCCTCGCCCCTGTAACTCCGCTCCCCGCCGAGGTGAGACAGTGGGTGTTGTTAAGGCGTTTTTTGAGGTGCAGTCAGAATTTTTCCATCACATAGCATCACAGCCTATCATCGCATTGTAACTGAGGGGATACAGTGAGGAAGAATTAAGTCTATGTGAAAGTACATAAACTCGTGTTTGTGCGTACAGACTACTAGCCAATCATTTAGTCTATTCATTTTTACAATAACAAAATTTTTGAAACGCCGTGCCAGCACCGAGTGAAGTGGTCACGACAACTAAGCATTCTTATTATGCCCACTCGTTTCGCCTCTTCCCCCTTCGCGCCCTCTTTAGGGGATTCGTGTTTTATCGAGGGTAAGTTAGCGAGCCGCAGGGGTGTCAAATGCAGCGTGGCGGCTCTTTTGTGTGTCATCCCTTAACCTTCTGCTGTCTTTGTCTGCACGAATACATCATTTAGCACTGCCTTCACAGGTGATACTGCATGCGATGCAAGTGAGTGTTGTTCGATTTGTTAACCCCACTACCGCTCCTCCCCATGCCCCACCTTCCTTCCAACGTATGCAGTCTATCGCCACACCAATCCCTTCCCCTCCCTCTGCCCTGCCACTCTCGCCCTAACACCTCAACTACACTTAACCTTAACCAGCTTCGCTTTTAAGTCTAAACTTCGCCTAGTCACTTTTCCCAGGGAAGGCGAGGAGAGTGGAGGGGCCGATGGTAAAGCCACTGGCCAGACCTTCACCCCCGAATTCGTCAGAGCTTCTCAATCTCCAATTTTCTCCACGCGCAAAGAGGTTGTACAATAGGGTCAAGGGGAAGAGAGCGCTAATGCCCTCTTCTTTCATTGCACAATGCTTTTTTGGTCATAAGTCAGCATATTAAGCGGTGGCTTGAGAGGCGACTCAACAATGCCACTTAGGCGCTTGATTCAGATTATTTCGCCTCTTTGAACCCCACCGAGTATTAGTTTTCCTATTGGGATTAGCCACTTAGGAAATGCGAAATATGAGGGAGAGGGGACGCACCTCATCATCCTCATGGTGGTGTGGCCTGTAACAGAAGTCCCTGACTTCCTTGCTCTCTGACTACAGCGCAATCCTCGTCCCATATTCTCCTCCTCCAATCTCCTTCCTCGCCCCCTTACCACTCATGTCCATATTCACCCTGTGGTGCTGGGACTAATAGACTGCGTCCCTACCAGCGCACACGATGACTTTTCAAGAAGATCGCGCTAACTTTCCATTTTTCTCCTTCCTCTCTCTCTCTCTCTCTCTCTCTTTCTCACTGTTTTCTCATTCCTTCCAGTCGGGAGCGAGACTTTGGCACTGGCGGACGCTCAGAACCTCCTTCCAACATGGATGAAGAGGGCGCCAAATAGCGCCTTTTTCACCTTCCTCGCAGGACGTTTAGCCACTCTGAGTGGCGATTTTCAACAAGTGAGTAGGAAGCTTGCCCTTCGATCCCATTTTGCCGTTAAATGACATTGGCACCTGCTCCCTCCATTATATTTCGTCTCATCGTCTTTAGGGTAAGGACTACTTCTTCAAGGCCATCAAATGCCAATCAGACTTCGTAAACTTTCACCATATTTGCTACTGGGAGTTGATGTGGACGCATTGGTGAGTGGGTCTGTATCTCTTTCTTGTTCATCCACTTCTCCCGTTTCTGCCCCACTCCACCTCCACGAGTTAGTCAATTTGCCTTCACCCTTGTGCATTGCCAATTAGCGTCCAGGCCGAGTGGATGGACGCGATGAAGTACGCGGAGAGACTTGCCTGCGAAAGTAAGTGGAGCCACGCGACGTACCGTTATCTCGAGGCCGTTTTCATCATCCAATTCCTCGACGATGAGCGCAGAGCTTCCGTCAGCGGCGGCAGCGACTCGCGAAAGACCTCGACCACCGCGCCCATCAGTTTTGATCCAAAAGACGACGCCGATGGTGGAATGCTAGCCAAGCATGTGGAGGAGTTGCTCGAGTTAGTCCGACCCCCTGACCACCTTGACCGTTTTTTGGATGGGTAAAACGTTTTGCCTGCCGCCCAATTCGCCTGCCAATGTTAGCCAGTGGCTGCCTGGGTCTCCCACCCTGGTGTGCGCACTAGGTAGAGACAGTTCGAGCGGAAGGACATGGTCCACCCAAAACTTTCCACAAACCTGCTATTTCACGCATTGGTGTGAGGATTGTTGGAGGAAAACATTCTCACGATCTAGCTTTCGAGCGCGGCTCTGATCATCCAAGGCTCTCAAAGCACTTCAGGACTATCACGTCACAGAGGCGTTTACGCGACGCGTATTCATTTATTCTCCTTAACCGTTCCCCCGATGCGGAAAGGGGGGCACCTCCACTTCCCTTAGGCTGACAGGAAGTTTTGGCGTTAGGACTAACGCTTGCGAGAGGCGATTGGAAGCAGCCCACGAACGAACCAGTTCCGCTGCTTTGGAATACTAACACCACGAAAGAAAGACCTTTTGCCTGCGAGGGACGGTAGGTGACAGAACGTTTCCTGCTAAAACATCCACTTCAACGTGACCTTGAAAAGCGGAGTAGCAACTGAAAAATGCGTAACCTCAAGACCATTGGGACGCGATCCAACGATATTAACTAAATGGGTGGAGGGGAGAAAGGAGAGAAATAGTCGAAAAATTTGATGTGTCCCTGCTCTCATCTTTTGAAATAAATATCCTTTTCCCTTGACATCCTATGCCGAAAGCCTCCAGGAGGATGGGTTTCCCTTTAGAAAGCTATGGTACCCACCTCCTGAGATCACAGCGGGAATTCAGGTCAAGAGCTTCTGGAGGAGGAGAGGTGAGAAATGTGCATACAAGCTGAAAAATTACCTGTTTTATTATGAATTTCAGGGGTGTTCCACAGATGATTCAAAAAATAGCCGGCAAGTCTCTTCCCATTGAGAAGTTCGCAATGAAGAAGGCGCTTCGTTACTTCGAACAGGGCAACCGACTAACTCCTCCCAGGTCTGGTGAGTGATTTCGTCCATGAGAAGAACGCTCAAGTCAATCAGAGATCACAGGATACGCAGAGCTTGTGCAACGAGAATGGATGTGGAGAAAATGAAACGAGCACACGAGTTGCTGATTTCGGTCTCTGCCAAAAGCCTCTTAAGACTGGGTCACGGCGACTTAACTTGTTCGCCATATGACATCATGACACTTAGGATTGTCAAAGGGAGCTTGAACGACCGAACTTCTGCATCTCGGATTGACTTGAAAGCCATTCGCAACCCCCGCGCCCATGAGCGGTCTAACCCACCAGTATTTTTATGCCTTTAGGAGATTATGTACCTGTGGAACGGATTCAAACTTATTAACAAGAACCCTAACGTGGTGAACAAGTTCCTCCTCATCATCGAAGGAAAAATTCGCAGTCTTGTTGCTAATCAGAGTAAAGGTGTCCCGTCCCTAGGAACCCCTTTCCCGCCTCCTTTGCTATGAGTCTCCTTCAGGACGGATAGGTGTCCAGTTTTAGTAATAGGTGGTCTTACATTGTAGATAGCTCGTTAACTTCACGGACGATTTTTGCGTGGCCACCCTTCTCAAGGGTGTCTGTCTGCGGTGCTTGCGCAAAAACTTCCAGGCGAAAATGTGTTTCTCCGAAGTCATCAGGAAGTAGGCCTGTCCCGTTAATCTGCTCGGATCCGGCTCTTCGTACACGTTCACTGTCCTGAGTCTCATGTTTGTTGTCTTTTTGTAGTGAGAAATTGATACGCCTGGACAGGTACGTACTGCCATTCAGTGAGGTAGAACTCTTGTCAGATCGCCATGGAGGAACACGACTACGCCGAGGCGAAAGTACACCTCGACAAGGCCTGGTGAGTCGCTATCGCGGGGACCGAGTTCGCTGCTCTCTCGGGACCAAAAATTAGCCCACACCGATAACGTTTAATTACTTCTTCAGCACATACAACAAGTATAGTCTGGAGGCACGCCTACATTTCCGTTTGCACTCCCTCACCGCTCAAATCAAAACCATGAAGGGCTCGAAACAACGATTTAGCAAGAGTTCGGAGTCAACACCCCAGAATTCGTGGCACAACGGACTTAACAAATTAGCAGATGGAGAGGAAAATCCCTTTGACATTCAATTCGACGCTAAAATTGACAATTTGGATGACACAGCCATCACTCTCGAATTGTAATTTTACTCCCTTTGCATTCTTAAACGTAGGGATAACCACTCGGCGCATAAGTACCCCCTTCATTCCTATTTTTTCATAGAAATGCCGAAAAGTGAGGCGGAATTCGGTGGAGCACAATGTGAATAGGCTCTATTGTGTCGAATGAGTGTGAAACGCTCTTTCTCTATTTGCTACTTCCGTGAATAAGTCGGCTGCGCTCCCCGTCATCAGCCCCACTGCGCTCCATTAATACCCCCTGCTATTTCAATTTTGCAAAATAATGTTACCACTCAGGTATTTATAGACTTCGATGGCCTCATTTCCCACAGAAAAACCGTGTCATTATGTAAGTTTTTCTCCTGATGATTATATGAGTCCTCAGGCATGAATTGTGCTGATGCATTTCGTTGAGAGGCAGACGGGAGGAGGGCGACGTCTTCAGACCCTCGCATTGCCTTTCCCCTCATTTTATTAGTTATTCGTACTTGTGCCGCCAAATCAATAAGCGATCATAAAGGTCAATGACAGCTCCACTTCAACTTGCGTCACGTATCTGTGACACCCAAGCTAGTGAAGTTTGCAATTGGCTCTGTGCGTGGCATAGCGTTATTATTGGATAGAAGATTGAGTCGACCACTAGGCAAGGCAATCAGAAGGTGCTTAACCCCGTACAAGTATGAGGAAATTTCCGTATAGGTTCTGCACGCAAAATGAAAGTAAAACAGTGATGGAGATGATCACTCAGCGGTGTCTTCGGAGGCCAATAGAACTCCTTTGGAGCCGCGCCAGCTAGCTTGGTGACCCTCCACTATACGTTGGAAGCGCTAGACCACACCGAAAAAAACTTTATCAGTGATCGTTTAAATCAATTTATGTGGGTGGTAGCGTGATTTCGGTCTTACCGGACGCTGGAGATTGAAAATGGCAAAATCGGGCTTGATACGTTTGAGGGAAAACAAGCCGATGATAAGGAAGATCAGGAGGATAATGGCTACCGATATAGCGATTGCGGTGGTGTTCAAGATATATGTACTTGGCACCTAGGAAAAAGCGGAATTAGGTAAAAAATCCTCTAACTTGACCGAAATCGGATTAGCAAAGGTAAAATGCGTTAAGACTCACTGGAATGTACTTCAGGTTGCAGCAGTGTAATAAATCCTGCCGTTCGTAAAGAGGATCGGTTTCTCCTGAATATCCACCTCGTTCACCCTCATTGTTGCCCCCTAGTCGTAAAAGGTTGCAGATTTGCATTACATTTCACCGCACTGGTGGTTCAACTTAAAGAAGTGAAGTTCGATAAGTCAAAAAAGAAGTTATAAAAATGAGTATGCTCTAGCCCACCACGAAGATATACAGAAAGTGATTTCTTGGACGTAGAGCGCACCTACTTACCGTATTGTTCACCTTGATAAGACTTCCGTTGAGACTAACGAGATGATAGACCTGGAGGCGAGGAACTTGTTGTAGTCGCTTTCGCTCGGCAGGACGGCGATATGGGAAGTAATCTCGTCGCATGTCTTCAGCAGCTTCAGGTAAATGGCCAGAAAAAGAAAAATATGGTTTAAAGTGAACTAACAGTCTAAGTTCAGACACTCATATTTGGTGTCACGCATATGTGACGCGGTGATAGCTCTTCTTGCGTTAAGTAATAGAGCAGACTTTGCTTAAAGGAGACAAAGAATATAGTCTCACTTGGGTGGAGCGAAAAGAACAAAGAAGTGTAGTGGCCGCTGCAAAACCAGAGACTTTGAAGACATCGTCAGTGAAGCAGCTGAGATGTTGTAACATATACTGCGGCAGGTCCTTCTCCGCTTGCAGACTAGAGTAAATATCGAAGTGGCATTTCTCGCCGTCTTCAATGGTCCCAGGCACGCACACGCAAGTGGGGACTGAAAAAAGGAAGAATCGAGTAAGAAAATCGGCTCCGAAACTGATCAGTTTACGTGGCTCTATCGATGATTTCTACACGAACCTTATTTTATCAAGCTGAAAAATGCTTAAGTGAGCTCTCTTGTGGCGTGGTGGGCGAAGGGGCGTCATTCGTCGTCAAGCCCGGAGACGAACGACGACGACTACCTGCCCCCGACACTTTACGCCCGCCCCAGCTGTGTCTATCTAAATCTATGCCGTCTCAGGTGAAAAGGCAAGACAAGGTATATGAGATAACATACCTCCCTTTCTGATTTTGCATCGGCTGAAAGGTTGGCAAGTGTACGCACTGCACTGGGGAGGCAACTAAAGCCGTCTCCTACGTATCCCCGGTTTGCAGACGCACGCGGTCTCCTCCTTCTTCAGCAATGAGCAAAGATTAAAAAAAGTTGTTTGATTTCACGAAACAGTTGGGGCAAAAATTGAAGAGCATTGTTGGCAGGTTGGTGAGAAATGTGCAAGCAAGGTTAGCTATTAAGACTTCGCAGTTGACTTCCCAAGTTTGCCTGAAGGCATTAACTATCTTCACTCGCGCATACTTTAGGTAAAATTTTGACGTCGTCACCCTCATTCCGAAATACACATCACGTAATTGTTTATCTACCATGGTTTTTTTACTGCCATTTATCGCGAAGTTTACGTTGCTACCATAAAAAACATGTGCTTATTAGATAAAGAGTAAAAATAATTTTCCACATTACCGTTCTGCTGATGAAGGAGTGTTTTTCGTCGAATCTTACACTCGGCGTGTTTGTGGCAGAGGTTGGCACATGCGTCGGTGAGCGGTGTGACTGGTTGACAGACGCGCACCCCGTCACCAAAGTGGCCCTTCTTGCATTTGCACGAAAAACGCTTGAATGGTCGGCAGAAAGCATTCTCCGCGCAGCCACACTCCCCTAAATTGCGGCAAGAAGGAGAACCGAAAAAGCGAGAAATGTTAGGCGAAGATCATGGGAAAGGTGTCACGTCTTGTTAAGGGGTCGGTTAGCCCACATATATAAAGACATCGGAGCCCAGTTCAGCCTAAGCGCACAACAGAGGCTAGTTGTTTACAAAAATTTGCTGTTTGGGCATGGTGTTTCAGTGCGCTGATTAAAAAATTATATGATGAACAACTTGTTATCTAATACTCACCAGCCAGCCACAACGACAGAGCCGTACTTCCCGGCTCCAGCAATTCATGCAGCATGTCGCCATCCTCAGAGGTAGAATTGGAAGTGGATATTTTCTGCATCTGATGGTAGTAACAAAGGGTCATCACCCCCGGCTCCTCGAATGGCGGAGGCATCCATCGCTGTCGTTGCCTTTGACGCCAGTGAATACCATCGTTGTCTGCTCCTTCCACGATGTAGGGGTCCAACAAAGTTGGATCCAGATAAGTTGTTATCTGATTTTGGAAATTCATAATTTAGCTTTAGAGCGAAAACGTCTTGCGCATATTTCCCCATCCTCAACGGTCTCTTCGCAGCAAAACTCTCCTTCATGCTACTGTTATCACTAATCAGTTATAATCACCCAAAAAGGTTTGAGGAATTACTCCTTTTCCTCCTCTTTTTCCCTCTGTCGGCGGCACAAATTGAACTGAGAATCTCATGCTAGAATCAACGGTTTTCATGGTCTACTAAGAACCGCTTTCTGAATGGTACTTAAATAAACGCCTATCATCACACACCTGTTCGTGTTCAATGAATGTTCCAGGGATGCTGGAGCAGAGACTCGAACCCGCAGGAAGGTACATACCCCTGAAAAAGTGGGCAAATCCACTAGTAATTGCTTATCCTCACGGCAACAGACAGAATAGTACGTGACAGAGCGTGCGGATGTGGGTGTCACGATCGACTGTCCTTCGATTATTTCGCCGTAATCTGTTGCGTTGTGAACTGCACGTAGATAGCTGCGTGGAACTTCGCATCACTAGTTGGTTCGAGGCGTCTAAAAGAAGGTGGAATGGAGAGATGGTGGTCAGGCTCACCTCAGGGAATCGTGAATCATTGGCCTTAGGAATGCAATGATCACGGCGTTGCATCAATCCACTTACGACCATGATAATACCTCTACAAATTCTGCGGAAAAGTATAGTTAAAGATAGGATGAAACTATGGTGATGCTGAAAGACTCAAATGCTCCGTTCCAGTGTCACCCAGGAAAGGTTTAGAGAAATGCTTCGCGTATTGCATTCTTACGCAACACCAGGAGCTTCATCTCAATTGAGCGTTAAAAATTTCATGATGAGTTCACACCTGGTGGTGTGCTCCTTTCTGCTTCGAGAAAGAGTAAACGGGCCTTGGTGTTGATTCAATGAGGCGGGGAGCTAACCTTCACCGCGGTGAACGTGCAGTTATGAAACAAACCAAAGGGTATGCGCGAGTAGCAGTTAACATAGACAAACTCCACAGTTGTACTACCAACTCACGCATTTCAGGAGGACAGATAGCACCATTTACGATGACACAGTAGTCGCCCTTGGGCCAGGCGATATTTGCGCCACTGACCGCCGCCTCCTCTGTATAAGAATTACGCTGGCAAAAGTGGAGCATCACAGTGGCGCTCGGCACTATTCCTTCGACTTCATTGCCTCGAACAGCATCGAACTCCTCCTCGTATGTGGCATACTCGTGGAGTAGGCGATGAAATCCGGTGGGACAGGAGAACTTCGACTTCGCTGAGGTAGGGGTAGAGTCGTTCCTCATGAGTCCGTCGATGGTTGGCCACGTTTGCCTATTGGGAGGAGGTAGTCCCCCTGAGGCCAGGTGCGACTGATTTTGAGCCACTCGAGAGGCAGGTAGTGGCACAGGCTGTGGATGTGCGGGATCGACCGCAGAGAAGAGCAGAATTACGTACTTCTCCACCTGTAGAAGGGGGCGATTGTCATTAGATGTGATGTAGAAACTAGCTATCGCTGCTCTTTGTCACTAGCAATCATTTTAGTGGTTTCTCCAACTAATCTTCAGCAGACCACCCTCTCCCAAAAGGCGATTTCATCGACAATTTGTGGTAATTATCGGGACGTGTTTTTACTCGACTAATTAATATTTAGGTGGCGAGATACATGAACAAAATGGGGCTAAGATAGAGGAACTTTCTGTTACACCCTTCACCGTATATTCAGTGCAATATTTACGCCAACTGGCCATATAAGTGTTATATTCGGCTACCCTTAACTTACGTGGGTATTCTCGATGGGGAGACAGGTGAGTTCGGGCTCGTCGAAGGCTCCCATGAGGAAGAAGTCGCCAATAAATGGTAATCGCACAGGCGAGGTGGGGACACTACTAGCTGTGTGACAGCACAGCTCTGCAAGCTGGCGCGTGAAGCGATGCAGACCTGTTAAGTGGAATGGAAAAGAGAATGCAAGTGCGCGAAGCGGGCTTGAGTAACAGGTTGGTTGTAAAAGCTACCCTCCACTCCTCCGTACCGTGGAACGTGACAACCCCTTAACTCAGTCGTGTGGACGCGAAAAAGTGTCCAATTAAACAGTCACACTCTGGCGCGGGTAAGCCAGTCAGGCGGAGTTGCATAAGGTAATAAGGGGATTGGCGAAATTGAATATTCGCATCATCACCAATGCCTCCATATATCGGCTGGAGCGCAAATATCGGTTTCTTCTTCCCCTTCTCGACCGTGACATCATGCACGATAGGGAGAAGGGTGGGCAAGCGGTTGCCTACCTTGTGGACAGGTTCGTGTGTGCAGGTCCATGAGAACACAGTAATTGCCCGGTGGCCAGTCAGGGAAGGAAGTGAGGTTGTACACCTCAGGAACATCACTGGAGTTTCGCTCGCACGTATGCAACGTGGGCATAGCTGTCTCATTGGAGAGAGAAAAAACTTCATCTCCAGCTGACGGCTTCTGGGTGAAGTATTCGGCGAAGGACATAGGACGAAAGAAGGTATTTGCGATCACATCGGACCGAATGTTGTAGCGAATGGACAGGTCAAAGCCGGGTGGGCAGGCCAGACTGCCGTCATCGCGAATTGTAGTTAGGAGGGCGTACGAGCCCATCGGCCAAGCTGTTCCAGGATTGTGTTCTATTAGAAAAATAACCTTAATTCACTTGCCGGTATTTTGTAAAAGGATGTAGAAGGATGAGCATACCTGCAATTTCCGGCTCGGATTCGGGGACGGCTATAAGGGAGACAAGACTCACGGTCAAGGCGATTAAGGCTTCTACACCCAATAACCAATTGAATACAAGTAGCAGTCAATTTTACTTACTTGATTCATAATAGCAAAGATTAATTTTAACATTGCAGTGGTCAGTAGACATAGAGAGAGTCGGTGTAAAACCCTCAATATGGTACGTCTTGTCCACAACCTCCATCTGAAAGGCGTAGGAGTGGACGGTGCCAACGAGGAACTCTGGAGCATCCATACAGATGTACTCTTCGGTTGCACGCAGTCCAGCGATCTCCTGGCACATTTCTCCAGCCCTGCAATGCCCATTTAACCGGGTATGGAGAATTGGTGCGAAAATGGAGTGGCTTATATGTTACAGAGTTCGACGCCAGTAAGCCTCTCTGAGTGGAGCATGGGAAATGTGTATCCACTACCTATCAGGTTATCACCAGACGTATAAGCAGCAATTCCTAAGCAGTAGCATACCTGTACAGGTAGAAGGGTCCGGTGTCGTTGGGAAAGCCAGTGATCGGGATAGACGCAGAGGGAGAGTCGGCACGACAGCAGAACATGTAAGTGACGCGATCAAACGTCAGGCCCGTGTCACCCTTCTCCACTTTGTCGCGAAAAATGCGCGGTGCGTTATGAGTTGGCGACTCGGAGCCTGTCGGCAGATCCGCTATATCGAGTGAGGAGTGGTTGATGTCTTCGCCAGTCTCGTTGGGTTTCAAAAGACCCTCAAAGACGGAGAGACTTCCTGCCGTGAAACCTGAATAAAGATGGGCAGAAGAGTAAGGAAATCGACTTTAGGCTTTTAGGTCGATGTCTACTAGCCAGATGATTTACCTGCTGGACATCTTCGGCCAACAAGAAGGACACAGTAGTGGCCAGGAGGTAGCGAAGTGGCGTGCTTCTTATTCCAATGGGATGGTGAGGGGTCGATTTCCCGATGACAGTAGCTTAATTTTACAGCTCGGGAATGCGCAATGAAATCTCCAGCCAAGTGAATAGGCTAAAATCATGTCGAATTGGGAGATCAGCGACTTTTCGCTTACAAACATGAGCTGCCACCTGTTTACCTGAGAGTAGTGGAAGCCATTTCGGCCTTGGAGGTGGATAAACGTAGTTGAAACGAACTCTGAAGGACACCCGGTGACGGGCTGGGGTATTGCATAGTTGTCCACAGGCCAAGCTGAAAAAGGCACACCAAGGTGGGTAGGGGAAAAGAGCGCTCGTCGCTGTCCTGGTATGTTACAGGCCATTTGTAACGAGGAGTACTTACACACACCAGTGTTGGCTTCTGCGGGTCTGTTCGTTTTGGTACTCACAGAAGATGGCATGCAGTAGGCCGTCCTGCAACCACAGACCAGTTCGTCGTGCGAACGTCTCTTTACTGTCGTTGATGCGGGTTGTGACGTTTAGGAGGTTGTGGATGGAGGGACGGGCAATTAAAGTCTTGTAGCGTTTGGGTCGCCACATTTTGACGAATCGCCGAATAAGGGAAAATTGCTCAAATTCGGGACAAGCCTTCATCGGTTTCTGGTTGTTTGAGATCCCGATGGAGTTCTGTCGGACCGGCCAAGTCCTTCACCTTTTCCTCGTCGCCCGGACGCTTTCTACCTAATGTTACAATGGTGCGAACGTGTTCGGGCCAGGTGGAGACACGCTGGAAAGTTGCCGACGTGGGCTGAGAAGGCGGGGTTGTTTGACGCAACAGACAATGTATTGCTGGTAGGGGAAGGCGGATACCACTTCGAAATCTACAGAGTCCATAAAAGTTATCTCCTAAGCTGAGGAGTACAGCAGAATGGTTGGGTGGACGAGTAGACAGATGGAAGAGGGGAAGCATGAGCCAAGTGCGATTGCACCACCATGTCTCACCTTCATTGGGGCAGGTAGCCAAGGCCACCACACAGTAGTCTAGGTAGCCGTGCTCCGTCCTTGAAGGCACCTCGGTTCCACGCACCTCGGCGTAGCAAAGTTCCTTCGCGTCGTTGGACGAAAAGTCCTGCATCGGTGCCGGGATTAGCCACATGCGTCGGTAATCATCATGAAGTTGCGGGCCCTGGAGACTATAGAAAGAGGTAAAGGTGTCACGCAACTAAAAATAGACTTCAATCTTGCTTTCTAGCCCGTGAACGCGGGACCCTGACCATGGAACCCACGCCCCCCATTTGATTGGATGGAAGTGGCGAAGCGTTAACACCTTCGGCAGCATTCTACCAGTCCCCGTTTAAGGGAATCTAGTGTCGGCTGGTCCAAACCGAGGAGGGAGACATTCAATAATAAGTTGTGTAAGCACTTGGTTACCTGAATTGAGGGCCCAGTTGTCGCTGCAGGTGAGGACGATTTCCGTCTTGCCGCGAAGGTTGCTGGGGAAAACGCGACGTGGCCAAACCAAAATTGCCTCCGGTTGTTCTAAAATATATCCGGTAGTGAGAATGGATGGAAATGAGAGGAACGGACAAGTGGATAAATGGATCGAAGGGGATGCCCCATAGAGGCAGGAATTGCGCGGATTTGAAATCGCCGGGAGTAGGTCAACATCGAGACAAATTGTGATGTTTCGGAGGGGGTTCACAAGGGTCCTCTCGAAGCTCGCCTCATCGGTGGACACGGTTCTACCTATGGCAGTAAACTAACTCGATGGGGAACTTAAGGCGAACCTGTAATGGGTGTGTACTCGCAAAATCCTTTTGTCTGGTCGACTGTGAATCCGATGAAACTCTGACAGGTCGCTTGTAATGCTGGCAGCGCAAAAGGAGCGGTGATGTTAAGCGGCATCTCGATTGCACCCAGGGACTCCTCAGACTGACAGCAGAGCTCCTTCTCGTCGTTTAGGGCTGGTGATGGGAGAAACATTGTCTGCAGGAGAAAAGATCGAACGAGGCCTTCGAAGACACTTGTCTGCAACTCGGGAAGACCTGAAAGTCGGACCAGGAATGGGAATCGGGTTTTTGCCAGGTGAAATTCAGAAACATTGGGAGAAATGTTACTACCATCAACTCCATTTGTCTCAAAGCCACTGCTTTTTGGCAAAACAAACAAACACTTTTTACAAGGCCAAAAATCTGCCGTCCTCCTATCAATGTATACAAAATGAGTGCACACTTTTTTCCTCTGCTACTGTTTAAGTAAACCGAGGTGGAAGGCTCCCACGTCTCCAATCTTTTGGCTTCGTCACTTGCCATCGCAGACCCGTTTGGACGGTGGAGGGAAACCTGAGACATCTTGTGGAGCACTGAGGCCGATAACCGCGCACTTTCTGCGATTCAAGTAGCAGTGGAAGAGCCAAATTACCGGTGTTACGATGGTGGTAACTGTCACGCGCCACATATAAACGCTGATAAATGGGGGTGTTGTTGATGAATCACAGTCCATTGAATGTACGAAGATATTTATTAAGACAGCTGTCCCTTATTTTTCAAGGGAGGTTAAGTGAAAGGTCTTCCATACTTCTCCCAACCTTCACCCCTCTTGAAGGAGGAAAAGAGAGTTAAGCGATGAGAAGACGAGGACCTGTTGCTCAGCGGTTGGAACAACCCACCCAAATGCGATAGCATTGAAGAGCCATTGGAGAAGGTCATACCGGGTGGACAAACTTTGGCAGTCCGGTAGAAGCAGTAGGAGCCGGAGGGAATGCGATGTTGGTGACATTTACAGCGCAGGTTGTCCCGGCGTCGTGAAGAGTGTGCACGGTTGGGACACGACGTTCACCAACACCGCGACAGAAGCCTTGTGGCGAGAGAATTCCGACCTCGTCTGGAATGGAAGGAGGCGAGAGTATCAATAAAGCCTGGATGTATCGCACGTTTTGGATGAAAGGGGAAAAGAGCTGCCATAAACTCTATCAGCCCGCAACTTTGACCAGCCGAAATGTGTCGTGAGAAGCCGAAAGCATTGGGCGGCGCATATTTGGCTTTGGTTAAACAGAGGGAAACTAAGAGGGTTTTAGGGTGCCAGAACGAGAAGTAGTCGCCTTGGCGAGACCTACCTCTGGGTTGCGAGTACTTGCACAGCGCGAGAACTGCACGTACCCCACTCATTGACTCGACAAAGTCAACAGGGTTGTTCTGGCCTATCAACTCCAATGTCATGTAAGACTCCGTCTGCATGGTTGGTCTCTACGCAACAGGGAGAATACGAAAGCGTTAGAACACAGCCGCCGATCGCCAATTCTTCATTCCGCACAGGCTCCAGCCTTCCCCCTTGTCAACTCCTCAACTACGACAAGTGTCCCGCTGGACAACGCGTGTCGACAAATGCAGAGGCAAGGAGAGCCGACCCTCCCCACGAACTAGGATGCCACATCTGCGACTGAGGCTGTTGTGATCTCCGGGCACCCAATCCGTAGAATATTCACAGAGAGAATCCAAATTTGCGCATTTCACGTCCAAAGGCGATACCAATGATGGAAGTTCCTAGACAGCAGCCACAATAGCTGCTCTGGAAGACACATTGTGAAAAGAAAACTCGGACTGTCATTTAAAAAAGCCCTGACGATAGCCTAAGAGTCTGACGAGCCGACGGTTAGCAGCCCCGATTCGACGCGGATAACTATTTTTTCCATTTCGCACCCCCAAAACGTGGCGGAGTCGCTCACAAAATCTGCAGTCAGCTTTGTGCCTTTGTCAGAATAGTCTGGGCAACCACCGCCGAGGATCAGAATGGCAAACGTAGGCACAGACCGCAGGTAGAAGGGGAGAGGAAAAGTCGGAGGCATCCCACTGGCAATATCCGACCTGTCCACTGTAGAACTCCCTACTGCAGATGAAGATCCGAACGGAGCTGACAGACTTGGCGTTGCGACGACAGCAGAAGTACATATTCACCGACTCGAAGCCATGGGAGGAGGCGTTACCACCAGCCCAACGCAGCTCGCTCAGGTCAAAACCTAAGAAGAGTAAGATGTTGTCAATGCTTAAGAAGAAGAGATAAAGAGGCAGTGAGAGCGAGGGCGAGCGATTCTTCGAATGGCTCCAGATGGAGACCATCGACCAGATTTGGTGGAGTCTGAGTCAAGAAAGTTGTGCACTAACGGTAGAACGATGATTAAACGATTTCTAGAGAACTTATCCCAGGGCTTTACCGAGGCGACAACGTCAGAGCTGCGGCAGATCCTCGCGTGGCTCTCTCAGCGTCAACGCTGCAGGGTTGCCGCATCGATCATGCGTGAATCCGATTTCATCTAGGCTGAAAATTCCTTACGAGGACCCAGTCATCTAGTCTAATCAACGCTTATCACATTTCTCATTGCGATCCTAAGATTCGACTGCGGAGAAGAAAGTGACTTCAAGCCTCCTGAGTCCATTAAATCGGTTACCTACTCTTATACCTCTATTTTATAAATGTACATACCCGCTATCTAGGTTATAAATTCAGTCCTCCTCACCTTTGCCCAACTACCTAATAAGTCAAAGATAATAAAGCAGCAAGATTCTACCAACTCTCTTTCTGTCGCATATGTGAGATGAGCAGAAAGACAATTTACCCCTGACGCAGAAGGTCATAATTTAGTGTTAGCAAGGTTATCATGAAGCATCACCCACCTGAGGGGCAGTGGTACCTTTTTGAGTGTATTCCATACATATCATCTTCCGTATCGTCATCGTCCGAAGTGCCATCTAAATCATCTTCCTGGACGCCCTCTACAACCTTTACCTCGAGCGGTGTATGCGAAATGAAGCATTGATTGCCCTCTGGGAGAATCTTGTCGATGGCATCATGACGGTAGATGCCCTCGGGTTTGCATAGGATGAAAGCAGCACGGAGGTAAAAAGAAGATGTGGTGTGCCTTCGTGTTAGGTGCTGGAGAGAAGTGGGGTGGACAGGTCTTGCCTTCGACCAGAATGCTGGGCACCAAAGCTAGAAGACAATGGCTAATGATGAGTTAAGTGGAGGAGTGGATTAGGAGCGGAAGAGGATCTCTCCTCCAATTCTCCACATCGACTGCTTTAACTCTATTCGTACCCGGTGCCGACTACCTCCCATTCTACGAATCGCAGTAAATTATTCGCCGGAAACTCATCGCTAAAATTCCAGATTTAAAAAAGCTGAAAGGGAGGAGGAGAATACTTCTTACTCTCATTGGTTTGGTCCAATGTCGCGACGGTGGATGACTCCTCGTCTTCATAGTAGGTGCAAATCGAAGTGTAATACCCGTAATCTAACAAGGTGGCCGTTAGATTGGACGGTCTATGTGTTCCCATGGTGAAGATCTTTCGACGCGTCCCATTGACTGGAGGGCACCGTTCAATTGAAACGAAGATCGGCGTGCCTTTGAAGACGGGCGTTTCGGGACTGTCATTAAGTAATAGGTCCGGTGAATATGTCAGCATATCAGAATGAAAATCCATACGAATCCAAGGAGCTTGAATGGGGGATCGCGAGTTTGTGGATTTGTACGCGACACTGTAGCGTGGAAATTTGGTACGTAGTTCGGCATGAGATCCGTTGGTGCAACAGAGGGAGATCCAAATGGAAGTGAAACCCTCCTGACGAAAGATACTGAATTTTCCTTTGGCTTTGAGTTTGGTGCGCATGAAGGTGCGTTTCATATCGAAACCTGCAAGGAAGCAGAATCGATCAAACAATCATGAGTCACAACAGAGAGTCGAGAGGAATGTCTTCTGCAAGGAAACACATGGGTGTAAGATTGCGGTGCTGAGTACGATCGTTGAAAACTGTCGCCATGGCGTTCGACCTTCTCAACGGGACTAATAATTTTTCGGTGGGATAAAGCCACAGGGGGTGTGATTTTGATAATCGCCAATGAGGGGAATTAGAAAAACTCTCTAGGTCTTACCCCTTCACCCTTTATTTTTATCATATATAGTCTATATGGTGTGCTCTGATTCACTCGCAAACGGTAACACGAAGGACGTGCCATGTCAGTTCCACCGAGATGTCGC
The DNA here is from genome assembly GCA_017562135.1 of Dipylidium caninum. Taxonomy (NCBI): domain Eukaryota; kingdom Metazoa; phylum Platyhelminthes; class Cestoda; order Cyclophyllidea; family Dipylidiidae; genus Dipylidium; species Dipylidium caninum. The sequence continues at coordinate 117,272 of QEYB01000999.1, forward strand.
TTTCGCAAGTCATCGCATCATTAGTCGGTCTCCACACTAGCTCCGATTGGTCGGAGAGAGAAAGTCTTGTCACCGGGGAAATGGAGTTGGATGTGGCGGATGGAGTGACAATGACCATGGAAGTAAGTACCTCCCCTCGAGAATTCAGTGAAGCGCTCAAGGAAGGTTTGGCCACTGCCACCAACTCCAATCCCGTCGCATCTTTGCCACCATTGCAAACACATTTGAAAGCGTCAAGTCAACTGAGGGACGAAAAAAACTCTCTTCGAGGTGACGATTGAGAGGCGTCGTAAAAGGAGTGAGCAAACCGCCATCCAATTGACTCTCCTGCCACGCGACCCTGCTTGTAAATTTCTCTTCTTAGACCTCCCTTTCCTTGGTCGCGTTTATTGATGAAAACGTCTCCGAGGCTTCGGTCTTACCTCGAAAGCCAGCGTGAAAGCTAACCAAGGCATCTTGACGCCCTACCAGTCAGTCCTCTCTTTCACCACCTCTCAACCTCCACCGTCACCATACCGAGAACCGTCATGACGCAGAGCAGCCAGTCTGCATGATTGCTGCGCGGTAGTGGAGGCGTGCGAAGGTGGAGAGGGTAGACTTTGAGAACGTGGACGAAGCAAGTTGTTTCCCAGGCTCGAAGCACACATCAGACCCCGACATCGAACATTTCATCAGGTCAAGGTGGCCGGAGGTGGAGGAGAAGCAGACTTTCGGGACAGTGGACCGCGACCTCAAAGGCTTTCGTGTCAATCGCTTTACCTCTTTGAATAACTTCTAATCTAGGGCTTATCAACCAACAAAATCATTCGATGCTGTGGTGATATGAAACTCCAAACAACACGTAGAAGACTGCCACTTCTTTTCTCCCCATTAACGCTACGGTTTATTGAAAATCGCAACAATCAAGCTAAAGACAGACCTTTGGGACATGTCTCTCGATTTTGGTTGAGGAGGAACATGCAGAAACTGCGGAATCGTCCTTTTTCCGTTCTCCTCAGTCCTTTAGCGGAGAGAACACAGTAGACAGTGGAAATTTCGCCCTGAGGAGATGTGGTTTTTCCAACTTGAGTCATGAAGCCTGGAGGGCACTCATCCCCGAACTCCAGGGGCAAACCCATGTGGCTCGAGTGATCTGGCAAAAGAAGAAGGAGGGACAATGAGACAAAATCCCCCATTCGTCCGCCAGCCTGCGTCTCTCCATGCACAACAAGGAAGTGCCCACTAGGAGTGGAAATGGAAGCGCTAACTTGGAAATAGCGTTGGTATCGCTCCCCCCCCCCCCACTACCACCAGTCGAAGTCACCTACGCTTGGCCTTACCGATATGACCGGAGCCGAAAGCTAAATGTTACACTGAGGGTGCATTGGCGAAACGACCGCTCATCCATTGACACCAAAGAATGTGACATCTTTGTAACCAACCTTGACACTCATACCGTGACAGGCCAATGTGGCGCACGTACGCATGCAAAATGGGTGGTGGGAGGTTTGTATATACCCAGAGGCGCCTGACACGTGTAAACAATGGGGGTAAACTGACTTAGGTCGGCCACATGGAGTGTGGGTGTTCTCGCATGAACGACATCGTCAAGCCTCCGATTTACTTTGGTCCACTACTTTTGTGAATGTGTGCAAAGACCCACAACAGTCTCGTTTTGATACCTCGACGGGTGCACTTTCTGCGGTTTAGAGTAGATGGGATGTCCAAGACATTTCCTGTTGCATAACAAGGAGAAGCCAATCGCTGTTGACAACTTAAGAAAAAAGAAAAAGAGGCCTAAAACCAAAAAGAAGGCAGGGAAGTTAAGATTGGTGGACGAGTGAACAGAGAGACAGGAGGACGGAAGAAGGGACTCAAGGCAGAGAGGAAAATGATACCCTCTGCCATCATTCCCAGCACAAACAGCTTACCACACACATCCACTTTGCAGGGCGCCTTGCGATACCCAACGGCGGTGTGGTAGGGGATAATCGAGTTGCCGCTGTGGGCAACCGTGGAGACGTAGCACCAAGGTTTGGCCATTCGACCCTCGGGATTGCGGCAACCTCGAAAATTCGCCACATTTGTATCGAAACTGGAGATTGACGTGCGATTCATTGGTGAGTTGTAGGCTACAAGCAGCAAATGCGGAGTACCTGGCTTGAAGATGCTTGTACGAATAACCTCCGCCCACGCAACACACACCTTTAGGGAAACGAAAAAATTTATGAGTCTGAAGTACCTTCTACGTAGTGCTCGCTTATTTTGACAGTATCGTCTTCCCCTCCTTCGTTTATGTGGAGAGAGTAGAGGCACAAGGATAACATATATGGAGAGAGAAATAGATATGCTGGTGAATTGGTAGCTGGATGGATGAGTTTATGTAAGGTGAATGGTTTGAGGCAAGGTTAGCAAGATCAAAGAAGTTTTTGAATCCGGACAATAGGGGGGGGGGATAGCTGGAGGTTGGATAGACAGATGCCTGAAATGGCTCCCGGTGAGATTCAGCATCATTTACTGGCCGTGCGTCCGGACATTCTGTGACAGGCCACAATTAGCGACGTCGTCTTGGATTGACAGGAATCAAACTCGGACACCCACTTTACCTACGTCTATCGAGACACGTAACTACGCCTCAAATCCCACCAATAAGCTAAACAATAAATTATGTACACTTTAACCCCTGGACTTAGTCAACAAAGAGCCTAGACGATGGTGCTTGTCAATTAGGTGCACAATAAAAAATTGTTCGTCAAAAAGAGTCTTACCTGACCACTTTCGGTGACACTTGCATCGCCAAGGTACTCCTCCCCGACTCCCTCGTAGCAGTCAATGAGGTGCTCTGCAAAGATAAAAAAATAAAAAAATTGCAGTGAGAGCTATTTATTGTTCCCTTCCGTGGGGAATGAGGGCTGGGACAGCAGCTTTTATGAACACTGCGGTCGGAGCGTTGGATCATCTGGCCAAGTTAAAGTGATTCGTGTTCCATGGGATGGACGATGATGGTGCCCTCAAGACAGGAGGTAATTGCATCCACTGTGGTGCATGACCCCAATTTCGGATGTCAGCTATCCAGAGGCCCTAGAGATAGGGCGCCAGAGGGGGTGGGGGCGTCGGACCCTAGAGACAGTCTCTACATGCTCAGCGAACCAATGGAAGCATGTTCAAGAGCCAGGCAATATAATGGAGGAAAAAAAATTTTATCGCCCTAATGAGTCTTAACTTCGAAGTCTTTTTGGAAAATGTCGAGTAGGAGCTTCCTTGGGGGGTCAGAATTGTAAACTTTCGAGAATGGGATAGAGACCGTCACATTTTCGATGCTGTCAAACGACTTCTGGCGCCAGCAGTTATGCTCTTGACTACCCGGCGGGTGGAAGGAAGTCGATGCTCGGTCTCACCTTCGCCGACACTACGGCAACCCGCTCTTCGGTACCGGATAGCCAACACCTTATTTCCTCTCCTCGCCGTGTCTCGGTCTTTATCAATTTCAATGCACAACCTAAAGTATTTAGTTCAGATTCCTCGTGGTTGAATTTGTTCGACTTTGACTTAAATACCGTAGGTGTGGATTTCCAACTGTTACACGTCATACTTAAAAAGCTCTTTCAGCTCCACATATCCCAATTCCACAGCATAACGATGGACATACACCCAGAGACGAAGGAGAGGAAAGAAAACTGACCGTTGTGGTAAACAAATGTAAGTGGTACACTGCTTCCCCGATTCGATGTCGAGACCTTTTCGCGAGACGTTACAGGCCTCATTAAGATGTAGCAAACCGCTTAAATTAGTGGAGAATACACAAAATTCAACGGTCACAGACTGGCGCTTTTGGAAGTGGACAGCCAGAAGAATCAAATATCCCTCATCTGTTATCGCCTTCCGAGGACTAATAACTTTTAATTTCAAGAAAATATGTCACCTGGAAGGGAAATTTTTCAACTTTCATCGCAAAATTTTACGGTTATTTTCATGAAGGCAAGGAGTAATCCAACAAGCCTTTACATTTTGGCGCGACCTTCCATTCTCTGCTTTTAATATCGATTTCCGTTGGTTAGAAGAGTGTCACAGCCACAAAACATTTGTTGCCCGGATGGATGGAGAGAACCTCTTTCGGTAAGGTCTGTGTTCAAGTCATGCGACTCGTATAGTGGAGTCTATGTGAGCTAGGCCATCCGCCCCTCGCTCCATTTGAAATGAAGAAAAATCACTTCCGAATTAAGTGGATTCAACACATCAGGACACCCAACTTCTCACGTGCCCGGTCTCCCACCATTTGTGATCGACAGGACTTCCAGCCACAGAGACATCCCACGCTAGGCATTATGTCAAGATTTCCACAGAACTAATAATTTGACGTACAATGGGAACGTCCGATTCCCTTTGCCGATACTCTCAACTGCCGACTGGTTATGTCAAGAGGAGAGAAAAAGGGGCCAGACTGTAGGATAAAGTGGCGTTGCGGGAGGAAGTGGGGTCAGAGTGATACCAGTAGGGAAGAGAAAACCACCGATTGCAACCTAGTAAGTGAGCCATTCAACCACACTCTATGTCCGAATTTATGCGATTTGTTTGTATTCGGAAGACGTGGAGCAAATGCAGGAGAGTTGATCGACAAATTTTAGATGGATCGTAGTGGAGGAGTGGGCCGACGAATTAATGAGTTAAGGGTTGAATGAGTCCATTTGCACTGAATGGGGGTGGAAGAAGGCTACACTTGTCACAACGGTCTGGAGAAAAATTGTAGCCACTAATCTTCCCCACGTACGTCTGTCTGGGTTTCGCCTGGGTTTCGCGCATTTCTTTTGCTTTCTCTTCGTCCGTTTTCTTAGTAAATAGTCATTAAACCGCAAAAATTAAGCGTCACACGTGCCTATAACAAACCAACTCCCATCCGCTCGTAAGGACGAGGAGATGGCGATGGAATCCAGAGAATTATGACAATGTTGACACGACAAGCCAGATCTGTGAAAGCATCCAATTGACTACACTTGTCAATTCAAAGCTACAAATTTTGTCCAAATTCCTTTAGACGGTGGCACGAGATTCACGAAAAGGAGGGGAAAAAAGCAGGCGAAACTTACCACAATGTGGAATTGCACAAGTCCCGTCTTTGGACTTTGTCACCATACACCACGGACCGCGCGGATCATCGTCCGGATTGCGACAGTAATTTGACTGCTCCTTCAACACTGAGGCATTCCAACTGCTGCGTAGATGCAGGTGAGTTAACTCACTCCATGGGAGACACGGTTCACCCGCTGCCGTATGATTCTGCGTCCCGTTGTAGGGTGGTCCACTCTGAGTGTAGCAATTCATTGTCGAAGTGTGCACAGCACCAGAGAAGAGGACGGTAAGGATGAGGAGAGGAAGGCAAACCTCTGCTGGCGCCATCGTGTGGGGCTAATGAATAGTGAAGCCTCGTCGATTCTGTTACCTACTAGTGTGCATGCAAGATGTTTATTCAACGGCCAATAGGCGCTTGTTAGGCTGTTTGAGTGCGTATGTGTATATTGTGTGGACGGCAAAAGGAAGAAAGGATGACAACAAGGCCGATGATTGGGTGTATATATGTGGACCCGGAGTAACCAACACTTCGTGAACGAAATCCTCGTCACCCCCACACCTACCGACGCACGTTCACGGGTAGAGGGAAATGAGGACAGGACGCCATCAAGCTACGATGATCCAATCTCACCGTGAGAAAAAAACAGGAGACTAACTTTAGATGGAGGAAGAATAAAGCACCTGCAAAATATGTAGACCGCTAGAAATGCCACTTCTCTAACAGTAAACTGAAGTTTGAAGAGATAGAACAACTAAAATTAGCACTAAACATGAAATAGTTCGAACAAGGCTAAAGCGTGGGACTAGTATCAGGCGGATGGTGCGCTAGTGGTAAGGGTGCCAGAAACTACAAGACAGTCTAGGAGCTTCTATTAACTCGGCAGAGACGGTGAAAGTGGAAAGGTAAGATCGAAGCCTCGGAGACGTTTTCATCAATAAACGCGACCAAGGAAAGGGAGGTCTAAGAAGAGAAATTTACAAGCAGGGTCGCGTGGCAGGAGAGTCAATTGGATGGCGGTTTGCTCACTCCTTTTACGACGCCTCTCAATCGTCACCTCGAAGAGAGTTTTTTTCGTCCCTCAGTTGACTTGACGCTTTCAAATGTGTTTGCAATGGTGGCAAAGATGCGACGGGATTGGAGTTGGTGGCAGTGGCCAAACCTTCCTTGAGCGCTTCACTGAATTCTCGAGGGGAGGTACTTACTTCCATGGTCATTGTCACTCCATCCGCCACATCCAACTCCATTTCCCCGGTGACAAGACTTTCTCTCTCCGACCAATCGGAGCTAGTGTGGAGACCGACTAATGATGCGATGACTTGCGAAAGCGACATCTCGGTGGAACTGACATGGCACGCCCTTTGTGTTATCGCTTCACGAGGAACTTGGACGGATGGACTAACGGGTAAAATGGTTCAATTTGCTATAATAAAAATTTTGAAACGCAAAAATTGCGAACTAAGCTCCTTCAAAGTATCTCACCCAGCAGCCTATTTTCTTTCATTAAGAACTTTTCTTACTTCACTTTACGCCTTTATCGTTAAACTAATCTTTATGGATATGGAAGATCCACGTTGCTGTCTCGCGCCGTCCCACTTTTTGTAGTTAAAATCGTCGAGTATTCCCCAAAGTTTGTGGCCCGAACACATTCAACTGGCGTTTGGGCTCTCCCGGGTGAAGTACTTAGCATGAATAATAGTGAGTCCGAGCTTTCGATTAGGCCTGTTTTGAATGTCGCACAATTTCCTCTTGGAAAAGGTCTCAGCCCTTTTTTAAAGGAGATTGGGTTGAATAAAAAACCGACCCTACCCTATCGGTCTGTTTGCAAGTCTCTTGGTCTCCTCGAGTCAGAAGAACATCAAGAGTGGTTACCTTTCTATACATCGGTTGGAGCGAAGTGTCCTCGTACCATTGTGCACGTAGAAACATGCCAGCCAGCCATAAAGGTAGGAAAGCGAAACCCATTCTTCGCATCGCAATTGTACCCACGTGTCCCTTTCCGAGGAAAGAGAGAAGCGACTAGTGGTCTTGAGTTGTTTTTCTATTTTCAGCACTGTTCTCCATCTTTGAACTTCACAGAACTACTTGAACTCGACGCTTCTCCTCGCAATACACGGCGCCACGTTGATTACTGCTCCACGTTACGCGTCCTATGAGGTTGCGCTGGTCAACTTTGTCGAGGCCTCAAGTTCCTGATTAATACAGCGAATATCGGTGTGTACAATACAAGTGACTGGAGAATTAGACACGATAATCCCATGCCGCACTGCCGATAGTTTGTAAACACACACACGAGGCGGATAAACTTAGGTGGTATTAGTCCGAGTCGTTGTGTGGTTTTGTTTACTCCCGTTCGCTCGCTCTCGCGATGCACGCTGAATGTGCGGCCTGACCCCAAGCAGTTCGATACTACTTATGCAGGTTCTGCGTAAATAATGCTTCGTGTCATTAGCGTCCCCACGCCGACCTCATTGATGGGTATAACAATGTGGTTAATTGACCGAGAACCACTGCTGGTAGCCTGCTTGGAAAGTCTCTACTGCATTTTACCATTTGCCTCAGTAGAGGCGAAGAAATTGTCGGATTGAACTACCCAGCGACTGCACTTGGTAATCCGCAGAAGCACGCTAAAGTGACAACGCAAACCAGCGTACGTGACCACTTTACCAGTTTGTCCACCAAGTTAAACGGTATACTTAATTTAATTCAGTGGTCGTAACAGTAAGAAGTGTGTTATGGTGGATCACCGGAAAGGACCCCTCTAATAGATTTCACGTTAACACAGTCACAAGAAGGTCCAAGAGAAGAACACTGTATAGTGGATTAAGGGAACAGGCAGACTTCTTTACCGTGTACTTTTCCAATGTTTGCAAGATCCACGGTTCCTCGTCTCTCATGTAGATGCCTCGTCTCGTCAAGAGCTCATACGGTCTGCGCTCCGAGTAATTGCCCGAAGGAGAGTACACACACACAAGGACATGACGCCTCGTGCCCTGATCACATACGTGTGTTTCACAGCCCAAATTCATAGTGTCTGCCCAAATCACCTGTCTATACTGGCCACAGGGCCCATCACCGCAGGTGAGCAGGCCCTCATCAGTGGTGTCTACTTTATGTTCCCACATGTTAAAGAGAAGAGTTACAGACGGCGGAACCTCGTCGAACTCGTCATTGTCCACGGAAGCGAACATCGCAATATTGAGACCGAGGAGAGCCAGAGCCCTTTCCTCTGGAATGGCTGGATCGGGCGCTCCCCATGAGCACTGTTTTGCCCACCTACTGGCAAGACTTTCAAGGTCGGTGGACCAAGTGAGGAGTTTCATATTGGCCGCGGGCGGAACAACATTGGCTCTGGCCGTGACGTGAAGGAAAAGAAGCATTTCACGATCAGCGTTTGAAATAGCGTGGAAGGGGAAGGGAAAAAGTGTGAGAATGATGGGGAAAAGTAGATTCGATGTCATATCTCCTGCTGCTGCAACGCTGTGGACCCCGACGTCTCTGTAGCAGCTAGAAGGGTCACATCCTGAGCGGGTAAAAAATCGATGATACGCTTAAATTTCGGTGGGTTTTGCCGGTCAAGTGTTCCATTCTTCCAGCGTGATTCGGCGTGTGTCGGCAGCATTCCTTCCCACCCGTGTCACTCCCAGCCCCTTTTCAATCCGCGCCGTGGTGTGCATAGTCTAAATTATACGTGGAACTCAGTCGACTTCACACATTAGTGACTCTGAATCCGTTTACTCATGAATGTGTCTTGGTGAAGTTAGAAGGCTAAGTTGGAGATCTATAATTGACCAGACGGTATCTCGACGGAATATGACAACCAGGAGATCTGGCACTCTCGTCTCATCTACTGAGAAGAGGTTTAAAATCCAGCTACCTAGTGCATGCCATGAAGAGAACTTTTAACTTTACGATTATCCGAGAGACGCCTCAACTTTGTCCAATGACATCTACCATTACATCTCACCGAGCACTGAGTGTTGGAAAGCGGATTCCATAGAGCAAATCTCACTCAGGTGCTGGTGAACCATCGTGGAACGTCGGGAGGCTGCGATAATATTTCTCTCGATGAGAAGTCGAGGTCGGTTACATATTTACAGCACTGACGCAGTCAGATTCGTCACCGGTGTAAGACACCCGAATGATACAGACTCGGAACGTTCTTAGGAATGTTTAAATCTCGCCATTGCTCTTTGGCGCCCAGGCTAACGGCATTAAGGAATGCTAATGAAATGACCACCTCGTCAGCTACAAAAGTGCACTAATTCCACTAGTCAGGACTTCAATTTCATATAGTGGACCATCAGTCATCATCTATATCTTCACAGATCAACGCCGCACGTGAGTGCAAAGAACGGAGAAATGGTCGCATTTGAATGCGCTGGGTTGCATCAATCTCCACACCTCCAATCCTTCCCGGTGACTTTCCAACATCCGGACTGAACTCTACCACTTGAAGACAATATCCATTTAACCACAATTTTTTCACGAACCTTCAGGAAACTTACTTATCCCCTGCAAGAGGGAATGCACTTTGGGGATCTGTCTTGAACAACTGGCACCTATATATGTGCTACGATAGTGTGACGACCTGAATATGAGGTGATTTCGCTTGACTGAGTTAACCTACTGGTTTATGGGGCGGTACTTTAGGGGTCTCCCCAAATTCTCATTACAGTACATAAAAGTACTAAGAGGTAGACGAAGTCTGGAAGTCCAGTACCGGGGGCAGAAAAGTCTAATTTACGAAAATTGGTGACACTCCATACATACAATCTTCGTATTTCTAGAGCATCCCAGGGCGTAGGTCCAGTCCAAGGGGAAGATCGAGGAGGATGTGGCGACCACGACAGAAAAGAACATCGGGCGACCCATTACATTCGCCACTGACTTCTTTTGGTGACGATCTTTCAAATGCGGAACCAGGGACGTACGTACAAAACTCACACCATGGTGTGAAGTCTTACCCATGAGATTTCGTAAGAACCTAAACCCTCTGATGCTCACAGATTGCCACTGACAGTTCGTAAGTACGCAATTCGGCGACCACACCCATGGTTGTAGGATTCCTGGGCATGGTGTCAAATTTACTCATCATCCGCGGCAGAATTACAGCGCAGTACTGGACCATCGCGACCCAAACACACTTTATTAATCAAATCACCAGGATAGGGCCCGCAAAGGCGATGTGAAATCGCCGGTAGCTGTGTATTGATTGCATTAACACTAGTTTCTGAATGTACTCGCTCAATGAAATGCGGGTGGATTTTGATTGCCTTTTTTAAGCAACACACCTAGCTGCGACGGCCGGGACGAGAAGAAATATCCAGCCATATCCCGAGAGATGTTCAATAGGCTTGTGTTTGCATCACTCACAAGAATTAATTATTGACAGCGAGGCTGGAAACAGAAAGTGCATCGGAGCGATTTGATTGTTGTCCTCTGTGGGTACAAGTCGTCAAATCTAGTCTGATGTGGCTGAATTAGTGGTGGCAGACAACTAATCTTCGGGTAGAACTTGACTTTCCACTATCACCATCCTTCGATTGGGCCAAATTTTACCAAAAAGTGACAGCATACATTACGAGCGGTCCATCGCACTCCCATTGGGCTTCAGAATGATAATCGTAATTCAGTTAACGTCGATACAACACGGACCCGCATCTAGAGCCTCAAGCTTCCAGTCCATAGCAGAACAATAGTCTCGAAGGTGTAAAACTAATCATTAATACAAAAAGCACCTATTGTACAGGTTCTGTAAGGGAATCAGGAGAGAAATGACCTTTTGATAATCATTTGATTGACTGATGGGTTATCACGCCTAGGGGATGTTCGATCTACCCAATCCGAGCAGAAATTCGGCCGCTCCAAGGTAGTAAACAGTTTGAGCAATACCAAAGAGAGGAGCCATCACCATTACACGACAACCCGCACCCTTGAAAAGAGCCTTCAAGCCCTCATTTTTAAGGGTGCGGTGAAAACAGTCTACGATACCGGTGAATTGAATTTCGCCCTTGAGATGGGACAGGGTCTGAAGACGCGTCTTCACCACTATCAAAAAAAAGGAATTAGGTTTGGAACCTTCTCGGCAGCTCGATAAACAATGGGGGGAGAAGGGCGAGAAGACCTGTGGATCCGAAGTATGGAGTCCAAAGAATGGCTGCAATGATGCAACAAGAAAGTGTAGACAAGAAAAGAGGAGGAGACAATGAGTGACTCAGCTGACAACAATCTCAGTGAATGACGTCAGACCAACGAAATAAGAGGTCGTAAACATCGGTAACATAAATGGTGACACAAATGACGTTCGGCTATAACGTGGGCATATTTAGATTGCTAAGACTCGTGATAGCATTCACAGGCGTGTGATTCTTTGCATCCACGATTAGTTTCGTGAACAACGTAGCCTCCGACAACAATTACTATCCATGACCACGAACATTCACGGGTCATGAAGAGGTCTTGCAACAACTATCAGTATTCGAATGCCATGTGTTCTGAAGAAAGTGCCTTTAGACATGCGATGTTAGGTGAAGCGTTAGGAGAAATTGTGATTGGCAACAAAGGGGGCAGAAGATTTCAATCTCTCTAAGAGAGTGTAACGTGACTGTTCAACACAGGCTGTCGCGATACAATAGTGTTGGTGCATCCGGCATACTAAGTGACGCACAGCCATCCACCCTCACGTAAACGTACATACACGTATAAATGTACACACATTTACGTGCAGTAGAAAGGAGGGCTATAACGACGTAGGTTACAGGACATCGGAGAATCCGCCTGCATCGTGGGTGTAAATTCATTAGAGATGAAGGGATAGATCAGGAGAGACCTCCAATTAGGGCAACCGCGAGAGAATAGTTGGAGCAAAGTTTAACCTCTTTCTGAAGACTTATGATTTGTGTTACAACCAATTAGATGTGTTTTCCCCATGTTGGAACGTCGACAACTGTCATGATTTTGGGTCGACAGCACTAGTGGAGTAAGTCAGGACTACTTGAGGTTGAATGATCCAGGACACCGCCAACCTCACTGAAAGACTGTTTACGCACGCAACCGATTAGTGTCAGCAACCATAACATTTACAAATAACCAGAGCTTCGATCACGGGAGGGAGGATAGATGAGGAAACGCCGAAACACTCACCGTCCATAGGCGTTACAAGAAAGGCCGCTACAGTGCTAGCAGTGCATCCAGCGAGAAAGGACCAGTAGAAGACCGTCCCAGTCCCATCACTTCTGCGGGGGCCCTGTCAAAAAAGAGAGTACATTAAGATTATCTTGATTTGCACATAGAGATGCTGGCAGTAGAATTCAGAGCAACGTACCAGAGTATCGAGATGCGCGAATAGAGGGAAGTACATGATTGAAAATGTGACATCCCGCAATGCTGTCGCGCCTACGCCCCTGTAGAGACCGAAAATCCCCTTTTGTTTGAGTAGATCGAGGGCCAAACGAGTGGCAGAGAGGCGTTTAGCAGTCGCCGCACTTCCTTCGATGGAGTCTAATGTTGTCGTGACCGCAGCAAAAAAAGACAACTTCTGACTACTCACTCCCTTAAGGGAAATCCAAGAGTCGTCTCGTTCTCTCCTTCAGTATTATTTTCCCGAAAAGTGAGCGCTAACGGTCGCTCGCTTCAGATTACTGTCGCTCTCGAGACCGGATAATCCTTTTCCACCATAACTTTAGAGGTACCTCAACTAGAATGACTTAGGCATACTTCCACATTTTGTAAACTAGTTTCGGCGAAGAATGTCATCTTATAGTGACCGAAAATAAAAAGTGTCGTTTTAATTTCAATACGCAAGTTCCCATTTCATCAGTTACTTAAAGCTTAATTCTTCTTTTTACTAGTTCTCTACATGTTAGAAGAATGATCACGAGTTGGTAGACCTACAGCCCTCTGTGTACATATATTCATTCTTGATCAAAAAACCTAGGGTTGATAATGAGACGTGCAGTGCATTCGGTTGTGAGAAAACAGGATGATGAGAAAGACAATGGCATAGATAGTACCGCGGGGAATAAAAAGATTTAGAGAAGTGATACCAAAACCTCGAAGTACAGCGTAAACTGTAGTGTCCAAACACTAGGGACCTAAGAAAGTGGGAGGAATGACCGCGTCAATCACAGCAAATGACTAAGCTGCCTACGGTCCGCAGTGTTCGGATAGTACATTAACTTGAAAACAGTGCTTTCAAGACACACCGTGGCGGTCATATCCACTTCCAATGTGGGACGAAAAGGCAAAAGGACCTTTTAGAAATTTCACATGTGGCTGCAATTACTGTGTATTTTGGTGCGACATTAGGATGTTGTTTACAAAATACAACCGACGAACCACGGAACTCAAATGAATTTGTTAGAGCCGACATAAACACAATTACCGCAGATCATTGGCTTCAGTAAGTGGCTCCTAGTCAATCGTATAACGATACGGGAGTTTGTGAAAGATTGATTGAGGGGATTGCGTATAGCAAAAATAGGCTGTCCTCTGACAGCTAACATCTGGGTTATAATTGGCGTAATTGTAAAAGAGGTCACAAGCAATAAGTTTCAAAACAGCACTTTTCTTTCACCCAAACTTAGGATATTTCAGCCATTTAGGCAGCTGACTGCGACAGTAAGTAGTGGGGCTGGGGTATAAGCTCACCTCGCTTTCTACCAGCGTCCTGCAGTTGAATCTTGAGCAATTCCATGGGTGTCGTAACGATGATTTGACACAAGCCAGCGCCGCCACCAGCGAGCATTTCACGTATAGGCGACAGAGGCACTCTTAGGGCACGAAAATGGGTAATCAACCACATCATTACAGGTTTTGTTGCGACCTAATATTTCTTAACCGTACAAGTGTTACCTCATGTAAGGAAATTTACGGTCCGAATGAAAAATTACAAATGAAAGTAGAGAAAGAATGTAATTGTACTTCAAACTTTTCTTCCGCGCTCCACCCTCCCATCTTAATGGTTAAAAAACACAGATATATCAGAACAATTAGAGATGGCAAACGTGGAAGGGCAAGCATGAAAAGAGAGGAGAGAGGAGCTAGAACGAAAAGGGACAGGTCGAAAGGGAATATATAACAAACTAAACTTAACGACACTTATAATACCATTGTATCGCGAAAATAGGATTACTAATTGCCAATTTTATATCATTAAGCTAGTGCAAATTTACCATGAATTGAAAGGGTTTAAGACAAGAAACAGGACGTTAGACCAGAAAAATAACCTAAATATTAATAATTTGTTTCCCTAAAGGTTTAAATAAACATTAAATCTTCTGATATCAAGTGAAAAAACCGGTTGAGAAAGTGCAATGGGAATAAGTCTGGAGTAAACTGGAGCAAATGAGTCAAGCATGCAGTAGAAAATAGGAAAAAAAGTGTAGTTACCCATCCTTCTTCAAGTGATATCGGAAAAAGTCGTTGCCAACTAATTTGATAGCTTTTTCGGGTGTGATAAGAAGAAGATTAACACCAGACCCTACAAGAAAACCAAATGGGGAGAATGATAAAATGATTTAGGTGAACATATATCTGGTAAAAATGCAAAACACACCCTTATACATTCCAAAGAACCCATCGGCCCGATAAGTCCTGCGTGCACAATCAATGCTTTAAAAAATTTAAGAAGGGTTAATGAGTAGGTTATTCCATTAGGCGATATCATAGTTCATTTGAAGCCTCAGAAGAATGGGGCTTCCAAGAATCAATAAAGAAGTATACAATTCGCTTTATGCTAGCCATGATGGTAGTTTATGACTTACAAGTCTTTGTATACTTTAGCCCCCTCCTGTTGGTTTTGAAGCCGTGTCTTAACCAAGTCAATGGGAAACACGCAAGAGACCCCAACAATCCCGGCGACACCACCGTTTATTACTTTTGGCAACAGACTAAACTCTGAGACATATTAGTTTTCATACGAAAAATTAGCGTCCCGATCCCAGGCTTGTTTTGCACTCATATTTTGGTCAGGGTACGTCAATACTACCGCTGCCTACGTGCGCAACGTTCCGGCGATGCAGACACCAACCACGCGACGATTAACAGTGGAAGAGGACAAATCAGCGCCTCGTCCACTAGGTGTCCAAACAAAAAGACTTGGAAGAAAAGAGTATTTGCCGCATCCGAAAAAATCTATTCCACCTAGACCCATAACTGATTTTAAAATGATTGATTTGACGTGCTAATTTGTTTTAAGTTTGTAAGGACAAATCCTGAAACGAATCAATGAAACGAAGAAAAACAACTGTTGTCTAATGTGAAGTACACGTTAGACAGGTGAAAATATTATAAAAAGAGTTGTGCTGATAGACTTTTTAACAGGTTTTGCACAGTCATGTCTAGAAAACATAAAATGCCGAATTTCGCTTCATAGTAGCCCCACGTCTAACCTTCACACACCAGCAACTGTAATACCGATAACAGAGCTAATTCGCAATTACGTATAAGACGAACAAATGAGCAAATTCCTATTACAAAACCAGTAGAATTTTGAAATTATTCAGAATCTGTATTCATGGAACCTTAAGTTCATCCGTATATTTCTTTTATTCAAAAGCTTAATGTAGTAAGCAACCGTTGTAAATATCACCCATTAAACTCTCCAAAATCAATGATTCCCCGCCACGTCCTTGTCTCTCATATCTAGAAAGAGGGAACCAGACCTCTTAATTTAGTCACATCATGTTAAAACTTATTTCAACAGAGTCCAACCTCATTGTCTATACCTTCAGCTCTTCTTCAACCTTTAACCACGGAAGTATTTCTACGGGGTGGCCAGGGGCAATATCCTAGAAGACTTGTTCAATTTCAAAAATCTGACGTTTCTATCGTCCTTAAGATAATCCGGAACTAGGATGGCACTCTCCGATTAATGTAATTCATTTTATTTGGGGAGAGCGTGCTCTTCCAAGGATGTTCACAGTCCCTAGATATTCGTGGTGACAAATCAGCGTCTCAAGAGATCTCCGTGAAGGGGAGAATGCAGCGAATTCCGAGTAACCGATTTTTTTCTTCTTTAAGCGTTGGCGAAGTACCTAACTTCCTTCTCTCCTGGTAGTGTTTGCTGGACTACAGAATCTGCTTTTGAATTCTATTGGAATTTGAGACAGAGTTGAAATTAATTCATCTGATTGTTTATCAGCTTTAAATTCACCAAGCGCGGTTGAAATTTCGACCAAGCACACACTTGTAACCGGTTATAAGATAATACAATCCATGCGCATGTAAATGTCGGGCGGCACAAAATTACGTTAGCATAAGCTTTTTCCCGTTACTTTAAATTGTAGGGTACTATACCCATTAAAGAAGATTCAGTTTTGGTTGAATTCTGTGACTTACTACGCATTCCACCTAAACGATAATATTAGATGAAGACTTAATTCATTTTTACGTTAAAGCGGTACTAGGCCGATAAAAATTACATATATATATATATATATATCGTTTGGTTCTTCATAATTTCGGTCCAAGTTTAAGGGTTTGATATCCGCGGTCCGAGTATGGGCCACCTAGAAATACTATAGAGCGTGTTTCTGTCCACTAAATTTACTTGGGAACACACCAAATTGCCTTATTTAAATAGAGTTAAATTCACCAGTTTGCGTCATTTAGGTAAGGCTATGTGTTACAAATTAGCTTAAATTCTTCAAAAACCTATTTCCTCTAGACGAAAAAGGTGATTAAGTTGGCGATTCACTTTATCTTAAGGATTATCATGTTCTACTCATGCGAAGCTGTATAATTCTCCGAAGTGCATGCCTAAAAATGGATTTAATCGGTCTTATCCCACCTTGTTATAGCAATGCCTGTCGGATCATGTCGAGTTAAGTACGTATTCATTAGAAGGCTGAAAAGATGGTGGAAGGCTTAAATAACACGATGACCCATCCTAATCAGTTAACCTATCGGCGGGTGATTTAAAAATGGGTTCTAGGTTGTTTTAACCCTACCTTATCGTTTACGGAATGGCACTTTTTTATTTGTCCGCTTGACTATCCTGTTATGATATAAGCCCGGGTTTGACTTGTATGAGCACTCAGGACGCAGACAATCCATTTTACGGCATTCTTTATGTATTCGAATATAAATCTGCAACCGCAAGAAAGCACATAAGAGTACAACACGTATGAACATCTTTTCCCTTCCTAAAAAAACATTCACTAGCCACCAGTTAAACCGGACGTCGTCTTGGCTTCATTTCACGGGGGTACTCGTATTCGCAAATAATGCCGTGGTGAGTTGATGGGCAGACGCATCTGCATAATTCGACGGTGTTCGGTGGAAGGATCATTTCCCCGTTATTCAGACATGGTCGCATGCAATGCACCACTTCATAGATAAGACGTCTCAAGCCCTTCGTCGTTCGCTTCGCGGTCGGTGGGTACTCCGTTAATCTTTTACGCACGTCAACATCTCCATCCATGTCATCTAATCCGAGATCCACCGCCATCAGGGATTCGGGTGCTTCGAGGGGGACAAGCAATCCTCCTGACTGGCCAGCTAAAATTACACTGACAACAAGGAGATAGAATAACATGTTACTCTTTGTGTCTGTGGCCCCGAGCCATCCCCTTATTATACTCACGCTATTGACCAATAGCCTGCCGGGAAGGGGCAAAGCCCTTCTACTGGTGATTTGGGAGGTTGGAAAGTTGAATTAAGTTTGATAAATCGGTATTTGCGGAAGGTAGTTATTCTCAAATTTGTGGCTTAAATCGGATAAAATTCGCACTTTTTTCCGTTCTCTTGCTTTCCATGTCAACTGCGGTGAACACGACTTCGTGGCTAATAGTGGCAATCGGGAAGTCCACAGCTCAGTGCATGTCTAAAACGTCGCTCCGAATCTCCTTGACTCCGAAATGAGGGAACAATTGGCCCGCGACATCAAGTAGGCAATCAGACAAACGACCACCATTAGAGCTATTGAACTGCAGGCAGCACTCGGCCAGCAATTTGCATACCAAGTGTCTTGCGTCCCACTCTTGATTCATGGAGATATTTATTTAGGCATGACATTTGTCACCTCCGTGTTTATTCCCTCGTCAAAAACTGGGATGATCCGTCTAATCTGGCCCTCCATAGCCCGTTTTTAAATGTTATATCAATCCTGTTCTGCCGTTAATGCAGCAAGTCTGGACGGAGAGCCTAACCTTAACCCGCGAAAGTGCCAGGTGACCTAGGCTAGATGTTCGAACTATGAGAAAGTGGCTTTCAAATGTGACTTGTCCCAGACGGAGAGGGTTCGCCTCCCTCGCCTCTCCCTAACCCAGAATACGTGAGAAGTTATATAATCCTCCTCCTGGGATAACAGCACTCGTGAACACGTCGGGTGGCCTTTAACCAATTTAACGAAGTTTCTGTGCGGTCCCACATCAAGCCCGCCTGGGTAAAGTTTACCAAAGCGCCATTCCCATGGATCACTCCAGCATCCTGAGATGTGACAGATGTTCGTTTTTATCACCAGGGCAAGTCAGAGGCCCCGCAGCAGCGGAGCAAAAAACGAAAGCGGCAATCGCAAAGTCGCCTTTGAAGTCGGCTAGGTGGGGTAATGAGAAAAGAAACAAGAGTTTTTGCGAAGGGAAAGTTAATTTCCCTTTTTTTCAACCTGTCCATTTAATTCACATCTCTGGCGGAAACAAATCATTGACAATTTATTCCCTTATCACCGGACGAATGAATTTAAAACTTAGACATTATGGCAAGCCATAAGGTCCTTATGGGGTTCTACATCTTTTTTTCGTAGATAAAAAGTGCAAGGTGATGCATTAAGGTACCATTTTGAGGTTGAGAAGGGTCACTTAAACGCCTTCACCAATCAATCACAATCTCCCGGTCCCAAAATAAGTCATTTTCTAGTGTCTGACTTGACGTCAGTCATAAATATCAATCAGGCATGTCAATTATTATCTCCCTAATAGACAAATGCAAAGGTGGAGAAGGGATGAATGGATGGATCGATACAGGTGGATCCGAAGTAGATGGAAAGCCAATGTAAAAGGAATCGTATGTAGAAGTGGTGGGTCGAAACGCGATGATTGAATGGAATGCAACTTTAATAAGCGAATCGTACCACACCTTACAGTTGGGTTGAGAGAATCACAAGACGAGGGCTTCCGAAGGAGAAAGGGACAAGGTAGAACAGGGGAAAGTTAAAAGACCGAGCCACTCCGGGCCCAATCATTTTATTGCCTTGGGATTTGTAGGCAACAAAATATTTTCCTTTTCTTCTAGTGCCACTAAGGTTAAACATCACTAGCCTTGCCAAGAAAGGTCCCTCCGCCGTCCTTCCACACATTATATTCCACCATCGAACCATCCTCCACGGCATCGCGCACGTAGAGATATCGAGACCGCGGTTTCCTCGGAAGTTCTGTTGTGATTGCTGTTAGCGAGTCCATTGTTGAGCAGCCCGATGGTTCCAATTCAGTCGGTTTCGAATCTAGAGACCGACGCGAGTAAAAAGATTTTGTGGGGATAATGAAAGAGGGGTTTTCAGTTGGGCGAGGAAGGTGGTGGACGGGTTGCATCGAAGGGTTGTACGACGCGGCTGGAGTGTGCACTAACTCCACATGACCTCTCAACTCATCGGGACAACAGAGTCCACACAGCGAGGTGCCCCTTGGCGACGATGAGAAGTAGAAGAAGTAGACTTGGAGGAAAATTGCTCCAATCCATTGGACGGTGACGACAATAAGGAGCGCTGGGAGGTAGTACCAACTCGCGGTAAATGGATAGACGGTATACCATGCACCAATCATGGCCGAATTCTCGAGGTAGTAGGTGAAGTAGTAGAGGATAGCACGAAGTCTTGTCTTTCCAGCGCTGCCGTTGAAAAAATCGAAAATGCTGACGTAGGCATAGAGTAGGTCTGTGCCAATATGTCGGAGGGATTCCCTTTGACTAGTGTTGGATACACACACAAAAACACACATTTAGCTACCAAAATAAAGAGTAGATGGGGAGGTAAGAATGGGAGTGGGGAGTTACATTATATACCCCCCATTGTACGCATATTTGGGCGTGATGGTAGCTAAAAGTGGAATTCCCGACCCCTGCGATTACATCTCTATTGTGGCAAGAGCATGGTGTTAACAGAGAATAATTCCGAAGGAAAATTTGTGAAATAGGTGCAAGGGTGGAAGGGTATGCGGTGAGGGGAATCTTGAAACCCTAGAGAAGGACCCACTATTAAGAGCTGAAGTAAAAATAATAAAGACCTTTTTCTACAAAAGATGATTTCGGAGAAACGCGATGGAGATCGGCAAATGGATGGGCCATTGGGTGGTTAGATTGTAAGCGTTTAGTCAAATAGAATGACGGAAAGATAGTTGGATGAATGAATCGCTGAATGGATGAGAGGGAGATTAAGAGGCCAGGGTGGAAGAAGAAATGAATGACGAGTTGGAAACCCCAGTTT
Organism: Dipylidium caninum; assembly: GCA_017562135.1. NCBI lineage: Eukaryota > Metazoa > Platyhelminthes > Cestoda > Cyclophyllidea > Dipylidiidae > Dipylidium > Dipylidium caninum. The sequence goes on from QEYB01000999.1 coordinate 137,737, forward strand.
GTATGTACTTGGCATACCGGTTGGTGACCCATCATCGCAGTAATGAATGACAGAGGGGGCTGAAATGGTGGTGGCCCTCCCCCCACTCACATATTTTTCATGTACACAGGAGCGACTTCTTCGCGGTCAGACGTGTCACCCACCTTAACCCTCTGGTCCAATGGCTTCCTATATTCGGGATTTGTCTTGTACATGCTGGTGAGCATTCCTTCGCTTCCGCGGTAAATCAGCAACAAGAGGAAGTAGAAGGCCGCGTGCAACGCCATCACAACGCCCAGAAGCGCTTTAAACATACTAGTGAAGAAAGTGATGGTTATTAAGCGGATGGAGATGTGGACGGCGCGTGCAAAGAAGAGCACAATTCGTCCACCCGCTGAGACAAGGTGTTGATGTCGGTGAGCTGGCAGGTGCACGAGCTCCGAGGCGGGGAGGTAGTGCGCGTCGGGTTGAAATTGGCATGCAGCAGAAGTCAACCAGAGAAATGAGAAGATGAAGGCGGCCAAAACGGCACCGGCTTCATGTCATCGAGAACGAATGGTTGATTAAACACTCTCGCTTGTACACATTAGAGCAGTCATAATCCATTAATTATATTTTGTACTATGGTAGACCCTGCGAATAATTTTTGTGCTTACTGAGTTTAGTAACCATTACAATATGGAAACAACGCCGGTGATGAGCTATAATCGCCTACAGAAGTCAAGGAGACTGATAAATCTACGTCATGTATCATCCTACTTTAAAATGATAAGTAAGGTGTGTAAGCGTACAAGTAGACGTGGACATCATTCGATTGAGCATGAGTCGACGCAGATACAGCAATCCCTGAGATATGGCGAAAGGCCCAGCCCCCAAGCTAGCGTTCGCTAATGCCACAACACAGGCGTCAAAGTCTAGTTGGACAAAATGACAACGTAGTCGATGCATTTTCTCCATTTCATTGGCAACTTTCGTAGAGTCGGGTTGTGGGACGCCTGAAAAATGTCACGATGATATCATAGCTCTCATTTTAAGGCTACCGTTTGGATAATTTAATAGCTAAAGAATTTCTAACAGATCAAATTTTTATCGACGTGTATGTTCACTCCCACTTGCTATGCCTCGACCTGTATAGTGCCAATACGACTGTGCGTGGCCACATAACATCATCAACATCTCTTCAAATTCATTTTTTTCATTGTCCTTCTCATCTCACCTGTAAATTCGGAAGTGCAGTTCCGATACTGAAAATTGGCCTCGATTGGTGGAACTTCCGATGCCTTTCCCCACTGCTCCTCCATGTGACTCAGACGTCTGTACACAACAAGCAGTTCCACATATCTATTTGTCATCAGTAAAAAACATGAAACAACGTTTAATTGCACAAATATACAATCCTACAACGTCTCTCGAACAATTTTCCTTTTAAGTAACATTTGCTCACTTATGACGAGTATTTCGTAGTATCGTTTTCCCACACACACTAAGGCCCTATTGCCTTACCTTGTGCCATCATGTGTTTTATGCGCTTCAAAGGTTTGTTCTATAACGCGAATTTTTGTCTCCAGTAGCAACCATGCAACAGTGCATCCGGACGTACACATTAACCGTGCAGCCTATCAGACACGAAGCGATGGGAGTTGTTTTTATTTAATTGACTCTACTTTGTCTAAATTGCCCTTTTCCTTCTCCCTCTCCACGCCTCCTGGAATTTCCCCCAGGGATGGATACCTCGATAAGTGTTGAGTGGTGAGGGTCAATAACAAAATTGGAGTCGTGATCGTCATTCCTCCTCCCTATCACACACAGCCGAAGAGGGACTGAATTAGACGTGCTCACCGTTCCGTTCAATTCTGTTCATCTTCGAGGTCAGAAAATGAGTACTATCTTAGATTCCCTCACCACGAAATAGCCCTAACGTCACTTTGACGCGGTGATCTAGGTTGAAGCTGAATAAGGAAAAGTCGCACCACCTAACTGGTGGTACCCTTTAAAGCGCATTGTAACAGCCCATGTTGGTTCGACAGTGTCAGTTCCGCTCCCACTTGTAAAAACATGGGTGAAATTTGAGGTACCCTCCCACTTTCATATTTAAGAGGCCAAGGGATAGAAATAGCAGCGACGCCAGTAGTCTAATGTCTTGATGTAGGAGACGCGACAAACGCAAGCTCGACATCACGCCATTATGACAAGTCAGTTGTGAAACCACATGAACACGTTCGACTTAAAAGATACAGCCGCATACCGGGCCAATTCAAATTTATACACATTTTCACGAAACCTCAAATTACCTCGCAATTGGAGCCATGCCAACGAGAGAGCAAGCTGCTCGAGTGCATATCCACGCCTCATGGTTCTCCTCTGTCACCTTCGACCTCGACCGCGTGCCCGTTCGTCGCCAACGCCGGTAGAAGAGGACGACGGTGACGATACCCGTGGCTAGGGGGAGAATGAAAAAGTCGTGCCTCGCAGTCGAAAGAAAAATTAGAAATGACAAGAGAGATGCCTAAAATGATTTTGTGCAAATCATGATTTCACAAGGTATTTCAAATCCTTCAGAAGACGATGAGGGTTTCAAGACCTCATCCTCTCCTCTACCCAATCTTTCGGATAATTGCAAAGTGAGTTTAAGCAACCTTCAAGGAGGAGGCCAGAAAAATCTGCATTCACATCTCTCTTCTCGCCCCTGTACACATACAAACTCTTAAAGAGAAGTTACTTCGCAGTGGTCGAAACACTGAAGCTGATTATGTAGGCAGCAAGCGGGTTAAATGAGCAGAAAGTAAGGTTGTAAATCAACCCAATATGCGGTATTTTACCTTTGCGCCAAGCAAAGAGATAAAGCCTAAGGGATGGGATAGAAAAGTAGACGTCAACATCACCGTCACCTCCCACTTCAATGGCCTTCGAATTTATCTGGTGTTCTTATATGTGAAAATTAAGATTAGCATCTGCGGACACTTAACTTTGCTTAACCATATTTCCTCAGGCGATGCCGAAGTAACACAGGGAATCTAACCTTTACAATGAAGTAGGTGAACTCATCATCGAACTCAACAGCATCTCCTGTACCGCTTCCTTGCTCTTCAACCGATATAGAGGTATGTTAATTCGTCTAGCTTGTACATCCACTTCTTACTTTCCTCCTTCCTATTTCATTAGCCCTCGAAGGCACTCAACTTGACTCTCACTTAACTCCACACTTTAGTCAGTGCAAGCCGATTATTTTCGCGTCAGCAACCATAGTTTAAGAGCAGAGCACGTTGATGCGCTTCTACAGGGCTGACGCAGAGACTAATTTGAGTGTACATAAAAATCGAGGGTAATGTGAAGAGGTTGAATTTGTGATTCACATCCGTTACGTCACTTATACTGCAGGAGGCGAACTTTGCACTCGTTGTGCAGACTTAGATGGAAAACATAACCCACCTGATACGCTGCAAGAAGGAAGAGCTGTGGAGGCAGAAGGGAATGCAAAGGTGAAATGGTTCGTCAAGATTGTCAGTAAGAATACTTGAGTTTGGAAGTGTTTTCAAATCAAACTCTTTGTAACTGAGGGAGGAATATGAGTGGAGGATTAGAGAGAGATTAAGTGCTGAAAATACGGTATCTAGCCTACAGAAAGAGGACAACAGGGCACGAGCAATATGGTAACATACCGAAAATGTTACCGAAAGTCAGGATCCCTATAGACACGCCGATCTCCAATTTCGTGTCCTCAGAAAAATCAAGCGCGTGACAGATGATGACAGCAAAGGCTGAGATTAGTTGTGCAAAGCAGAGGAGGATGAGTACCCATCTGGACCAGAGCATTCGACCACGGTCAGGGACGTAGTCCAGATTCATCGACACAGGAAACGAAAGGTCGAGACGCGGATCCGCAATACTTCTTACGGCGGAAGAGGATGAAATCTATTAATGGTAGCAATAAATTTAGTTGAAGACCAACTCTACAAACAATATCAGGGAACCGAAAAATCACAAGGTCCGAGGGTAACAGTACATGTGCTTTAAATAAAAGTTTGAGTTTTCTAGGATTATTAACTGTTAAATTTAAAGGATAAACTAGAAAAAATTGCAAGTAACAAAGCTCATCATTAAGGCAAAGCGCGAATTATTCAAGATAAATATCTCTTTGGTGGCATTATTGAAATTGTATACAAGGCACTCATACTTTTAAAGAGTTGAAAATTGCAGAAAACATTACATGAGGGTTATAGAACTCATTTGATCCCGAAATCTTTTCCTTCTCATGCAGGGAGTCCGTTAATTCGTTCCCATGAAGGTCATCTCTGGACGTCATTGTGGAATCACCAATTCTTGAAACAATTGGATGCCGCAAGTGTGGACGGGGTATATAACGAGTGAGATGTGTCTGTTCAGCAGTTCTAGGAATAAAACGGCGTTGACTGCGACGATTTGCTTGTCGAAAATCACGGTGCGGTTTCGGAAGCGCTATCCGGGGATCCATTCTAAATTTAGAATAGTAGTCTTATAAAGAATAAAGACGTATCATTCTGGGTGACCGAAATCCATTGCCAAATAATTAATGTTGGCAGAAATGGCCCATAAATATCTTTTATTCAAATGGTTTAGTCACTAAGATGTATTCAGAACACACCGAATAATTAAAGCTTAACTCCTAAAATCAGAAAAAAGGCTTTATAAATGCGGACAATCATCATTGGCTGGGAATGGTATAGAATGAGCACTTGTTCGATATTTGGCTTATTCAAACAATGCAATACGTATTAACTTCATCGAGGCAGGGAAGCACTTTGCTTGTTTAAGTGGTCGGACCACGTGCAGATTCCTTTCTTCAATATTTAAAATTAAAAAGCTCACAAATGCCTACCCACTACCAACCGCACTGCGCAGCGTACGACCAGCGCCCAAACCCTCAAAAAACGGTAACGACGGCGCCCCCAACACCCGCCACCCCGCCCAAGCGATCAACTACACCGCCGTAAACACCCCTAAACGAGACCTCTCAAGCTTTCTTAGTTGCAAATAAACCGTCACATCAAACGAGGGAGAAATGAAAACCCGCAAACAAGCCCAGAATGGTTAAAAGACAACGATTATCACTGCCGAACGGACGCTGTCTACGCCCGACCACCAGACAACACGACATCCGAGCCAACATCGACTGAGAAGACGAAAGCAGCACGTTCTATACAGCCTCTAATAGGTGCAGTCGATTCACATATACCAACGAGTCTCTGATTCCACAAGTTTGGACACTGACATAAAGTTAATGGTCGAAAGAATCCCCTAAAAAATAAAAATAATCAAAATAGATTGAAAACCAGACTTTAATTTAAAAATACTTTGGGCTTTGCCATTGTATTATCTAATGATTAATGAATCAATTAGGGTGAGAGCAAATGAATCAGAATAGACCAGGGAAATCTGTCTGCGGAATGATGCACCACATCTAAAAAACGCACCTATGACTAGAATCTGAGTTCCTTCGGCAAATTAAAGTGGCCGTGAAAGCGACGCAAAACGGCAACGGCATTATCGGCTTCTTTGTCTCCGGAATCGGGTTTAACTTTGGACCCTATCTTGCCGTGATCGCGTTCCCACAACATTCGATGTTTTTGTTTCATGAATGCTTGGCGAACATCGGCCCAGAAATAAAGTTCACCATCTAAATTTGGCAAAGCAAAATGTACATTCCTGAAATAAATTATTAAAACCTAAAGGCATCTTGTAAGTACAGAGTTGCTGATACGGGAGCTTCGAAAAACGTACACTTAATGTAAAAATTCGTAGCGGCCTCCTCATGCTCCACTATGTAGGGTTTGCAAAAACGTTCCATATCCTCGTAATCACGATCGTACCACCTTCTGCAGGCGTCAACGCGTGAGCGAAGAATTCTAACTATGTTAGAGTCAACGAGCCTAAAGTAGCAAAACTAGTCATCAACTATGGGAGTATGCTTGCCTGTCGCGATGAAACTGTTCGTTTGCTTCAGCCACGCATACCGCATCGCCAACAGCGCAGGTATCGATTTCAGGAACACGATCAAAACGTTGGTGATAATAATAAAACTTTTTGCGGGGAATTCTTTCAACGATTTGTTCTAAGATTTAATGAGAGGGGCGAAATTACTAATCCTGTACCTCTGAATAAAGTCACCGGTTTATCTACAAGTCTGCCAAGAAATGGCAATATATACTTCTCAACCGCAGACGGTTTGTACGGTTTAAATAGGTCTTCTCTTGTAATTTGGAAAGAAACGTGATCGTGACCCTCGTGCTGCTCTCCCGCCTGTTCATGATGGACGCCCATCACTCCTCCTCGGTAAACTTCCCGCTTCTCCAGCTGTGTATATAAACCAAACTTGGGCGTAATAATTTTTTCTTTTGTGGATTGTACCCACCCACGGCAATTTTCAACTATATTTAAGTCGACACAATTTTTCTGATTAAAATGTCTTTTCGCTTAATCATTGTCTTTGCTTAACATTGCACTTAGGGTGATAGTCGTAGATTTTATCCCGCTTTATCTATTCATAAAGTTAAGCAATTGTCGTCACCGGCACCCTACCTGCGTTCATTACAACTACTCGATTACCGAAACTTCTCGATATGATGGCACACAAAGATGCCTCCTCCGTACGCCATCCCACCTGCAATCCTCCCGCCCACTCTTTCGATACTTGTGGACTACCCCCTACTTGAGAATGCACCACTCCCGACCTGAGATCGTCCAACTGAGTAAACACTCGCAAGTCCAAATCTCTCCTCCCCTCCTTCCCCTTCCGTAAAAAAAACACCAACCTCAAATGACTTAACTTACTCTATTCTCATCCAAGTCATCCACCACGAATGATGGAGCCAACCTTAATAGCAACCAAAGCCGCTCGAAAAATGGAAAGTACGGCTAAGTTCGCTGTGGGGGGTACAAAAAAAGATTCCGGTGGAAAGAAATACCACGCTCTGCATCGTCTCGACATAACATCCCTCGCTGCTCGCACAACAAGAGTCTTTCTTTCGCCAACGCAGGCGCTATTCCCACTTTCCGCGCCAATTCACCCACAGTAAGTCCACTCGAACTGTCGGCAGGCAAAAGGTCGCATGTGGCCTTCAGTGTGGCCTCCTCAGACTCGCTCGCTAGTTGGAGAACCTAACGGCAACACCGCAGAGGCGAATTCAAATTTGCACACACCAAGCCGTCAAATGCAATACATGAAACACACCTTCAGTCCGGACGGAAATGTTTTCAGTCGTAGAGGCAAGTTCAGCGAAGGCATTAGACGAGCGGCTTCAAGAAGATCGCCTGGAGAGATCAGTTGTACACCTCGGGCACGGTTTACACGACAATAAGCAGTGATGAGATCAATGCAACCCCCGGAAGCACCTGATGTACGCTGCTCCAGCAATGGTTGAAGCAGTCGGCAGATCTGCGAAGCCAACTGGCAATGAAACGACGAATGGGCGTTGGGGGCATCGATGACCTCAATCTCACTGTCACTTAGACCTTGTAATCCCATACTCAACATGGCCTTTCGAAGTTCGACGGTATCATTCTCCGCCACTTTTTCACCGGTAGCCTTAGTGTTACGAATACGTTCGGAAAGATCTCTCGATAAGACAACCATTTCCTTAGCCTTTTCCATGAGTTTTGATAAATCTGCAAAAGCTCCAGCAATGGTACGATCGGTAGAAACCGTTTGTGCCAAGAGGGCGCGTTCGATTCCCGCCACACCAACAGTGCCGGAGGCCACTTCCGGGGCAACCATCCACAGTTTAGCCTACGAAGGTAACAGTTGCTAAAAGACCCTCTCTGGGTAAGAAATTAGTAGAAAAGTGTTTAAGAAACTGACATCGAGTACTTCATTCAGGGCATTATAGAATTTCTCATGGCCTCCTTGAGAGAATGCAAGGCGAATGTAGTCCAATCCAGCTGCCATGGCAACACGGGAATCACCACGATCAACGATCCAGGGCGCCGACCAAAGCGGTCGCACGGGCATTGCCTTGAACGCAGTCAAAAGTTGCGCTGGTGTGAGGAGTTTTAATATTATCTTTGGTTTGACTGTCCTAGACCTCGAGCTATGCTGTAAAGTGGCACTAGTTACCGCAGCCAGTGGAAGTGACATTGTTGATGCATTCTGGTGCCATAACAGCCGATGAGAAGTGAGGGTTAACTTGCCCTTCTCGAAAGTTGTAGAAGAGGGTCCATTGTAGAGGGTAATGCCAATTTGGCTGCATACCTCCGATTCATCATCCGACAATTTAACTTCCGACGGTGTTGAACACCAACGAAAACGATCCATCTGTAAGAACCAACATAAATTATTACATTGTTTAAAAAGTATCAATCAGTCAAGTTAGCAAGCAATCGAGCACCCGCGAGAGGCTTTCAGTTCGAAACAGACCGACTAATTGGGGATTTTTGAGAGAAAATAAAGTTCCTGTTATACCATCACACTTTTTAACGAACACTGTTTTTTGTGCTTTTCACAGTGATCATGACACTTCTCGTGGCTAAATTCTTGGAGTGGAGTAAATGGAAAATGAAGGTTACATGTCTGCACTAAGAAGCTGAAGATTTGGATGCGGAGACAGAAAGCACGAGAACAAAATACATCATGAAGCAGAACAGTGAAATGGGCGACTTACCATCGAACTTATCAATGGAAGGCAATTTTAGCTCAAATATTATGGAGACTCAAAGTAGATTTCTACGCTCACCAAGACCTTACCTTAAACAATCAACCCAGTCACCCGCAAACAAAAGCATGCAGATGAAGAAAGGAGGAGTTAAAGAAGTATTTATTCCAATAAAGAAAAAAATAGAGACAGGATCAGTGGAAAACCGGAATTTAAAAAAAAAACAGGTTTAAGTGAGATCTCAATGAAGGTGTCGACTAGCCGGTAGCTAAGACGGCTTCCTGACTCTTGATATAATTCGAAGAACCTGAACGAGGGCAAAAAACGAGATAGTGAAGCTGAATAAATAAATTATAAACCCCCTATGGGAAAAAAACTACTGCGGCAGAGTCGAATGAGACACTCCCTGGTAAGGACAACCGCGGAATCCAATGGAAGGAAAAAATTATACTGAATTAGTTAGATAATAGTGGCGAGATAGCGTCTCAGTTGGCAAAAATCAATGACGGGCTGCAGAAAATAACTTACAGGGAAAGCAGCGTTTTGGAGGGAAATATGACATATTTGAAACGGAACAAAAAAGGAAAAGCGTGCAGCTAAATGCGTAAGAAAAGGGTAGAGAGACGCATCAAGTAAATTATATTTATTTAAAGTAGCTAATTTCCGTACGTGCTCGGAACCGCTATGATTAAATATACTTCTAAACAATGAGCCACACATATCCTATTAATTAACAACGGTAGTAAGTTAAAAAACGCTGGAAACATTAAACTTACCCTTGTGAACCTTCCTCATTCCGGCATCGACAGAGGGCGGTGATGGACGAGGTAGGTCATGGTGTGGAGCAGCTGGAAGATTAACATCAGTATCTTCACCCAACAAACGCGACAATTCCGCTTCAACTTCAACATTGTCTTGGGGCGTCAGATTACCAGATATCAAAGCACTGAGCTCCTAATGAAATGAGAAGGGAAAAATTAGAGCCAACAATGTATACACTTCACGGTTTTAATTTCATGATCAAATCACAGCCTGATAGTCTTGTGCCTCTTGAGCAGTGCTGAGAATCTTCTCCACATCTTCCAATTTCATGAGGTTGTTCAGTTGTTTCAACGCCTCGTTACCCTTTTGCAAACTCTCCAAAACTTGCCTTTGGGCTTGAGCAAATTCAAGGTCACTTATTAGGCTTTCAACGGTAGTTAGATGATATTCTGAGCGCTCCAATAATTTTTCCCGACACTTCTTTTTCTTGAGCAGAAGAAGAGCCCTCCTTTAAAGATACAAAATGAGTCTAAAAGAGAATTTGCTACGGGAAGTCAAAGACAACGTTTAAGGGAGCCTTAATAGTGTTACTGCAACAATGACATTATTTAACTTATATAGCCAAATAAATGAGGATATAATCAGACCGAAACATAAAAAACAAATTATGTACGTAAGAACCAATACGTGGGTTAGAGCAAGCGATTAAGTAATACAAGTACTGACGATTGTTGTTTACGTCTAACAAGCTCCTTGATAGCGGCAGTGTCCTTTTCAAGCAAATTCATTTGACCTGCGTGCAAACCGCTGCAGTTCATCACGCTGCCGTTTCAGCTGTAAAACCGCTTTGTCTTGTTCGGTGACTCGAGTTTTATGCCGACTAAATAGGCCACCCATAACCGAGTATAGAAACCCTGAACGAAGGTACCAATAGAGTTCAATATACGATAAATTCCGAATATAGATGGCCTCTAAGAAATTTTGAAAAATAGATTATTTAAGATCCGACGTGTTGTTAAGACAAATGTTGTTTACCGGCAAACGTAGGTGCAAAAATTCAAGAGGAAGTAGGAAGTGTGCGCAGTTGAACACGGAGATCGAGAACGAATGAAGCGCCCAGTACGACAGACGGCAAAAAGTAGCATCTATATTGTCACAACAGTAACCCTATGAAAAGCAAAGTAATTCGCTCAAACTACTTTATTGCACGTGGACCAATAATATTCGATGACGGGGGTACGCAATCGATACGTCAATATTGTGACTTATAAAAGAGACTAATTTGTATCCAAGGCTCACTCGTTTGTGATCGCTGCGTAACCCTCTTGTGCAACGCGTTCAATGTAGCGCACTATTTCACTGCGGTGCAGTCGATTAAAATGTGTTCTCCGTTCTTGTGGTTAAGTTACATGGTCTATAAAATAAATTCTGTTAAAATCAACTTTTATTAAATTTTTTATTTTTGGTTAATTATATAATTTAAATAATGGACTCTGCGCTAACTAACTAAGGAAATACCATTTTGTTCACGTTAACAAGACCCTTCCACATATTCAACTTAGTGTTTCAAGGTCGTCCCAACGTTCCTCCTTTCTGTTCCTTAAGAAGATTACCCTATGGCACGTGGAAGACTGCGCAGAAATCCTAGAAGTAAACATGAAATTGTTCATACAAACGGCAGCGTGCTCGAAAATGTGGCGACAGAACGCTCAGAAAGTGAGGTATTTCATAAAATAATCTTGATTTTAAAATTTATTCGTATCGACAATGGCTTCGACTTCAAGTATCTGTGTAGCAATCTCTGTAACTAGTATTTTGCAACGTAAGTATCGTCTTCAGGCCTTGTTCGATGCAAGGGCGCTAAGCTCTGATATGTCATATCTTTTATTGATTTAATCTTCTCCGTCTTCTTCGAATCCTTTTTTTTATTCGATTGTTACGGTGATTTTTTTTCGCGTCTTATTCCTCGAACTTTTCTTTGCTTGAGGTTTATACGGAACTTCTTGACTTACTTGTCATAGAACCGCCCTGATGATAACAAAGACGATGCTTTGGAAGCTCACTCTACCGACGAAGACAATTCCTCTTCTGAGGAAAATAATTCTGATTCCTCGCCCTCGGAAGTGCCTCGCAAGAAGAAACTGACTGAGGGCAAAATAGACGTAGACGAGGAGTTAGAAAGTGCGGACGACGAAGAGTTGACGGATTCGGAATTAGAAGATGAGGACTACGTCGAGGGTTTTGAAGGTGATGACAGCAGTCGCGCAGAAATACCCACTGATCTACCTTCAAGTTTCTGTGGTCCAGCAGAGAGAGCTGCTGAAACCTGTCGACTTCCAGCTAGAAGAATTTCGGTTGATGAATCCGCAATGTACCCATTTCTCGAGGACGAGACTAATACTGCACTTAGACCGGCTTATCTCATTGCCCGCAACTCTGCCGTGCGTTTTTTGATAATGTTTAACTTGGTTTTTATAAAATTTCTTTAGTGATGCGGAGAAGTTCATTATTTGTAGACTTTCGCCATACTGTAACTCCTACCTGATTTACTCTCCTCTCAACCGCCCCCCCTATGGTGGAATTTTCAGATTTTTTATTATTTTATGTATGGCTTGCAACTCCGCTTTGTATTTAGCAACATTTTAATGTTCTTCATCATTTTATGACCCAAGTCCTCTATCCTTATCTGTGTGTTCTTGACATTTTGCGACTAACGCTATCTCCAATTCTTCTTAGGAAGGGAGATATTCGAGCCCGTTTCGCTTTTTTAATCTAGTGTCACATGTGGACTGAAGACCCGACTGTGCAGGTGACGGTTGACAGGTTAATGGCCTATCTCGTCTCCTCCAGTAACGGCCAGGCTGTCCTTTTTTTGCATGCAGCCGGGTTAACCGCCCCTTTACTATCTGATGAAGGCGTTCAACCCGTCCCGTCTGACTGGAATCCCTGGTCTACGCCTGTTTCACGCCAAAACTTGGAACGTCTCGCCTACTTGGCTGTCCTCTTTCTCGAACGCTACGGATATATTAATATTGGAGCATTTAAACATCACACGACTCCCTTGACGAGAGCCGTCAAGTCTCACTCAGCCGATTCTTCAGTGACAGCGGCACCGACGCCTCAAAGAGGCACCGATAAGCAAGCCGTCAATGTTAATAAACCTCTCAAGATTGTTGTTTGTGGAGCAGGTGTAGCTGGACTAATGGCTGCGCGTCAATTGACATATTTCGGTGCTCAAGTCACGGTTTTAGAGGCGAGAGACAGAATTGGTGGTAGAATTTGGACTTACAAACAAGGTGATCAGTTCGCAGACCTTGGTGCAATGATCATCACTGGCATGTGTACGTCTCTGTTTAAGCCTATGGTCATCTAGAATGTATTATTACTCTTTTGTCGACAAGCTTTTATTCTTATTCTTAGCGGGTAACCCATCAACTATTCTCGCTAAACAAGGTGGTCTTACCCTGGTTCCCATAAATCCCTGTTGCACACTCTACACTGCCTCTGGGCGTCCAGTTTCGCAGGAGAAAGATGCACGAATTGAAAAGGAATTCAACCGTATTTTAGCCACCGCTGGCCACATAGCAGCTAAGGACCCGGAGAATTCTGCCGGAAAGTCACTAGGCCAGATTATTGAAGACCTCATTCGGTGAGTTTTTTTACCTTATCACCTCCCCAAAAGCATACCACGTCCTGACTTCCTCCACTTTCGTACCTTTTCCACACTTTTTTTCTTCAATTGCATTATTAATACTAATAGACGGTAAATGTGGTGCGTTTGACCTGAAGAGTCTGAGGGCATGGAGCTCACTCCCACCTTTGGTTACCTTTATTGTCTTTTATTATCTGCTTGCCTGATATCAAGGGGCAAGTCTGATCATGAGGCCTATTTCTTTGGCGGTACCTGGTATCATGGCTTTTCGGTACCTCCAACGCAATACTAACATCCATCCTGACTGACGATCATCAAAACTATTCCCATGCAATGCAGACTTCAAGCTGCCCCTAACCATAGATCTCTCTTCAACTTCTTTTATGCCAAATCATTGTAATCCAGCTTTCAAGAACACCGTATCGTTCCGCTGAAGATCAGTCACCGCAACCTTGTATCGATCCTCTTACGTCGTAAAGCCAAAATCCTGAATGAAGTGAGTGCCTGGCTAATTCTTTTTGAGTAATCTAAAGCGAAATTGGTTCGCTAGTGTCTGAGACACCTGTTTCCTGTAGATGGCTGATGCGCGACGAAAAATTAATGAGGCGTACAATGACTGGCAAGCACTCTGCAAGGAAACTCATGAAGCACCGTCGCCGCCGGCTCCGCCCTCCTCCCTCACCACACGTTCTCGGCGTTCTCGTGTGACTATGGAGACCGCTTCCTCGGTGTCCATCAGTTCCACCAACTCTTCCGCCTCCGCCACTCCACACGCTGTCTCACCAACGAAACAGGATCTCGATATAAGGTTCGTTAACACTACATAAGTGGCGTTTTCATTTTGAACTTTTAATTTTCTCATAGCACTTCATTGATGTCTTCAATTACACTAATTTTTTAGCAACCGTCCTAAGGAACCGGGCGTCGTGGATGTGCAAGTCGAGTACAACCGTCGACGTCAGCTGTCCATACTGCATGTCGCGTGGAAACGATTCGATCCTATGCAAGTGACTCTCACCAAAATCAACCGACAACTTGAGGTACTGGCGCAGAACCCACCTCGGTAAATTCCTATCCTATACTCTAGTTCGATTCTCCTCTTCCTTAGCCTCCTTTTTTGTGGCTTCTGTTAGCTTGATTTTTTTTACTTATCTTCACACAATCCTTCACCATTTAAGTGACGTTTATCTGACCAACTCCGAACGCAATTTAATCGACTGGCACCTAGCCAACCTCGAGTTTGCCAACGCTACCGAACTACAGAATCTCTCTCTCCTACACTGGGACCAAGACGATGCCTATGAGTTGGCCGGAGACCATTGCATAGTGCGTGGTGGTTTTGGCCAAATAATGGACGTAATTACCGGTTCTGCGCGTGTCATCGGTACTCTAAAGCCGACCCTGGACAACCCTTGCGGCCAAATTGAACTGAAATCCTCCATCAAGGAGATTTGCATTACTAGTTCTGGTATGCATTCCATGTGCCAAATATCCCTACTCTGGTGTACTGTCAGGTTCTATTTAACATTTTTTACCTAGGTGTTACAGTGTCGTGCTTGAACAAGGCAATGAGCGAGGACGAAGTGGTGTCTCACTCCGGTGATGTGGTGCTCTGTGCTTTACCCTTGGGCGTCCTTAAGGAGTCCATCAAGCTCTCGACCGAAACGGTACCGTACCGGAGCGGCCTAACAACTATCACTGCACCGATTTTCACCCCGCCGCTACCGGAATGGAAACGCGAGGCCATTGAGAGGGCCGGATTTGGCACTCTAAATAAGGTTCTAAACTATATATTTCCCTTTCCTTAGATGTTTTTTAAATTAACTTTGTTAGACATTCCTGAACCAAATTGGTTAATAATGTCATTCATTGGTTATTACGGTTCTTATACCCGATCTCTTTTTGACTTAAAATTACCCTCAGGCAAGTGACATCTGTCAGCTCAGCCTATGTTGTGTGTTAACTGATGTACGTTAATGTCACCATGGTGGCCTCAAGTCATTAATGCATCGTCTTCTTGCCCCAGGTAGTTCTCTTCTTCAATGACTTCTTCTGGGATCGTACCGAACGCGTCTTTGGCTATGTTCACGACTCCACCGAACGACGTGGCGAACTCTTCCTATTCTGGTCCATCACCGATCGACCCTGCCTCATTGCCTTAGTTGCTGGTAAGGCTTCCGTTGCCTTGGAGACCGAAATCTCGACCACTATGGGTGCAAGGGGGGATGACGACGCTGATGTTTATCTAAAACTCCCCATTGTTGCGCGCGCGATGGCGATTTTACGCAAGATCTTTGGCCGACAGAGCGCAACCAGTATTCCTGACGTAAGCATCACTTAATCTTTATCGCCCACTTGTGGAGTCTTGCGATTATTTTTCTCATTACATTTAATCCCTTTTTGTTTCAGCCAATCGGTGCGTACGCCACGCGTTGGACATCTGATGAGAACACTCGAGGTTCCTACTCATACGTAGCCGTGGGTTCTAGTGGAGACGACTACGACCTCTTAGCTGCCCCGGCATCAAAGACAGCTCCCAGCCTGCCACTCTGCCTTGATGCTAATCCAGATGTAGTTAGTGACGAAGACGGTTCGCAGCAAGCCCCAATCAGACTTTTTTTTGCTGGTGAGCATACGAATCGGCATTATCCGGCGTCAGTGCAAGGCTCGGTGTTTTCCGCTCTTAGAGAAGTCGCTCGCATCGCCAACACGTTTTGCCCTGGCGAAACACCAATTACTCAACATGGATTCATTTTGAGACAGACGCAGTCTGAGACATAGTAACCGATGTCCATGTGATATGCTAAATTGTGTGGCGGCGTGAGTTGGCTATGTGAAGAAAACCGTTTTATTACGTTTGGCAATGCCTTCGCTGTCTTCCGCTTTATCTTATTAATTCCGAAGTCTGCAGGAGACGTTAAATCAATATAGGGGCAAAGGCATGTCTACGGCGTTAATAGTATAAGAAATGCTTCATGCTGGGATGGGCAAAGCCCTATGTTTTGTCAAGACACCAAAAACGAGGGATGGGAGCGCTTCGACGTGCACAGACTAAGCTGTCGATTTCAGTGTTTTGATCGGCGGGACCTGTTGGTCTCGTAGTCTAAATTCAAGCGACTTGGCTCGGAAGTAAAGGCAGGTTGGATAAGTAAGAGACTCACCTTGATTGCTTCGTTGTAAAGCAATATATGCAATCGGCGTCCTCTTTTGATTAGGTAGGTCTTGGTAGGATAGCTTGGATCTATTAGCGTGGCGAATATAACCAAACAATAAATTTTAATAGAGGTTAGTGTTTTTAAGTCGTGACATTGAATAAATGGTGGTATAGATTTATTTTAGTGGAAGAATCTACGTGGTCACTAGATCTCGGCGAGGTCGCGAAACTTCAGATCGCAAAATTTCTTTAGTCCCATTGAGTATAAAAAGACGGGGACTTATGTCAGCGGGGACATAATTGAGCAGAGTCCTCGCGACCAACTAGAAAGAGATGAGGTTTGGCGGTGGTGAAAGTGCCGAATTCAAGATATAGTATTTGTTTGATGGTCTTACATCCATCATGGCAACTAATCGCATTAATTGTGATTGCAAATAAAACTGCAAATAAAATTTAATATAGAAGACTATACACTACACTTTTTGATTTTGTTTATACAGGCGGAAATATGAGGACGAATTTAAGAACCGTTTTATTCGATTGGCGTAGGACTGGGGAGGGTCGGCTCCGTTTGGTGCGGTTGGGTTAATTGGAACAAAATGCCAAAGGTTGGTTCTAAGACCAACAGAGTAGATGCACTACTCTCGGAGAAGTACTGCCGTCGCGTATGTGTGACGTTGCTTAGTCTCGATATTTCTAGCTTGTCACGTGTTCATTCGACGAGACTTTTTTGCAACAACCCAATGGATTCCTTGCTGCAATATCGGCTCGACTCAACGGTGAAAATTCAAACAACGAAAAGCCTATGTGTGCGGAATTGCCCGATTGGATCAACAACCCACCTCCCCTTATTCGTCCTGTTGCCCCGAGGACTCATGGTTTAAATGGTCAAGTACCACTTGATTTTTCTATAACTTGGCAACGGCACACACCTTCTGCTGCGTCTAGTATGTTATTCTCATTTAATGTGTTAAAATTATCTAAGGTGGCACAGTCGAACTCATATCCACTGAAGAGCCTGATGTACTGCTTATTGTTCTTCAACGACAGCTTAATTCTCTTATCGAGGTATTCCCGTTTTAGTATACTTTCTGAAATTTTACTCGCATTTTAGAAGGAATCAGAAGTTCGTGATTTTATCCTTACTTTGCGTTCTTTGCCCCAATGGAGACGTATATCTCTTATCCTCTTTTCTTCAAGGTGGATAGCGTTTGTTACTTATATATTAATAACCCTTTCTTGTACTTTCTTGTTTTTCTGCAATGTTTTCCACCGTCCCAATCATTTAGCATACATTTCTATTCTTTGAATATGAAGTGTTTTGCCCTTCAAATTTCTTACTGGTATCCAGATTACCATCGACAAAAGACCACTCATTGATGGACTTTATTACCCGTCTTCAACTGGAAGGCCACCTTACCGGTATCCAACAGGCCACAACAGTCCAGAATCTTGCTATTCTCGTATCCAACTATTCGAAAGCCATTTGCCAACGACCTTTCAAGTTCGTTTGACTACTTTTCGTTTTATCGTGTTAAAATGTCTTTTCCCCTTTAGACAGTTCAGACTGGAGACTCGGCACGGCTTCTCCTTTCTTCCCGTCTCTGCAACCGCTGTGGCGGGTGCCGTTCCGGCACCTCGCTTTCCGTCCTCAAAATTGGATGGAGGCAGTCGTATTGACGGCAAGGAGGCGGTGCGCGCTTGGGTGAGACGAACGTGGCTACGTCAGCTCGCTACTTGGCGAGGAATGACCGGAGAAGTGGTTAATGCTGTCGCAGGAGCCTACGCTACTCCAAGAGCATTGTTCAACGCTCTCCGGAGCACTTCCAATCCTGAGGGTAGTTTAATTTTTGGACTTCAAGTGGACTCTTTCTTCACTCTCCTAACGTAGCCTCTGTTATGCAGATGGAGATGGCAACGGAGACACCTTAACACGATTAGCTGAATTGCCGGTTCGTCGCGGGGCGGGCGTGCTTGCAACGGAGACCCGGTTAGGCAAGGCTATGGCTGTGCGTATCGCCAATTTTTTTACTTCTACGGACCCTGACCTTATCGATCCCTGTAAATTGTCTCCCATAAAACCCTGATAAATGCCTCTGCCATCTGGCATTCAAGGGAGAGTTGACTTCTCTATTTGCATTGGTTTAAATGTGTGGGCTGTCCCTCATCACTCATTTCAGTAGTTTTCTTCGACTCTTTGATCGGAACTATTTCCGTTAAAGCCTACGTAGGTGGAGCTCATTAAACTTGAAGCGAAAGACTTGTTTATCATATCTCGGCAGTGTTAAATATGAAACGGTGTGACCGATTGGACGGGATGACAGAGTACCCTATCAGGTGTTAGGGTTAGAGACGCGCCAACGCTTTAAACTAATGTCGTGTCCTTGATTGTATTATCAACAACTCACTAAACCCCGAAAGCGGCCGAACGTAGCGCGAAAACGTTACGCCATAGACGCTACATTCAAAAACGACTTGTTTGCGACATATTAGAGAACGGTAATCAGGTACAGGGGAGGGGGAGGGAAAACCTCAAGCAAACAGTGGATGGCGACCACTAGGTATATTCGAAATGCGTCACTGTAGCCCGGAAGTACAAAAGAAACACTTAAAGTTCGTTTACAGAAATTGGCAGGATTTGGAGATAGTTCCGAGCGTTATAGATATCTTGTCAAAGTCTTAGAATGCGAAAGCGGGGTGGGGAGACCAATGTTACGTCACCTCACCCATATCTTCGATGAAGTCCGAGCTCTCCCTCGCATTTGTTGTACTTCGTTTAGACGCCTTCTTAGCAGCCGTCAATTCGCGGTAATCTGAGATTAAAAGACTAAAGTTGGGGTACCAATTAAATTTAATTTCAATGGAGGGTAGGTATAGAACCGTCTTCCATGACATAACGCTTCTGCGCCTAGTGAAGTTACTCTCCATCAATCCCCATCGACTCTATGTACAGCATGCAGGACTATATTTTTAATCCCCCATAGGGCGTAACTACATAGTTACGAGGTGTTGTGGGAGGAAATACTAACAAAAAACAAGTAAATATGCAGCACTTAAGTCGCAATTCAATAGGTAGGCGTAATTGTGATGAGGAAGGTTTTCTAATTGTCGGGCTCCACAAAATAAGCAATTTAGACATAAAAAAGGACGAAACGAACTTTCAAGGAACTGGAGAAGAGGTGACTCGAAATGTCCGAACTGCATGTCCCGGAGGGCGCCGATGATGTCGGAAGCCGCGAGTGTTTTGCGTTTGCCAGCCTCGCAATGCATACTGGCCATGGAAGTTACACAGAGAACAAACGAGCTCGCTGCCTTACTCAATGCCGAGCGCGCCTCTCGTGAAACCACTAAGGGGGCGTCCTCTGGAAACTGCAATGCAATCACATTTCATGCAATGATCTAAGCCGTCGAACCAATCGTGCGCTTTCCCCCCTTCCCCCTCTTCTATTTCAAGTCGACACATTCGTTAAGTCCCAGTATTCACCCTTCCCTCAACCTAGCGTTTACTCGACGCCTACCCACCAACCACCAAGGCCCTAAAACCGGGCGGGTTTCTCACCTGCTAGGCAAGCGTCCCATGGATCTGTTCTTATCCCATCCGTGGGGTTGATCGTGCATTAATCCAGCCAGATCAGTATTTTATTTAACTAGTTGTCGCGTTTTAACCTTGGAGACATTGTGGTCTCATCCATGTCCCGATTTTGGAGTTCCAGCCCTCTGCCAACTATTTAAACGCCCATTAAGTTCGTCCCCCTTTTCCGAGTCTAGTTACCCAATGCCTCTGATCATCCGATGACTCTCGCACTCATTCGCAAATACATGTGCCAACAAACTCCCCAAGAATTTAGTCTAGGAGGCTTCAGTCGCTAAAATTACTGGGAATTCAAAATAGTAGCAACAGGGCATGAATAGGAAACTGTAACAGTGAAGAAGAAACTCACAGCCTCGCGAACAATTCGCATTATCACGCTATTCGGGAGATAGAGGTCATCAGTCTTTTCGGACATTGAGAACACTACAAAAAGAAAAAATTGAAAAAGATCTGGAAAGAGCTTATTACCCGAAGAGAGGTGAGGACGGAGGAAGGTCAGGATTACAACTCCACACGCTCATCCTCCCCCTAAATCCAGCACTTTGACAGACATTCACGACGAAGGAGTAAGGGGAATAACCTTTATTTATTCACTGATCACACCACTGACACCATCAAAAAACTAAAGTAGGAATGAGCGGATGAAAGCCATCGAAGTATCAGTATTAAGGTAGAGCGGTCAGGCACGACGAAAGAAGTAAAGATACGCATGTTGAAAGGGTGGTGACACGCTACGGTAGACCTTCTCGTCGTTGAAAATAACCCATTCTTCTTCATCCTGGTGTTCGTCATCGTCGCTGAGGTATGGTGTTGGAGGGCAGGGAGGAACGAGACCGGGGATGCCCTGACCGAGTGCCGAGCGCTTTATGTGACATACGTAGTGTCCTGCCTGTAGTGAAAAATTATGAGTAAGAAGTTGGTTGTATAGCTCCGTCCATTCATTCGTTCACTCATAACCGTTTCAAACTACCTGCGATCTAAGTTTAAAAGGCAAGGTAACTCACAACAGTAGATTCGCCCATGTGACTGATGAAGGCTATAAGCTCGTAACGACTTGGATCGCCATTGGAGACGGCGTCCTCGGTGCTGACTACCTCCGCATTACTCTGCTGCGCCTGTTTAGTTTGCATCAGCAACCCCTCCGGATCGGAAAAAGCCAGGTTAATTGCAGCCTCAACGTTGTTTTTACATTCCTCCAGAGCCCTCCGTGCCTACATATTGGGTTGGGGACGAATATGAACACTGAGTGTGATTTCACCAACGGAATATAGTGGTGCTGCCCTACTGCGAAGTAAATAAGAACACGGTACGAAGAACTTACAAGTTTCTCACTAATACCCATTTCGAGCAATGTGGCAAGAGCACCAGTGTCAACGGTCACGCCAATATTTGCGGGAGAAGCACAAATTGAACTGGATATAGGTTCGTTAAAGTCAAAATCGTCTATATGCTCCATCAACCAATTGGATGCCACCTCCAGATTCGAGTCAGTCGCTAGGCAAGCACGTAGGCAAGCGTTACGAGTGAAGCCCATGGTAAGTAGCTGTTCCACCACACTCTCATTGGGCGTTGTTGGGGGCCTGTGGGGCTGAGCTTCAGTGACGCCATCTTACAAAATAAGAATAAGGATAGATACCGAATTTGTGAGGTCGCAAGTCGATGATAGCAATGTTTAAAGGGTAAGCTCAAGGCGAATCCAAGACACCCCAAATATCTCATCGCTCTCACCGGACATAGCCACCTCGCCAGGCTGCAGACCACCAGGGGCACGAAGGGCGGAGAGGTCCAATCGCCACTCACGTCGTGGGCCCTCAGGATTTGGGGATTTCGTATCAAGTTGAATAGCTACATCCAACTTGCGAAGGATCCAATTCTCACCCACGGTGAATTTGAGCATCTGCACACAGAGAATGTCAGGGAAAGTGGTTAGACGAGAGGAGCGAAGCGCCGTTGTCCGCTGACCTGGTGGATCAGTTGCCGGGGACACGAAGTCGCGCACAATTTCTTGGGCCGCCCAACTCGAGAGACAAGCCTATTTTGAGTAAAACCGAGAATCATGGCGCAAATATTATCCGCACCAACGATCCAATGAGAGTGAACTTACGTCCATATCTACTTTCAGGTACACCGGATCCTCCGTGAAGATTCTATTGGCCTCTTTCGCTTCGCGCTTGCGCTTTTCATAAGCGACGACCTCTGCTTTGTTAGTCGCCGCCTCAAGCGGGATTGGTAGACAAAGAATTCTTTCCATACGCTCCTTATATTGAACCTGTGATGTCAAGGATGAGGGAGAAAAAAACAGAATTTAGCGGTTCTGGAGTAACTCGGTTCAGGAAGAGTTAAAGTAAAGAATGAATGTGAAAATGCGGAGTGATGACTAAAGTTAAAGACCAAATGTGGTTGATGGACAAGAAAAAGGATAGACAATGGCTCGGCAGAGAGAAACAGTAATGGATTTCAGCAGGTAAGAATAAGCACAAATGTAACAACCTTGCCAGTCGTTCCACATTGAATACGGTCTTCCACAGTAAAAGTGAGGTGGGGCAGAGGGGACGGACCATTAATTGTTTTTTCATACACCTCGCGCTCTACCAGCTCAAAGAGGTGAGCAAAGAACTCCTGCACATCCTGTTGGCGCTTAGTCGCGAACTCCGCGTTCTTACGACCCAACATGTGTCGAAACATGCGTGGACGGATGCCTGCGGTTGAAAATAATGCAGAAAGTTAGACTTTAAAATACGTCGTGTTTAAATGAGAAAAGGACGGAGAAGTGAGTATTGAGGAATCATGATAAAAGGAAAAAACCGGATATTAGGGGATGAGTACAAAAGTACTGAAGCTCGATTGAGTGAAAAGATAAATCCAAGTGTAGGGGCGGCAATGAAAGGAAAGACAGTTGGAACGATCGAACGAGTATGGATTGCAATTGGTTAGGAAGAGATGAAAGCTGTAAGATTAACAGGTAACTCACCAGGTTGTCTAGGCACCAGATCTCCCCCCTTAAACTCTGCAATCTTCGGAGGGGGGGGAAGGAGTAAATGCCGGAGCAAAGAGCCTGACCTACTTTACTCAGCTGTAAACCGAAGGATTCGACAGCAGTAATGGCGCTTCCACCGCATGCCACAGAGTCCATCATTGATTCTACGAATGCCGGAAGAGCGAGAGCGTACCGTTTGCGGAAAGGTTCGAGAGCGAAAAGAACCTGTGTGGCAGGGAGAGGAGAAGTGAATATCAATTAGTCCGGTGGTTAATTATAAAAGAGATGTATTCTTAACATTCTCATTATCGTCTGATGGAAAACGGAGGTCATTCAAACCAGATCCAAGAGGAAGTATAAGCTTCAACGACGTCAAATTCCTACCTGGATGGCTGAGTTTATATAGCATGTGTTGCCAAGGTTGGTGATTCCTGTGAGGCCAGGACCATAGAGAGGCGTGAGAGCATGATCAGCCTCCTGAAGAGTCAGCCACTCCCCTAACCGCTCATTAGCCTCCACCTCGAGCTCCATTACGGTGCGATCAGTCTTGCGTTGACACTGCATATCAATGCCGAAGTGGGCAAGGTGCTGCGCTAACAGCGGATCGGTCACCATATCATCCTCGGCATAGGAGAAAACCTCAGCGCCCTAGAAGTAGAGTACAGAATTACCTCCAGTGATATCATTTAACCATTTCTTCATTCATTTATAGTAGTACTTGTGAAACCTATTCAAATTAGAACTTAATGTCCTCTTTTTATACTACTTCCTACAGTCACCCCTCAACCAAACAACAGTCCTGTGCTCACACCTTGTGCATTCGAAAGTTGTCATAATTACGTTACAAATTTTATGGGCAAGAATCTAAGAGCTTACATTAGGTGTAATTGTGCCCAGTTTCACAACCAATGGGTAGCCAGTCCTCTCGTAATGTTCGACAGCATGATTATTGCCACCCGAACCGTCCCAGAACCGTCGACCACAGGAGACCGTCCCATCAGTGAGGTTCATCCATAAATTTGTGGTCAGCTCGCATTTGTGGCACTTGAGACCGCTTTAAAAAGAAATTAAAAAAAAAACAGAATAAAGGGAATATACGGACAAAAAGGAAAAGAAGTGCCTTACGTCTGAGTTTGTGATGTAGCAAATGAAATCGGATATAGATATCTCAAAGGAACATTTCCCAAAAAAGATAAGACTTTCTGATAATATAGGCCCAAAAATAGTGAATCATGAAAAGATCCAAATGTTACTATTGGCCACTACCCTAATACAAAAGTTCTAGCTGATGTGGACCGTATCACTAAATTGTAGAGTGAAAAAAAATGAACATGAACGTCGAATGAAAAATAAAATCGCCTCACGACTTTAATGAAGTGGCTATTATAAACTGAGCAACAGTGAGATTCCTAATGTCACAGTTAATGACTCCATCAACCTCCATAAGAGGGAACTAAAATTTGTAGAATTGTATAAATGTAAGGCCAACTTTATTTGCAAACGATGAGGACCCATTTAGGTCGGACAACGTAAGTTAAGAGGCAACAATTCCAATGATAATAGAAGTGGGATTTCAAGACCCTTACGGATATCAACAGTAAAAAGGTATAGAAATTAATGACCAAAAAGGGAACGATCGCAAAATTATCTGCCAAGTAAATAGGTTTTATTGGTTTAACGATAACTACGAAAGAAATTTCACCAACCACAATAGCCAGAAAAATAAATATGAAAATGGAATTTTTCGTGCAGCTCCGTAAACGATCCTGCTTGGTGTTGAAAAATCAAATAAAATTACGTCAGTTTAACCATAAATTGACTATCCGACGTCTATATAGAATTTAAAGCAAACGTTCGTAAAACAATACACACATATATATAATGCCCCAGATTAAAAGACGAGTTCAAACATACGTAGGCGGTACAATGACTCCAGTGTCCAACTGAGCCAAGTCATGAGCATATTTGGAAACAGGGCAGGCATTCTCGGCCTCCCAGGCAGCAGCAGCATCAGAGCGTTCAGCCAGAAGAATAGCCGAGTGGCAGCGCTGCACGGCGTTAATAGCGGATGCAACTTTGGTAGAAAGGCCGAGATCATTCAAATGGGACAGGTCTGTGTCGGCAGAGTTGTTCGGAGGGCTGGGAATTTTCAGGGAGTTAGTACCGGGGATACGGCAAAGGCACCATTCTTCCCTGACAGTGTACCTATCTTGGGGCAATTCAAAACCGCCCGGCAAGCCCAGCGCTAGTTTTTTTGGTTGAGCAGGTTCAACCACTTCTTGAGGATCTAAGTAATTCGAGGAAGAAGATTAAAGAAATAACCAGGGCAGAAAAAAATAGGTGGCGCATATGCAAAACGTGATAAAAATGCACCTTTAGCTTTAAATATCTTAACAATCTTGTATTGCAGGAACAGTGAATTGCCGGTTCTTTTAGCAAAATCATCAACAATTTTATAACCGACTCCTAAGAAGGTACGGAGGCATATAAAAAGCCCGTTCTCATCATCTGGGGCCGCGAATGAAAAAACACACTCGTCTTTGAATACTTTATCTGCTTTGGTTGGTATGGACACTAGAGAATCGATGTTAGAAAAATCCATTCCCCGATACGACCTGAGCCCACAATGACGCCGGCACCGCGAGCAAATTGACCTTCGAAAGTAGTGTCAATATTTGCGTTACGGTCGGTACAAAGTGTCAGATTCCTCGAACATTTTCTGCAAACATCACTTTTTGTACCTGATAAAATGCAATTTCCGGCAGCAAGTAAGATTTTTCTTGAGAATTTATGATATAATTTTTGTGAATATTTTATTGCCTTATTTCTACTGTTACCACATTTTCACGCCCTGTCAAAAGCCCTTGCTTGTAACTCACCTTTCACAACCATTGTTTTTGCTTATGTTACTGCGTTGCCTAATGCATCAAGCAAATTCTTTTCAACAATGACGGAAGGAAGCGGCCTTTATCACAGGTCTCACATGTTGAGGATCTTCAAAGGAAAGCAATGCCCACCTATGGTGAAACATACTTTCACCCCATTGTAAGCACAAATCCTAAAAGTCTCCCGGGTGTGTCCTCGGTGCAGATAATAAACCTCCCGATTCCTATGCAATTCTTTGACATTTTTTAAAGGCCTTACTAACGCCCGTGGATAAGTGTTATCTTGCTATTGAATCGACTCTAATTTAGTGGCGAAATGCCGCAAAACACTCTAATCGAACAATCTTAAAATTAATCGTCCTGTCGCCTTCGCCTTATCCACAAACGCGCCTAGACTAAACTGCTCAATCCCAGTCAAACTAACACAACTCGTAAGTCCTTTCTGTCCTCTCACCCCGTCCCCAAAATTAGGATAAGCACCGAACTTGCAGCGCCACAGACCGACAGGCTTAGCCACCTCCGCGCCTGCCCCCGCTCCCCAAAATTCCGTGTCGTAATTATGGCCATCCCTTACCCCTGCCCATATCCGGTCAAGTCTTAATGCTAGCATCAATATTAAGTCATCTAGGCTTATTGGACTACATTCGCGATAGCACAAAAGGCCATCATTCTAGTTAAACAAAAGACCCACCCTCCACCGTTAGTCAATTAAAGCAGTCGAGACACTACGGTGACCGTAATACGTGCACTGATTAACATCTGGCTAGCTCAGTGAGAACTATTTACACCTCATGAGTCGCGATACAAACACCAAGCTAACTAGCATTCACATGCGTTGGTCACTGACATCAGTTTTTCGCTAAATTAGCCTAACCACCCCACCTACCGATAATAACGAAAATATGGGTTAACCAATAAGGTTTCTGAGTTTAAAGGATCAGGTCCGACGTCAGAAAACAAGCCTAGGCTGTAGAAAAGTCCTCGGAAAAATTGCGACCACGCTATATCACTTACCACCGCAATGAGCGCATTTTAAACATGCAATGGAAAACCGTAATTTCGTCAATCTACCCCTATGAGAAAGTGCTGAGTCATCTTGTCACGGTGCGAAAGAGTAACACGCTGTTGCGCGAAAGCTTCACTTGGTATGGATTATATGATGCATTATCGATATTGCACCCTTTAACTCGACCCTCGCCCCAGCACCCCCTCTCTCCAAACTTCCATCTTCACAAAATTAGTTGTAACTGTACTAATTGAATGAAGTCATGGAAAAGGTGGAAGTGAAGGAAAACAAGGAGGAATTTTCGATAATCTCGGTTGTTAGGAGGGTGTCTGATCTAGGCCTGTTGCCGTTAATTCGCCTGCCCAAGATTGAGAAGGATCGGCCTTCGGTAATTTCAAGATTACCTTGCTCTTGAGAATCTAAAAAGAACGGAGTAGTCAATCTACCCCAAACCACACTCAGATCTATGATAAGTGCAGTCCTTAATGCGCCCTCAGAACACCGATGAGCTTCGTTTTGCTTCTACCAAAAGCATAGGGGCTAAGGTCCAAAAACATTGAGAATAACGCTCAGCGATGTGACGAGAACTCAGAGCTAAACTAGCTTACTTATTAACAAATAGCAATGAAAATAAGGTTAGATTTTGGGTAAAGAAATAGCAGAAGGTTTAAAGGAAAGACATACTTCATACTTGGCATCTTGAGGGACAATCTGACCGGGAAACTGTTGACAACTATACTTCAACTCCTCTGAACTATTTGCAATTTTGCATTCCAAGTCTAAGGACCTTTAAGAAAGCAGTGAAATAATCAGTCGATGAGGAATTTCAAAAATGTAAACGCGAATGTTGCTAAGATAAGGTAAAGAGCATATAAAAATAGGCAGACAAAATTCACCAATCCGAAAGGCGGATAACAAGATCAGCGTTAGGGAGACAACGAGTGATAACAAATGTTTTCGAATCGCCGCTACCAGACTGTAAAAATTTGCCCTTGATGCAATTGGCACCGAAGAATCGAAAGGGGACAGTTAATCCAGGAATTAAAAAGACAACTTGAACTGGATTGCCGTCATTAGCTGTAACCGTGATCATTTCCACCTTGAAGACAAGAAAAACAGAAGATAGGTTAACGTGGGCCAGGTTACAACAATTAGAGCTAGTAAAAAATTTAGTAGAATGACATTAGCTACTCCAGAAACCATCAAGAAAATAAGTTAGGGCAAATAATACGAAATAATTTCTTACAAATTTTGCGGCAATAAGCAATTGTTTCAATATTAATTCAGACGTCAAGATAAATCAATCATGGGCAAACTTAAATAAGCATGAATAGAATTATCTAAGTCTAGCAATAATTCCCCCCGGAGCCGCGATCATCACTGCAAATATGCTTCGAAAACTATAGGCTATAACAGCCTTTAAATGCAACGAATTTCAAGAAGCAGTGATAAGACTGCTTTGGAAAGAACTTCATCAGTGACATCTGGTCACTATGCGCAATAAAAATTAAGTCGTGTACCAATACTTTTTCCTCACGCAAGATACAGACCACACGTTCACTACAACAAACAAGCTAAAGATAAAAAAATTTGTTGTTACGAATAGCCCAAAGAATATTTTCGTCTGAGAACCAATGTTTAATTAGCCACAACTTGTTTATATATGTTAGTGGAGCATACTTATAAAAGCTATTACGACAAAGTACTTGTTAGGGCATTAAAGGAGGAACAAACTTAAATGTTCCCAAAAGAAGAAGATTAAATTGTTATTTCAAATCAAAAAAGTAATCAGTGTCGTAAATTGCGGAAAACATCGACTTCATGTATTTCCATGCTATATGGAATGTGAATAAAAAAATATTACACTTCGAAGCGAGGCATGATAGAGGTCACAAAAGGTTATCAGCCAGGAAGTCGAAATAGAATGCAGTTAATTAAGTAATACATCGCGAAATGGTATGTTCAATACCAATTAAATTGAAAAGCAGATAACCCGACTAAAATAAACGGAGCAACGTACTCCCGCACCTCACCGACCAGGGGAAAACGGCGGGGCCAAATACCTACACGATTGTATGAAGAGCTACCCCGAGCAAGCTGACCTTAGAGAGCTCTTTATCGGTTATAACGAAAGAAATATTTGGCCGTTTATCCGCGCACAATGAGACGAGCGAAAAATGAAATACTTGCATGAGCATCACGAGTTATATTTAAGACGACATTATTGAAATAGTAGTCAATGTGTTCTTACCGTACTTTGCTCAAGGAGCCGATTGGTGGATTTGCACTATTTTTCCTATTCGGTTGTGCTAGGGGTTAATACGGCCTGCGTTATCAATATATGGCGAAAAATATGAAATGACTGACACACTACAAAGTTGAATTTGCTACATGATCGTGAACCTACGTACAAATTACGGGATTTTATGAGATTTTAACCTAGGAAAATAGACGTCGAACAACAAAAGCCATATAAAATCGCCTCAAAACATTGATCTTACAAATGGAAAGGAAGGATGCGACTCGAAATATTTTAGCTTATTTGATTTCGTACCCGTGCATCGCCCATTTCGATCAGATATGTACCGCAACAAATTTTTCGTCAAGGATCTTAATTATGTTTTCATGAGAAAAGTTGATTTCCTTGTACACCATCACTTCCTAATTATGAACTCCACTGGAGCATCATTTCGTTTCCTCCTCCCAACTGGAAACGATCTTATTTTATATGACTTTTAGAATTTATTTAACTGTGATATAACTTTAGATGCGACCCACATTTAGCCTTACTTATCCTCACACCTAACTGTTGGGGCGGATACAAATCACAAATAAGGCGTCATCGCCATTTAACCTATCCAGTACGGGACGGTACGGTGATTGCGTAAATTGAGATATTCGCAATGGGTAGTTTTGAACCCGTTTGTCACGATCCCCAGATCTTGAAGCTTGAATTGGATTTGCAGCACGGAATCCATTAATATATTTTGTCTAAACATGTGCTGAAAATGTTTTGTTTTTCTTGCCACACTTCTAACCATTTCCAAAGTCTTTGCGTCTTTCGTAAGTTTTTTTTTGTCTTTATTCATTAATCTTTTGTTGTTGATGCAGTTTTAACTTAAGGCACATTTGTACAATCTATTCCTTTTAGTGAGCTAGGTATTTGTCTGCATATTCCACGTAATATGCTGCGTCCTTCAAACCCTTCAGGAATGTTTTAATGCTCTTTGTCTATCCCGCGTCGTAAACATCGCTTCGCAGTAAATTATGTCGGTCGGCCTCTTTTAAACACCGACACTCTTTTAGTTCTCAATTTCTTCGCGTTCGATAGAACGCCATTCCTCCAATATCATCGTTACACAAAGCTCGGAGCCGCGCTCAACAATAATGATTGAATTTTCGTCGTACGTTTCGTTGGCTGCCTCAAACCCTACATTCCTTTAAATGTTTGTATAAACCTTCTCGATCTCACCTTCGATCACCACATAGGTTTACTTATCTTCTACACCTTCAATAGTGACCTTAAATAATTTCTTTTGTAAACATTGCCGGATACAAACCTACAGGAGAAGAATTAATAATTGCACCTGGCTATGCACTTTTTGTATTCGCCCTCGTTGCCCTCCTAATGTCCTTCTTTCATCAGGACTTACTGTCGAAAACTCGGTCATTCAATTTTGGGTAGCGAGAAGCTTTTTATCACATCTTATCACCTCCGAAGAACAATCCTTATAAAGGCTCTACTCCATCGCATTCCTCTTGGTAAACATTTAAAACTGTAGGCTTTAAAAATAGCATACATCGACTACATATCTTAATTTTTTAGGTTTTTTGCCTTGCTTCGCACATTGGGAAATCCCGAACGCGGTTTTGTAAATGCTGTTGAAATGTCGGTTTTGCTGTCTCAGTCATTCAGGTCTCTATTGCTTGATCCTACATTTACTTTGTATGGTATGCATATGGTAAATGGACTGGTCATCCTGGAATGCAAGCAATGCAGAAAATCGTCCTCACCATTTCTTCCACTCCTCTTTCGTCCTCTTCACTATGCAATGCAGATGAATTAGAATTTCTTCGCAGGCATGCCTGGTAAGATGAAGATTCGTTCGTCCTTTAACTGTCTAGTTTACTAATTTCATTTCACTCTACTGTTATCGCAATTCAAAAGATGCAATTCAAAGATGCAAAATCCTTATATTAGGGACGTACTCTTTTTCTCCTTAGCCCAGAAGGGCTGGCCTCCAGCATCGATAAGGAATTTCGTCGATTGGAAAAGTTTGTTGCTTTTGCTGGTCACGGTCTCACCTCTTCATGGCCAGGTCGTCGGATTGTTGTAACCCCATCGTGGATCCTCTTCTCCCACCGCACAACTTTTTACCAATTTGCCAGTTTACAGGCCGGTTGAATGCTGTTGTAGTAGGAACCAGGTGCATCAAAAGTCAGACTGCATCAGTGGAAGAGAGGCAAGCGCATGATAACCCTATGCTAAGCGATGTTAGTGGTGTTTTTATGGCAACTATTCGAATTGCTGATATGGAAAATGGGGTTTGTCTCCTCTCTTTTGAGTATGTATTAATCCTACTTCGCTACCCTTTCTGTTAAACTAATTACAATATTGTATTTGTCGTTGCAGTAATAAGGTTGTTTAATTCTTTTTTCTCGCGAAATTTCTTTTTTTCCTTTGTTATCCCGTAGCGATTTGTTTACCCTTTCATTTGTATTGCCGCCATTTTAACATTTGGACAATTCCCTTTAGCCCTATTTTCGTGAACTAAGTCGTGCCCAGTTTTTGGCCTGTTTGCTTGATTCGAAGCAAGGTTCCCTCAAAACCGTTATTTTTTTCAGCCTTCCAGCTACTGAACTAGAGAATTTATGCCTATACTTACGTTGTCCACTTGTCTATGCTCAGGGAGTTTCTCTGGAACCGAGCATAATCCAACATTTTCTTACCGTATTCTCTGCGACTGTCCATGAAAATGATCTCATCGACTGTCCATCACGGTAGATTGCGCCGGTGGATAGGATTAATGTTTAAATTTGTCTGACTTTATCTGAGTAGAGTGTGTTGGTTGCCATTCTTTATTTCTTTATCATGCGCAATGACAATTTAACCTCACTTTGTATTTGCGTTCTTTATTGACAGGAGTTCGGAAGGTGTATCGGTTGTCTTAGCAACCGAATTAATATTGCAATACGTCGTAGATGCGCAACTGAATGTGGGTCCTGCCTTTGTCGCCCAATGTGGTGCGAGACATGTGTGGGTCGGTGGTTTGCTTCGCGACTGACAATCTCACATACCGACTTCTGATTGGCTGGTTTCTCACGTCCCCTGTCCCACACGCCGCAGTCTCTTCTGTGTTCGAGATATGCTCCCCCTGAAGCAGACTTAAGCCTGATTCTATTTAACTACTTAGAGTACAGAAATGCTATATTACCTTCCACATTACTTTAACACGTTTTTTGGACTAGTAAAGACGAGAAGAAATTCCGTCTTGTCAGAAGCATTTACCATCACCGAATCTGCCTTACTAATGCGGGCGTTTTCTGAGGGTCTTCCCGTATACTACGTTTTTTATTGTTAGGCCATTCCGGTTTTATTGTTATTGCATTTTGCTTTAGCCGATATGTAATAAAAGCTTCTTTTCTGACTTGTGTACTGCTTTTTGCTATCTCGGCGATTTGCGGTGGGAATTTGTAGGACAACTACTTGTAATCTAAAATAAACGTTTTAGAACGGAGTACTTGTTAATTTGTAAATTCGCTCATGGGATCGCAGTCAAGTGTGCTTGAAGGCTCAATTTTGGGCCCTCCGGAGATTGGTCTGGGTGAGTCAGGGGAATTCTACTCCCATCTTCAATTTTTTTTCCGTTGAAATTGTTTAGTGCGGTGCTGGAAGTTGTCTATAATGGTCTTTTTTCTGTGCGTGTAATGCTGATTTAACAAATTAGATTCCTTTGTACTTTTTTGCTTATTTCCTAATTTTACGATCCAGGCGATAGAAATTCCTCAATGAATTCATTATCCTTAACTGTTCTGCCTCGTTCCCTGAGTTATCGGGCGATTCCGCAACTCTCACATTCCATTACGACAAAAATTTCGCG
The DNA here is from genome assembly GCA_017562135.1 of Dipylidium caninum. Lineage (NCBI taxonomy): Eukaryota > Metazoa > Platyhelminthes > Cestoda > Cyclophyllidea > Dipylidiidae > Dipylidium > Dipylidium caninum. The sequence continues at coordinate 170,469 of QEYB01000999.1, forward strand.
CTGATGGTTACCGTAGACGCCAGCGCCCCCTCTCCTGTGTGCTCCCCGATCCATGTATTGCGGTACCACTTCGAAGAAGTGACGCCAATTCCCTCGGACAGATTGTGGTCGTGTCAGAGGCCCCGCCTAACCTCTTTCGGTCTTCCTCCACTCCAAAAATGTCTGGTGTTTTGGGTAGATGGCGAGAGGATCCACAGTGGGAAATCCACCAGTTGCAGCACCGAGTGCCGCTGTTTGAGCCTTTGGACAGGTGGAAGGAACTTGAGGGCTGCGATCCTACTCCGGTTTGATTTTATTTCAGCATCTTCTCTCTGTCCAGTGCCTCACGATTGTTAACAATCCAATTTATTTCTTTTATTTTCAGCTTGCTGAAATGGTGGAACTATACAAGCGTCACTACGCGACAATAGCAGAGATTTTGGTGCGTAAGCAGGATGAAATTCTTCAGTTTGAACAAGAGGTGGGCCTAAATCATCGAGCTGTTATCTATTCTGTACCACCAAGGCGGTAATAACACTCGTCTCTGTGACTAGGTGGAGCATGATTACAACTGTGCCGTTGAATCAATGCGTATTCGCCAAAGCAGCGATGAATTTCAGACTTCCTTCTCTCCCCTCGACCCCAAAAACACGGTAACCGCTGACGTTAACCAGATGAAGCAAATATTTAGTGGCGTCACAGAGTTGCACGATCGATTTACGGCCTGCAGCTACTTGATTGATGAATTGACACATCAAGCGCAAGAATTGAGCCAAATCGTGCCTTTAGGTCTTTCCCATGATAACTAGTCTATCTCTTGTTTCCCTTGTACATCGATGTCAGTTTGAACGCTTCGTCTTTTCTTACCAGTGCACGTAATTATACGACTTCCCATAGTTCTCTCCTCTTTTGCTTATGGGTTCCTACCACGAGGGGAATACGACAACATAATTTTAGCATACCACCTGCTTACGGATATGTCAATTGATAGCCATTACGGAGTACTTTTAGCTCGTCCTGATTTGACTTGAACAGTTCTCACGCCGATCGCAATCATATTTCCTCTTCAGCCTCGTAAGCGACGCCTTGACATCGAGGGCGATGTCTATTTGCCTGATCGTGTAGTACTCCACCTACAACCGATCTTTGAGTGGTAATCTTGCGCCTATTTAAGGCGACTTCATCTCATCACCTTTCACGTCGTCAAAGGGTGTGTTCTCCCCGGACTCTGTGATAAACTCGTGTGGTTGTGGTTACGCCTAATTGGTTAGTCACATTTGGTGAGCAAATAAATGAGGCGTAGAGGAAAGAGGCAATTAGTCTTGAAAAGCCGCTTTTACCATTGGGCACTTCTCGACATGTTAGTAACATTCATGTCCCTTCTTATCTTACCTCTCTCGTCTTCCGCCCCTCCCACCCGTACTTATCTCGATTTTAACTGAAGTTGTATGTGTACGTGCCCATTTTGTGATTTATCAGCTCCTCCGCATTTATTTGTCTCTTCCATCTACTAACTAATTTTATGACACCCTTTTTCTCGCTTTACGACTACTAGAAAGGTTGAAGATTGCAAGTGGCAACAGGTTCTTGTTCTCCTTTGCTTTCACTACATCTGTCTCCACCTTTCCGTTTGTCCTTCAACTAGATGCAGCATGCCAACTGAGCACTCCCGCTTCTTGCCTCTCGCAAATCAGTTTTTTCACTGGTCTCTACGACGACCTAGTGGGGGAATACTCAACATTCTCTTCATGCCCACTGAGGCGCGAGAACTTCAGATGAACCCAATGGCGATTAGGGCATCGTTCAATTTCTTTCACTTTGTCCTCTTCAACACGACTACTGACCTGCCTGCTCTAGGGGTGATACCCGAGGGTCATCTACACCTCCATGGGGTTCGCGCCGACCCAAATCGTGAAGGCATAATAATTTGGCCTCCCATAATTATCTTCGCGTTGACTTCAACCCTGCTGACGGTTTTTGGATGTTGTTTCCGTTGTTACAAGTTGAGCGATTCAAAGTTGGTGAGTTTTTTAGCATTGTCCAACGAGCATCCACTTTTCCACACTTCCTTCGTCCCTCTCTGCCTCTGCCATTTCGTAGTAGGATCTGATTTAGTACGATATGGTAGCCTTTAAGGTAGTGGAAGTCATACCGAAGAAGAGATCGTGGTTGGGGACAAAGAAAATCCTACCCCATTTGCGAAAGCTTGATGAAGTGGCAGAGATACAGAACCGTTGAACATTCTTCTATGTTTTGATACTTTGTTTCCAACTGTCGACCTCTTTTGGGCCAGTCTGGGCTCCCTTCTGCTGAAATGACTAGACTTGTCAAAGTCCGCAAAACGCTCGATGGAAATTTGGGGCCGTAAATTGTAGCGACACCTAGTGCTCATCTAATTCTACCTGTTCGGTGGGTGGGTGGATGATGGGATACCTCGAACGACAAGATTTGTATTACTTTCAGGCACTTGAGTCACGCCGTGAATCTCGACACTATTTTACCCTGAGGCGCCCTTTCTCACTGCATGCATGCATTGGTACTCGTAACATCTTCGGATAACTACCCTCTTCTGATGTAGAAATCCGAGATCCTTGTCCTCTGCCTCTTGACCACTGACAGCAGATACCAGGGATTCTCTATCGATAACGCATCTTCTTTCATTCAGAATTAGGAATATCGTTGCATTCACTGACATGTACCCACCTAAATCTACCTCTTAATCTTTTACCTACGCTCCTCACCTTTAAGTCTTAAATGCGTTTTTCACTCGCCAACTCAAATAACGCGGCGTCATCTCGTTCGTTGAGTTATTCTGGCGCCATGACGTTGATGAGGAGTTGGAGCCCTCGTTTTTGTGATGCAACAGCGCGATGTGTTTTTTTTTAGATCCCACTACTAGCAAGTGTGAAGTCAAAAAGGCGTTCGAAAATTTGCTTACACATTGCGGAAATCCTTCTCTTCATCGAATGCGTCATTCTCGTCTTGGCTACGCTTGCCTTCCTCGCATTTAACTTCGACGAGTCGAATGGAATAATTTCACTCTTTGATGACACGTATGGAGAAAGTGGCACGTTGATTGGTTCTCTAAATTCCATTGCGTTGGTCTGCGGGATTTCCTCGTCTCCGGGCTTGTCACCGGTCGGCAAATCTTGAATGAGGCATTCGAAGAATTGGAGAGAGCCCTCATCGTAAGTCGCCTTAATATCGGCCGGTCGAGGACTGAGAAATCAATGATGGTTTGATGCACTGAGTCAAAATGGTTGCAATATTGTGTTTCGTAGAAAGAGAAACGCTATCCAAAGGGGGCTTGGTGACAAACATCTCCGTTTTCATTGGCAATTTTGACACTTATTACCAAGTTGACAGTTTTGAAATGATGGAGAAGTGAACTCGGTTAATTGTTTTTCAAAGTAATTTTAAAATTAAAAGTCAATCCTAAGACATAATTTGTCAAACGAGTGGCTAGGTGATGGATGGAGGCTGACTCAACCTCATCAAGACGAGGCTTTAACTTTTCAGGTCAACCTCCAAAATCACTCGAGCCTCATAATTGACGCAGTATATCGGCGGTTTCGACTCCAGGAACTCTTGACCATTCAAGCCGAGATCGGTCGTCTCATCGATCTTCAGGTTGCCATTACCAAGTCACTGTGCGATGAACTAGCTGATGGAATGCAAGCAGTCGCCAATTTTGTGGTAAATTTGACTAATACTGAAGAAAATCTCCTTCGGGTGTTGAAAAAGGATTGCAGTTACGTGGAACAGTGCACTGAGTTAATTGTACGTGCCCTTTTAACGTGTTGGTCCTTCAAAAGATTTTACATAGGCGACGTTGATTTAATCAAATTCTCTATCTTACTTCACGTCTAGATGTACCTTGACACCTCGGCACGTCAATTAACTCAACTTCCTCACCCACATAAAATGTGGATGCAGATACTCGACGCGATGAAAGCTTTTAGAGATCAGTTCGAAGTGTGGAACCTTCATGTGCGCAGGTTCAATCAGTCTCTTGTACAGGCTCGAAGTCGCCTTTCCGATAAGCCACTCAGTTCCGCTGTCAGTTTGACCCTCTCCGTGGATGCGGTCTGGCGGCAAATGAAGACGCTGGCGCACTCCCTTCCTCGGGTCCTTTACGAAGTCGAGGAGAAAAAAACGACAGTGTGGAGTAGAACGGCGAAAACCTTTGTTAGGTCGATTTTCAGCTCTGTTGGCGGCCTATTCGTTCTCCTTCTTCTCCCTCTGTGCTTCTTCGTAGGGGCGTACCTTCTAACTGCGGTGCGAGAACGAATCTCGGGAAAACTGAGTACGTCTGAGTACTAGACGCTTGACATTCGTGTTTGCCATGACGCTCAATTTTACATTATACCCTTCCTGACGAGTTTCGGAACATCCATAGCCACATGACTGGGGACAAGTCGTTTGTGCACCCTTCTTGGAAAAGTTAATCCAAAGCGGTAACTCTCACTTGCCCACACTCACTTTGGACTCCCTGTTCTTAGGACGACCGAGGGAGATCAAGTTCACATGTCGCTCTAGCGTCGTTTATCTCCTCGTTTTGCTCCTCATCGTCACCCTCGTAACAACCGTTCTGGTCATCTGCGCCACCTTTGGGAGTTCATTTTTCTTCGCTGAGGGCTGTGCATACTTACAGAGGGAGGAGGACTTGGTTATTTTTGATCTCGTACTTAATGCCTACTTGCGGGGTGTCTGGACGAGGGTCCGAGGTCAAACGCTCTTTGGGTTACGGCCTCCTCACCACCTGATCAATGCTATTCTACGTGAATGTCCAAACAAAGAAGTTGGGCTCTACGCATTGATTGGCTGGAAGAACTTCCCTGGTGCGTCTACCATTCTTCTCAGCACAACTGTTCAAAGAGCTCTTCAACACAGAAGGAGGTGAGTATTATGGTCATGCTGTCTGGACCTCTCACAAATGTTACTCCTCGGCTAATAAGTAGCAATATCATGTGAATTTGCTTTAACAAATTTTAGTAGGTTTGCTAATGTTCAGCTTGTGAGGCGCGATACTTTAAGTCGCAATTTTGTGTATCTCTTGTCCCTATCTTTCCGTTTACTTTAGGGCTCTGATGGAGATTCTTCTGGAGTTGAATCGTGGATTGTCTAGTGAATGGGAGCTATCAGATTTAAACAAAACTTTACGTCATCTCTCCGCGAAACATAACCTTGGTGTAGTATGTTATCCTTCATCTTCTTTAGTTAACATTTGATAAGAAAATATTCGTTGTTTCCCAATTGGCTGAAGCAAATAAGTTAAGTAGTAAATTGTCTTGGGAAATGAGAACCTCCTGGGTTAGGTTTCGATACCACTTTAGGGACTTGCTGATGGTCAACTCGTTGCTGTTAGAAAGGTGCAATTCGTTATACCTGGTCATCTGACGAAGGGATGTTTGTGTCTCAAGTTGAAACCTGTCAATTTTTTGCGGAAAAGTTGGCTTATTTTCTCGGGCAGGGGGAGAAACTCCACCCAAATGCATTTGCTGCCGACAATCAAATCGTTGCTTACAGCGCTATATTTTATTATTCTGGTCACCGGTTTTTTTGTTTATTATGCAAATTTTGAAATCGTGGCAAACTAACCTAATTAAGGCAAAACGGTGAATGCCATATCAGTAGTTGCGACCTCAAATACTAATATAGCGAAACTTCCCTCCGTTTATTCAACCTCTTCCACTCACAACTTCCTCCAATACTGTTTATTTCAGAGCAACCTAGAGAAAATCGCATTGTTAAAGTTGGATGTAGCGCTGCTCCAGAAGGTGTCTAAAATTTTGCCAACCTTGGTGTCAACGATACCAGGAATATCAAATATCTCTAAGGCCTTTCAAGAACTCAGTCGTAAAGCTCCGACTATGCTCAGCCTGGTGAGAGGAATAGGCACCAAGGCGGAGTCGTTCCAGTCAATAGAGGAAGTAGAGGTGATGGCTAGTAGCCTCTTCATCTGGTTAACCAACATGATAAAGGTTAGTAAGTGACTTGGGGAATAGGGTTTAAAGTCTCACTTGCTACCACCTCCTCTATTGGATCCCCTCTGGTAGATCAACTGATTGTTTTAAATCGCATCTATGTACTTGTTTTTCTTCATTTTAATAAATGGTTATTTCGACATTGTCAGCGAAATTCATTCCATTTTGAAAAATCATCTTTTACCTTCCTATATCGCCAGTTATATCTCTCACCATGGTTTTATATGCCGCCTGATTACCTTTTAGTACTATTTGTTTCGAGAAATTCTACCACCTACCCTGTTAACAGTGATGTTAATTGAATGCCTTCAGGACCTGAAAAATTCTTCCAGCCTGGACAACGTAATTGCGGACATCTATGCGGATATTACCCAACATCTTAACAGTCTGTGTGAACGTATACTGCAACCGTATGTGCAGCGATTGTTTCAATGTCGCGAACTTGCTCGACAGCTTTTGAATCTTACTGAACTTGTCTGTGGAAGCGAAGGTCTCCTCCCAAGGTTCTTCGTTTGGGGTGTTATCGTGTGGATTGAAGTGGTTTTGCTCGCCTTTCTTCTCCCTGCTTCCATTTTTACTCTTTCAATTGTCAATGACATACTCGGCAGTGCCACCAGCTAATGTATTGCCAACCTTCCCCTCTGCGTAGCCTTTACAAGGTGTCAGATTGGAGAGTCATGTGCAAAAATTCTATAAGACATGCCAAATATCTCCCCTGCATGTTGTCCATTTTTCCGGAAACTATGTCTTCTGGCGCGATTTTCGAATTTCTGAAAGTATTCTTTTTTGTGAGGGCTCTTTCATTAGAAACGAGTCGATTCTGTGGCTGTTGGTCAGTAATTACTTTGGAGTCTCGAGGTAGTGTTGGTCACGATTGTAAAAATGCGTCGTTTCCCGAACTTGCAGGCTTTGCTAAGTTGTGATAATCTTTCTTCATAAGTCCAAAACACCTGAAAACGTGCAAACAACTCTATGATTCATCGTAGCTTCCCGAGTTAAACAGGCACTGATACGGAATGAATAGAAGTATCTAGTGGGGAAAGTGTCGATCCGAATTTGTCTTTCTGTGATTCATTATTACACTTAACTCACAAACCAACTAGCCATCTGATCATTTTGATGTGGGCACCTTTGAGTACCGGTATGTATTTCGGCATTCATTTGAACAAAGGGATGACATTTTTGTATCTCAACACTATAAGCGCTATCAAGATTCTAGAATGTGTGAAAACTAAATACGGCATCCAATTATTTCGCGGCTATGCTGTGCTATGCTGCATGAATGATTTTTTTCTTATCATAGCTTCTGTAAATGCGATATGCCGACTATAGCAAGGTCCATAAGTGCCTTGATGGTGGACATCTTAAGCATCTCCCTTTCTCGAAATTCCAGAACTCGGGCTAGCTCCAGTGAGTGTGAGCACTCCAGCTCTGTGTAACATGCAACCAGGAATACGGTCTGAAAATCAAATCAAAAGGCTACATTTAGTTCATCATCCTTTTGGTCAGAAGTTGATTTCACCTTAATCGACACCGCGGCAAAGCAACTGTCTACGTAGCTACTGGAGTGGCTGATGGCTGCGAAAAGAACCGCCGTTTGAAGTTAATGAACATCTTGATTCTCTACGTCACAATCAGTATGGTCTCCAAGCCGTTGGCTCACTCACCTCGAAACAAGTGGCGCCCTTGTGCTCTAAATATGGCTACAGCATCATTCAGTGTTGCTCAATGGAATTTAAAAATGTCTGTTCATTAAGGCTGCTTGAATTCCCATTTGAAAGCTACTTATTACTAAAAGTAGCATGCCTGTCTGCGGAAATGCACAGGGGCGAGTGCTTCATATCAACCGAGGGAAATCCACTCGAAGAAAATGAAAGGTGGGAACCATTTAATGTGATTATGCTGTCCCAAGTCTTCCTCCAGTCAGCCTCTGGTCGTCTTCGTCGGTGCCTTCACAACTTCGCGAAGACGGGAGTGTGCGGTTAAGGGGTGGGCAAAAAGGCCTACCGCTCACGCGATGCCACATTATCTATTTCTCTCTCTCTAGCTGCTACAACTTGTTTTAGTTGATTAAAGAACACGCAAAAATGCACTCTCGGACGGAATGGACTTTGGTATGAGCCGAGGCAAGGTCTGCCACATCATAGCCGCATAAGTAAAATCCTGGGACTCGGTAAAAGAAGAGTGAACCCACTCCTCGAATGGACTGTAATTACTTCTTTAACGAAATAAACGAAAGTAAGATGACACTGACGAAAGTTTTCAATTAAGTAAAATTATATGCACATTCGTGAAAGAAAGAAGTTCCAGAAAAGGAATTATTTAAAATGAAGTAGACACGCGCGTCATTCTAGATTTTCGGGTGAAGGCAGCAGATGTTCTAGTCAACTCCGTCGAATTCCACGTCTCGTCTCGCGTCGTGTCGAAGTTCTCCCATCTTAGGCTTTTGCACTTGAACCTAACAAGTTGACGTCCCCGTCCACGTCCTCGTCACCACCTCACCCTCCCACTTCGCCTCGCACTCCGCCTCATCCCACTACCTCTTCTCGTTCTCGGGTCTCGTTCTCCCGAACCTGTTGGTCCATTTACTTCTTCACTCCATCCCACCACCCTCCCCCCTATTCCGTCTTCTTCAACAGCCTATTCAACCCGAACGCGACCACGCCATCCTACCTCTCAACTCCTGCCCACGGGCACCTCGTCTCAGTCAATATGCTAATGTGAAGGAGTGCGGCGGTTGCGGACGCCTGGGAGAACGCCTGATCCGCCTTACTACTGATGGTGTCACAGTCGAGGCGCCAGAAGGTGAGTGGGCAGTTCGTTCAAATTCCACACAGGTGCGAATTACACAAACGCACACACACGCGCACACACACACGAGCACATGCACCACGTACACGTGGGACCCGCAGAGGGTTATTTATGGAGGGAAGGGGATGGCGTATGTGTGTGTGTGGGGGGGGGGCGAGGGGGCGGGGGGGGTTACTGGGTTGTATGCGCTTTTGAAGGTTGAATTTGTACAAATATCTTAAAGGTGAGATGGGGAGAGCGACAGGCAAGTTGAAGCCACTCCGTCCCACCTCCACCCCACCCTCGTCTGCAGCCTCCCCAAACCCTTCCGATCCCCATCCTCCTGTCTCGCTCCACCCTGTGGAACAACTGAGTTTGTGCGCTGCATACATTATGCCTCACGACGTTTGCCCTCTCGTCTGTGTGCCCAGGCTCGAGTGCCGCGCCAGCTCCACCTCGCCTGCCATCTTCGCCTCGCCTCGCGACGCCACGCTACCCTCCATTTACTGTCACTCGCCCACCTCGCACATCTCCACCGTCTCATCTGCCACTCGCTGCGCCTCCACCTCTGCTGTGTCAACCATAGTTCACTCCACCGCCATCGCCCCAGTCCGCTCCCCTTTTCTCATCGTCTCTGCTCACACGCCCACCTTGTCGCCGTTTCTGGGCTTGCGAAGCACGCACCGGTTGCCATGTCGCGCAAATGACACATGGATGAGTGGGGGGCGGATTAGACGGTGAGGCGATTAGGCGGTATGGCAGTGAAAACAGACATAATGATCGCCTCTCTCTAACTGAGCGCCACCCCGACAACATGGAGTCGGATTTAGTCGGGTTGACAGGTCTTATGACACGTACTGTCGTGCGTCACGGCGACAGCATCACGTCACTGGGCGCCTTTAATCAATCGCCGTCACACATATGTGACACTTATATATTTACCTTCCCACATATTTTCTCAGTTTTGTTTCGCCCCGAAAAGAATCGTATATGATGAATGCTATTGTTTCAGTGTTTTTTGCTTTGAGAAAAGCCTCGAATTCCATTCTAATGGCTAAGGATTTTTTGATGCTCATCCTCAGGCTTGACCTTGACATTTGTAATCCCTCATAGTGTGACCCACTTGCGATTATGCAATAATGTTCGCCCCATGATGATAAAAGGAATTATGACACGGAAGGCTGCCCTTCGATGTCAGTCTGTACATATCACTTAATCCTCGTAACATTCTCGACATACCCGTGGATTATGGAAGTATAGGCCGCCTTAATCGCGTTTGTTTCATGACTCAGATTCCATAAAAAAACTGAAATTCATCTCCTTAGGCCGTTATATTAGCTTTCCTTGCCTCAGATGCGTTATCAGTGTACATCATTTATATGTGGCGCAACGATTTTCTCGCTTCATGTATGCGTTATTCATTCTCCCTTGAACTTTATATGGACTTGTACTTGTTTCTCGTGTGAATGCAATTTTTTAAGTAGAAAGGAGCCTTAAAGTGGTTACGATTTAGGTAAGGTGAGAGATGGAAGCCTTGAATGAGGTTGAAAACTATAAAACGGTCATTGAATAAAAGTAAAAAAATAAGTGTGATTTTTCACATTATTCATCATATCCAAATTTTAATAACTTCCAATGGTATCTACGGCTTTTTATCAACAAATAGGCAGGCCATACGTGCCTTTTGAAAAATATTCCCCTTTAGGCTTAAGAGACTATTTCAAGCCTTCGACAATACCATTCCGCATATAGCATTTGTTTCTCGCCTAAAAATAATTCGTATTTACGTAGAAGGTGATAATCAATAGGGGGAATATCGGTTGACTATGGAGGATTTGGTAAAATCTGTATGACTCCGCCGCTGCTATGGCTTCCTGCCTGGTTTCAGGAAGGAATAAAGGTTACTCCATGAGTATTTCACCATACGGTAACCACAATGTTCCGTGGTGAAATCTCACCTTGGCAATTTGTCATGGGCGTGCTTTCCTACGCATTCATCTGCTTGATCACTCGCATTTATCATACAAAATCCTCTTTTTATCACAAGTGCTCATTTGATGTACAAACGACGGCAGCGGTGTATCGCGGAGGAAGCGACGAAGACGCACACTTGCTGTTTGTTGCCGTCGCTCGACCGTCTGCAGTTGCGTCGCTTCGTCCGGCCGCTGCATATGAGTTCAGCCTCTTTCCTTTATTTATCTCACGCAGATGTTTTAGCACAGCAGCAGGCGTGTGGGTGGCTGATTCCCACTTTAAAGCCAAGTTCAAGCATAGTTGTGCGTGTGGGTCATCAACAGGGGCCGGTGGTCTTCCTGGAGGCGGGGCTCCTCGACGGTGCTCACATTGCCAGATGGACATTTTTTGGAACGAACATCGAGCATTTTTGTGCGGGAGTGATTCCATCCCCGAACGCCTCACTAACGTTTCTCGAAGCCTGTTGGGCTGCGCTCTGTTTCAATCGGAACTCGTACAAGGAAAGTAGATGTTAATGGCCTTTTATTTTCATCTGCTCTCAATAAAGAATATAATAAAGATTAGATACAAGTGTGGAAAAATTTCACGCATTTGGGAAGAAGGATATTGTTAACATTTAAAAATATAAATATCGAGCTCACGTTACAATGTAGCTCACTCAGTCGCAGCTGAACGTTGGCTATAGAAACACGAGCGTCTCATCGTTTGCACTTTGACGTTCTCGAACGAGTGGGAAATTGGCATGATTCTTGTGATTCATCTTCTCCTCTTAAAGTATGACTTATCCATCAAAATAAGTTGAATGCATTCACAAACCCCTTAGATGCCATATGTGCCTTTGCTTTCCCTCTTTCGTAACCCAGTGTTCTTCCTCGCTTCTCCAATCAAATTTACTTGGCTAATCCAGGGGAATGGGTGGTGTGACGCGGTTCGCAGTGACTTCGACTCAAATGCTATCTCCAGGCCGCAGCCTTGGATTGCCTTCTCCATTCGCGGAACGACATGTCTGTGCAGATTAACCTTCGTAGAACTAATTGAATTGGAATAGTTTCGGTGGGCCAAACCGAGGTCATCACTCCTAAGAGATTCGTCAATAGGTTGGACCACCTCCGTCGAAAATGAGGCCCAAACCTTATAACCGAAAGGCGACTAATAACGTGTTTCGCCTCGTCCTTGAATGCCGAAATTTGAGTAGACCCAACCGAAACTAGGCAAATAAGACAAAAGATTGTTGTGAGTACACTATCTTTCCTCCATTCTCTGTGTACAACACGATTTTCAGTCGGTGAATGTTGGCTCTTCTCGTGTTGGAAGCCATTACTTCGAGGCGGTGTGAAGCCATTTCAAGCAGGACGTTTAACGGTCAACTGATTGTTGTATTCTCTGGGCAATGAGTCATATTCAAGGTATCCTCTCGCCTACCCAAAAAAATTATCAATCACTTCGCATCGCCCACCCCCTCGACCGCCCCTGTCTCCTTACTAAACACCAGTAAGTAGTTTCATATAATTATACGAAATGCAGTGGGGGTGGCAGCGGGAAATAGGGGAGCCGGGAGCGTGAGGGGAAGGATGGTGGCGGGGGTGTTCTGGGCGGCGAGATACATAATCTACCCAGATTTTGAACGTGAGTCTGGTTATCCACATACACACTTTACCAGACACATCCCAGAGGATTATTTAATTAATTAGTGTGAATTGGCGTTTTCCACAGCTCTCCAGACCTCAGGGCACTTAGGCAGATTAGACTGTGGGGACGGTGAGATATGCATTTCAAAAATTGCTCTATTCAACGCTTGGCGAGTGGAAAGAACAGAAGAAGAAAAACAGAAGCCGTGTGACGATGTTGGGTGCTGATGCCGATACCGTTGGTGCTACGGCTATGCTATTTCTGTTGGACCATGTGCATTCCAATTAGGCAAATAAGACTCGACTCAGGGAACGTCTATCGCCTCCCTCTACTTTCGCCTGTCGTGGTATAATGAAATTAAATGTTTGGGTAGCACGCCTCTTTTTTCTTCGCCTACACTGCCCTCTTCCCCCTTCCCCCAGCCTCTATCTTCCTCCGTCCGCTCCCACCTCGAAATACTCGAAAGGCGGCGGGGTTTGTAATTAAATCGGAGACGAAATGCTATTGTTGCGGTGAGATGAAACGGTTGGCTAATAACGATGTCATGTCACGAGAACTTGATGCACAAGAGTGGGAAAATGTCAATTTTCAGGCATGAGAGCGAGGAGGTGGAGAGTTGATAATTTAAGCCCATCCATCCTATTCCTCCTTCCTTTTTCGTCCATCACGTGTCGGTATTGGGGCCTTTCCAGCCCTCCCCCACTCTTGGTACCGAGACCAAGTTAGCTTACGCCTCCGGGGGTCCCATAGTTGATAGACCTTCATCGCCTTGTCAAAAAAATTTAATTTACTAAATGCAACCGAAGACGAATATGAAGAGCTCCGATCAAGGCCCTATTTAATCTCAAATGGGGTTTTTATTATTTTCATTATAAGTTTTGAGTCCAACTTTCTGGACACCACCAGTAAGATCATCTCCGACATCAACATAGAAACCGAAGGACGGGAGGAAGTGGGAAGTCTGACCCATTTTGAGGCAAATCACCTTTGATGTGTGTGTGTCTTAATTGAGGAGTGCCTTCCCCCACAACGTGCCCCTTTCCCCTTCCCCACCTCCGTCCTTCAACCCCCTTTCCAATGGAAGGATAATCTGCCGACGAGTGGTTGCGAGGACCGTTTAATCTGAATTTTTGGAAATCTTTAAATTGTGACGGTTTTGGGATTCATGTTCTTCCCCTTTTCGCATCTCTCCCCATCCCCACTCAATCAACGCTTTCACACACCACCAGCTCACAAAAAAGTTTGTCGAGGGTGATTCGATCTGTTCGACCGCTTCTTGTTGTTGTTCGAGAGCCGTTGACTTTTTCGAGAGATGCCATGTCAAGGACCACTTGTCTACTCAAGGCCATGGAAGCCCCCATGGCGGCGATATCAGCGAGGTAGGAGTGGTCTCCCATAGAACTGCGTCAACGGGAATTGTTTCGCCTTTCATTTAAGCGTGAGCACAAGTATGCATAAGGGGGCAATAAAAGACGTCGTGCCCTAGCTGGATGATATGCTGACAAGATATGAGTGGTAACCAGCAGTCTCAATTTGCTTTGAATAACATTACATTACATTACTTTTCCATCCCTCCGCGATTGGGTATGCGAAGTCCTTGTCGAGATATTCTTTAAACCGGCGGCCGGATGATATCGCACCCTAATAGTGACGATCACCGTGCCAAAAGCAATCATTTAGCTCGTTGAAGGATAAGGAATGTGGGAGGTGGGAAAGGAGAGGAAAAAATTACAGGGGGGCAAATTCACTGAAGTAGGGGAACTCGTAACATCCCATCTGGTGCCTTGATTATACTGATGGCGGAAGAGTAAGAACAAGAAATGGTCTCTAAACCCGTATTAAAATCAGCCCGAGGCCACCAGCTTAAAACCACTTAAATCAAGAGGGGCGGTTGACTAGCGGAAAAGGGGTGTGTAGCCCACATCGGCCCCGACTCTAGACGAGAGGAAGGTCTTATTGGCTCAAAGGTGAGACACGGTGCCCATCTGGACACTGATTAATAATCCGACTGAAGAAAATTTATCACTCGAATAGCGATTTGACTCCCGTCAAGTCTGCACCTCCCCCGCTCTTCAGCCACCGACTCCTTCTCTGCCAGTGGGAATGAAAGACTGACAAGTGCCTTCACATTAATGCATGCTTGGTGCAATAATTAAGCCGCAAAGACCCTCGATCCTTTTCTCTCGTAAAAGAGGAGAATGAAGGACAAACACTGCGATATTATTTCCAGACGGTATGCTTAAAGGGGATTTGCCACAGTCTAAGTCCACTTCGCCACGCTTTTTCGTCATGACAGCCGACACCGCCTGCTCCAAAAAACTAAACTATATCAAAACAATTGTGAATGGCATGCAGAGACTTTAATACATCTTGCATTTGGTTAAACCGACAGAATTGTGTCACTGATTTGACGCTATGATAATACCTCAAGCTCGTGGCTCATTTGACATGATACGTGGTAGCTCGACTAGTCGCTTAAACTAACACATTATTATTTTCTGCTTCTATCTTGCGTGTCGTTGACAGGGTTTTCGCTTTAAACCTTCTGCCTCTCATTCATATACTAATGGCGGGGCTCTTACCTTCCAGACGAGTAGTCTTTCCGAAGGAGCAGAAACTAATGAATTCGACAATTGACAATTTAACTATTCTGAAAAGGTCATGAAAGAACAAAAGTTAACTCAATCCATACTAGGCTTTCTCCCACCGGCTTTGCTACCATTTCCTCACTCCAGTTCTGCACGACCTTAGTGTAATAACACAGTTCAATCTGAGGCGATTCTCATGCTAATATTCAGACCAACTTTTGCGCTTGTCTTAAGTTATTTCTGTTTATTCAAAAAAGCAGATTTTACTCCCCGTAGTAGGAACTCCTCCACCCCAATGCTCACACTACTGCGAGATAACGACGCTCAATTCAATTCACTCTTTTGTCCCACCGGGACCTACTAAAAAGTGAATCCAATTACCCTCAAGCCGTTCATTTGAAAATCAAATTCCCAGTCGCGTCAGCCAATCGGAGGCGAGTCTTACTCGTTCTGGCCAATGGGTGCAGGCTTCTCATATGCATACCATGTCGGGCTGGAGAGTGGTGAATTAGGGGAGTGGAAATGGATGCGAGGGGGGAGGGACTAGTTAGCCAACTTAATGACCGTCATCTCACAGCAGCAACAGAGCTAGAGGGGGATGAAGGTGGATGAGGTTTTACGTGGCCGTTCATGACAGCCAATCATCGTAATGCCTACTTTAGCAGCCTGTGAGAACTCTTAAAAAATCTGCTAATGCTGATAATGATGAGGAGGATGAGATGGTAATGGGGGAAGGGGATGAGTCGGGTAGGCAGTTGAAATTGCAGTCATTTTGGGCTTATCTGGGAACGCATAATCCCTTTCTCCCGCCTACCGTTGGTTATTCGCTGTGAATTAATTAGAACTCCACGACGTAGTTTCGCTCATTCTGGGAACTGCTTTAAAACGGAGCGGGGACAAATAAACGGGTAGTGTTATGAAAATTAGAGCAAGTGGAATTGGAGGCACCCGGGCAACAGTCATACGCCTTTTTCTCCTACCCCTCCACCTTCTCTCACGCCATTGGTTGGTTGAGGAATTTTGATATGCGCGCAGTGAATATGATTATTCCCCCAATAGTGACTTCGTGCGCATACATGTACAATTACGATTGGTAAATGTGTGCTGGAGCGCACACAGCACAGCTTCAACAGCGCTAATTTTCCGCTTCTTTATAAGGAAAAAACGGTACTGTCAAATCAAGCTACGTGTCTTAGGGGAATGTTCTTGGTGAAAAGGCGGACATTCAACCCGCCAAAATGAATGAAATTGAGATTTGAATAAACGCAGACCTGAAATAAATTTTTTTGCTTGGCGCGTTACAGAGGTTCGACGGTCTAATAAAATTAAATCTATTGGAAAATATGCAGAGGTCCGTTTGGCCTGATGTTAGGCGAACTTCTATGCCAATTCGATAAAAGGGGATCCTGACCTCATACTGTCGTCGGCACGAATCAGATCGGTCGTGAAGCACTCGCGCCAGATCGCATTGACTTTGATTCGTTTATGCGCTCCTGTTAGTCTCACTGATTCGGTGTTATGTCTCTGATGCTGTTAAATGTTCTTCACTCTCTCCGCATGTCCTTCTGTTCGTTGATGCAGAATTCATTTCTACTCCATCCGAGCGTGACTGGTTTTCTAAGGGGAACTCTCACTTCAAACCTTCCACCATCAACCTGAGTTGGAGTTCTGCCAACATATCGTTTTGTCTAGTGGGCAGACCACTTGTTACAAATTTTGAAGAAGAAGCTGACAAAAAAACCTGCGTGTTCCCCTTCCTCCCCGTATCCTTCGTCATAACAGCCTTCCAGGGTCTGATCATCCGTAGTAAAGTGTTGATTTTCCGACACGCAGTTTAGCAGAACTTCTGGATCGCTTAGCACGCTAAATGATGGATTACCCTCACTTGAGGAGGGATGAAGGTTACAGTTAGGGATGTAGGGGAAAGGGGGATGTTACCAACCGATAATTCATAGCCTCATGATAAATTAGACTACTTGCTCTATATTGAAGACAATAAGAGTGAACAATCAGCCTGTCAATGGTGATGGATGCTCTCGTAAACCGATTTTGACTTTTAGTGTTGAAATACAAATTACTCTCTTTCGTCCTATTGTCCTCTTTCTCTTTCTCCCCTTTGCTAGCCGTGTTTACTTCTCTTTCATCGCCCATCCTCCGCATTCTGATATCACTTACAGAGAAAAGTGGAGACTCGGCACGAAGCTAGACGTGTAGTGGATGTGGAAGGGGTGTAAAGAAGGTGCACGGGAAGGGGGAGAGGGATGAGAGGGAACGCAGTATGAGTTAAGCTCATTTGCGTCGTGCTTTCATTGTGTCCCTTGTCCTCCCTTTGCAGACCCACCCCACCCTACCTCACACACCTGTCTGAATTTGAAGAGGTGATTAAAATTCAAATGCAGTGCTCGCGTATACGCTGGATAATGAATGCGAATAAAATGAGTGCAACACGATTTTTCTAAATCGTCGCCAAATTCATTTATGGTTGCCGCCTTATGTAAATGCAGAGAGGTGTAAATGGAGTCAACAACTAACCTACTATAATTTACATACGCTAACTTTATTCGTCTCTCATGCAAATTCATTTTGAAGGGATATGGCCGGGAAGAGGGGATGGAGAAGGGAGAAGAGCCCCTCGAGGAGCGTGGTAGGCCCGTTAAAGATGGCTTGAGCCGCCTCTAGGTAGGCACAAATGAACCTGTTTTCACATTCTCGAGGAACTGTTGGCAGAAGTCGTTGAGCAGGTCTGACACTATCAGTTGCCCAATGTGCACAATAACAACCCGCCTATATCAAACCTCATCAACCCGCTTATCAAATGTCCATTATAATGTTAGCATTTGGGTACTTTTGGCTAACCTCTAAGTCAGAACACTTCGTCGGATTAACAAGATAATGAGAGCCGATCGACTGGTCTCACGGTAATTGTCACGCCCACATAACCTTGGAAGGAATAGCGTGATACCTAACGGTAATTCATGCGACAATGGAATAGATATCACATTAGGTGACTCATTCGGTGTTATATGAGATAATAGGTTAGAGGTGTGGTTTAGGGTCATCGCCACATGAGGTCTGACAACTCAGCGGGGTGAGGTGTGAAATTGAGGTAATGTTCAACATAGCATTTCACACTCGTGTTTCTCCCTTTGAATTTGTTGAGCAGCAGAGCTGTTTAGCCTACCTGATTCTGCACTCTACCAATGTGTCAAATTTGAGGTGCACCGCGCTCTGTTTAAGTCACGTGGCGTTGACGGGGTTGAAGACGTATTATAGGTGTCAAGCATCTGTTACAACCCTGAGCATATTTCTGCAAGACAAAAGAGAGAATGATAAAATGAAATTCCAAGCTAAATAAAGGAACTGAGAGGAGGGTTATTAAAGGGGTATGGAGATGCTTTCTATTGGGAAATTAAATTCCGACCCCAACCTGCCTCCATGATTGGCCAATAAATCATGTAGCCAATTAAAATTCTATACTCCACCAACCAATGAGCTTACGGTCGTCACGATATAAACTCAATTTTTCGAAGTAATGGTGGTCACATTTCCTACATGTCTCAAAGGGCACGGCGACAATTGAAGCGTCTTTCGCGGCAACTAAAATTGTTAGAGAAGTACTCAATCCTTACTAGGTACTATCGCATCAAGGTCAGACGGAACGTGGAGAGCGTGCGTAGCAGTGGGCTGTTTGCAAAGGAATGCGAAAATTTTCAACTTATAGACCCCGTTTTAACAAAAGCAATGCACACAGATCGTGTCAATCGTATTGCTCTCCAGAAGGCGCTCAAGCGCGTCTCATCCCTCTCCTACACAGTGGCGAAAAGTACCAGTAAGTTTTATGAACTTTTCCAAAATTCCTTAAAATTTTTATGCCCATATTGATTCTCTTCTGTTGTGCAGACTACCTACATCGTCCCCTTTCGTTACTAAATCTGCAGTACATGATCATAAGGTGGCTATCAGCGTCGTGCAACTCGCTGAAGCGGGAGCTATTGTGACCTCACACCCACCACTGTTCCCTCCCATCCCCACGTTTGCCACAATGATACCTTCCCGACTACTTTGTGCCACTACAGTTAAATTCTTCTAAACACACGGGCAAATGTGTAAGATCACCACTCTCATCGTTATCTACCAGCGTCCTCTGAATAATAATCAGATTTTCTTTGCATTTACATAAATTCAATAAAATTCACACCCTTGATATCGTTAAGCACAATCCATTAATTCGGTTAGCCCCGTCCCTCACCTAGCGCTTTCCTGGCCTCACACATGGTTGAGTCGTGTCAACGTCTCCGTGTTTTTGACGGCGCAAACAGAGATTGGTGGGTCTGGAACACAGCTTCCTACTTTTGGTGAGAGGCTGTGGTGGTTAGCAGCACACCCGGACGCACAGAGGGAGGCGATATATGCAAAGTTTATGCATAAATTCTGCCTGATTAAAAACGCGTAACCCACTGGTTGTAGAAGTGGCTGCGTATGCTAATAAGAAGGCTGTTGTGCAACAGCGTCTGTTCTCCTTCCGTGTATGCACGAGTGTGTGTGCGCGTGCCATTGTAGACTGTGTTGACAAAGGCGTGAATGAATCCTACGGAATGGCCTCATGTGAATACGCCAGTCCCGAGGTGCCGAGAAAGGTGACATTCACTCCATTGAAGCGGCTCCATTCTCAACTCGCCAGTCCGGAGATCAAGGCTTCCGCGTCCTGTGAGCGCTCTGCCTCACCCTCGCTCGAGGCTCTTGACCTCTCCATCAAAGCGCCCTCACCTCGTGCCCACTCCCTTGCCGTGTCCATGTCCACAGCCAACAGTATGATGGAGTGGATTCGGCCACTGGGCAATCGTCTCTTCCCTAGACCTAGCGAAATTGGCGAAGTGAGTACATCGGAGAGCTTCACCTCCTCATCGTCCCCTACTAATTTACGCAGTCGTCCGAGCGAAGACTACTTAGAGCAGTTCATGCGGGTGGATGAGACCCAGAATGTGCTCTGGCGCCAATTGGCTGAACGCTACCAACGCAATATGGTGCCCAATCAGTGTGGTGTCTGTCAGAAGGTGCTCAGCTGCCGCAGTGCCCTCACCATGCACTACCGTGTCCATACCGGCAAGTTTTTTTGTTTATAACCACCCAGGGGTTGCCATTCGCTTGTCCTCATTGGCCAAGGGATGGCGGTGGTTGCGTTTGTCTGAGACAGCCTGACGTCTGGCGCTAGTGTTAATTTTCTTCATTTCAGAAGAGAGGCCATTCGTCTGTAAGATCTGCTCAAAGAGGTTCTCCACGAAGGGAAATCTAAAGACCCACCTGGGGGTGAGTGAGCTCAACAGTTCTCTTGGCTACTTGTTGCCTTACTTGTGCATTAAATTGCGCGACGTGTTTGTCTTGCTATTCCAGCAACACCACGAGACAGTTGAAGCTTATCGAATTGCCGTGCGTACGGCTGCTCTGACAGGGTCGGTCATGCCGCGACCTCCAGCCTTGCCGGCATTATCCGCCGTAGTCTCCGAGATCGACGCTTCTTCGCCACGACTGTCACCGAATAGAGGCCTCGCCGACTCTACGACATTTTCACTCCTGCCGCCTCCGGCACCCATTCCAGCTGGACCTCCGCCTACACCTACTGTGCCTCAAGCCGCGGCCAACCAACCCCTTTTTAACACCCCGCTTCCCTTGCCACCGCCTCTCCTTCTTCCTTCGACATCGTCAACGACGATTACACCACAACTTTCATTCCTGAACACCCCGAGTCTGCAGAGTTTTAATGGACCTGAACACGCTGCCGGAGTAGAGTCCGTGACCGATTACCCCTTCAAGGCGTTTCTGCAGCACCTGGCTGCCGCAAGTCCGATTTTCCATTCCTCACCGCCATTTCCCGGCTTGCTCCTTCCACCGCCGCCACTCTCACCGCATCCCATCCCAAGTCGACCGTCAAACCAGACAAATAGTTTTGCTCCAGCGAATCCGGTCTAAGGGAAGGCGGAGAAGAAGCGTGGCACCTGTACATAGTACAACATTGAGTGGTAAATTGTGTCCATAAATCCAAATAAATTTTTTAAAAATTTCTTTCGGGTTTCACCTATTCACCTGATTAATGAATCGGAGTATAAATTTGTTGGGTTTTGCTTCTCACTTGTACTCTCGCATACCGGTAGTATCAGGTACCACAAAGGAGAAAGATACGCTCTCCATTTGATCACACTCATGAATGTGACGGCTTCACTGCATGAACTGAAATATGTGCAGCCCAATTCTTTCTCTAGAAAGACGATTGATCAAGTGGATGTCAGCAGTGGATCAGCGACATCGCTAGCTTCAGTTGGGGATGATTTGGCGTCCCAATTACTTTGTCGACAAATGCATCTTCCCGCTTGCAGATAACTTAGAAATGGCTTATTTGGCTTTAAATCATTGACATTTTGGGGTTTTCAAAACAGCTGATTTCTGCATATCGTCGCTGTCAGGTAGGCCTTCCCCACGTCTTTTCTGCCCAGCTCTCAACGTGCCGCATGTTATAAAATATTTCAGCTTCGGGGAAAAGCGTTTCAATTCACCGCCCCTCACCTTTGAGTGGCCTCAAAACCACCTGCTTCATGAATTAATCAAAATTGGAAGGAGAGGGGTGCGTTTGATATCACTCATCATAGGAGGTGGAAGTGGTAGGGTGGACGCCTCGTCACAGCGTTGACGTTTTCTTCTGCCCCTATCCACAATGCCTTCTGTGCCCCGACACGAACAAATTCGTACGAATTCATTACCCATTGGTAAGTCCTGCCCGCAACCGCTCTTGGCAATCCTATTTCAAATTTTTTCGTATATAATGCAGTTTTTCTGCAACGTCACGCGATCACATGTCGTTACATCGGCCTCTCTGCCCCCTCCGCCCATCCCCTCCCGACGGCCGCTGCGAGCTGGAGACAGGCTAATCAGGGCTCGGCGTGGAATACGGAAGAATAGTGAGAGACAAGCACAGATGATTAGGGTTGTTAAAAATGCCTCATTCGCGCACTAACTCCTCCTCCTCCATCTCCTCTTCTTTGTCCGCTCCCAAATAAAACCAAAAAGGATATTGGTTGGAGGAGAGGAAGGCAGATGATTCTGTATACGTTCTGTACTCCTAGGGTTATCTTTTGCTCACCCTCGCCCACCCTTGGATGAAAGACGCCACGCACTTCTGCTATCGCGCCTTGGAGGAGTTCAAAGTTCGGCCTAAGAGACACTTGCCATTATTTGCATCTACGAGAGTAGTAAAATTCTCTCTTTATGATGTGAATGCCCTTTTAAATTCCACTCCAGTCGCCTCAACGACACAACCTCCAAGAACTCAGTAAAAAGTTCCTGATTAGGCAAGAGGCTTTTTAACTTTGGAAGTCGGAGGACAAGTGAGCAGTAGAACAGAAGATGTCATTCTCCCATCGCCTTCAGGGCTATACGGCCCCACAGTAAGGATGTTGGAGGAGGCAGTGTTTGTTCCGATGATTTCGGTAACATGATAAGCCAAATTGGCACCTGACAGAGGATGTCTACCCCCAAAGCATCGTGAATCTTGGTAGATTTGACATTAAAAAGAGAGATAACACTGTTAGATGGAATTATGATGTAGACATGACGGGTATTAGGGTGCAAGGTCGATAGGTCAGTGTAAATACAGACAACCGAGGTGAGAGAAGGATTTGCTGACAACAGCGGTTATCTCACCTGAACAAAAAAAGTTCTGCTGATAACGATTAGAATTGAACAAGGTTTTAAGAGGTAAGAATTCAATCTGAAGTACATGTATTACTGAAAGGAACGCTTTCGAACAAAAAAGCTAAATGTGCATATGAGGATAAAAATCCTTAGCCATTAGAATGGAATTCGAGGCTTTTCTCAAAGCAAAAAACACTGAAACAATAGCATTCATCATATACGATTCTTTTCGGGGCGAAACAAAACTGAGAAAATATGTGGGAAGGTAAATATATAAGTGTCACATATGTGTGACGGCGATTGATTAAAGGCGCCCAGTGACGTGATGCTGTCGCCGTGACGCACGACAGTACGTGTCATAAGACCTGTCAACCCGACTAAATCCGACTCCATGTTTGTCGGGGTGGCGCTCAGTTAGAGAGAGGCGATCATTATGTCTGTTTTCACTGCCATACGGCCTAATCGCCTCACCGTAATCCGCCCCCCACTCATCCATGTGTCATTTGCGCGACATGGTAACCGATGCGTGCTTCGCAAGCCCAGAAACGGCGACAAGGTGGGCGTGTGAGCAGAGACGATGAGAAAAGGGGAAGCGGACTGGGGCGATGGCGGTGGAGTGAACTATGGTTGACACAGCAGAGGTGGAGGCGCAGCGAGTGGCAGATGAGACGGTGGAGATGTGCGAGGTGGGCGAGTGACAGGAATGGAGGGTAGCGTGGCGTCGCGAGCGAGGCGAGGCGAGATGGCAGGCGAGGTTGAGGTGGAGCTGGCGCGGCATCGAGCCTGGGCACACAGACGAGAGGGCAAACGTCGTGAGGCATAATGTATGCAGCGCACAAACTCAGTTGTTCCCACAGGGTGGAGCGAGACAGGAGGATGGGATCGGAGGGTTTGGGGAGGCTGCAGACGAGGGTGGGGTGGAGGTGGGACAGAGTGGCTTCAACTTGCCTGTCGCTCTCCCCATCTCACCTTTAAGATATTTGTACACAAATTCAACCTTCAAAAGCGCATACAACCCAGTAACCCCCTCGCCCCCTCGCCCTCCCACACACACACATACGCCATCCCCTTCCCTCCATAAATAACCCTCTGCGGGTCCCACGTGTACGTGGTGCATGTGCTCGTGTGAGTGTGTGCGCGTGTGTGTGCGTTTGTGTAATTCGCACCTGTGTGGAATTTGAACGAACTACATTTCCGCCCGCTCACCTTCTGGCGCCTCGACTGTGACACCATCAGTAGTAAGGCGGATCAGGCGTTCTCCCAGGCGTCCGCAACCGCCGCACTCCTTCACATTAGCATATTGACTGAGACGAGGTGCCCGAGGGCAGGAGTTGAGAGGTGGATGGCGTGGTCGCGTTCGGGTTGAATAGGCTGTTGAAGAAAGCGGAATAGGGGGAGGGGGGTGGGGTGGGGTGGGATGGGATGGGATGGAGTGCAGAAGTAAATGGACCAACAGGTTCGGGAAAATGAGACCTGAGAACGAGAAGAGGTAGTGTGATGAGGCGGAGTGCGAGGCGAAGTGGGAGGGAGGTGGTGACGAGGACGGGGACGTCAACTTGTTAGGTTCAAGTGCAAAAGCCTAAGATGGGAGAACTTCGACACGACGCGAGACGAGACGTGGAATTCGACGGAGTTGACTAGAACATCTGCTGCATTACTTTTCCTTCTGCTTCTCATCTGCGATGCCCTGTTTTAACAAATACCATACCTCTTATTTTACCGAGATGCTCACCTTCTTTCACCAAAAGGTCTTTTATGCTTTTGTATATTACCAGGACATTTTCCCTTCAATGTCTCTGTCTTCTGCGTTGTGGCTTGTTGCCGCTGTTCTTGGGCGTCGTAGTTGTTTTGTTGTTTCAATAACGTAAAATCACCTATCTTATCGTGTACATGTCTGAGTGAACCACAACCACTCTACCGGCCCCGATAGCCAGAGGATTTTGGCTTTGTGGGGTACATTACTTGTTAGTCAGTCTGAATAATCAATCATCGACCAAAATATTATAAATGAACAATTTAAGTTTTTTTTAGTTAAGTTTAGTTAAAGTTAGTTTAGTTAAAGTTATTTGTTTTATTGAGATCAACCTAACTCCATGTGGAACCGGAGCGAATCAGTCGAAGTCAAACAATTTCACCTCCAAAGGTCTCCAAAATAGCCGCAAGTTAAGACTGCTCACTGACTGATGCTCTGCATGTCTAACACATCCAAATCACACATGAGTTAAATGCACAAAGACAACCCCACCTCTTGTCATCATCACCCGACTAACGTAGTGGAGGCGGAGGAGTGACATCCACATTTACAATGTCATTCAAAAGCAATAACCATTACTAGAGGAGTCATTAACTTCCTCACAATTTAGATCTTCATTGACATGACAGTGGCACAGCGCCAATCCTACTAACGGATTTAAGTATGTGATTTTATTAAAAATTTACAGACATTAATAATCTTTCTCTATGCTCTCACGGGCATGAATATCAAAGTAATGTTAAATTATAGATCTTATCTCTGAATAAATTGTTATTTCATATCGATGAGCGTTTCACTGAATTTAACCAGTCCAGTTTGTTTGAACTTACCTATCAAATGACCATTGTTCCGAGGCGGCCCGTCGAAATCATCCTAACCAGTGGCTGCAACAGATAAAAGAAAAGCGGCAATTTAAACTGGGCCGTAGGACCAATTACCTATTCTCTCTGGTGTCAAAGACGTCGAAAGTACGGTAATGAAATTTCCTTAACTCCTATAGTCGGCACTGAGTTTGACTTACCCATTCTGAAATCCAGACTCTGATCCATGGGATGCTCTTCCAGCGTCCAATCGACTAATATATCGCATTTCACCAATGGGGACCTCTTGCCTTCAACAAAATCTAAACTGGACGAATAGGAAGACTTGGGAATGCCGGTAATGGTCCCTATTATGACCCCATGAGGAAGGAGGTAGAGAAAGGATCTAGAGGAGGCTGAGCGAACAGTAGATGTGGTCTCCTCGTCTTCATCTCATTGGTCGTAACATGAATAGAAGAATTTGTGAAAAGTAGCGGTAACGTCACAAATGGGGCCAAATGTCACTCCTGCCAAGCTTGTCATGGTGTATTTTGCAGATGAAGAAAAAATAGGTAGTTCAAGTATAACCACTTCTTCAATGTTTTGATCACTAAAGACCTTATCTCATTGCTAACACTCTGCCTTACATTTCACTTGTTTATCTTAAACAAAATACAAGAAACCGATAGTCTTACCAAGACGCATAGTGGTATTTCCATATTTCTGTTACAAACTCAAAGGTCAGGAGTGGGTTTCACGTTTGTAGGTTTTAAATGATACCCAGTATTTATTAATATTTACTTAATTATATAAGTAGGGGATATTTTACCTAACAACTGGAATGTTCGGCGTTCAGATGGCCGATACTAAAAACAGTTGGTTATTTCCACTTCTCCCTATTTGTCGACTTCACTTAGTAACGAAACGTCTAACCATCTTTCTCCGACCATCAAATAATAAGACGGACTGAAACAAACTGATGAGATGGAGGTCTGCTCTTCCTAAGCGCCGAAGGTACCAGCTGAGTAATCTCCTTTTCAGCGAGGCGGCTACTCTCGACTACGGAGTGGAAGAATGGAACTCCCAAACCACCATACAGCCATAACGGTAGAGGAAAGGGATACTAATTTGACGAATACAATTGTATGCACGTTGGCCGCGATTAACCACCCTACCGTTGACATATTTACGCACAGAATAAACAAGTCTGGTGGATGTTTAAATAACGGTTTTAGCACTCTTGGGGGAAAGGTGCGGCTTGGGTTCGCAGTCAAATGGCAAATTTGCAATCACGCCCCTAGTCCATGAACGACATATCGTTTCATTAATTCCCTAAGATATTAAATATGCGCCGGTAAGGGCACGAACGGACTAAGGGAAATTTGCTATTACGTATGTATGACTCCGGTTTGATAAAACGTTTGAATGCCGTATACCTCTGCACCACTGGGCTCTATTGCGCCTCGGTTAGAGGCCGTTAGGGTTCACGTATCAAACATGCCATTCTCTCGTCCCTGGCGGAGTCGCTGAGTAGAGACTGACTGAGAGGCTTTGCGGGGTGCATCATGCAAAGCGTACGTGTTTGTATGAGGAGCTAGCCTTTCTCCAAACGACCGCCCTCAGGGTCTAGTCAGTTTAGTTTCCTCCTTTATCCCCAAACCATCTTAACCTTCCTTGCTTCCCTACGATTGCGATCGCCTGTTGAGCACCCTTCCCAACTAAATCTGGCCCCCTGGCTCGGACACCGCGCCTCTCTGCCGTGAAGAGTCAAAACCACTGCGGAAGAAGCGGGGGCACGGTTATCTCCACCCACGTTCAACTCGCCGAGAACAAAAGGGTTTAAGCAGGCATGGCATAAACAATCTCAACACATTCGTAGTTGTTATTGAGTGATTTCGAAGATGGACATTTTGTCAGCATAAACAATCTAAGTAGATATCCACCGATGACGGGTGTACCCACACTTGATTTCACTTGAACAGAGATATATCCGCCCCGATTGTTACCACCTTCAGTCACTCCAGCACGAGCCTCACAAATTACTGCCTCGGACGCATCTACTGTCGAGGGTGGATAATGACCCGCGAAAATCATTCCAATGATGAGTTTCGCTTGCGTCTCCTCCGGGCTAATGAGGTGTTACTGAGTGCTGAATGAAGGAAGACGTACTTTCCACGGAGACTGAGTTTTTCCCCCAAGCATTACAGCCCGTTTGGTTAGCCTAATCAGACATATGTGGAGGGGACCTAGAATAATTACCCTCATTCCTTCCTAGGCCCCGCCTCGACCCGATTTTATATTTCATTTCCATCCCGGAGGTATCGTCTGGTGGCATTAAGTGGGAAGGACCACCAAAAGAGTCAGTTATTGTGCCCGTAAGAATAAATTGGACCATAGTCAAGGCGTCCTCCCTGATTAGGACATTTACAACTGGCGATCGAAAAGACTACTCAACACTAAAAGTTGATCGCTTTAACCACCGGCTGAAACGAGGTCTGCCCGCTTTCTACTTCAGTGATATGCTCCTCTTTCGACCAAATTACGGCTGTACTTGCGCCTGTGCACCAAGAAATGCAACATAGTGACTAGGTCCCACTACCTTCTTCATCTATGATTTCCGCGAAGGAGGAGTCTATTCAACTGAGCTCTGAAAAGCCCTTGGTCGGTAAGTCGGTCCGCGTCAGTCAAGACTTTAAGGTAGCTTAAGATATGACACCTTGTTTGAAATGCGTAGGCAGCCATTCTGACTTTCTTGAGCAGTCATCATACCCAAATCGTATCTTCAAAGAAACATTCATTAATTGTCAAAGCGACAAGTGAGACCCAAGAACCCCACTTTCCAAATAGCGATCAGCCAAATAGGCGGCGTGGTCTGTGCAGTGAGACGGTACAACCCAGAATCTCTAAAATTTGCCCAAGTAAACCATGCCTCTCGTAACATCGAGAGCGGATTTGGCAACAGTCAACTAGTTGAGGGTAGGTGGGTCAATGGGATGGAATGCCCGTCACCAAACTCATAGTTGTCCTCCTAGAATCTACACTTAGCTTAAGTTCACGCGAGAAATTTCGTGCCTCCCAAACCAACCACACGCCCTCCGGGGGTTTTTCCCAGCTGTTCATAAAAGTCACTCTCCTGAATGATGTTGCATGCTCTATGATCAACTCTGGGAGATGGTTTTCGCCTCATAGCAATCCTTCTCGAAGAAGGAGCAGACGGCGGAGTTAAGGTAAGTTAAAACAAACGGGTACAGAGGGGGGTGAAGAGCATTATTTAGCGCGTCGTTTAAGTCAATCTCGTTTGCCAGAGCGCGTCTCGACGATGGCAGGTTAACCCTGCTCACGCCTCTAATTGGTTGACCCTCGAGGACAGTTACCTCATCTGCCCCGCTCTGCACCAATCACAACGCGGAAGACTAATTGGATTGTGTTGCAGGGCTTTGTGGGAGCCAATAACGTGTGAGATTGGAAGAGAGGTAACCACTTACCTTGAAGAAAAAGTGATACTCTAACACAGTCACCTACGGGAGCCATCCGGGGTTACATATGGGCTAGGAGTAAATAAATGCCCTTTTCCACGGATCTCATGTATCTGTGACGCCATCGAGGGATACTGGGTGTGTTGCTGCAAAGCAACGATTGAGATCTCCATTCTCCTTCCTCTCCCTTCCCTTCCATCGTCTTAAAGAACAAATGTTGAAAAGAATTACTCTAAAATCTGGCTAAAATGCAACATTAAGGATAAATAAATCCTCAGACTACTGACATGAAACCATCAGTACTATAGGGCCAATGCCATTGCAAATGCAGTCTTATCGGCCTGGTTGCAGTTCGGGAAACCTTTTACACGTACTCGCACCGAGGGTGGGACGAGACGGAGTGCCGCGTACACGCATCGTCAGTTTACTCGACTCCTCCGCCCGATCAGATCCCGACGCCATGACTGTCTCGGTCGGTGGAGCTTGACAAATAGCTTTAGTCGGTGGCTCGACTGGTTATTACCAGGGTTTACCAAAGCTGGCACATTTGCACTGTGGTGGGCGCTTAAGCGAATTAACAGATTTGAGCTGAATACAGTAAAAAGTTGTTTAGGCATGTACTTATAAACGAAACTCCTGACTTAGACTTACCAATTTACTCGAGGCAGGCGGAAATGTTGCGAGTTGGTTTAATTGAATTTTTTATCAACAAAATGTCAAATCCTGTGGTCTTTAGCTACATATCTTGGGCCCTTTATCGCAATTTTGGCTAAGTTGTACTGCAGGTTGAGACTAGGACGACGTGTGGCCGAACTTTATGGTGTGTATTTTGAGAAATTTAGACAAGTTAGCCGACGTTGTGAACTTCACTGTCTAGACAAGGATGAATCGCACGAAAAGGTGAACCAGCCGAGTAGGAGGAGGAATATTGCGAGCATTCAACATCTTCTCCTGCCTATCATTTAAGTTCTCAAGTTGAAGTCAAATTGACAAGACCTTTTGTCTGCCACTTCTTAGCCTAAAGGTGACAACATGGTTTTGTCGGACGAACGGAAAAGTGAAATTGTTGAAGAGGAACGAGATAACGACGAGAGATGACAAAAGACCATTCACCCACCTGCTGTCGGTTCGGGAAACGTTCTCCAATTAGGCAGTATTTAGCATCAAACCGGACTCGAGAAGAAGGTTTCTTTGACACGGGGAGGAGCCACCTCAGCGCACCCCACCCGCTTTGTCGCGGTCGTTCATGGCCACTGCCAGGTGCTACAGCAGAAATAGGGCTTCGGAGGTGCGGAACGACGGTGGCTCTGATTAAGCTGTTCTGTTATTTGTCCTATTCAACCGAATGCGAAGAGGGAAAATCACCTGTCCATTTTATTAATTTATCGGCAAATCGACTTCCGCTCTTCCGGCCAGGGGAGAGGCTCGTTAATGTCGTCTTAATGCTGGGAAAGGAAGTGGGGTGTGCGCGCGTATCAACTTTGAAAACGTTAATTGGCCATCAGCTGTCCTCCTTAAATGTCCATCACCTCCGGATTCTTCCTTTGACGACGCCAGAATTCGGCCAATTCGATTGGGAGCGGCCTCGCTCGTTCATCAGCGGAAAGTGACACGGAGGAAGGTCCTCTATCAGCAGTAACGATGGGTCTGTTCACATCCATGTCAAGGTTTTTGCAGATATATCAGGTGTACCGGATAGCTTTATCCCTTTCTATGCCAACAATTTTCTGTGCGTAACATATGCTTTTTTATTGAATGCTCGGCTTCCTATTTTTATCGCTCAATGGGCACATACCGAAGTGGAAAATTAACCAAAACAAAGTTGATTCGCGCTACTTTTAAGTTTGAGGCGATAATGTATTCACGGCTACTGATGATGTTCATTTACGCCACTGTATTGTACTCGAATTTCATCAAGGGGGAAATGCTACAGAAGCATGTAGGGATTCATTCAAAGTATTTGGTGAAGATACACTTTCTGCTAGAGCAAGCAGAGGACGCTTGGGAAACTTCGGAACAGGGGACTGCGATATTTCGGTTAAGCGAAGTTCTCAGCAACGACGATGTTGGAGCTTTCCTTTAGTCACAACATCGAGATTGCTGAAAGGCTCACTCAGCTCAGGAAACTTTCGCACCATCTGCGAGGGGTGAAAGATGGGTGTTGCATGAATGAACTAAGGAGAATTTGAATGGTTGAGTTGTCATGTACAAGCCTCTGCCTGCTCGGAACAAAGTCGAGACCTTCTTGAAGGACTAGCCTTTTCACTTCTAAGCCAGACATTTGAGGGCCAGCACGGAATGTGATTTTGAAACCGAAGGAAAGGCTCAATTTGGAAAAGTAGTGCCAGCAACTATCAAGGCAGAAGTCCAAGATAAAAATCTGACAATGTTCAAGGAGAAGGACATAATACTGCATCGGGAGAATGCCAGGCCACATGCTGTTTAGGGGCCTAGTCAAAAGATCGCAGAAGTGGTCCAAAAAATTGTCACATCCACCATATTTCCTAAGTTTAGCCTTATCCGGCTGTCACTTGTTTTGGTCCTTACAAAATTGTTGAAGTGCAAAAATTCAAAAATTAAGAAGAAATCGAGCAAGCAGGCATCGATTCAATTTCCCATCAAAAGCTGACACATTTTTCAAAAGCGGGATATGTAACCTGTTCCCGCAAGCTGGCAAAAAGTCAGTTATAATGATGGCAATTTTATTATTTGGTAAAGTTTGTCGATAGTAGGAAAAATTGTATTTTTTCTTATTCTAATAAGGACAGAACCTTCCGGTAGACCCGTTAATTCCTCATTCAGTCTGATTGTGCGCGTGTCCACTTTGCGTGAATAGGCTCAAGGGAAGAAAGCCTTAATGTCAAACACAGGGAAGTGGTGAAAATTAGTCCGCTAACCGTCGCCTCCGCTAGTAATGAAGGCGGGTCTTTTCCACCACCCTCGAAAAGCGGAGCGAGTTTTCTTTAAGGTTCTTTGAGCTTGTTTTCCAAGAGTCAAGACAAAAATATCCACATACTCTTAGCGTACCAAGTTAAGAGTGCAATATGTAAAATTAATGGTAGGTCTTGATCTCCTCCCTTTGTCCTCCCTCCTGCCTAAGTCAATGTTAGCTAAAAGCTCTGATAAATAGTAAGGGCTTCTTTCGCCCGCCCATTTGATGACGCGGTGCTTACAATCTTGTGCCTTAGAAGGAAAGGCCAAATCACATAAACGTACGCATACACACACTATAATTCCCAGGTTATCCCCTCTCTCCGGAGTGGCCAATCTGCAATGGCCACGATCAACCAATGGGATTGCCACAAAATGTCGACGGAGGCTGATTACCGTTCACTGACACACCCGCCCACACACACACACATACGTACGTACGTACGTACATACATACACTCATTCGCGCATTCGCATCCAGAGCCACCTCTCCTGCTCTTCGTCCTCTTGCGCGCTCTCTCGCCATCTCCGTGTGCAACAGTTTCTCGATCCGTGTCTCCAGCCTCTCCCAGTAGAATAAATTCTACCTATTATCTGAAATGACCACTGAAAACGAAACGACGAGTCCACCCTCTACCGCTACTACCGATGCCAATCCAAATGACCCCGAAGGCAACAAAGAGACGGTAACACCGGCCTCTGTGCCGCCTGTGATGAAACAGACCAAGTGTATCCTTCTCTCCGGATTCGGAGGTCCGAAGTACCTGAGATTTCAGGTGAAGGAACAGAAGACCGTGAGCAAAGGCGAGATTGCTGTAGATGTTGAAGCCTGGTAAGTGGAAAGGAGCGGCGAAGGGTGTTTGGGTGGTGGTAGACTAACTGATTCTCCACCTGACATTCGATACCATTTTTTTCGTGCGACACATATCGAAGCGAAACGTTTGCTTTTGGTTTAAGATTAGGCAGCAATTAACGATACTTCCTTTTCAAACCTATGCGTTATAATCACAGTTGATGTTGATTCTTTATTTGCCCAGGCAATAAGAAATGCTTAGAAGGAGGTTGTCCGTATTTTTCACTCAACATCCGGATTGGTTCTAGCAAATCAAACGGAATGGAGTAATTTTTTGCGCTAGTGTATGCCGCTTACGCAATTCCACCGCAATGTTACATTGATTTTTGCCGCCTCTCAACCCGTTCCCCTCCTCCGCCCCACTTCACCTCGCCACCACCGCCACCACAACTTCGCCGCGTTCGTTGCAAGTTTCCCACACCGCGCGTTGCCCGTGTGAGGAGATGCAGATAGAATTTCTACTGGCCAATGACGTTTGAGCCTTCCCAACCATCCTCCCGCCAACTCGCACTGCTAGTCCACCATGCCCATCCTCCCTCTATTTATGTCCCTTATTTTAAGAGCCAGTCCTATTATTGCCCAGAGTAGCCATGTCTTGAGGCAGTACGCCTCCTTTCTATCAGTAGACGCAGCGACAAAGTGTATGCGCGATTCAATTAACCGTGAAAAGCAGACTGTCATAGCGTGTGATTACCGAATGTGAAAGATGAATGGCCAGAGGAGGGGCGGGGCAGTCGCGTATTCCGCCTTCTCCCACCGCCTCCACGACGCCTCACAAGGTATGATCGTCTTATGCAACCTAGAGGAAATGGTGTCCATTTACAAGCCAAGTCCGCCCCCGAGGCGGGCTAACTTCACCCCTACTAACAGTCCCACGTTTACCACATTGGGTGTAGTAAAACCGATCTGGGGCCTTCGACGCCTAAGTACAGCCGTTTCATTTTCTTTCGATAAAGATGATTGGCTGGTTTCACGCGTTCATATGGTCAGAGAAATCATTTCAATGTCTTCGGTGTCTCCTACGACTCATAGTCATCGACGAGGGACAGCAACATTTGGATTTGTGCCTCCACTAGTCCCCACAGCAAGTGGGATCGGGGAAGAAGAAGACTCTAGATAAAAAAAAACTTTTTTTGTAACATTCGGATGTTCTGCTTTTCAGCGGTGTCGGATTCCAAGATCTGATGACTCGTCAAGGATTGCTCGAGTTCCTAGCCAAGCCGCCGTTTATCATGGGCAGTGAATGCTGCGGTAAAGTCGTCGAAGTCGGCGAAGGCGTAACTAACTTCAAGGTACGAGATATATGTTACTTACGTCAGATCCATGAGTAGTTTTGTGGCAATTTCGTTTACCCACTTATCCCTTCTTGTCGCCCCAAGTTGACTTTACCTCCCTATCCAGACCATAAAAAGCAGGAGGCGATTTCCAGGACAGAAAAAATATTTGGAACGCTGCCAACCACCTCCCCCCCCACCTCCACCCACTGAGCGTAGAGACGAGCTCTCCTGCCTCGCTTCGGGTCGCGCTCCCCTCCGGCTGCGCCTACAGCCCCTTGCTGCTTCACCGGGTTAATTGCGCATCTGTCCTTACACCACCGTAAATAATAACCCAAGGCAGGACTCAACGCTGAGCACTTACACCAATTTATCGGTGTTGGTAGGATCCAAGACTGAGGGAGTGCTGGGGGGGGGGAGAATCTGTAAAGTCGTATTCTCGAATTTTCACCACGTCTCCAAGCCCTCGAGAAGCATCAACCGCTACTCCTCGGAATGGCATCCAAGATCGGGAGCCTCCCACTCCTGTTGGGCTTTTAAGGGATTTCCTGGGCTGGAGACCCAGACAGCTAAGGCAGGTGATTGTGTAGGCCTGCTGGTGACTTGATTAACGATTCACAGTGTGCATTGTCAAATGCGACGTGTGGTAATGTACACATTAGCAGTAATGGGACGATAAGCACAGGTCTCCACGCGCTTGACACTGTCCTATGCGAACTAACATAACGGCTGCACATCATTGCCCTTACCTTCCGTGGCTCTGACTCATCCCACGTTATTGTAGGTGCTATAAGTGGACAGGGAACATGTGTCACACATTTGTGACACTGAAAACCAGTCCCCTCTTTTTCGCCACTGACTAACAAACTCTAGTTATCCTTTGTTACTTTAGGTTGACGACGAAGTGATGGTTCTTTGCGACAGCGGAACGTGGACCGAACACCTTGTGGTTCGACCCATCCGGGAGGAAGCAACCGAATCAGAGGCCGACTTGACCGAGGCGCCTGGAATGTCTGCTCCAGCGGCTCTCGTCTTGCACAAACCCACCTCTCTATCGACTAATCAGGCTGCAACATTCTTCATGTCCTATTTGCCCGCCTACTTGTTGCTCCACAATGTTGCATGTGTTCGATCCGGCGACATTGTTCTCGTCCACTCTGTCGGTGGTGGCGTTGTAAGTCCAGTCTGAATCAGTTACTGGTGTCAGTGTCCAAATTTCTCTTTCTCCTCTCTCTTTCGCCCTTTTTCTCTCCCGCCGAGTGTCATCCTCTGTCAACCGTAGTCGAGAATAGCGATGTCACTCAACGTTGCGTGCAAGTCTGACAGTCTGCCACCTTCGCATCTTTGAATTTAACTGGACACCAACTCTCATTTGTGCTTTTCAATGTGCTTAGGTGCGAGAGGCGGCTTCCTAGCTTTCAATTCCTCTCTGCCAACGTGCTTTGTAGGCTGACCCGGAAGACAACAAATGTTTGCACGTTCCACACGACTGCAGTGTGAAACCCTTGAAGGAGGAAGAGTAGACAGTCCTGGTGGTCACCCATGTAGCCTAATTCAGTAACTGTGTAGAGTAACGGTGGACGCGCCCGCCAAATCAGTCACACTTGTTTACGCAGATGAGTGTGAGAAACAAACACCTCGACTGAACCATTTTAGATTTTTTACTTCAATGGGACGATTTGCAATATCAAAGCGATTCCCTAATCTGTGTTTGACTTGAAATCCAGTCAGCTGTCCTTTAAGCTACCATGTCATTGGTGGACTTTGTCATTCCATTCTTTGATTATCAAATGTGAGCTGAGGGAGGAGGAGCGGATGTTAACTTCTGATCTCGTTAGTCCCTTTTTGGACCACAATGCAATCCAGACCGTCCTATAATGTAATCTTGTAAACTCGACGAGAAGTCGAGTTTAGAGGACGCTCATAGAGCGGCCCAAGGGTCCCGTTCTAGGACGCAGAGTTAGCTTCGCCGACAAACGTTAATTACGCACTTAAAAATTGACTGGCCTTTCTCAAAGAAGTTCGTTGCATGTGCAAAGATTAACTAGTGAGTAATTCGCTCTTCCGTCTAGCTCACTTTTATCATCCTAATTACTAAGCCGACTTCTTGGCTCCTGGAAGTATGGCCACCCGCGACGTCACACGTGTGTGACGCCTGAGCTGTCTAAGCACATTCTCTCCTTCTATCTGGGTTCTTTCTTTTTTCCTTAAGGGAATTGCGCTTGGCCAGTTGGCTAAACTGATTCCCAATGTTAAGCTGATTGGCACCGCGTCAACTGCAAAGCACGAAAAGCTCCAGCAATACTACTCGCAGCTTATCAGTACAAATCAGGACTATGTGGCAGAGGTGAAGAAGTAAGGGCCATTTAACTTTTCCTGCGTTTGTGTGTGTGTGGTGATCTTTTGGTTGCTAGTGCTTGATTGTATACGTGAGAGGAACACCGAATCGAATTGTCTACTGTCGGTATTGCGACAAAACAAAGGCTGAGGAGGAAAATGCACAAACATGCGGGTACGACTCAAAGTCTGGTTGATTTGTCTAGTGTTCAACAGTTCTGCGTCTCTTCAATGCAACGCCAGTGCTTGTATATTCACCGGTCTTGGGTGAGAGACGCTGATTGTTTCATTGTATCATCCAGGTCAACCGGACCGCACCATTTTGTGCCTTGGTGGTTTTAGTAACACGATATTCTGACATCCTGTGAGCATAGGAAACCTAATGTCCGACTGGTATGAGTAACACTTTTGGCCGTCGCCATTTCTGCTGTGTTCAGTGGATGGCTGTAAGGCTACTTTGAATGTATGAACTAACGATTTTGTGTTGAGTGACGTATCTTGAAAGGCGACAATCCCTCACCTAGGGAACATCCACGAGGAGTTACTGTTGTCTTGGATAGTCGTTCTGGTGAGGATACCAATAAATTGATTTCTCTCCTTCAACCTCTCGGTCGTTACGTTATTTACGGTGAGTTTCGACATACACTAATTTGTCTTAAAGGCCTATCCAGAAATTTTCGGCTTTCTTACTAATTACTGTACCCGAAGTAATGTATCTCTTTCACCATCTAGGTAGTTCAAGCTTTGTCACCGGCGAAAGGAAGAACCCCTTCAACTTCGCCAAGACCGTAAGTCCAGCCAATGTTTATGTATAAACTGCCGCAAGATTCTTCGTCCGTGCTTACCGGCTCCTCCCACCCTAGTGGATTCACATGGAACGCATTAGCCCGCTGAAATTGATGGACGAGAATAAGATACTAGCAGGTTTCTCGTTAAAGCAACTCCTCTTCCGTCAACACTCCCCTTCAGTGGTGTTCGAGGCGTGGAAGGCGTTGACTCAACTTCTGACCGAAGATAAGATCACACCGCTAGTTGACAGTGAATGGAGTTTCGAAGAGGTTAGTACTCCTGACTACTACTGAAGTGCTCGCCTAAAATGACTATTACAATATCTGGTCCCGATGATAGGTAAAGGAGGCTTTGCACAAGCTACAGGACCGCAAAAACTACGGAAAAGTTGTGATAAGTCCAAAATTGAAACCGAAAGAGGTAAGGTGACATAACGATATCCATCTAATATGAGGTAAAATGCACACCCTGTTCTGGTTAATCACTTCTTAGCCCGAGGTGGAGAAGAAGACAGAGGAGGCTGCTCCCCCTGCATCAGCTGGTGACTCAAATGCGGCAGCAACAGCCTCTTTCTAAAGCAATTTTTTTGTTTTATCCAACTCTCGTCCACTACTACCCTTGCCTTTCGCAGACGTCATTTGTCACCGTCCCAAAATATTTCATTTGCTTTTGGTGTCTCCTTGTCTATCCACCTCCTTCTCCCCACTTTTTTTGGCCACATTTTACGTATTTGTCAGTTTTTTTTTGTTCATTTGCTGTCTCCGGCCTATCCACTTGGAGGTGCACAATAATTCAACAAAATTGTTGTGGGTGAACCAAGGTATGACGCCTTTCCATTTCCTGCTGTCGCTCTGTTTCTGCCTACCTCTGCAGTCGCGATGATTTGTCTCCCTCCTTCGAGATATCCTCTTAAAAATAAACATTTAATGATTAAGTTCAAAGATTCCCCGCTTCTTTTGAATTTAAGGTGTAGGCAGTGTTTCTTGAGCACGGACTAGAAGGGCGAGCAACTAACATTCTTGATATTTCGAGCTGACCCTCCGTGGTCAAAAATGGAGTCGGGAAGGCTATTCAAAATACAAACTTGGTGGTTAGAGAAGTCGCTGTGCTAATATCTCGTGCGGACTGACGTATACTGAAATGTGGCAAGGTTGCCGAGCTCATGGCCTGAAAAATAGGGTAACACCAATGATTTGACCTTTCGTTACTGTCGGTTACCGCTTGAGCTCTCTGTTGCGGCCTTATTACGCCACCGCAAGGGGAGAGGAGCTATTTTTCATAGTTCTAAAAAGACTAATAAACACAACGATTTGTTTCACTTACATTTGTAGACATTTAACACTTTCCTCTTGCAATAAGGCACAACGCAGTTAGCCCTGACGCACGAGACCTGGTTTTGAGCGTAATCGAAATGGACCTAAGTATATATCGTGAATATCTATGTTGTGCTAAGACGCGCTACGGGAGTGTCGAAATAAATTGTGTCGGCATTAGCTCCATATTCGGTCAGGCCTTGGTAGATGGACGCACCTTTTGGATAATCATAAACCTTAACAGCTTTCCATAAGGTGACATTTGATGGAATTGAGTGTTATTAGGCTGTCTAAGGTTTGTCTTATTCGCGCATCTGGATTAGTCTCGTGATTGCCTAGCGGTCTACATTGATCTGAGCTACACCTAGCACGCTATATAGCCATCTTCGCAGCCTCTTACCCCATTCAAGGTGTATAAACCAGGCCCAGAGGTATGCTAGATTCATTAAAAGACAACAATCACTGACATTGCCCAAGGGTTAACATCTAACTGATGTCAAGATACCATCTTAAGTACTTATACACAGAGACTGTCTTCCAACGAAAGTTCGTAACAAAGGGTTAAAGCACGTAGCTAGGGAGGACTAAACTACAGGATCGCAACACCACTTTGTCAAGTCGGATCACTTTATGCGCATTGGATCAAGCATTGCCTGTCAAGCGTGTATTTTCTGTTACCTTTGATTTGGGTTGGTAATGGTATGTTAGCGGATCGCGACAATATAATTTAAAATTTGTTAGGACATCACAATCATTGCATATTTTAATCTGACTAACGCTGAAAAAATTTTTGCTGGCGAATGATATGTTTTGTTACTTTTAAAGCTTAACCTATTCTTTGAATAACTCATTACATTCAAAAGTTAATTTACTCTGCTCACCAAAGCGGGTTATTCGCAATTGCTGCTTTCGTGTGCTCAGATGGCATCGTGGTAGTTGTTTTTCTTCAACAACGCGTGGTTTTGGCACCGCCTTAGTTTGCTTCACAGAAACATGTTTATTTTTAATTAAATCTTGATCGTTTCTGAGGGCTTGCGATATAGCTTGGGTCGTGTTCTGTAGAACTCTAGTTTGCCTTCTCGTAGTATGTACGATCTGCCTATTTTGGTATCGGCACTCATACGGAACTTCTCAGTGCGTCCTATATATGCATCAAAGTATTATTTGTGCTATAGCCACCACTCTTTAATTATAAATTTTGTATTGTTTTCACTGTAATTCTATGTGCCTCAGAGCTCAGTTAAATTAATAAAGTTTGTGCCTTGTATTTAATTATGCGTTTCACGAGGCCTAGCGATTATATAGCATTTTTAATTCTGCAGCCGGTCCTGCTGACAGTCAATAGCACTATGAAGCAAATCCAGCAATCATCTTACACGACATGGTTTTCGTTAAAACAGATTCTAGATGTTCCTCACTTATGATTTATGCTGCCCTTTAAAAGTGTGTCTCATGGCAAAGCGTCGGATCGGGCGTTTGTGACAGACTATCCCATGAACGTTTTCGCTACGTTCCGTACCGGGTTCGCAGAAAAAACATTTTTTACAATATAGAAATGAATATTCCCGAGAGGTCACAGCTCTTGGCTTTGCGTTTCCTCCTTTTCAAAAATCATAGAATATTATTTGGCTCACCATCTAATTCATTCTTTCACATGGAAGATTGCGATGCCCTATAGATCATGCAGACCTCAATCTCAGCAGAAGAGTTCGCATGCTTCCAGTCTCAACTAATTGAGCTCCGTCAACAGAAGTATTCGGCTAAGGAAGATCTATTCCGGGCGGAGAAGAAGATTGCTTCCCTAGAGGATGCCCTTGCCCATCAATCAGGTGAACTGGCTCAATTACGAAGCCGCCTCTCGTGTATTCAAAACGCTAGAGACCTCGAGACCGTGGCGAATGAGAATCACTCTCTACGTCAACGTCTACTAAATGTTGAGTCCTCTTTCCAGTTGCAATCCTCCACTCTCAGAGCTGAGTGCGAGCGTCTGCAGGCAGAAAACTCTCGCTTAAAAGACTCTCATAATATATCCAATGTAAATGATGCAGTTGTTCAAACGCCCACATCTTTTACCATCTCCACAGTTTCGGTCTCTTCCCAGACGTTTAATTCTGGTTGGGCATCAGCTACAACCCAGACAAAGGCCACCTCGGCCGAAGTGGACGAATGGTTTTCCAAGGCAAAAGAATTGGCTGAGCTTTCACAATTGCTGGAAACCGAGAGAAAGACATCAGAGGAACTACTTAAAGATGTGAATCGATTGGAATTTGACGTAGAACGTCTGGAGGGCGAGTGTGAATCTTTGAGAAGTGAGCTGAGTGTGACGGAGAGACGAGGGGAGCGAATTCAGCGCGAACTGCAGCGACAGCTTGCATCTGCCGTGCGCGCGGTTAAGCATGTAACGTCGACAAATGCACCATCTTTATCGAGTCTCGTTGTAGTGCCTACTTCTGATCAAACTTTGGACGGAATTTCCGTCGAATCATTTAGTCTCTGTAGTGGCAGTCAGACAGCGGTGAATGAAAATGGGGAAGCTTGGGAATCTTCCTCTGGTTCGCAAACACAACAATCTCAACAACCGGTATTCACGGAGGAGGACCTGAAGGTAAGAAGACTTACTGCATATGTGATATTTCGGCTGCTCTCATGCAGTTGTTACATCTGCACACGAAGATTTGGCGAGTCCAATTTAAGCTAACTAGTTGTTAGGGTACTCATGCTATTCATGCGCATTTTCATTCACTTGACGCTATGACAACAACAGCCGCTTTGCCTACTTACTGCGGCCATTACTAAAATGAGAAACGGAAAAGAGAGTTACAAAAGTTTCCTCATTGATTGGTCAATCTCAAGTTACATAAAAAATTTAGACATTATTTTTATGTAACTTAGGTGAATCGGATTCCTGATTTGCTATTTAGGGCTTATTGTCGCGTCTGTCGGAAGTGCAGGAGGACAATTGCAATTTACGACATCGGTTAAAATATCTCCAGCAAGAAGTGGATTCCAAGTCGAAGGTCATTCAGCGAACCCTCACTGACAAATTCAACTCTACCAGTCTTCCGAACCACGTAAACGCGAAGGGTAGGCACTTTTCATAACTGAAACTTTTAGGCTACTAAATGATAGGTAGCTATTAAACTGACTAGCAGTATTTTGGTTGTCAATTGTTGAATAAGAGTTTCTCCGTAACATTTAAACAGTAAGCAAACAGCTGTGTTTGGTTAAGCGACCGAGTCTATCGGAGGAACCCAGGCTTTTCAAACCCACTAAACAGGACATTAAGGTCTCGAACTGCTTCATTGATGCCGCTTCACTCTCCCAGCTCAGGGCATACCAACGTTTGAAGAAATATGATACAGAATCAACCTTCATGTAAACGATTAATAATCCTATCTCCACTATTAAGTGCCTGATTTACGTTAGGAATAAACGGTTGCGTATTTCAAGAACGTCACGTGTGATTGGCTGAGTTGTATGAAGCACTAGAATCTAGTCAAAAGCCATGTTGGATGCAGGCGAATTGAGGTTTTGTTTGGAGCTGGCGAGTGGATGGGTGGGTGGGTGAGAAGAGGAGTGCGGGGAGGAGTGGGGGGGGGGGGAAAGAAGGTCGGCGAGACTGGCTGACAAATGGCAGTGTCACGCAGACACACCAGTTGGGATTTTATGGGCGCTAGACCGCGATTTGACAAGCGCAGTCTGTTAACCGTGGCGCAAACACCGGTACTTGGGACACTTGGTGTTTTCTTCTTTCACTCCAAAAGTCTCAGTTGGAGGAGCGACTGCGTCGCCTCGGTGAGCGGACTCGGGACTTGTGGGGATGTGTGGGACTATGGCGTTAGTAAGAGGTTGGCTCACGTTGAGACAATAACCGTGTTGATGTTTTGGTGTAGAATCATATCGTAATGCAACAGGACTGTCGTCTTTCACCTCCCTTTCCACTGCTGCTGCTGGTGGTAATGGCACTGTCAGCACCAACGCCCTTCTCACACCGATTCGTTTGGCTTCGGACCTGATTTCAACGCTACGTGGCAGGTTGAAGAATCTGGAGACGTCTCCTCCCGCCTTTGCCCTCAGTTCTACGGAGCTAAAGGGTTTGAAGGTTCTTTGCGAGGAGTTAATGACTCGGAACGTCTCTCTTGAAAATGCACTTGAAGCCGTCATTGCCGGATCTAACGGGAACTTAGAGGATTAACCCCACCAATCCGGCTCTGTCTCTCATATACTTCTTTTTTATTATATCATTTCATATTTGATGTTTTAACTTGCTTTCCTTCTACGGTTTTTAACCACTGAAAAAATTCGGATATGTTTCTGCACTACGTGACGTTGGTGCTAGATGTGAGACAGAAGTCGCCATCTTTTTGAATTTCCTTCTCTCACTACAACATATTTTACTTTTACACTACCGTTGCTGTCGCTTCCTGTTACTTCAGTTATCAACGTCTGGGCTGACATCTTACTATGCCTTAGTTCTCTTTCCCCTCCTCCTTTCAGGTAATCCTCTCGATATTTTTCACTTTTATGTCCTTCGCGTTAAATTATTACACTCCTCGTACTTGTAAGTGGGACTGGTCACTTATCCTATCCCAATTTCAAAAGTATGCGATCCAAACTGATGCCACCTAAATCCAATCCCATGCGATGTTGGACACGGTACTGAAGTGTCAGAAGTAGCTTGTTTTGTGCTCTTCATATCGACTAGTTTTGCACAACAGTCGGCTTTGAAAAGACACGAGTGCTTCAATAGGGGATGATCAACCCGTGTGCAATGATTACCACTGTGTGAAATGTCTGGAGGCTTAGGATGAAACGTAATTCAGTAAATTAGTTGCTCTGCACCGATTTAAATGACCTTATCTTAATGGTAGGTGATTAGTGCTTTCTCTTTTCGCACCCTTTATTTGGAGGAGGTGAGATGTTGAGTGAGATGGTCTCTTAGAAATGCTCGCTCTCCGCTTTCGAAGACCAGAGAAAAGATGGATTAGGCATCATTCTCAACTCTCTCAAGGAGTGGATGGCAGGAGTGAGGAGATGCAGGGTTTTTGCCTTAAAAATCCACAGTACCGGCTTGATGCAGTCTCTAAGGCGATTGGATTATGAAGGTGTGCCCCTGATTTCATAATCTATGTAGACAAGGTGCCGCGCGGCATGT
This sequence comes from Dipylidium caninum, assembly GCA_017562135.1. Taxonomy (NCBI): domain Eukaryota; kingdom Metazoa; phylum Platyhelminthes; class Cestoda; order Cyclophyllidea; family Dipylidiidae; genus Dipylidium; species Dipylidium caninum. The sequence continues at coordinate 213,780 of QEYB01000999.1, forward strand.
ACGCAAATGACACGCGGTGTTAGGTACAAATCATCTCAATATGACTGCCGATATGTGTCGCGAAATACGTCTCTCGAAGTAATTATATGAGTACGCATGCATTAGTCTTCTCCTCCCTCAATGCTGACTCCAAATCCATATCCCGGTGATTTCTGGCAAGTGGTTTTTAGCAAGCAGGTATGAGAACCACTTACAGGGCTAAGAGGGTACCTCATACGTTCACTTCAAATGAAACCCTAAAATAGGTCCTGGGCGGGACGCCAAAATTATTCCTAGGTGACCGACTGATCAGATTCCACACGCAATGAATATCCGGTGAGATCTGTAGACTTCACCTCAAAAAAGATATGTGAATGAAGAGCTTTCGAAGTTCCCTATCATGATATGCGGGGCGTGTCCGAGGAATTTATGAGACAACCGCTGCCACTTCCTCTCGGACCGAAGGGGTAACTAACTTTCAAAGCGTTCTGACAATTATGAGCCATCAGGGAGATAGAAATGGGCATTTCACGCTACAGTTTAGTCGACTTATGGTGTGTGCTACAGTTCGCTGTCACTGGTCTAAGCATTTAAACGTTTGTATGTTCTCCTCGCCTGGCAGCGGGATGAAAGGAGTTTTACTCCTGAAGCCGCCTGTTTTTTGTGTTCTCGTGGTTGGGTAATGCAGGACCGATTGTCGGATTCATGGACGCTAGGGGCGGTTTCTCCACCAATCAGGACTTGTATTATTCCTCAATTTTTGTAGCTACTGCACTGGTCGTAGGCTCAGGCACACTGCCCCCCCTCTCCCACAAACTCCCTCACCGCCCCCACCCTTGACTGGAGATGCCGCTTAAGCAACAGTGACTAGTAGGCGTCCTTAGGTTTATTATTCTCTGCCTTATTATCATTGTTATTATTTCAAAATTTCTGCAGACAGTTAAGCGAGGATCGAGACTATTTCGTAATCCCTGTGTGTGAACGTAGGTCAACAAAAATTGCAGAAAAACTAATGATTTAGAAAAAAAATCATTTTCTGGCATATTTGGGGAAGAGAGAAGATGGGACATTGTGATCTCATGCGACCAACGCATAGTTTAATTATCCTCTTATACAAATTCAATAAGTAGATGAAGGAAGATTTCGACGAATGTGTTCGTATTTTGGTTAAATCTTGTTAAAAATGGCGGCAACGCGGAGTAAGAAAATCGGCCGTGAAGAACAAAGGTGGGCATGTGATTTTACTAGTCAAGGTGGAAAGTAAAGTAAAAGTGAACGAGATGACATGGACTTTCCCCATTGGCTGATGCCCTCAAAATAATTGTCGAAGCATGTATATATGCTGACAAGATCCCCCTCTTGTCACAACTCAAGGAACACCATTTCACTCGTTTCTCTTACCGCAGGAGACTAGCAAAACATCACCAAGAACGGCAGAGGGGCCAGTGGGGGAGTCGTCCAAACGACATTAGCAGTCGACTGCTCTCGACGACACCTGAGGCACAGCCGTCGAGTAACTCGTGTTGATGACCATCTCAGCGTAGATGCCACACGAAGTGAAAAGACGAAAACGCCCTCGTTTTGTTCAGCTTGTGGCCAAACGTAGAGGCTAATGAGCGGCAAATGTCGTAGCACAAAGCCGCCTATTAGGAGAGAAGCACCGAGGACGGGGCGTCGAGGCAATTAGGAGGCAGTGACAAATGTTCCACCTCTGCACCTGACGAGAGGGTCGTGGTCATTGGGGGGGGGGGGGTTGGCCCGTGAGTGGGAGTGGTGGTGGGGTCGGGGGGAGGAAGAGGTGGGAGCCAGACTTAACAAACTCATGTTGACTGGGAAGACGTGGTGTCCGTGTGGCACATGGCTCGACATTCCACATCGTGCCATGTGGCAGACAGTCGAAATGAGCTGTAAATCAAGATCACGGCCTTGCATCTTCTCGCTTCATGTTTTGTCTCGTGGAAGAGGTGGAGACCTCCTCCAACCTGTACCCTTGTGCTGTGTGGGGGACGAAAATCAGCGCTGCCATAGTTCTAGACTGTGGAAAACCTCACCACGACTGTTGTCGCCCCATTGGTTTGAAGTTAGACATACTTCTTGTCCAACTGCCAGAATGGAATGATAAGCGTCTTTACCATTCATGCCACCTTCGCAGGACACACTGCCAAAAGCATTACCCAGCAAGTAAATAATTAGGCCTCATGTAAATTACCTTCATTGAGACAAAATCCCCATTCCCATGCCAAATCGCAACTTGAGTTTCGTTGGAAGCGAAGACCAACAAGGCGCCAGTTCGAAAGTTACCAAACTGGCCCTGCCTTTCCCTTTGTGCATCGCCTTATCTGTTGAAGTAGAAATAATTCCTACCAGTCTTGTCATCGGAGTTGTCGTCGTGGTGGCGAAAAAGACCAGCTTGTTTTTGTCTGATTGCGCCAAGCCATGCGATAGGGAGAGGCAGTTTTTTGCGTCTTCGGTTAGACCACAGCTCCCCTCAATCGTCGGCTCTCTTTCCCACTCTCGCTGCCTCTCCCTGTATGCATGTGCGTGTACAAGTTTGTGTTGCCATCTTAATTTTTTCCTTTATTCTCGTTCGAGTTTATCGGTCCCGGCATCCTTTGTTAGTATTTCCCGCTTCGAGACTTTTTTTCCACTGGAGTTTTCGACCAGCTTGCTCAGGTGTCCCGTCCCACTCACATTCCACTCCGCGTGGCACACAGGCTGCGCAGCTCTACCGGCTAAGCTGTACGATCGGAAAACTACTCTAACAGGTGGACTGGACAGTACATGTGGAGAGGAATGGCAGGAACTATGGCCTCCGTCGAGACGTCGACTGGCACTATGCGAAGAACGCAATGTGGACTTGTCCATCCAGGCGATGCACCCTCCTAACACCTGGAGATGCCCATTCTTCCGCCAGGTAAATTTGTCTCGAAAGCCGAAAACCATCGATTCTACCACAGGAGGGAGGAGGTCTCCACCTCTTCCACGAGACAAAACATGAAGCGAGAAGATGCAAGGCCGTGATCTTGATTTACAGCTCATTTCGACTGTCTGCCACATGGCACGATGTGGAATGTCGAGCCATGTGCCACACGGACACCACGTCTTCCCAGTCAACATGAGTTTGTTAAGTCTGGCTCCCACCTCTTCCTCCCCCCGACCCCACCGCCACTCCCACTCACGGGCCAACCCCCCTCCCCCCCCAATGGCCACGACCCTCTCGTCAGGTGCAGAGGTGGAACATTTGTCACTGCCTCCTAATTGCCTCGACGCCCCGTCCTCGGTGCTTCTCTCCTAATAGGCGGCTTTGTGCTACGACATTTGCCGCTCATTAGCCTCTACGTTTGGCCACAAGCTGAACAAAACGAGGGCGTTTTCGTCTTTTCACTTCGTGTGGCATCTACGCTGAGATGGTCATCAACACGAGTTACTCGACGGCTGTGCCTCAGGTGTCGTCGAGAGCAGTCGACTGCTAATGTCGTTTGGACGACTCCCCCACTGGCCCCTCTGCCGTTCTTGGTGATGTTTTGCTAGTCTCCTGCGGTAAGAGAAGCAAGTAAAGTGATCCTCTCAGCACACATCTGTGTTCTTCTTTGATAAGCGAATGGGTGCGAGGTTATCGTCATCTCGACATCTACTGCTGATTCACCTTATTTCTGTCCTCTTTCTCTATTCACCTCCTGATCCGGATCGTTCATGTCTCTGAATCTCCACGCACCCAACAGACCCCATCGTTTGGTCTAATGATATTTCCATCGTGATATAGTACTCGCGCGAGAGACGCCTTTCCCACTGCCAACTTTTTTAAAAATGCCCCTCCTGTGCCTCATCCTGTTCTCCGACGGCGATGCTTAATTGACCCACCGTTTGGTGGTCTTTTATCCTCTCCTACCTGCAGACTCCACACTGCCTTCGCATTAACCATAATTAGCCTTTCCCTCATACCCTCCTTCGATCTCCCCAACCCCTTTGTTCCCTGCTGAGTTCCTCTACTTCACCTCATTTCCTCTTGCGACCTCCTGTTTACCCGGCGTAGACCTCCCCGCGCGTCTTGATAACACATTGTGGAATATTAAACACGTCTTAGAGATATACATAGTATTTGCTGCTTCCGCTAAACAAAGGAGGATTACCGGTGTTGTTCAGGCCAAACCAGAGCTTATGCTTACATTGGTTTCTTACCACTTCGGTTGACATTCTTCTAACCTTTTCACAATCTAATGGCAGAAAAGTTGCCACTCGTCCGTGATGATTGTGTCCGCAAACCCGTCGGATACTCTCTTATACGAGGGAATGGGCAAATGCAGTGAACCCAATACTTTGGTTGGATGGGGTGGGGAGTTGAACGCCCATGCCTTGTCATGCAGAGGACAAATATTTCCCAGTAAACGAGGTTTTCATCGCATCAGCCCCAAATTTTCCATTGGAAAACATATAGGACAATTTACACTCTGGACTTAACGGTCATGCGCAATCGCTATGTTCACTGCAGCGTGTGTAGACAACACTTTCAGCAGTCTATCTCGTAATTTAAAATGACATTTAGCTTAGCGTATTTAAGTAGCAGCTAGTGGATAACTGTAAGCCCTCGCCTGCGTAGATATCTGGCATCGCTTCCAATATAGAATAAACCAACCATTGTCTCTCAACTAGAAGATCGCGGGTTTTCTGATAGATCGACCACGTATGACTGTAAATTACGATGTTTGACTATAAGGGATTATACAAACGGTCTTCCCGTTTTTCTATCGCGTAATCGGCTGGTACGTAACCCCGTTATTCATTCATCGGTACACGCACAGCACTCTGAAGCCAACCCTCCTTAGATTCCTTCCACTGACCCATGGCACTCTTTTGTGAAAAAATTCAGAAGTCTCGGACGAATCAGCCTGCTGGAGGGTCTCAGCTAGGTATTTAGGGGCGGGCCGCGGAGGGGGGGCGGTTTTGCGTTCCGCTTGAATTTAATTTAACCGAGAATCTGGTGGGGTGTGAGGGCGAGGCGGGTGAGGCGGGGGAGAGCTTGATGGTGGAGAAATCTGGATACAAATCGTATATATATGTATTTAATTAATTAGTTCACGTGTTGTACGTGAACAACGGAGGTGTAAGGGCAGGTTGAGGAGAAGAAAGGTGGGAAATGGGTAGCGCGAGGAGGGGGCAGCCGACTGGGACTAGAAGACAGGTACAACTTTTATTGCGAACTATCTTGCATATTTGAGCAATTGCATTATTGCACTTTCTTGGGATTGGACTCGAAGTAAAACGCAACTGAGTCGTCTGCGGCTGACACGACTGACGGCGGGGAGGAAGGACTGTGCGGGTGATGGGGAAGGCCCAACAAATGTGTAAGAGGGACGGAAGAGGACGGGCGACTTTCCACTGTCGCAGTAGTTGTCAGCTCCGCCAAGGCCTTATCAATCCGACTCCTGAAGGCCTGTAGTATGGGATGGAATCAGGGTAAGTGCTTGGAATTTAAGTTACATTTGAAGTTGAAATATGCTGAAATGGGTTCGGTGGATATGAGATAGAGATAAGACGACCGTTTAATTCAATCTAGGACGGAGAAGTGTGGCCCGCCTTCAACCGTCACTGCGATTACCATCATTACTCTTTCCGATTATTTTGGTGACGTCGCTGTGAGTTAAACCATCTCTCCAGACGTAGATGGTGGTGCTCTGAACAAGAATAACCGTCACCGTCAAGGTACGCGATTTTAATATTTCTGTATGGCCACACGTGAGATGTAGGCAGGTGTCGTTAAAGGGGTCCTAGCGGATGTGACAACTAGTTCGACGCTAATTCAAGGTGTGTCCCTGAATTTGACGAAGCAGCGCATGGCACGAGACCGCGAACCACGTAGACCGGAGAGAAGCCACCTCCGCACAGAAATCTCTAATTTTAGGAGACATCACCAGTATTACTTCCCGTGTCCTCTATTTTTTTAAATTCCTCCACGTACCCCTCAAAATTTTTACAAAATGGATGACAGTACCAAATTCGACACACCATAATACTCATAGCACGCCTGAGTGCATTTAGGAGCTTCTTAGACAGGAGAGATGCGGTGTGACCAAATAGGGAAAAAAGCCACCACGGACTTCAGTTCGTGTATCCAAAGGCAATTTATCCAGATAGAAGTTTATTTGAATCAGTGAATGGGCCGAAGGTCATTGACCAGTAAATCGGAGCGGGGCAAAAGTGGCGATGCAGTAATTTTGTGTCATTTCACTCATTGGCTCCAAAATTCTTCCCCACCCATCCGTTGGCCGTGTATGGTGAGTTTAAGGCCTCCTTAGTGCACAACACCCGCGTAGCCCCACAATCTGGAGGAGGGGGGAGACACTAAGATTTATCTCCGCCACACGGAAGGAGCGGGAAGCTGTAGGCGTGGCCCTTGCGCTATGCCGCAAAAGGGAAGTGCTCGCGCTAACGAGTAAAGAGTCCGCCTGCCTAAACGGAGATGAAAACTTGCCCACAATAGTTCCTTCGTATGGTTTCGTCCAGCACGCCTCTGTTTGCCTTCTCCGGGTGGCCTGGGAGTTTCTTAGCCACGGCCAGAATTTCCTCCCCAGGTCCTGGCGGTAGTCTGGAGCAATGCGCGACCGACAGGCCTCAAAATCCAACGAGGCAGGAGCTTGAAACCACAAGGAATGTATTGGGAGTTATGGTGTCTCCTCCTATTTGGATGTTGGTTGATTCCTTGTTGGTGACCGTAATTGTCAGCCCTTAAAACGGTAATAACTCTAATTGTCTTTCATTGCGGTTCAAATGCCGCTAGCGTTTTAGTATACCCATCAACCACATCTTTTGCAGTGGAGTTTTAAATGTTTTTTTGACGAATTCTCTATTAGTGGAATGGCGGAAAGGCGGTAGGATGCGTTCTTGGTGGAACAAAAATGTACTAGACCGATAGCATACACGAAAATAACTCAGAGGAAGGGAAAATTCGGTGTAACCATGTAGAATTGTTTTATCAAATTTTAAAACATCTTATTGTTTAGGTGGTTGAGGAGGAGAAGGCGAAGAAAACGCGTGAATTTAAACTCCTTCAGTTCTATTCAACCATGTGGGATTGTAGAATTTATTTGTAAAAGAGGTTTAACGAATAGCCTTCCTTCGATGGACATATTCGTCGACTAGTAAAGTGGAAGGTCCTATATGTCGCTCATGACATTCAGGCTCGACTGCCTGGTGTCTGTAGGAATGACAGAGCATATGTTCGGAGGAATGACAGAGCATATGTTCGGAGGAAGGGTAGGTGGAGGTTAATTAGTTGGGGAAACCGGGTGGGCGACGCCCTGTTTTGCCAAATTGATTCGCTCTTCTCGGCCCAACCCAGCAGTGTATTTAAACACCCAGCCTTATACGCTCTACTCTTCCCTCTTTCCTCCACCCACCCTTCTAGCCAACGCCATTTGTTGTCATGGCAGTGGGTAGGTCTACCTTGAACTTCCGTTTTCTGTTAGGTAAAGGTAGAAGTGACAGGTAAGTGTCGGAAATCCCCTGCAATCATTAATGCCACGTGGTGCCACCTCGCACCCTCTCTCGCGAGAAATGCCATCGGCGTATGGCGTGGCAGGAGCAGGAGGAAACACCGATTAGCCGCTGTTGTCCTTCCTTCCCCCCTTCCCCCCCCCCAGAGCCACGAATTCCCTTTTCTCCACCATCGCCGATGGTATTTTCCGCACATCTTCGGTATTTCCGCTACTCTCTAGGGCGGAGCTTACGTCAGGGTGGGCGCAGAAATTCGGGGGCGTGTGGCACGTTACGGCCTCACCAACGTCCGGATGGAAGGGTGGAGTTCGTCCCCCTCCCGCGGCGCGGGTGATGATGATCCGGGTTTGATGCTAGTGGCAATTGGTCTGTCACGCTCAGTGTTGAAACCCGATTATTTCCCAATGTGGAGCCCTTGAACCACTCGGGCTGAGTTGAATGCCCTCTGTGTAACCTATCATCGAGAGGACACCTTTCACTCGGTCGACATTGTACCTCACGCGTTAATGGAAGCTGTGAGAGAAGTACATTTAGACTCCAGTCTTCTGACCTTCATCATTTCCAGCCTTTAACTTGACTCTCAGTCGGGCGACGTGTTTGGTCACACCTTCACACGAGATCAAGTTTTCTGAAAGGAATTCGCGAGCTCTACTTTGATGGTCCTTTTTGCAGGAAATCACGTATATTTTGATATTCACAGCTTCTATGCTATGTTATCACTCTTAACAAAGCTAATTTACTCTGCTCCTGATTGGGGGCTTCTTGGCCAGAAACACGAGTTGTGTCTCGATATAGTGGAGGCTGTAATCGGTTTTCGTGTATTTTAATATTTGTCTATTCTCGTCAGCTCCCCCGTCTTAAGTCCTTGCAGCCTCTGCTACCCCGCGTTACCACCACTTCCTTCTTTTGCTCCTTCTCGCTCCTGCCTCCAGCCGCCGCCTCCTCGATGAAAATGTTTTTTTCCACCCAGACCAACTCAAAGTGTCCAAGGGACTGTGAAGAGGTGGCGAGGTTACTTCAACATCTTACCATCTCTTGAAACTACCATCGTCGTCGCCTTTAGGTAGTCGAATTTCTCTCACAGCCCCTAACAACGGTTTTGTGTGCCTGTGTGTGAGGGTGCGTGGGTAAAAACGAATCAGGCATGCAGACGGCGTGACGGCAGTGCGATGAACGTAGAATGACGAAAAAAAGAAGCATAAAATAAAAAGAACTTGCTCGCACGCAACTACGAGTGTTTGTTTATCCTGTCAATACGCCTCCCTCTCTCCCTCCAAAGGCACGCATTGTTTTGTTTCCCTTCAACTCTCAAACCGAGGGCGATGGTAGTGACGAGTGGAGGAGGTGTGGAACTGGACAAAGTTCACTTTATGGTTTGTTATGTGTCTACTTTCTTATATTTAGTCTTCAGTGAATGCATTCTGCTGGCTGATTGATTCCGCGGGCCGAGTTACCACGCCGCAGGGGCCTTACGATGAAGTGAAGTCCTCCCAAATGTCGCATTCGTCGAAAAAAGTTGTAGCCGGTGACTCCAACGTCCGACATTCCGGGTTAAGGGACGCATTCTTTTTTAGTATAGCCTTATCAAACTCGTCCGGCGTGTCATAGGAAGAAAATAGCTGTTTGGATTCCTAAGGAGTCCAGACTCAGAGAAGACACAACTCTCTGGAAGGGTTGGTGGTCAGCGCTCAAAAGATCAGACGCGGTAACTCCACCGCGAATTGTAGTAGAACAGTGTTATTCTTGTTAACAAGACCCTTTACCTTTCTACGCAGCAGCAGTGGAAAGGGGGGTGAAAGACGACAGTCCTGTTGCATTACGACATGATTCTACACCAAAACATCAACACGGTTATTGTCTCAACGTGAGCCAACCTCTTACTAACGCCATAGTCCCACACATCCCCACAAGTCCCGAGTCCGCTCACCGAGGCGACGCAGTCGCTCCTCCAACTGAGACTTTTGGAGTGAAAGAAGAAAACACCAAGTGTCCCAAGTACCGGTGTTTGCGCCACGGTTAACAGACTGCGCTTGTCAAATCGCGGTCTAGCGCCCATAAAATCCCAACTGGTGTGTCTGCGTGACACTGCCATTTGTCAGCCAGTCTCGCCGACCTTCTGTTCCCCCCCCCTCCCCACTCCTCCCCGCACTCCTCTCCTCACCCACCCACCCATCCACTCGCCAGCTCCAAACAAAACCTCAATTCGCCTGCATCCAACATGGCTTTTGACTAGATTCTAGTGCTTCATACAACGACCTTGAAGGACGCATTTTCATGCGAATCACATGGGCGACTGAATACCACGATAGGTGCCCGGGCACTCCAATTGGAGTCTAGATTTCGTTGTATTCAGAGGGAGACACATATTCGAGACGCACAGGGTGAAGGAGCGGAGGATTTGGAGGGAAGGGTCCAAATTTCTTGGCGAGACTATTGAAGATGCATATCTGATTGGGTGATTGATGGGAGAATGGGGCCACCAAACTAAAAGTATCACAATTTTTAAGATGTCTAATGAACGCGCATCCGTGACGGCTCAGATGAATTGGGTAAACTTCTCTTACTTTTCGTAAAGCTTCTGACTTCTTCACAGAAATTCAGACCTTCTTGAGCCGTTTAATTATCGCATTTCAGTGCGAGTAGATTTACTTTGGTCTATCAGCTCAACATGGCGCAAAGTGACCCCTGATTCGGGCGCTGTAGGATACCCCAGAGTGAAGCAAGGGACGACATCAGTAATGTAGGACATGTGCCTCCACTGAGTTTAACAAGAATTAACCACGAAGCTGAATACTCCATCATCAGAGTGATACGAGGGGCGCCGGCTGCAGAAAGCTGTGGTATCGGAGACGTCATTTACAAAGCCTACTCGACACCCACATGCCTCGGGGCCATTTGCATGGTCGCAGATGATCGAGAAGACTTTCTTGTGAAGTGGAATGCAACACCAGATCGAATGGGTGGAGGCAGTGCAAATATGTGTAACGCGGTCGCGCTGTGTGTGTGTGTGTGTGGCGTGTCACATGCCTGGCCTTTTTTCACCAACCAAAGTCTCGTGGGTTTCGTGTCCACAGCGACCGACCCAGTCTTGGTTAGTAATTGACAACTCACCTACAAAACGACATGACAGTTCCTGGACTGGCAAAAACCTTCTGCCAAAACCGTTATTCTTGATTGATAAAAACCCCAATTTTTCAGGCCAATGTCATCACCATTAGTGGGATTACGCTCGGGGGTGCATTAAGACCTAATGCATCTCTAATGGGTTTTACCTCAAAAATAATTAATAACAAAAGCTATTTCATGCATGATGCAGTACGTTTGTTTACCTGCACTACAGACTGGTATTTCAGTGCCTTATTGGGAGGGCTTCCTCTTCCTCGTCGCCTTCTCCATCGTCTGCTTCTTCGTTTTGAACTTCTTTTATTCCAACAGAGTCGCCACCTTTCAGCGGTCTACATTAAGACGGTCCGCATTACAGCAAGAATAGGTTTTCTGGAATTTACCACTTCATCTGTACCTTTAAAAGTTGACATAACTGGGAACGTATAAAATACGAAGGTTTTCTTAGGGCGACTGTCCATTGTCAATTTTTGCCAATAAATTGTAGGCTGGAAACTATTAAAAGGTCGTTTTTCCATAGCCAACGTTCAGCTGCGACTGAGCGAGCTACATTGTAACGTGAGCTCGATATTTATATTTTTAAAATGTTAACAATATGCTTCTTCTTAATTGCGTGAAAATTTTCCAACGCTGGTAGCCAATCTTTATTATATTTTTTACCGAAACCAAACAAAAATAAAAGGCCATTAACATCCACCTTCCTTGTACGAGTTGCGGTTGAAAACAGAGCGCAGCTCCACAGGCTTCGAGAAGCATTAGTGAGGCGTTCGGAGAGGGAATCACTGCCGCACAAAAATGCCCGATGTTCGTTCCAAGAAATGTCGATCTGGCAATGTGAGTACCGTCGAGGAGCCTCGTCTCGAGGAAGACCACCGGCCCCTGTTGACGATCCACATGCACAACGATGCGTGAACTTGGCTTTAAAGTGGGAATCAGCCACGCACACGCCTGCTGCTGTGCTGAAACATCTGCGTGAGATAAATAAAGGAAAGAGGCTGAACTCATATGCACCGGCCGGACGAAGCGACGCAACTGCAGACGGTCGAGCGACGGCAAAAAAAAGCAAGTGCGCGTCTTCGTAGCTTCCTCCGCGATACACCGCTGCCGTCGTTTGTACATCAAATGAGCACTTGTAGTAAAAAGAGGATTTTGTATGATAAATGCGAGTGATCAGGCAGATGAATGCGTAGGAAAGCATGCCCATGACAAATCGCCAAGGTGAAATTTCATCGAGGAACATTGTGGTTGCCGTATGGTGAAATGCTCAAGGAGTAACCCATTGTTCCTTCCTGAAACCAGGCAGGAAGCCATAGCAGCGGCGGGGTCATACCAATTTTACCACATCCTCCATAGTCAACCGGTATTTCCCCTATTGATTATCGCCTTCTACGTATTTACGAATTATTTTTAGGCGAGAAAACAAATGCTATATGCGGAATGGTATTGTCGAAGGCTTGAAATAGTCTCTTAAGCCTAAAGGGGAATATTTTTCAAAAGGCACATATAGCCTGCCTATTTGTTAATAAAAAGCCGTAGATGCCAATAGCAAGAATTTCGATTACCTATAAGTAAGGTGACAATTGGACTTCTGTATTCTACTTATATTTAACGCTTGTTTCATAGTTTCCAACCTGATATCACCTATATGGTGGAACTTTTGATGCACTCGTCGTGTGGAATCTGCGCTTAAACATTTCTTGACGATTTACCTAAGCACAAAAGTAGCGCAAAACTGATAATCCTTTAGATGGGATGGCAAACTAGTTTTCCCTCAACTGTCACTGCGGTAATTACTTGTCAAGACAACAAACCCTACTGGTTGCCTGTTAGACCACTTTCTTAGGTGAAAGAAGCATGTTTCAGACCCTCATGTCTGTATAAATTAACCTCCAATTCAAGTAGCAAATCCATGGGTTGAAGAGTCACTTCGTCTTCTGACCTTTACAGGGAGACTTTCAAAGTGAGGACTGGGGTTGTGTTTTTCCATTTGCAGTCAGCGAGCACTTGAGCGGTCTTAACTAATAAAATAGGCGGCGGGAAGATAGCTCTCCTCCAGAAGAAACTGTACAGGTCTGTATTTTGTCAAATTATCAACTGAAAATGACGGAACCGGACGGGATGATTAAACCGGGCTTGGAACGCACAGATTGAGCACCACTGGACAAGGAGGGGAGGAGGGGGAATTGGCCACTGGAGGTCTAGACAGAAGCTTTCGTCATATGCCTGTACACTTCGTTGTGCGGTAGAAACACTGCTTGTTCAAAATCGGGATGAACTTCTGTGTCCGGGATCGAACCGGCGCGACCGGTCTCATCCTGTCAAATGAAGATGCGATGAGTCATCGTTATTGAGGGTCCGAGAGGGCTACTTAAATAAGACATATAAGCAGGTGCGCGACGCAGGATCGGAAATCCTCCACCAAAAACGTGCCAGCTTCTCCTCTGCTGATTTACACTTGTTCAAACCCCCTCCACCGACAAAGATGTCCGAACAAAAATTGCGAGCTACAGGAGACCCCGTAAGAGAAGCTTCTTGTTGTCATTTATCTCAAGATATAAAATGAAAAAGGCTAGAACTTTCTCAGTTAACGCGTTTCATTCATGCGTCCCTGAAAGAAAATACGATCTGCCATTCATCCCCTGCTGGCTTCTTCCGCACCCAATCTTGTTATGCGCCGGCCACTTCGACGGTCGGCAGCAAAGCCGCGAGATAGTCGTCTTGTCAGGTGATTTCAAGTCCATCAAGGCGGAATAGGCCGATTTAATGATTCATTGCCTGGGAAAACGGTTAGAGCGCATTATCTCGGGGCGAGGTGTGTATACGGAAGACTTAGAGGACAACTAATTGGGAGTATAGAGTTTTTCCATCTACCTGGGAAATTCGGGTAGCTTCTGTTAGAGGCACCAGCATCGCCGGTTTAGGCGACGGTTCTTCGCAGCTGCACCGTTGTTCAATTAGCGCTGAGTGTGGGATGTAGACAACATTGCCAAGGGCGGAGGTCCTCTCAATGTATATGACTTCTTGGAATGGTGCGGAATTCCTCGACGATGTACTTGTTATAACGGGAGTCTCCTCACGTCCTAACAAGTGTGGAGGGATTGCTTCCATCGACATTTGCTCCACCGAGGTTGTCAGGGTAGAAGCCATCTAAATGAAAGACATGGACATCAATTGTCTCTAGCCATCGCCACACTGAATTCGAATTTTTCGAACCCTCGTCTCCATTTCAGTTAAATACCTTATTTACAGCGTTGTCAGGCAACGAGGTAATTACTCCAAAGGTAGAGAGGAGAGTTTGAAGCACTTCTCTATGTCGAAAAGAGGAAAGGAGGAGGAGGAGGAGGAAGGGGACTTTGACAGGGGTGTCTTATCTAACCCCGGAAACACGCGAGACTGCCTCAATCTCTTCTCCTCTACATGTTCCTCGCCCCCGCCCCTGCCTCATTCCCATTAATATTAGAGTATTGCGAATCTGTAGGGAATTGTGGGGTGGAGGGCTGAGGAATGGCGGAATGGGGAGATAAGATGTTTTAGGGAAGGTAAAAATATTTAAATTGCTTGGCAAATTATGAAGACATGAATATGAAATACTATTTATTAGATGTATAGCGGTGCAACTATTTGGAACGTGATTTTGTGATAGCGAGGCTATCTGTCTTATACAGAGACAAATATGGACATTAGGAAGTATTCTTTGTATTCTTTGAAATGGTGGCGTGTTACTTTGACATAGATGACATACTTGATAGTAATGTTGAGACTTTTATTTAAAGTGGCGGTCACCGCTTCCTTCCCACCCATTTCTCCCTTTGACCCGGCCAGACAGACCAGCCTCCCCATATTTACGAAATGCGAGGAATTTGGTTGTATTCCGGTAGGCGGGTTGAGCAGAGGAGAAGAATCAACAAACATTGCTCCCGGCCTGTTCAATCTAATATCAGACTGGCACGTGGCCAAGGAGTGCCTGACTAGAAGCTACCGTTCAGCACCCGAGGCCCCTATTAGTGGGTTCATCCACCCGGAGAGCTATGACCATCTGGTCATGAAGGATAAGAGGGGGGATGGGGCTGAGAGGTGAGACAGAGTTTGTGAGATTCCACGGACATCGAAGTCTGCTAATCGTAAATCTCAGAGTACCCGGAACAGAAAAGTTCTGACTACTTCATCTTCACATTTAAAGTCAGCAACACTCCGATAGTTGAAATATGAGGCAAGGCAGTTGTTTCCATTCCATTTTCCATACTTCGCCTATGCACTTCTCCAAAACCTTCATTCCACACCCCGGGGATATGCGTGGTACAGGCAGTGATATTTGGGGGACAGAAGGAGTATTTTCTCATCAGAATTCCTCGCCTGTCTTCAACACTGCCATTTCTAGCCCCAGCCGCCCCACCGCTACCAGGTAATGAAAGAGTAGATGGTTGGGTGGATGGAATTATGATAAGGAATTGTGCCAAGCGCAGCACATGTGGGACCAAAGGAATCGCCCTTTCACTTATGTTTCCCGCCACCACCCTTCCTCAGGGGAAAGGGTGGGAGAGGAAGTGCATCCCCCCTCCTGCTCCCTTTTCATCTCTTGCTTACTAATACCTACGAGACTAAGAGGGAACGGATTAAAACAGGCCATCCTACAGCCTCCTTCCTCCGCCGTCATGCCAAGGGAACCCCCCAATGAGGGCGAGAAGGGTCGAGGTGGGTGAAGCAATGGAATGCAAAATAGGCCCTTAGTTGGTCTAAGAGAAGTGAAGAATATTGTTCTGTCTGGATGATTACATAGAAATGTATGGACATGTTACCAAGTGAGCGAATTTTTGATGGATCACGAAGAGAAAGGTGCTGAAGGGAAAGTGAATGATAGTCCGGTATTTTATAGTCATAGCATACCAATCGCAGGAGAAGGCGATGTCGACAGATGAAGTGGTTTTATAGGCCTCCTCAGTCAAGGCGTGACGTCTAGACCTTCGATGCCTCTTCCCTTGTTTCGTTGAAACCCCTCTCAATCACGACAAGCCGGTTAATTTAATTGGAGCATCCAGCCATTGAGTGAGAAGCTGAGAGAGGCGAGGGTGTGATGTCCTCCTTCACAACCGCTCCCCTCCTTCCGTAATCCAAGCTAGAGGAAAAGCTTTCCGATCTCTGCGCTGGTCATATTGACGAAGAAAAAGATTTCTGGGAGCGAATAGAAGCCTCTACTGGTCTGGCCGTATCAGTTGGAGTAGCGCCGATCTTTAGGCATTCTTCTACACCTTCACCCAACTCTACTTGGTCTACCTCCCTGATCTTTTGATTTATTTGCCAACCGTGATTTTCAGGACACCTGACCAGTCTCAGCTGCTAGAGGTTCTGTGATTCAATTCACATGAAGTAGAGTATCATCAAAAAATAGGTGAGCCGCGTTTGTTTAAATCGTTGTCCCTCAAAGCCGCACTCTTTGAGCTTGGATGCTAGAAATTGTACTTGTGGCCCATTTTCGACCGAATTTTCGTCGCGAATGTTCACCTTCTTGACAATCAAGTCCCCAACCCCCGTCCACGTCATCCTCCAAGCCGACCGGTGTGCTTCCATGTCAGGCAAGAAGTGGGTAAATTACCCGGATTAGGTGAATGGCCACAGCTCCATCCATTCTCATATCCCAATTAAATGCAGCTGAGCTTCTTCGTCCCACCTCTCTCTGCCTCTTCTCCCCCTTCCTCACTTCCCTCTGGCAGAGTCAGTGGACTGTGCCGACTTAAGAATCGTCACACCGCCAGTTGCAAAGTCTCCTGGGGATTGAGGACGCATCTACCGAGGCAGTCGGCGGCATTTCTTTCAGCACCCGCACAGTCGCCAAAATCGATGTCGCCCCGTCATGTGAATCTATCGCGATGCAATGGCAAGCGGTAGAGGGCAGGAAATAAGCCTGCGACATTCTATCCCAAGGTGGCAGGGAAAATGTAAACAAGGCGGAATGGAAAAAGTGGCGGTGGAGTAGGT
Organism: Dipylidium caninum; assembly: GCA_017562135.1. Lineage (NCBI taxonomy): Eukaryota > Metazoa > Platyhelminthes > Cestoda > Cyclophyllidea > Dipylidiidae > Dipylidium > Dipylidium caninum. The sequence goes on from QEYB01000999.1 coordinate 230,346, forward strand.
AGGCCAGGAGAGCGAGAGGACAGGAGAAGAGGTGACTTACGTCTCTGTGTTGGAGCCGCAAAACTCGTCTATGTTGACGTTGGATTTTGCGTCTACAAGGGAGGAGGAATAGTTAGTGGATGAATAGGAGGACACTTTCTCTACCAGGCTAGTGCCCATTTATATGATGAATGTGAGCTTTGGTCAGGCTGGTATCAGACTGAAGATCAGGCGGTTGGATTTCGGAGCTTCCACAGTGCTAATGGTATAGACTTCCAATATGGAGTTCAAGGTCAATTCAAATCTTGCTGGATGAACTGGTAGCAGCTTGAGTGATATCACCTTTACTCCAAGGACGGGAGATGTTCTACGTCTTTCCTGGTTCACAACTGTCGTAAAGCGGAAGCTGAATATTAGTCATCAGTTTGATTTAGGGGTAAACTCAGCCTCTGATTGGCGGCGAGGCTTTTCATATAAACAAGGTTCCACACTTCTAAATCAGCCGCCTTGTCGACGAGAAGCCATGTGATTAAGGAGTACACCTTTCCCATCATGTTCTCTGAGATAAACATCGACTTAGCGACCAGCACTAGGAGGGACCGCTCGCAGTGGAAATACGGGCTTTGTCTGGTTCGGTGGAATGCGAGCAGGCGGTGATGGAGTTTTCTGGAACGAACTTCAATTAATTGAGAGGAGCCATTTCTCATTCATTCATTCAACTGCCACCTCAGCTGAAAATACAAATGATCCCCTCACGGCTAAGTCCCCTTCCAATAGTCCGCATTCCTAAAGCATAGTCTGTACTTGATTTTGGATTTGACTAAAATGGAGCAATCGCTTGTAGAAAGATTTCGTTTTCATTCGCCTGAAGTGCTATTTCTCGACCGAGAGGCCATGGAGCACCCCGGGGTGATGGAGAGACTTAGCCCGCCTCAGGTCTGTGTACTGCACGTGCTTCGCTGCCGAAATCGTGTGATTCACTGGGTGCTTATGCGACCTGCGTCATTGTCGGCATGACAGATTTAGTTCAAGGCATAAAGTCAAGAAGATGTAGAAGAATAAAACGGCCGAGATGGCTATGGCGCTCTTACCGAATGAAAAAGGCGGAGATGAGGACAGCTATGAAGAAGAGGCTGCACATCGTTCCGATGCCTATGAGGGCTGTCGAACTTCCCAGTCGGTCGGCACAGCCTGCAGATAAGATTGTTTATAATCTTTTCTTGTAGTTTGTAAACGATACAATCAACAAAATGCTATTAACAGCACACAGTTATTCAAACTGCGTTACACTAATGTGCCACGAGTTGTTCAAATGTTAGTGACAATGACTAACGACTAATTTACAGATTATACACACCGTTTAAGTCTTGTAAACGAGGTGTTCACCAACCCTGTCAACCCTTTCACCTGGGGGGCCATTCGGTGCGTCGGACGTTAATCACACTACGCTAACTCAACGACATTTGTCACAAACACACACACAGGCATACACACATAAACGCACAGGGCAGGGATGACAACAAGTCGGTTGCAGTGGTTAGTGGTGGGTGGAGTAAAATCTGGCCAGAAAAGGACTAACTTATAGCTGACGACCGAAAGGGAAAGGAAGAAGAAAGTGGCTAAATACCCTCACAGCGAAGCCAGGTTCTACTAATGCTCCGCAATCTTTCATCGCAGATCAGGTAGGCCGCTTACCCACATCCCCATCATCTTTTCTCTAACACACCCCCATCCGTGCCCACGCATATAATTAATCACCAAGCCGACTCAACTGGGCGGTGGCTACGCCATATTGTCACAGGGAAAAAGGTTTAAAAAACGCATAAAAGAAAGATCGGGAAAACGGAAATCAATGGGTCGAAGTAGAGTTTCGTCTCATTGACAATACTAACGCGCGCACTATGGACATTTTTTGCGCCACATCGCTGGCTGTCATGGTTTATATAGTTTCATCGCCACCCTAATAACCCCCATTATCGCCGTCTTCCCGCCGTTTAGCCTAGAAGTGCGAAAAGCGAGTTGTTACCCCCGAGATGGGCTGAAATTCGGGCCAAACACCGGCGATTGACAGTGCTACACTCGACTTCGCGGCTCTCACCTTAACTTCTCGCCCCCGCCCTCCCTCCTCTCACACTTTTCTCCTCTCCAATACGCAGCTGCTTGGCTGACTCTGTGGTCTTGACAAAAATAAACTGGAAAAAATTCGGCGTATCTTGACACTAATACTATATATTTCAACACGACAATGCGGCTGATGGAGAATGCTGACCGTAACGCCCGCGGATTTCAGAGTTCTCCAACTCGTCTCTCAACCTTCGAGGGTCCCGCGATCGTGGAAAGGCATTTTGTCTACATCAGTGAGGTATAATTATGCTGGGTGCGCATTCTACCACTGCTCTTGCGAAGAAGGCAGTTTGGACGATGTTTCACCCGCCTTATCCCTTATTCAGGGGGGGGGGGTGGAAGGAGGATCGAAGGCGTTAGTGAGGGACGGAGACGGATATACCTTCGAGGGGAATTCTCGCATGTCTCAGCGAGTTGAATTGTGTTGATGTACTCATCAGAATTGTGGTAGTCGTTGGCACTGTCTAGATGGAATGCATAGGGTTCGGGGGCGTCGAGAAGCGGGAGACCTTTACCCACCATTTCCAACAGATGAGAATCGTCTCGTATCGCAGGGGAAATTGTCACGGTGTCTGTCTGTCTTGGTTTGCAACTAAAGGGCAAGAAGGATGGATTATACATTATGTATTCCGCTGGAACAGTAGACCCATCTGAAGAGGAGAGAAGGGGGGAAGAGCCGACTGTCCCGGTTTCACATGAACACCCATATTACTCATAATTACAGTCTTAAGTAGAGGATGACAAGGTAGCACGAGCAAAAGCGAGGTTGACTGGCTCTGATCTACTAAATACGATGACTAGGCGCGCATAATTGACGGAGGCGGAGGCGGAGGGTGGGAAGTGGGAGTTGATGCAATGCCGGGAGATGGCTAATTACGAAGACGTAAATTTCAGGTTACCTCGAGATATCGCTACATTGCTGTTTGCAGGCTGCTCCTGGACATCGTGATTGGGCTGCGAATAAAAGATGAAAAAGAAAAACACAATTTCCACGTAAATAAAGCACCTTGCTACTAACGCCTGTCAGCATACCACATAAATTGGAAATTTTTATTTTCTGTGCCATAAAGTATAAAGTTAGGTGTAAATATGGAAAAGGCATTATGACTTGATGACTTGTCGAGTTGTTTTGCAGTCGCTTAGTTGCGAACAAGAATGAAGACAACTCACGTTCATCCGCGACTGTTCTTGACCCATTCGAGTCACCATTGTTCTCCTCGACTGAAGCACAAGGAATGCGTTCAATGGAGGGAAAATGTACGGGAGGAGAAGATGGCAGACCCTTTCCTCCTCATTCAGCACGCAAAAGACGCCTTAGGTTTATTTGTGTGTACAACTACGCGGCCTGCATCTATGTTTTTTCTTCCTCCTCCTCCCCTCCGGGGGGCGGAGGCGGGGAAGAGGTAAGGGTGGTGTACTCAACGAGTGGTCGAACCTCCCTCCACATTTGCCCATGTACTTAATTTCGACGTTGTGTGAAGTAAAACTTTGTGAATGGCTTTCAATGGCAAACGCGGGGAGAGTGTCGATGATAACACCAACTTAGATATAAACTTGTGGCAAATGTGTGTTCAAACTGGAACTTACCATGTATGTAGATCCACTGTGAAAGTGGCCCCGATTTCCGCATGCTCTGACAACTGTAATTTCCCGCGTCAGATTGTGTTAAGTTAGTCAAAGTCAACATGGACAGTTGGCTTTCATTAGGCAGGAGAAAGAGAAAAAAGAAGGATTTAGACGTTACCTTGACACGCCTATACCGCATTACAACCATGCGGGCCAATTAACAGTCAGCCGTCGCCGCTCATTGTGCCAACAATAATTAGACGGGAAATAGTTTCAAAATAAACAAAACGATTCTCAGAGGTCCTCCACTTTTTACTTTGCAAATAGTCAAAAGGTGGCATTGATTTACGGAGGTGAATTCACCTTCTCAGTGGTAAAAAAGGGGGAGGGGAAGGGTCTCATCTCGTCTCAAAGGTTTTGACTTCACCTGCCAGACGTAAATGGCCGTAATTGCGTCTATTGTTCCAAACAATTACCTGCTGTCATGTGTGGGGAGGTGGAACGCCGGCGAGGGGTTTTAGGTAGGCTGAGGTGAGAGGCGAGGGGTGGCTCCGTCACTCGATGAGCAGCGATGGTGGCGACACGATCTTATCGTAGCGGCGTTTCGTGGCTCGGCCCGAGCCACACATCATTTTTATTGCGGATGCAAGATCGTCAGTAATATTAACGTCTCTGCGATCCGTCGGGACAGGAGGCATCAAATTGCCCCATTTCATGGCGGTCCACCTCCTCGCTCCACGAGCCACTCCCACGCCTTTCGCATTTTGTGACAACGCAGCGCCGAAATTCCCACTCCACCTTTGTGTGCACTTAGCAAACAATCGGTGGTTGACGGCACGGACGCGGTTTAACGCAGTCTCTCGGAGGTGAGATAGTTGGAAATCCTTTAAATTGCGCGTCAAAGGAAAGTTGTAGGAAGAGCGGAGCGAAGGGGGACAATGGGAAATTTTCTATTTGTTAGCAGAACTTCATTTGACCAGCAAATATGCAACATAGGACCGGAAAACAGTGAATTAAATCCGGTTAATTATTAATATAATGATTTGTCCAATTTGACTGTCGGTCACTTATTGTATCGCTGTGAAGAATGAAATCTGCGTAGAATCGCATAAGAAGAGAAAGTTCTTGCCTGCAAAACTATTTCTGTGTAAATGAGGAATAAATACACCCAGCAGACCGATCTAATTCAGTCCAGTGAGATAGGTAACCGAACTCCTACTAGAGCTTAACTTTAACGGCTGAATATCACTTAGCAGCATTATGAATTAAAAGCATTCTCACGGAGAGCCAACATGACCACACCCCGCCACACTCCTCCTACCCCCTTATTTATGCATTTAAATGAGTACGACAAGATGGTGGACCATCATTTCTTTTTTTACTTGAAATAAGCATACTTTAGGTTAATAGTAAACTTGTTTTTTTCGTAAGAATAACACCTTGTTAAAAAAATTTGGTATTCTCTTATTTTTAAGGTGGGTGAAGTGTGGTAGCCGGAGGACCTACGCTGGCACATTTTATTTCTTTAAATCACAAATCTGACCCCCTTTGACTTTTTAAAAGCATCCTCAAATAGTCCGCCTAAGGTGTGTCGTTCAGCTAAGAGCGTGTAATAAAAGTCTAATTGAATTTCCATTTGCCCCATGAGGCTGTAATCGTTCTAGTTAGGAAATACTCCAGCTTTGGTTGTCTTTAGGCTGCCTTTTTCTACGATTATCTGCAACAACACACGCAATCCTAAAACGGGCAAATGTAATATGATATGTGTGGCTAATTACTTTCTTCTCTGCTTTGATGTTAGGACTGGTAGGAGAGTTGGTCTATCGTGTTTACGCAGCTACACGAAACCTTCAACCCCAAGCTACCACATTCCTGTCTAAAGCTCTCACGACTTGCCTCAGTGCCAAATTGAGGGGACGACTTAAAGCATTCACAGGGCTACACTCGCGAAATGACTTCGCACTACACCAATTCTAACTGCTCTGTGGAGCTTTCCGCCAAACTCGCTATGCACTCACCCTTCCTCAGCTAATCATTCGACGTTGGGGGCTTTTGAATAACACAGACGGCTGCTAAAATAGCGGTTGACTGTTCGTCTCTAATTAACGCTCCGCCTCCGAACGGGTGATGCACATTAAATCACAGTCTCCTCCACATTTCATGGATGAGAACAAATTCCAGCTCACCAATAAGAACCGCATTTAATGCCACTCTGATTCGTTTTATTCTTATTTTGACAAGAGACAGACACTAAAAGGCTAATAAGTAAAAAAATCTTTGCTAGCTTTAAGGCAAGTCCTCTGCCTCGCCCTCTCGTTTTACTGTCTAGTTCCTGTGAGGGTTACTTATGCTTTTGTCCCAAAATAACCTCAGACGCTTTGAGAGGAAAAGTGGAGAGCCATTAATAACTCGTAGGGAAGAACAAAAATTGACAAAAAGTCTTTGTTCCCATATGTTTTTAGCCAAGAAGAGAAAAATGATGCAACTGCATGGGCCAACTGATGAGTTCATGTTAGTTATCGCCCCGTGGCGCCAGTTTTTCGCCTCCATATCTGTAAACTAGAAGGCACCTAAATCTACCGCCATGCTATGGGAAACATAGTAGCCGAGTTAACTACGCCCGGGATATTTGATGCTATTTGAAGAAAAGGCGGTGTACATGAATTCAGAGCTCACTTACTCGGTTTCAAAAATTCTTGGTGTCTGACTGTCATTCGTAGCTTTGAGTTCCACTCCATTTTTCTGCCATGTTATGGCATTTTTAGGTCCTTTTCGAAAACGACACGTAAGGTTCAAACTCAATCCTTCGGGTAGAATAAATTCCTTTCGTTCGCTCATAGTCGAACCGAAGCATAAAGGAGATGGTGAGCGCCTTAAATCACGTCAGTAGCGGTCACAGAGCCACCATGTCACATAACTCAGCATGTCTCGTCTACATTGGTAAATTTCCGCATATTTTATGGGTCACAGCCCGCCTGGAAATGGGATCTCCTGCGACACACCTGATTGGTCAAAGTTCAACCAATCAGACAACGGCCGAAACTATCAACACATTTGCTTATTTCTTGTACTCTCTTTCTCATTATATTCTTCAGATTGGACAAATGAGAAGGCGATTCTGCATCAATGGCGAGAAATTACTGTTTCCGTAGAATCAGACGTCACCATCGTCTGATGCTTGGCGTTGGGAACCAGTTTTTTGAGGGGTGGGCAAAAAGCGCCAAATCTTTCTTGTGAAGACAGTGTAAACACCGGGCATACATATTTAAGGGACAATTCCTAAACGTGTCTTGCAGTAATGGCTCATAACTAGTACTTGCCCCACGTTACCGCAAAAGGAGATGGGATATTTCAATAGAGAGTTAAATAACTACCATGATTTTCGGAAATGATCACTTTACCATACGTCTGTAACACATCCACCGTTGAAGACAAGCGCCATGGCGCTCACCGTCCCGACCGACATGACAACTACGTTTGAGTAGCAGTTGTTACTGTGCTAATGGGTTGTGTGGGTACGCAATATGTTAACATTAACAGTTTATGTAAAGGCGGATAAGGACAGATGGTGCGTTCCCTGAGTTAGTCAAATTCTCAATTATAACCCAGACGGACACGTTCGTATGCTCTGACGCGTAGTTTACTTATAGTAGCAAGTATATGGTATATGGTATAGTATAGTATATGGTCGAAATTACTTTTTGCAGGATCTTGGACAAATTTTGGTAAACATGAAAAAAATGGACGTATTAAATAGCAATTTTGAAAGGCATCATCAGTAAAGCTGCCAATTTTCATCCATATCGGCAGGTATATCTAGAACTTAATACATTCCGAGTTAACGATTGCGGGCACACTCACGTCCAAAAATGTCGCAGGATGGGATTCACGGTGGTTTGGGCTCATTATCATTCTCATCACTGGCTTCATGAACTCCTTCAACCCTTCAAGTCCGTTTCCCCCACTTGAGGTATTTTCACTCCAATCCACCTCGCGTTCTGAGCGGCAAGCAGCTTTAAGAAAGGCAGAGATGGATTTGTGGGGAGGCATAGGGAAAAGTATACGGGACCGCGGCAATGTTCTCAGAAACGTACCGAATAACCATATTGCCAAAACGCCTGTCTTCTCTGCCCTAAAGGCCCTTTAAAAGGTGGTTAAAATCGCACATTGGAATTAAAACGTGTATCGCACTGAGATAGGTCGCGAATGTTTGAGTGGGCAGTGGTAGGTAAGAAGGAAAGGGAGGAAAAATGCAACAGCGGCAGCATTAGCAACCACCAATCGGGCAAATAGACCCATTCGGGGGTGTGTGGGGATTACAGCCTCCCCGGTGGAAGCCAAAAAACCCCGGCGGTGTTGGAAAAAAGTCCTCAGCGGAAAGGGATGGATAACGTGGTTGGGAGGAGGGCCGAAAGGACCCATGTATCCAACGTGGAAGGGAGGCGGAGGCGATCGTCGTTCCGTATAGTTTAAAGACTTCCGCTCCTGCCATGCCCACCCATTATCCTTTGCGAGTATGACTTATTAATGGAAGTTATTCGACAGTTTTGTCTTCATTACTGTCCCCCTGTTCCCCAAGCCTAGCGGTGGCGAGTTGCCGAGGCGAGGAGTCACGAGTGAGAGAGGGGGGGAAATTTATGGTACAATAATATCGGGTCACCTCGAGCGCAAGGCGTGGGGAAGACGTCGGTGCGATGAGGACACAGACAAGCTAACAAAGATGCCCGGAAGGCATAATGGGGCTCTCGAATTTCTAAGTCCGCGATGGGCTCTCGCATTCAGTGACGTCGTAATGAAAAGGCGATCTTCAACAATCCAAGTCGAGCGGATGTCCAATGTTCCGTAGTGCGAGAGCGAATAGTCATCTAAGGGATTTGCGAGACAAGAAGATAACTCCAATTCAACCATGACATGGTCGAAGGAAGAATGGTGAGTCTTTAAACAGACATGCGAAGAATTCGGTATCTGACCAAAGGGGGTCGACGAAAAAGCCTGTCCGCGGGAGGCTGGCAATAGCTCCCGGTCAACACATTTCTACGGATCTAGGCAACTAGAACGCTTCATCTTTCACAAAGCGACAATTCGGAGGATATGTCGATGTCTGGATAGGTCAATCTCCCACCCCCCCGGTACATTCGCTTCCGCATTCAGATTAAGTAAAGGGGGTAGAGTCGAGTTGCGACCTGTTGCTCCCTCCGTCAGGCTGTTTACAGTCCTTGGTCCTGATTGATGGCACAAGTCAGCAGTGTCGCCAATTCGACATTCCGGATGATAAGCCCCCGTCTACTCTAACTCCAACTGCAACTCCAACACCAGCTCCCACTCCCGCTGCCCTTCCTGCCCTCATTCGATCCTCACCCACCACCCTCTTCCTCCCCCCCACCTCCCCACCCCCAAGGTCGCCCCTTTCTACACTCCAGTCCACGACTGTTCTGGCCAGTACAACGAGCCCAGTTGGCGGACTGGGACTGCTCCCATACGGAAAATTGCGATGTCGCCAACTCTGATAATGATGATAGAAACACCATGAGGAGAGCCAATTAATCATTGGGAAGTAAAACGGCGAACATCGAGGCGTCGGCGGACTTAGGGGACTGGGGCGCATTTGCGTACGTGATTGTGTGCAGATGCGTGTGATAGACCGCACCTCCACGAATCGGCGTCGTGGGCGTCACATAGGAGAGGGAGGAGAGCAAAGAGAAGACCTAGGTTCATTGGCCAACCGGGGTTACCGGAAGGTTGCTTCACCGTAGATGGGTAAGACACAGGGTGGGATGGAGAGCTGATGTGGAGATTCCAAGAAAGTGTACAATGGGAGGCCTGATGATTCACCTCGCATCACCACCGTTCCAATGCATTAAAACGCAAATACTCCAGTTCCAACTCCACTTCCTCTCCGTCCCAGGTAAGGCAAACATCGGGCGCCTTTGCTTGTCACTTCCACACTACGTCATTACAACAGGTCGACATGCACGCGAACAGTCAGGTGGTTTCGTCACTTCCATCGCAGTGGAGCAGGAAACGGAAGGAAAGGCGGCCGTGCGCCACTGCATAACCTCGACAACAGCGTCCTCGCGTCCCCTATCGCGACGGGACTTCAACGCCTTCCGTTTACCGATCGTCCTTGCAGCCCGCCAATTTGTGGTTTCCAAATAGCCACAACCGTCATAAGGTCCGACGATGGGGCGCCAGCCTCGACTGGAGAGCCAACCCCAACATTCTCCGTCTACCTCATGTGGGGCTGAGCAGGAGGACGGGGTGTTTCGAGTTAGCAGCCACGGACGCACACGTGGGCGTAGAAGCAGTTTCAGGTGGAGTAGCACATCGACGTTTTCGCAGCCCCCATGACGCCTCCGTAGTGCGCTCCAAATGTGTACTTCGTGAACAGTGAGTGTGAGACCTGAGAGGAGGTGGAGGAATTAGTGGTGAATGGGGTTGTGTAAAGCTAGGTAAGTTAGGTTGAGTCGGATGAGGCGATGAGGTGGAAGGTGAGGCCCTGAAGAGCCGGGTAGTTGAGGCGGCCCGGAGGCGAGGGGAGGAGACAGATAGTTAGTTTTTCACGTGAGAGAAAAGCGGCAGCCTTTGGCTGCTACTCTTTTCCATTTCAATGTAGCGCTGCATCACATCTCCCCTTGCACGTGCCCCTATGCCCTTCCTCGTTTGTTTGTTGACCCTTCACCATTTTCCTTGGTGGCTGTCCCGCAAATGGAAAACCCAGAAAGTGAAAGGGGAGGGGGAGAGGGGGGGAGGGGAGGAGGAGAAGGAGGAAAAGGAGGGAGAGGAGAATGAGACGAATGAGGGAAGGAAGACTAGGTGTAGTGGGTGCGAGTGCAATGAGATGGGAGAGGGACTCAAGAGAAGAGGAGTGGTGGGCCGGCATAAGGACGAACAATAGATGTAGATGCACCCACCTCATCGAGGATAGGTGAGGAACAACGACGACCAGGACTGAAGCACAGTCCGACACCAGGTCGTCAGATCGAGGCACGCACATTGGAGTGCGAGGGAGCTCCCGCCTCCCATCATCACCGCTTCTTCCACCTTTCCAGTCGTTTTCAGTGGGGACAACTTCTACCAGTGGCCTCCTCCTCCTCTCATCTGCTCGTCACAGACGACGCGAACTCTCATTGCCTGCGGTGAATGTGGTGGTGGCGGCGGAGAGAAGAAAAGTCGCCATCGGTAGATGCATTCAACCCTCTGACCTGCATCACCCACCCAATCGGTGACACCAGGCGTTCACATTCCTCCCCATCCTCCCACCTCGAGCAATAAGGCCCTTACTCAACCTCACTTCCTCATGACTAACCTTTTGACAACGTCGATAGTCCCCGACTGTATATCTGTGCGGAGAGACCGACCAACGCAGAAACAACCCCCCACCTCGATGCCGTGATGTCGCCCAAACTTCCGTCTCCTTTCCCCCGCCTTTCCCTCCCCCTCCTTTCCCTCCCTCCTTTCTGCCTCTTCCCCACCCTCTCACTCGCCTGCTTCACGCATCTCCGCCTGCTTCTCGCACATTCCATTCTCACGTGTCACGACGCCACCAGACGGACTGGAGCACCACACACCCGCACGAGTGTGGATTGAAAGTCGCCTCCTAATCGCCTTGCCAAAACTAGCCGTCAAATGCGAATTGTCCACACGTGGTGGGAAGAGATGACATTTCACCCTCGAATCTCCTCATACCACACGTCAGTTTTGCCTCAGACTGGGACATGAGGTGGCAGTAGTGGAGCCGTTCAAAACCCACGCTCGCATGCCCACCTCCTCTTCTCATTGTCACTCGACGCCACAATGATCCTCACGAGTAGATGCCCATTCAGTCTCCACGCTCATAGCCCCATCCATGTGGCTTCGTGCGCTTCTCCTCTGCAAATCCACCCCAACTCTGACCTGTTGAGTCCTGACTTCACTGTCTGCATCACCTTCGACTGGCTCGGAAGTAAACTTTCGTACTTCCGCCCAGACAAATTTGTCGAAGCGGCACGCGACGTTTTCGACCGTTGTTAGTATCGAGAAATCTCCTAATTATTTCACTTCCTTCCCTTCTCCCGTTGTTAACATCTTCAGCCTTTTACTTTAGATCGCTAACCAATCGAATAGGTTGCGCCACTCCGAGGCATTGTCTCCTCATCCTCATTACCAGTTCTCCATACTTTTAGGAAGTTTGCCTCTCCAAGGGGCTTCGATAAAAACCATCGAGACTTCAGAGTATGTGGCAGGTCTTTCTCATCTATTCCTTATCTTTGACTATTTCTTGCCAATGAAGTTAAATTAAGTGTAAATTTTTCCACAGAAGGCGAAGATAGGAGAGAACTGTTTTTGTGACCGCGCTAAATGTAGCGTAAACTAATTGCTTCCGTTTCCGAGGGCACTGTCTGCCTACGGATTTAAACAGCCTCTAATACTCTACCTAGCCTAGTTAGACGGAAGCAGTGAAATGAGCTTTGACAGAGCCAGTATGGGCAGTAGAGCACGAACACGAACTGAGAGTTCTCAGCTCTCCTCCCATATGAAAGTGTAGACGTATCGTCGACAACGTCATTTTGAATGGTGGTAGGAAAAGATGGTCTTCTCGGTGTGCGTGACTGCCTTTGTTGCTGATGACCAGCGGACGTCGGGAAAACAGTTGCACCGGTCAAGTTTGGCATTGGAAGGGAGCACGACGCAGTAATAATTGACAGAGTTGAAGAATCGATTTGGTTTAAAACAAATTTCAGCATTAAGTGGTAATTCGAGTGAGGGTTATTTTCTTCTACGGTTCATTAAGCTGTTCTAACGTGAAATCTTACGCAACTACTGTCTCAATGACCGTATGAAGGCTTTGGTGAGCTGCAGATATGGCAAGTAGATCACAAAACTTCTAAATAAACAATAAGAGGGAAAGCAAAAACTGTGAATTTTGTTCCAACTTTGCGTTGTAGGCAACACGGCCTAATTTGACTCTGATCCGACTAACGTGACTAGATGTAGACTCGATTTGGGCGCCATCCCGCCTGTCGGTATGCTGGCCTACAGGGACTCAGAACCACAACCCAAGCTTGTAGACGGCAACCAGAATAATGAAATGGGTGCCTGCTGGAGAAAAAACAGTCCAAACGGTTCTACCGCACTCAGATTGGTCAACATTCAGCCAATAAGAAGGCAGGTGGAAAAACTGCTGACGTTTCTATCGCCTTAGACCCAAATTATCACTAACGCAATGAAGAAAATGTGAGATTTCGACCCAAAAACAGCGAAACAAGTGGTTAGAAAGATTAATTACTTCATGCTAGAACGTTACTTTTACCTAAAAGAAGGATAAATAAACAAAGCGAGTGTTTCCTCGTGTTGAAGAAGGAAAACGTTTAAATATTGCATTCAGCCTTCCGGTAAAATTTTTTTGCTGGCACAGCGTTGGGTGGAATTCACGCGGTTGGTTGGCGGAGTCATGGTCATGGTGAAAAGCCCCCGCGCTCCTCAGGTCATTTAACTGCGCAACTCTTAGTGTATTTTTAATCTTATAGCATCACGAGAGAGCTCAACTGGGCTCCTACTTGGTGGCCCTTTGTATGTGTTTATTGTGGAAGCAAAAGGCATCTAGGGCGAGGGACCTCACAAACGCCCCCCCTGCTCGAATTGTTAACCACCGTAATATTTCCTCATTTTTCTGGCAGAAAATAGATAACTGGTTTAAGTAAATTCCCCCTTCATTTGTTTATTTCAGGCCAAGCCTATTAGGCCTGAATTAATTCTCAATACATCGCCTACTTGAAATAGCTAACGAGTGGAAAAACTCCATCAATACAAGTAGTACTTTGAAGTGTTTAACTCGTGCACCGAGTCAGTAAATGATAAAACGATATGGAAATAAAGGGTAAGCGGTCACATGGGAACGGAGTCTCAGAACCCTTTCTCATGCGTCTACAGCGAGAATCGGGAAGTAGAGTTAAAATTTATTTTTTAAGTAAATAATACAAGCTTTTTTTTCAGCTAATAATCAAGTTGATCTTCAAATTAATGACACTGTAGTTCACCATCGTACTTTGTGTAAACTTTGGAGGATCTGCTCACTCGGCTCCTTATTCGTCCTCACATCCATATAATGGCGTATTGTAGGAATACTTTAACGTCATACACGCATCTTAACTAGGTTCTTTACCTAACTTCAGTCTGTGCTGGTCAGCATTATTTCCGCCTTCGAATCGATATACAAATTTCGGAAATTGAAGACGTTGTGAGCTGCTATACAATGTAAATTTCCGATTATCTTTTGCTAAGATCTTTCTTTTGCCGCAGTTAAATGGCAAAATTATTATTATAGGGTATGTGGGCTAATGACGACAACGAACAGTGTTAGTAAATTTAACTTTCACATAAATTATGTTTTTCAGATCATTTCTTTGGTGAGTAAGTGACACCTTTCACCACTATACTACATTTTAATAAATGGCCCACTAACAGAGATAATGAGGAATCCATGACCTTGGTTCCTTTAACAGTGTGGAAACGCGTAAACACTCTTTTGGCCCCTATGAACGGTAAAAGTAGTCCAAGTAATAAAATTTAATAGAAGTTGATGTATAGCCCCTCCACAAACAATGGGTGCAAATTATCCTCGGTTAGAGACTTCCAAAAGTCATTCTTGCTTACTATTCATTTCCACATCCCTTCAAGTAACTTGGTAAAACGTATTACCAACTGAGATATTAATGCCGAATAGCTATCAACCGACCGATTTGATTTTATATACGGTAGGTGACATAAAAGATTATAATCCGTTGGTTTGCGTTTTAATAGCTCAAATAGTGCACAGATGATAAATGTAATGTTTCGTGAATTAAATAAAAATGTTCTATGAGTACAACCTCATGGAGTGAGAATTTTCGGAGTGGTTTCATCCTTGCGCCTCTTCTTTTCTCCTCTTTCTTATTTTACACTAGGAATTCGGGTAACATTTTGACATTTCGGCTGCCAGGGCTAAATCTACACGACGCGCCGAGATTTATCTGTCCTCCCCAAAGTTACCGATAGGCACTCTTGGGTTGACTTGTAGTACGCGGTTATGCTAAAGACAGGAAAAGGTGGTCTTAGTGTGTGGAAAATAGTACCAATTGAATGCATGATCCCCGGGGGCTGTAGGATAATAATTTTTTCTAAACAAAGGTCCACTCGCATACTAGGGCGTCCGGTACTGTTGCGGGACCCTTGCTTATAAAGAGAGGTAATTTCGTCATTAACCCTATGCAGTGCAGTAATTCGTTACCGCAATGGTCTATCTAAATGGGCACACTGTTGAGGCAGGAGACATTTCGGGGGGGGGGACTGGGGGAGAAGATAAGTCATCAAACACCGTCATTAAATACTGCGGCATAAAGTGCATGGGTCGTTTAAAACAAAGTCCACGATCCACCACCTCGTGTTCCCAGCCTTTCTGTGTCTAACGTGAAAGTATGTACTTTTGCGGTACCATGAGCCCACACCAGCAGGTTTCGCCCAACAGGCATAGGAGTTTGCATACCTAAGCCAGTTGTGTAGAGAAAAAAACGACTTTTTCGTCGCCATCCCATTCATCCTGCCCGCTTTCACGCAATCCCATTTATGCTCCAATTAGACCAAGCAATTCTCCTACTTCGTCCCCCAGATAAGGAGCCGAGACATCTCCTTTCTCGGAATTGCACACAAGGCTATTTTATTATTATTATTATTATGACAGTTGGCTTTAACACGCCATGGTTGCCATGGCAACCACCGGGCCATTACGACGAATATACATGCACGACAGATAGGAAAGAAAGTTTTTTTTTAAGACATAAGAAAGCGGTTGAAATGTGACTCATCAACGCAACTGTCACCTTCAGCACGGCTAGTAAATAAATAGTTTTCTTCCGTTAACTCCGCAGTATTCGACGAAAGAGCATAAATTAGTGATGGGCAAAGCGGTAAGGGTGGGTGATGCCGGAGGCGTGAGTGTGGGCGGGGTCAGCGGGCTGGAACTGAAACTGGGATTAGGTATAAGTTTAGGCAGTTAAGAGGTCGAGGTGAACTCCATAGGTTAGTCCTCTCAACTCTTCCGTCGATGTGCCAGGTTAGATGAGGATTAACTTTTAACTAATCAGACTCTGATAATGTAAAAGGCGTATTTCGAGTCGACTCGAAAACCAACGTGGAGGAGAGAAGGGGTGGAAGGGCGTCCTGGAGGGGATATTTTTAATTTCTGTGGCAATAATTTCGCTACCACGTAAGGCGATGTTGCACAACAAAGTCACTATGATCTACCGATCCGCGCCGATCGTAGTGCTAAAATCACCTTTGAAATCAGATTAACAACAAAATACCTAATATTTCATTCTTGTGGAGCTATGGCTGAATAAAACGACCACTAACATCACCTCTCTCATGCCCTAATGCAAAACCGAGTGTATGAATAATAGTTTCTTGTGATAAAGGGGAATTGTTTGCACTAAGCTCTTTTAGCCAATCAGAAGTGATCAAAGGGACTTTTGATTGGGTGTGGCCACTGGCAAAAATTTGAAAGGTGGTAAATGTTGGATAGGGCGAAATCTATAAGCGGCGGCTCAAATTCACTTTCAGACAGGGGTTTAGACGACTCGGTTTCTCGGGATCTTATGTGTATTACGTAATTTATGCAGTCAGAAGAAATGACGGTGCAGGCAATCTCTCCGCCACCCGGGTGCTAGGCTTAAAAGCAGAAGTGTAACCTCACTTGCCAAAACACGTCGGAGGATGGAAGGCAGGGTGATTAGGGGGAGGAAGGGGTTGGGCGCCGAGGAATTCTACGTAATTCTAGCTTTTCCGGGTAAGCAATTTTAACCCAGCGCGTGGGACAACATTATACCCAAAACGGCGGGTTTAAGTGACGACCTTGATGTTCAACCACTCCTTCCCAATGCCAGTCTTAGCCACGATTCAGCCTCTTCTCCCCAACACCAAGTCAAGCTTTAACGGAGTCTTCCCAGCACATCGAAGGAGCGTGTCATCCCTAGGCCTTATGAAAGGAGAATCATCCCTCAGTCAGTCTGTCCTTGCTTCTGTGTATCTATCTGTCCGAGGAGACTTTTCATCTCTTCATTCATTCATTTCGCCTTCCATCATGGTTGGAGTTTAAGTGTCCTCAATTCAAAAAAATACGGCTCGTGGCGAGGAGGAGAGAATAAGTGGCACATGCCTTGTGGGTCTTTTCATCTCCAGGTGACTTGCGTGACCATGGCAATACTTCCAACTTTCTTTTACCCAATGAATCTGGCAAAAATCCATTTTTCTCTTTTTGGGTAAGAGTAAACTGTTGTATCCTTGTGGGGGCTCTATAATTTGGCATCGCGTCAGGCTAGGGGCAAACTGAGCACGCACATTAAAGCGGGAATGAGGGAAATTTGTCGCTTTCTTTCCTCTCCCCTCCCTGCTCCTCGGGTGATAAGTGTCGTCTCCCGGTTTATGCTCCGGTCACACTATGATTGGCATGTCCCACATATTCTTCTTCCCAGTTCCCCGTTGTGGTGCTGAGAGACGACAGAGTGGGAACGGGCGGGGGAAATGACGTTCTCTGAGTAGCCTTGAGGAATACCATAATCGTGAATTCACCAGAGAGCCGATGATTTTGCGCCAATTACCTCTCGTGTGGTGCAAACGAACACCAGAACATTGCTTCGTCTTGCCACGAGGAAGAGCCATAGCACCTCAACCCACAACATGCGAGGTTGGGGCGGGGAGGGACGAGGACGTCACACTCGGCCGGTTCGCCCCCTCGTCTTTCTCCCTTTCGCACTACTTCTTCTTCCACCCTTCATGAAAGTGATTCAGCATTACGATAAATTGAAAAAGCAGTTTGAGGTCATAGTCTCACCAAAAGTAAGTTATCGGGGACGACATATTAACTGTGGGTGAGAGGGGAGAGGCGTTAAATTTTCATTTCCGAAGTGCACATCATCACGATGTATCAACAAGACCTATGTTCGCGCCACCTCACCCTTTGTGAACATTAAGTTATCTAGCAAGGGGAGCAGATGTGGGTAAGGGGGCCAAAAATTATGTTCGCATCAAACCGGAATCGTATTCACCTACTCGTTTCGTCGCCCCTCTTCAACAAGGCCCCACGGAATGGCTTTCATCCTCTAATGAGTCAATTGGTCACTCACCCCCTCGGTCAGCCTCCACTGGGCCGGTGCGTACTTTGCGTAGCGTCGAAAGTGAGCAAAGACGCGGCCAAATACGATACGTCATGATGACAGGCTTCCTGTCCCCGTCGCGGTGATGAGGAAAGAGTTTATTCGCCCCGGCTATTGGAGACTTCACTAAGGCTCCCTTTATCTACCCAGTGAGCCATGACATACACCCGAGTCTAAGTATTTAATCGCGGGTTTGAGGAGGGCTGGGAGCATCATATATCCCTCCTCTGACAGGCCTTGACATCTATTATTAAACGGGAGGGCTACGTCGCTGGCGTAAAAGGACACTGAGTTTCACTTGGAGGGGTTTAAGACAAAAGAGACCACCTTATGGGAGATTTCAAAAAGCGCCTCAGACTGGCCTGGGGTATTGTATTTCAGTAGTATAATCACCACTAATTCGTGGAGTATAGACTGGTGTACGGTGACCGTCTGACAGTTTGGGATGCGAAGGTGTCTACTGCCTGTGGTGGAAGAATGCAAATGCAGTAGACTGCGACAAGGCGCTCGTGGAAGGTCGGAGGACTGATATTGCAATTTTCCCTAAGCTTTGAGCTTATTCCACTGAACAGGAGGGCAGAATGAGCTGTTTGCTCTTCTGGTGAAGGCAAGGAGGACTCTGAAATCTTTCTACTTCTCCTCCTTCACCCACCAAAACGCCCACCCTTTCTCCCCAAATTTCTTTAATAATAAATGTCGCGGTGTGACGGACTGAGAGGTGGCGCCTTCGGCCGAAACACAATGGGCGTGGGTGCAGGTCAGGCGTGCGCCTGCATAATCCATGAGCCCGCTAACTTTTTCACCAGAAAAGGTATTATTTGAAGGAAAAGGCGGGGAGAAAGTGAGAAAAGGAGGAGGAGGAGGGGAGAGGCTTGACGCCTCGCCTATCCTTTCCTGCTCTACAATATGCATGGGGTTGCCTAAAATTTGCAGAACCTGCAACAAGCTGTCCTAGTGCTCTTATTATCGATGAAACACCTCGACAAGCATTACAACTTGTGCAAGGTGGCCGAACTGCCTCACAAAACCGCCTATCACGTTCACTGTCAGTGGTTCATAGAGTAGCTGGGGTGTCAACATCTACCTTCACCTCTGTCCACGATGCATTGACACTGACAGGAATGGAAAGTATTCCACCACTTCAGGCCGACGAACGCCAAACGCCGCTGCAGACCGAAGTGACTTGTAACCTGGACAGATTGGAGGAAGGCGAAACACTTCACCGTCCCCGCTCTCCCCACTAACACTCTCTCCCTTCCTCCTTCCTCCTTCCTGCCCCTGTCCCTGATCTGATCTGATCTGACCTGCCCCTGCCTCCTCTCTCCCCTCCCTTCCCCTCTCCTCTCCTCTCCCCTCCTCTCCTCTCCATCTTCACAGAGTTAGCATTCTATTCGCTATGGCAATGCGTTAACCTCACGCCTTGGTGGCGCCAGTTCCATGGCAAGAAGGCCCATTCGACTACTCTAGTGGCATTCAATTAGAAGGAGTAGACGAGGCTGTCGGGTGTGGCTGTGCGCTGAGGAGTCTGGACAATTTGCAAGTCTGAGGGGGACGAATGAGGCTCCAGGTGGTTGGGTAAACGTCAATCAATAGAGGCGGGCTTGGAGTAGCAATAACCGATGAGGAGGTAGTCGGAACTCACTGAAGGCAGACTGTGTCGTTTCACTTCCGTTGCCCCCATTTTTGGAGGATTCAACACTGATAGCGTCACTCAAGCCGTGCACGGAATAGGCGTCTGAGGCGATGGGAGTGGGAAGCAGAGGTATTCCTTTTTCGCCGCAACTTCGACTGCCTCCGCCTGTGCTGCCTCCGGCCCCTTTTGTGCTCCCAACGACGAACCTCAAAATATCCCCTTCTTTTACTTTTTTTGACCGACGTCAAGTTGACCGCAGTGATTGAGGAATGCGACTTGTCCCGCGCCCTTTACTACTGTCTCTCCACATTTTACAGCGGCTCCCCAATGCTTAGTGGCCAGACATGTTACAGAATATGCCACGGGATGAGATTTCGATGATTGTCTCGGCATTCCCCTGCCTTTCCCTTTACTCTTCCTTCCACCACCACATCGTCCTCTGAGATTAGATGCACTTCCTTCAAATTCTTCCAATAGAAGCAGTTAGTCAACACTCTTGCGAGGGAATCCTCTTCCAGCCTCTCCGCTTTTTCCTCCCTCGATCTCCTCTCCTCCTTCCACCATTGGGGATCTCGATTTGCCCATTCGAGCAGTCAAATGATGCATTCTCTCAGCCTTCACGATTGCCGAAGAGTCGCGTTTCCTCAAAGTCATCCCCCCCCCCCCTGACAATGGACAGAACCATTTTATTGGTGCATCCTTGTAACCCCGATCTCGAAATAGTCACCTCTCCCAAGCCTCTAATCACTGCTGACTCACGCCCTCGTTTATGGCAGGCAAGAGGGAAACTCATGGTCCTCTATCGCTTGGAGTGACCTCAGCTCCTACCCGCCGTCTGTCTGTACATGTGTGTTTGTGTGCAATTAAATCTGTCCTCGGGAACTGTGAATTAACAGTAGTCAAGCCGAAAATTTGCCCACCTCCTGAGTGCACCTAACTGTGATGTTATCTACTCCACTCCGTCCCAGTCGCGCCTCTCGCCTCTCGCCTCTCGGCTCCTCCTCCTCCTCGATCTCCTGCCAACTGGGGCTTTTTTCATATGTCAGATGATACTTTCATCTTTCGTAAAAATTCCCACACACTGCGTATCAGGAAAGTTGAATTGTCAAATCCTCCCCGACGGTGGCTGGCGTGTCCTACAAAGAGACGGCGGTGTGTCGCGTGTCTCAGACGTGGTGAGAAGAGGAACGGTGAAGGATGCGGAGTAGGTCTCGAGGTTCGTCGAGGTCGAGAGTCTCCCCTCGCCTCTTCTGCTATCATTCCGCTTGGCGCCGTACGATCCAGCCCACCGAAATTGTCCTCAACTTCCAGGGTTCCCCGTTCATCGAGAAACTAAATAGATGGTAATGGATTACCACGCGATTGAAGCTTCCTCCTCTGAAGTGCGCGGATACTTTCTTCTTGTGGTCCACATCCTCAAATGGGAATTCTCACCTTCAGACCCGTGAGGTTTGTGCAGAATAAACGTCATTTATATGTGACGCGATGAGCTACTGGTGGAGCACGACAAATCTTTTCACAAAAGACCCCCCCATCGTGTCTGAGGCAATGATGATTTCAAGAAAAAGCGAAGAAATCTTCATTCTTTTCTTGACGTCAGCCCCGGCGACACCTTCGTTCATCTCAAATCGCCTCGAGTAACTTTTATTTTCGGCGGTTGGCAGAACCGGCGGGGCGCCGGATGGCGAGTGATAGCTCAAGAACATTGCCTGTTGACCAGACTAGGTTGACCAAACGAGTGTATTTTGGCGTCAATTTAAACCACTCCTCCGATATCTCCGCCCAATTTCTACCCTCAAATTGTCCTCCGCCTACGGTTCCGCACGACAATTAGCCAAACCACCTCAGCCTTCTCCGCCCCTCTGGCAGATGCGCCAGACTCGCCTAATATTTATATTTTTTGGTGCATAGAGCAAAAAGAAGCGAAATTCCCGAGAGAATAAAGATGCTGTGGTGAGGAGTGGTAGGAGCTGTGGAATGTGAGATAGTCCACTCGCCAGTGGAATACACTGAAGTCAGTGGATGTACAGTCAAGTGGCGAAAACGAGGCCTCCATACTAGAGGTCGGAGTACTTCGAAAAGTCGAGTCTAGGGGGCTTGATTCAACACATGACGGAGCAGACGATCAGAAATGTAATGAAGATATGAGGGAAAAGTCGATTGGCTGCTTCGAAAAGGTTGCTTGGGTGGAAGTACGGACCTGTCACAACTGAAGGCCTGTAACTCAAAGGCTACGCTTTTTGACACATTCAACCCCAGAATGTCATAGTCACCTTTTCTGCGAGAGTTAGAACGAGGCTATTCCACCTTTCGATCATCTTCACTACTAAACCTCCTCGAAGTTCATATGAAAGCGTGTGAGGATACGATGGGGGGAGTTTGCACCACGGCCTATCGAGGAGATGTCGCGAAGGTCTTGTAAAAAAGGCACCTTGACACATGTGGCTGTGTTACCTCCACGGCTACACGGGCCGCCCACAGATTTCGGGAGGGCTGAAGGTGACGCCAATCGAACGTTTACTTCCGTGCCAGTCTTACTTCCGTGCCAGTCGAAAGTGATGCAGACAGTGAAGTCAGGACTCAACAGGTCAGAGTTGGGGTGGATTTGCAGAGGAGAAGCGCACGAAGCCACATGGATGGGGCTATGAGCGTGGAGACTGAATGGGCATCTACTCGTGAGGATCATTGTGGCGTCGAGTGACAATGAGAAGAGGAGGTGGGCATGCGAGCGTGGGTTTTGAACGGCTCCACTACTGCCACCTCATGTCCCAGTCTGAGGCAAAACTGACGTGTGGTATGAGGAGATTCGAGGGTGAAATGTCATCTCTTCCCACCACGTGTGGACAATTCGCATTTGACGGCTAGTTTTGGCAAGGCGATTAGGAGGCGACTTTCAATCCACACTCGTGCGGGTGTGTGGTGCTCCAGTCCGTCTGGTGGCGTCGTGACACGTGAGAATGGGATGTGAGAGAAGCAAGCGGAGATGCGTGAAACAGGCGAATGGGAGGGTGAAGAAGAGGCGGAAAGGAGGGGGGAGTGAAAGGAGGGGGGAGGGAAAGGCAGGGGAAAGGAGACGGAGGTGTGGGCGACATCACGGCATCGAGGTGAGGTTGTTTCTGCGATGGTCGGTCTCTCCGCACAGACGTACAGTCGGGGACTATCGACGTTGTCAAAAGCTTAGTCATGAGGAAGTGGGGTTGGGTAAGGGCCTTATTGCTCGAGGTGGAAGGATGGGGAGGAATGTGGACGCCTGGTGCCACCGATTGGGTGGGTGATGCAGGTGGCAGAGGGTAGAATGCATCTACCGATGGCGACTTTTCTTCTCTCCGCCGCCACCACCGCATTCACCGCAGGCAATGAGAGTTCGCGTCGTCTGTGACGAGCAGATGAGAGGAAGAGGAGACCACTGGTAGAAGTTGCCCCAATGGGAAATGACTGGAAAGGTGGAAGAAGCGGTGATGATGGGAGGCAGGAGCTCCCTCGTACTCCAATGTGCGTGCCTCGATCTGACGACCTGGTGTCGGACTGTGCTTCAGTCCTGGTCGTCGTTGTTCCTCACCTATCCTCGATGAGGTGGGTGCATCTACATCTATTGTTCGTCCTTATGCCGGCCCACCACTCCTCTTCTCTTGAGTCCCTCTCCCATCTCATTGCACTCGCACCCACTACACCTAGTCTTCCTTCCCTCATTCGTCTCATTCTCCTCTCCCTCCTTTTCCTCCTTCTCCTCCTCCCCTCCCCCCCTCTCCCCCTCCCCTTTCACTTTCTGGGTTTTCCATTTGCGGGACAGCCACCAAGGAAAATGGTGAAGGGTCAACAAACAAACGAGGAAGGGCATAGGGGCACGTGCAAGGGGAGATGTGATGCAGCGCTACATTGCAATGGAAAAGAGTCACAGCCAAAGACTACCGCTTCCCTCTCACGTGAACAACTAACTGTCTGTCACCTCCCCTCACCTCCGGGCCACCTCAACTACCCAACTCTGCAGGACCTCGCCTTCCACCTCATCGACTCGTCCAGCTCAACCTAACTTACCTAGCTTTACACAACCCCATTCACCACTAATTCCTCCACCTCCTCTCAGGTCTCACACTCACTGTTCACGAAGTACACATTTGGAGCGCACTACGGAGGCGTCATGGGGGCTGCGAAAACGTCGATGTGCTACTCCACCTGAAACTGCTTCTACGCCCACGTGTGCGTCCGTGGCTGCTAACTCGAACACCCCGTCCTCCTGCTCAGCCTGACATGAGGTAGACGGAGAATGTTGGGGTTGGCTCTCCAGTCGAGGCTGGCGCCCCATCGTCGGACCTTATGACGGTTGTGGCTATTTGGAAACCACAAATTGGCGGGCTGCAAGGACGATCGGTAAACGGAAGGCGTTGAAGTCCCGTCGCGATAGGGGACGCGAGGACGCTGTTGTCGAGGTTATGCAGTGGCGCACGGCCGCCTTTCCTTCCGTTTCCTGCTCCACTGCGATGGAAGTGACGAAACCACCTGACTGTTCGCGTGCATGTCGACCTGTTGTAATGACGTAGTGTGGAAGTGACAAGCAAAGGCGCCCGATGTTTGCCTTACCTGGGACGGAGAGGAAGTGGAGTTGGAACTGGAGTATTTGCGTTTTAATGCATTGGAACGGTGGTGATGCGAGGTGAATCATCAGGCCTCCCATTGTACACTTTCTTGGAATCTCCACATCAGCTCTCCATCCCACCCTGTGTCTTACCCATCTACGGTGAAGCAACCTTCCGGTAACCCCGGTTGGCCAATGAACCTAGGTCTTCTCTTTGCTTTGCGGTCTATCACACGCATCTGCACACAATCACGTACGCAAATGCGTCCCAGTCCCTTAAGTTGGTCGACGCCTCGATTTTTACCGTTTACTTCCTGATGATTAATTGTCTCTCCTCATGGTGTCTTCCATCATCATTATCAGAGTTGGCGACATCGCAATTTTCCGTATGGGAGCAGTCCCAGTCTGCCAACTGGGCTCGTTGTACTGGCCAGAGCAGTCGTGGGCTGGAGTGTGGAAAGGGGCGGCCTTGGGGGTGGAGGAGGAGGAAGAGGGTGGTGGGTGAGGATCGAATGAGGGCAGGAAGGGCAGCGGGAGTGGGAGCTGGTGTTGGAGTTGCAGTTGGAGTTAGAGTAGACGGGGGCTTATCATCCGGAATGTCGAATTGGCGACACTGCTGACTTGTGCCATCAATCAGGACCAAGGACTGTAAACAGCCTGACGGAGGAGCAACAGGTTGCAACTTAATTCCAATTCACAGGCCTCGGGTAGATGGGAGACCAACCTACTAATTGACTTAGGGATCAACACACCCACGTGAACCCAACCGAAACCATTTGCACCCTTCTGCATCGTCGTCGTAATCACGTTTAAACTAGCCGTAGGCGTTAGTATACTCCTGATAATCAGCCTAAGATAACAATACCTTCCTGCTCCTACCTGACTGCTATCATTATTGAGGAATGCTGACATATTAAATAGCACCAGATTTGGAGACATGTGACAGAGGCTGCTTCTGCTTCTTCGCCCGCCTGCAGCTGAAGCCAACAGGCATGACTGAGCATCAGCGGACTCAGATGGCTCTCAGCACCGACAGACATGTTCCGCTGCAGGGAGCCATCCCCTAAACCCTCTAAAATTCATCGGTCAACCTATAAGAGATAATAGTCATCCTAACCGGCATACGCGCCCTGATAAGCATGGCTCTCACTCTCGAACCGTAATGCTGTATCAATAACGTATCGCGCTTATAGCCAGATCAGGGATTTTGAGCAAAAAAATTGCATTTCATGAACAACCGTTCCAAAACTTTTGGGACACTGCATTGGTTGGTACCCCATTCCCGAAGTGGCTGCTTGAAAGAGCTTACTTGATTCACAAAGGTCCTCGAGCAGACAGATAAACCCAAGCTCCAGACGAAACTCAGATATTCTTGCCGCGCAAAGATTTATTTTATTTCACGTTTTATTTTTACAACTAGAAGAACCTAGGCCATCCCGATTATATTTGAGGCTTCTACACCGGCTGTTCCAAGACCGCCTTGTAGGAGCGCAGCTTTCTCAAAATCGACATGTCCACATACTTGTCTCCAATGCTCACCACCATGCCGCCAATCAGCTCCGGATCAACCTGCAACAAAGTAAATAGCAGTAACAACCTACTATTGTAAAAATTAAGTAGCAGGGGTCGATTACCTTAAGGGAGAGGCTTAACTTTTGACCCGGTTCGAGGAACTTCTCCAAAGCACCGACTAACTCGCGTTCTATGGACCGATCCAATGGTTTTGCGGTGGTCACAACACAAGATACCTCGCCACGATGAGAAACCATAATTTGTTGGAAAGTATCTAACACCTTGGGAAGCATGGCAAGGCGGCCATTTTCGGTCAGGATTTCTAATAAAATGTTACTTAGAGGAATGTGTCTTACGGAGCATGTTGGATGCCTGCTTGGACAAGCCGAGTTTGTTTAGAACAGCAGAAAATGCTTGAACTTTGGTGTGACGCTTAATGGATGGGTCGTGGCAAAATTGGCGCAGTTTGGCATCATTTTTCAAAGTATCTTTAAGTTTAAGAAGATCTTTCTCAACTATCTCGAGATTCTTCGATTTTACGGCTGCTGAGTACAGAGCGGTAGCATATCGACCATCAACACCGAAGCACTGAGCTGGTGGCTACGGAAAAATGGAACTAATAGATCCAGAAAGCACAGTGAGCTAGAACATTCAAAATTTGCAACTCACACGAATAATGGCACGGGAAACGACGGAGGTAGAAAGACTGCGAATCTATTTATACAAAAAAGACATTAAAACAGCCTAAGTCGAGGTGTCAGGAAGGCAATATATTTCCTATAAACAGGACTGAAGCGGAATGAGTGAAGAGTCAGATAAAATAGTAAGAAACAATAAAAGGTTCGCAGGAGGTTACGCAACAATTTTCTCAATGAGTGGTACAAACACAGAAATAACTAAAGCTATTGCACCTAATTGTTCCAACATACAATGCATTAAAATGACCGAAAACGGGCAGATCAAACCAGCTTACCAAATTGAAAGACGCCATCAGGTAAGAAGGTGGCACTACGTGGGCGGCAAGGCGGTAAAACGCTACTTGGTGAGCACTAATATGCCGCCTGAATATCACCCAATGGCAAAATTAAATTGATTAACTTTTCAACATACTTTAAGTTGTAGTAATGCGCCCACAAAGTCTGGCCAGTTATTCTAATTTTTAGATCCTAAATTTGCTTTGAGGTTTTAACGTGAACAACACTCGGTCTAACCTTAAACAACCAAATGAGTCAACTCTCGAGTTATTTTACGCAACGACGCAACCAAAGCCTCCACCCTTCGGGAGCGAACCCCACACCCACGAGAGACACACCACTGTTTCATAATGTATGTTTATTTTAAGGACAAACCAAAAAAAGGTTGGTATAAAACTAATCCCGGCCTGACAGAGGGTAAAGCAGGTTGGCGCAAACCAAGCTTCTCAGTATCACTCCGACACTGCACCGCTTTCCAAACAAATCCTTCGTGTCAAATAGGGAATTCTGCTCCAAAACGCTCCAAATATTTCCCCGAACTAGCTGAAAATGTAAAAAAATTACATAGGAGATTGCTCGATAAAGTAGCAAGAAAACCGTAATTTTACTTACTTCCATGGAAAGGAACGGAACGTGAACAGAATCCAGAACTGGAGTTTTTATGATGAGGGTAGCTAAGTTCATGTGAAAAAATCAGTTAAGAGAGATAAGACGCATTAGGTAGGTCGTGCTATAATACTTGGTATATAAATCCCGTACTTCGAGTAGACGGGCGATTAAGACACCAGGAAACGACAGCACCAATCGGGAATGACAGAATTCCATAGACTATGCGAGTTAGAATGGCTTTTACGAATACGAGAGTAATGTAAATCTACAAGGGAAAAAGTGGGAAAATGTAAATTGAGCATCTAGCTCACTTCTCGGTTTTTCTGAGGTAAGGAGACATCACCCTAATTAGCGTGAATATTATGTTAATAGAATTTTACAACAAAAATACGACACATTCCAGCGATTTACTGACTCACCACAGAAAACACTGAGTAGAAGGCAACCGTTGTCGGGAGCAGGCACAGCCCTGTTGCAACCCCAAGAAATGTTGCCACGAACACTCGATCAAGATGACGAGATTGACTAGAAGAAGGAGAAAGTGTATCATTGTTTTCTTCTTCTTCTTCTTTAGTCCCCGGAGGCACTAAAACTGCACTCGGTACAATTGGCGGAAAATCGTCATTCTGTGGTATCGTATCAACGCGATTGCGCATAGGATTCCACTTAGAACCCGATCGACAGAGTCGCCAACTCGCAGCAACTGCGAGTAATTGGAATCTAAAAAGTCTGTATGTGCATTAATATTTTAACTTTAGTCTCGACCTACCGAACAGTATAAACGTAGAAACAAGAAAGATGAAGACTGCCTAGAAGTATAAGATCCAAACAGAAGCAGATTATTAAGGCGAAAGCCAACCGTATGGAGGAAGAGAAGAGGTCCACAAAATTCGTTTTCCACCGAATACGGTTTAAATACACTTCCAAAAATACTCCAGAGAAAAGAAAAATAAAAAGATATAAGGGTTCTACACGAAGATTAACTGATAACACGTGGTAAATCCATTGAGAGATATGGGAGGAGGTATAAATAAGGAAGTGGACGTAGGCTCGCCATGCAGCGACATGGGAGATGAAAAATCGACTCATGAGAAGGGCAAGATTTCGATTGATCTTCCATCCAGCGGGTTCAGACGAGCCCAGCCAAGTGAGAAGGCGATTTAACTCTAAAGCAAAGTAATCTGTAGAGGAGGCCACAGTTTCAAAGACACAGCCCTGTCGTATCGCTTCAAATGAAACAATAGTAAAGAGGTTAAATATGTCGGTTGGAGTCTGTTGACTTGGTCCTTCCAGGGCAGAACAAATCCATGGACTTTTTGTAAGAGGGCCCAAGGCTGGACAGCTCCCATGGAAGGTACTGTTGCTGGAGCGAAGCGACTGTGAGAGAAGAGTCAGAAGTCGCAGTGACTGACTGTAGATATGGCAGAAACGCTGGGAGTTCGGCGAGAACGTAGAAAGGTAGAAGACCACAACAAGCAGGAGAAATAGGATCAATTGGAGTGCGAAAATGAGAACAATGAGCGGTGGAGGACCCGTCTTACAACTTGTAAAATATCGTCCGAGGAGATGAAGGGTATAACTGTAGCGGAACACACCGGTAAGGCCGGATCTAAAGGAGGATAGTGTAAGACAAAATTTCAAGGTAACAACAAAATGAACTTACTTGATGTGATCCCATAGTACCGACGGAGAAAGAGTGTGTAGAGGAGGTGTGTTGGTGTGATGCGGTACGGAAGGAGAAGAAGGGTGGGAAAGACTTTTCACCAATTGAAATGGAAGAGCACCAATTCGATCCCGCAAAGCTAAGTCACCGTCATACTGCCAGATATGAGGCCGGGAAGAAGACTTATGGCGTCAAAGCTGATCCAAAGTGAAGAAGTGGTGGAAGACTTGGTAGAGGGGTAAAATGGCGAATCAAAGGACCCATCCACAGTACAGAAGGGCCAATTTCTGGGGAAAAAACCAGATTGGAAAGCATCTTACTACCATTGCACGTGTGGGTATGTGCAGGAGGCCTACCCAAAGGAGGCATTTAATGGTAAAGCTTGAAACACTGGTTTCGTCCAAACAGCAAATGTGGACAAATCAAGTTAAGAGAGAAAATAGCAACGAGACTTCAGGGCCTTTACGATAGTTATGATAATGTGCTTCCTCATCTTCCAGTTTCTGACACTCATTTACTAAGACCTGGTTGTATAGCTTAGAAATGGAATACACCCCCAAATTCCAAACACAACGTCTGCCAGAGATGCATTAAAGGCAGAGCTGACGCTTATGGTTACCTTCATTTTTAATAAAGTCAAACAGAGAGGTTGATTTATCTTTCCTTGTGAGAGGTTGATTTATCTTTCCTTGTGCAAATGTAGGCTACGCCGGATGGCCTTTGCCTATTAGAGATGTACCACGTTGTGACCAAAAACATTGGTGAAGAAAAGGCACTATAAAATATCGTGATAATAAGTATGTTACAAGGGAGAACCTACCAATAATTGTAAAGGCGGTTCCGTTTTTTCTCTAATTTGCAGGCTTAATTGTGTGGACGTGGGAGAGGATGATTATGCAAAAAACCATCAAACACGACAGTAAAAAAGGTAAAGGACGTTTACACAAAATCCGGATTAACCGCTTCGTGTTCACCAGTCTTATGGGCCAGGAGTAAGTATATACTGTGTAATAGAGTCCCCACCCACCATTTCTTGGTAGACCTGACGATGAAACGTGACATTCTCCCGTACCTAATTATTTAAATTGCCTTGGCACACAGATGTGAGGCTGGAAGGTGGACGAAGGGAGAAAGAAGAATCCACGTCCCTCTGAATTCTGTCCTGCTGGCTTGTGATTGGACAGCCAACAAAATTTTCCCGCTACTCTCACCCGCGTCAATATGAGCTTCATAGTCCTTGCCTAGACCAACCTCGGCGCCCGGTGCTCATGAGACTTGAATCTAAACTGCATGCACCATTGATTTCTTCCTTCCGCTTATTTTCTATGGCAACAATCGTCATCGTCATTTCGCCTTAACTGACAAAGAGCGCTGAACTGTCAAGTAAAACTAATAACTGGTGATACGTTCCCATAAATTCCACCTCATGCTTGCTTTTAATGACGGACGTTTTCGATATCCTAAGATGAGCTCATTAGTCATTTCATTTGGTAATTTAACCTTGAACAAACCTTTTTTGCCGCAATACCCAGGGTCGAGGGAGATCAGGGAACGAAAAAGAGAGAGAGTGAGACAGCAAAAAGAGGACTAATAGACCAGAAATTTGATGGGGAGTGTGATCAATAGAGCTAACTAAACTTGGAA
This sequence comes from Dipylidium caninum, assembly GCA_017562135.1. NCBI lineage: Eukaryota > Metazoa > Platyhelminthes > Cestoda > Cyclophyllidea > Dipylidiidae > Dipylidium > Dipylidium caninum. The sequence continues at coordinate 260,788 of QEYB01000999.1, forward strand.
ATCAGCACGGCTCAAGACCTAAGCAATGAAAAGCAGTTGCTTACACTGACTTAGCCACGAAAGATGAAATAGAGGCATGTTTGCAACCTGGCATAAGACAGGAGATTTTACTCTGGACTCCGGCTTCAATCCCTGGCAGGATAAAGGGGACTCCAGCGCAATCTGGAAGAATTAAAATAAGATTGGTTATCAAGACGCTCTCTTCGCTCTCATCGAGCACCGGTATCTTAATGGTTACAAAATCAAAATTGCTTCGACAACAAACTTACTAATTTGACCCATACTCGCTACAGGTGAATAAGCCAAGACGAGAATTGACGGATATTGGGGCGAATCGGAGTTTTCATCGTCGAGACGACAGCCCCAGACGTGCTGTCGATAGACGTTTGGTTCATCCACCCTCGGCCATGGACGGAGGCTACAAAATCCCAGACTTTTTGGATTCTTAGTGGCCACAAACACCGCCCAGGAAGGCTTGCGTTCATCCTAAATAAATATCAAGTCGAATAAGCTAATGATGCAAGTTTATTTAACGAAGGACGGCGGGAGATTGTGGAATCAAATGTGCTTAGCTATTAACCAATCCATTAATGGGTGTGAACTGACAATGTTGTTAGCAAAATAATGGTTGTATACGTCTCACCCATTTTCCTACCACTATTAATGCACGACAGAAATGGTCTGGGTACACTCGACTTTCACACTCTCAAAGATAGAAAAGCAGAACCTAGGAGTAATGGTAAACATTACAATTCCCCGTTAAGTGGGTAAATGGATAATCTAGTGGGCCGCCCTTCTCCCCGTCCACACGAAGCAAATTTAACTTAGAGAGTTGACACAGACATTAAAGAACAGTGGAAAAGCGAATGAAAAGGCAAAGACTGGTACAACTGAAAGTCAAGGAAGTGAAAGAGATTTTCGCTGACATTATTAAAGAGTACTGATTAGAGGCGGTTTTGAAGTTATTTTACATCTGAGATAACAAAAAACCACAGGATTTAAGGCGTCAAGAATGTTATGTAATGTTGAAGTGAGTCTTAAAAGTGGTAAAAAATGGCCAGTGATATTAATGTGGTGACTTGGCGGTGCCGTCTGTTTCCACTGGTGACGGGTAATTCATTCCATCACCTCCGATTGTAAATGGGAATCAAAAATACAAAGATCCCTCACCCCACCGCATTTAATTTCACTCTTTCTCCAAGGGGAAGAGTTAAACCAAATTAAGATGTTAAACAAAAACAACAAGCAAAGCAGCGAAAGCAAAAGAAAGTCGTCTTTACAATCGAACGGAACCAAATCACATATATTTCTTGACTGACAACAGACCTAGGAATTAATCAAAACAGAGGGAAACAAAGATACCACAATGCTAATACGTCACGGCCACCAAAACCGTCGCAACATTGTTCATTTTGAGGATCATATCACTGTCCGATTTGACAGGAGACTTAAGAAGAGTTGAAAAGAGAATCAAAGGTAATGGTAGACGATATCATACGAAAGGAATGAGAAAAGACATCTTGATTGAGTTAGTCTACCCTACGTTGACAGGTGGCATGGGATGGGATGTATTACTAAAAGCATAAAGGGGAGTAGGAGAGGTGCAGATCGGAGGAAACAAGGGATGAGTATAATCAAAAGCAAACAGTTGCATCTTTCGTGCGGAAGAATTGCACAAATTTGACATAGTCGCCTTCCTCGTAGGCCGTAGCGATGACGTAGGGCTGACTACACATTAGTTCACGGTACTGACTCAGTTTCGGAAAGGCAGCCGAAACGCTTTTCTCAATCGTGTCGGGCTTAAGAGACGTGAGACGTTGCATGGTGAAATGCCAGGCATTGAGGAAAGGAGCCAGAGCCATATCGGCCAGACTGACCCTATCGCCTAGAGGATGAAAGAGGATAACAAGGGAATGCTAATCAATATCCTGTTTAACTCTAATAAAATCATGTAACATAAAAAAACCTTTCACTGCAGTTGTGTGGAACAGTGTCACATGTTACCTAGTTCAGTAATCTCGCCATCTTGAAAGAACATGTCCTCTATTTAACAAGATGTACCCATCTTAGAGACATATACGATCAAATTTATTGCATTAACACAAATACATAAACACACTTTGTCTACACAGAAAAAACCTCTTCACAGAACACAAACAACTGTCACTTTCTCATCATAAGCAGGACCAACGAGGAACCAACAAATCAAGAAACCGCCTCTTCAGGAGAGTAGAACATAGTTTTCTTGAAGAAATCTTAACGAACGTAGTTAAAATTCAAATTATTGAACAAATTGTATTAGTTCTCCTAAACCCAAGTAACTTCACAGTTAAATGAATAAGCCAACAAAATTGCACACTCAAAAAAGATAAAAACAGATGTAATTCGTCTTCAGGTCAAAGGCATCAGCTAACAGCGGGTCTCAATGTAAGTCCAGCCAGTCAACTTTGTGAAAATACGTTTGCTATGAGTTTTCAAATGATGGCCAGATAGTAACGCAATCGTCGCATTCAATGCACATATATTAACCAGTATTCATAGAGGCGAGATTAAGGAATTCATAAACGACAAATGAAAGATACCACTTTGTCATGTGCAACAAAAACTAAAGAAAATCACGAAACAAGCGAGACACTCAGAGATCAACAATAATCAAATGCGTGAGGGCAACAGTTATTGAAAATGTTGCAGTAAATCTATAAAATTCGATTTTAAAACGTCGTAATCGAAAGCGAAGTACATTATTTGCAATCAGTGACCATAAAGGAGTGTTAATTAAAATGTGGTAACGAGAAGAGATATACCACAGAGGTAAGGGCCTTTAATAGCGGCCTCAATCTTGCTGCAGGCTGCAAGAAATTTGTCTACGTCGGCGGATGAAGCATCATCACAGTATGAGATCCGATAACGTGGCCTCAGTAGCTAGAAATGAAAAGTAGAGACCCTCATGGGTGATTTAAAGGCAGGAGTGAAAAGGAAGTGGATGAAAGCATAAGACCCAGTAATGGACTGGGAAATGAATATGCAGTAAAAATCTGAACACAATTAGCACTCAAGATGTAAAAATTGTTCGGATGAAGACCCCGAACATTTGAGAAGACTTGGTTAAGAAACGAAAACAAGTATTGCGCAGTAATTTTAAATAACACTAGTTTAATCACTTGTTACAAGCAATGGTGGGTATTATCTAACGCCAAGAAGAATCTATTTACAAACGCCGACTTATTTTCAAAAACACGAACAAACATGTCGGAAAAATATTGTTAACATAGCCATGTCACGTGGACTACCCATACAAGTGTCCACTGCGTAGTGCAATAAAACTATCGATAGGCGCACGTATTGCGAGCTAAGCCAGTCCAAGCTTCACCAAGTAAAAGTATACGGTAAGGGTGTTAAGGAACGGAAGTTTGAGGAACAAGTGAGACCTTTATCAAATCTTATAAAAATGGTTCGGTGGATATGATTTCAAAAGAATAATTTCTCTTGATTAGAAGAGAGCCTTGTAATACATGCTAATAAGAGAAATACTAAGTATTCGAATAAATTCATTTCAGACAAAACACTTCGAAGAATTTCCATCAAATCGGCCTTAGAAAATAAAATAAAGTCGCCGATTTCATGAAATTACCTCGTTAGATAGTGCTAAAGCGTTACGAAAGGCTTCTTCACCACAGACTGCTAGCAGACTAGTTTCAGGTTTGCCATTAAATTGATCCACAAAACGCATCACCAGATCGGATTCAATAAGTCGTTCGCCACGGAATCGAAGGAGTGGAACCTTGCCCTCAGGGTGCATTCGAAGATACCACGAAGGTTTACTGATGGGGTTTATGAAAATACGATCGTATCTGCGGTAAGAAAAGTGAAATTAGAATGGAAGGACTTTCATTCGGACATTCTGAAAGATGACTTACGGTATCTGATGGTAATCAAGGGTGTAACGAACGCGCTGACAAAATGGGCAAAATTTAAGGTCGTAGAGGGTAAATTTGTCCGGGTTGACCTCTGGTTCTGGGTCACCTGAACGAATATGGAATAATTTTTAGACCTGATACAAATGATAAATAGCGCAAACTAAACACACAAACTCTTTACTCCATACTGTTACAATGTCGAAAACCGAACACCAACCTTCTCTAAGGTGATACATTGTAACTGATGGAGCCACTAACGAGCCTTAATACATATATATATATATATAACGCAAGTTGTCCAATCATAATATGAGGCTCAACAGCATGCACATTAAATTATTGATATAAAAGTAATCATCATTAAAAAATGCAGCCGGAACTAACATTAGTCATGAAGCTATATGAAATTGATAGGTCTAGGCAACAGTTTCAGATGCCTGTGTGTGGGACAATCGCTAGTAAGTACCAGAAAAAAATTATTACAATTGTCCCTCACTTTCCAGAATTCAAAGTGTTTTACATCGTTAGCGCTATTTAACAGACCTGACTACACAGGCTTAGTGACGGCACCTGGGGCTTGGGTTGACGGGATGAAATCCGTGCACACCGCAAAGTTGGCACGCAGAAATGCTAAGTGCTATTAACCTGAAATAAAACTTGTCAGCCACTGCAGAACAACGCGGTAATTAACAAAGCGTACCCGTTACGCCGGCGGTAACAATACCAAGATAAGCCGAAGTTGTTTATCCTTCTCAACTCTGATCACCTCCTGTGGTCGATAGCTGTACGGCACTTTGGTAAATTCGCCCTCATGCCGGCCTCTATAACGGAAATCGGAAGCCATTTCCTATCAATAAGCAATTTTTAAAAACTCTGTGGTTTTATCATCCAAGACTACGCTACTACACCTTCGCTTTCAACTAATTTAAGGGACATTTGAAGCACAACGTTACATTTGCGTGGGGACGAATACAAGGCACTTGTTCTTCCATTATCTGAGTTTCCAATCAGGCATCTTTTTATAGTCCCTTCTTCGGCTCTCAACTTGGAACCTCACCTTATCTCCATTCTGTTTTAATTCACCGCTGTAGCCCAAATTTGAATACATTCGCGCCCACCGCCCTCAGTCATTGGTTGTCTTTTCGCTGCAACGGTTTTCATGGCTTTATCTGGACCCCAAACTTTAAAACAACATTTCGCTTCCCATAACCGTGTCAAGGAGTTTCCAGGCTACGGAGGAAAGATTCATGCTCTTGGATGGAATCCCTCTGGCAATAAACTTGCATCGGCCTCCTCAGATAAGTCCGTGAATATTTACTCACTGGATTCAAATCGTCTGGTATTTCTTCAACATATATATCGTCTAAAATTGTAAGAGCAAACTCCAGACCTTTCGGGGACACACCGAGAGTGTAGATCAATTAGCTTGGCACCCGTCCGCTAGCGAAACGCTGGCGACAGTTGGAGCCGATGGAACTGTTCGCTTGTGGGATTGTCGTTCTAAACGCACTACTACAGCCCAACTTAAGGGGGAAAACATTAACGTGGCATGGTCCTCAGATGGTCACACAATAGCGGTTGGCAACAAAAATGATTTAGTATGTTGTTTATATCTTGTAACTAAAATTACTAATTAGATTACCTGGCTAGACGTCCGCACTGACTTAAAGACCATCCAGTCTGAGCAATTCAGCCTTGAAATTAACGAGTTCTCATGGAGGCCGTTCAGCGATCTCATGCTGTTTGCTGCTGGCAATGGGGGCATTTTAGTCTATGGGTAAGCGATTTTTTCACTCTTTATCGGCTCTTTGTAAATAAGTGTTTATGCTGTTATGGGTTTCTTTATTGAAGCGGGAAGCCTGGTGAAATGCGGCGAGAGGCCATGCTGCAGGCGCATCCGTCTAATGCAATGTGTTTGCAGTTTTCGCCTTCTGGTAACTATTTTGCTGTCGGCAGCGCAGATGCCCTCGTTTCGTTATGGGATTCCGATGAGTTCGTTTGCTTACGGACCCTCTCAAGGTATGTATGCACTTTCGGAGTAACATTTCCCGCGTACTCTCAACTTATTTTATTGTAGACTGGAGTGGCCAGTCAGAGCTCTGGGTTTCTCCCACGACAACCAATTGATTGCTTCAGCAAGTGAAGACCATTTCATTGATATTGGTTGCGTTGAAACGGGTAAGATCTGCCTACATGCACATATTAACTCTACATCATGATATTTATTAACGAAAGGCAGTACACAGCTTAGTATGGGAGTGTTTTTGTAGTCTTTTCTGGGCAACTAAATGGGAAATCTGTCTACCCTACTCGGACTATCAAGTATTATACACGTGGGTCAACTGGGTTTCATTAGTTACGTAGATATTTCGTCTCGCGACTTTGAGTGGGTTTATTGTCTGATTGGCGTGGCACTGATTTGCAATCGTGTTTCATTCGTGTACTCGTACTCCGACTGTCAAAGGAAGTCAGGTTTACCAAATGTCTTCAAGTTATTTAATGTACGTGGAAATCACGTGGGTGCTTATTTCTACCTTGCAATGTCAAACCAACGCTTTCTTGTCGTCCTGATCTAAATTGGCGTCCCTGTGCTAATGGTGGAAATTTCGTTGAGTATTTTTGTTTGTGTTATTTACTGTAGGCTCCCCTTTTATCAACATTCCCTAACTTTTTGACATCGAGATGGCATTTTTACTTATTATTCTCAAAATTTTAAATTTTTACGTAAAAATTGCTACAAAACCCTGTACACGTTGGGTTATAAGGTAGATGACTACAAATGTTGGTGAAGTACCTTGTTGTACCTTGCAACTTCTGCTTGTCATTGCAGGCGAACAAATCTACCGGCTCGGCACTCAGGCTGCGGCGACATTTGTTCTTGCATGGCACCCGAAACACCACCTGCTAACCTATTCCAGTGAGGCAAAGTATGATCGAGATCAGGGTCTAATTCGAATGTTTGGCTTTCCTTCCTCTTCATCGCCTATCGATTCCGATGGTCGAAAGTCTTCCGGTCTCCCTGTCCCCATGGAACACTCCTGAAAAGCTGTAATTCTCCCTCTTTGTAAAATAAATATTACTTAGTTTCAAAGGGTAGTGTTAGTAAGAGATGGGGACTCACTTCCTGATGCAATTTTTCATTTCCTTGGTGTTATCTAGGCTCATAGATTTTAAAGATTTGGGGTAATTTTCTGATCCGCCAAATTTACCAGACTCAAAGTGTGACCTTCATTGCCTCCTGTAAACTATTGAAGGCTGGAGGGCATTTACCATTTTGAGTCAGTGCACTGGTGCATCGGCAACCACTGTTTAGTGACGGTGGTCAGAATTGTTACATGGCTACTGAAACTTGCGTTATTATCTTGTTTCCGCCCGTAACGCGCTGTTCAATTTACAGGTCTTTCAAGAATATCTCTTTAAACTTGAGTATGTGACACTTCAGCTCATCCCTGGTCCCTAATCTTGCTCATGCATTGTTTCTCCAACTGTTACTCGGACATATGTCTTTTTTCTTCCGAAAAACAGTCTCAGCGCCACGATCTAACAGAGTGGTGGCAAATTGTCTTCTTATCATGCATCTGGTCGATAATTGTTTTGGCTCGGAGCCTTCCGGTAGGCGTCGTTCCTAGAATCTCACTTTAAGTTTTGCTGGACCTTTGAAATCTGCTGAGAGAATGACCGAGTGTCGTCGGTGAGGACGTGAGACTGGTGGTACCGGTGGGCTCAGCAGTGAGGTGGGGTTTTGTGCCTTATTTCCACTTTCCGAGAAGGGATGGCTTATTGCTAACCCGGAATAACACCGTATTTAGGACTTAGGAGTGCTGTTGACATCCATGTCTCCCAGACAAAGATCTCGTGGATGCTATTTGAGTCAGGTCAGAACTTATAAGTCCACTGCGTTCTTCACTTGACTTCATATTCTGTCTTCCTTTTCATAATGATTTTAGCTCGTGTTGACACTGTTGACTTCTGCGATCTCGGTAGTCATACTTTCGGCCGAAAATAATGGCAGTATTAATTCAGTAGGTCCAGCAACCAGTTTGATTATGAGGGCTACTGTTGAAGTCTTATCCTGCATGAGACACTGGCATGGTTTTTTTATAAATTACTATGTTGGAAACTATGAAACGGGTGTTAAATATAAGTAGAAAACAAAAGGCTTAATTTTTCACATTATTTATTACACTTAATCCAATAACTCCAGTGGCACCTACGACTTTCTGCCACCGATTGGACGAGTCATGGCTTTTTTGGGAAAACCTTCACTTTTGCAGTTAATCAACGCTTCACAGACTGTTTTAATGTCATTTTGGTTGATGTTCTTCTCTCTTACAAATAATCCACAGTTACGAAGAAGGTAACAACAAGTGCGTGGAATATCGGGTGCATATGGAGGATGTGGTAAAATTTCATTTGTCGAGAAGGTATTTAACTTGTCAACAGTAATTGAAGCCTTGTGTGATCGTCGAGCCGATTGAGAAATGCTGCTTCCTTCTTCCTCATAAGCTTCTCCTCGTGCAGGAAATCACCTAAACGCACGTCAATGGGACTGCGCCACTGTTATGGTTTCGCCTGGTGGTGGGTGGTAGGAGGTAATAATGCGTGTGCACTTGCTGGGCACTCCACCGTATGCTACCGTATGCTAGCCTTGATGTTTTTCGGTGAACTTTCGGCTTAGTGGTGTGTCCGGGGGGTGTATTCTTATGTACCCATTTGCATGGTCGTTTTCCATTGTCATACAAAGTCCTCTTTTCGTCAGAAGTGATGAAATGGTGTAAAACCGACGCAATGGTGTACTGCGAAGGAAGCAACAGTGATGCGCACTTGCTCGTGCCTCCAGTCGTCTGTTGTTGTGTTAGTTCATACGGTTGGCACGTAATAGTTCGTTTTCTCTCTTCATTTATTGCACGCAGATGTTTTAGCATAGCAGGAGGCGTATGGGTGGCTGATGGCCGTTGAGACCCAAGTTAACGCATAGTTGTGCGTGTGGAGGGGATTCCGTCGTCGTCGTCGTTCATACTTGCTCCTCCTCGTTATCATCAACATGGGGAGGTTGTGTTTTCCAAGGCGCCTAGAGTCTTGACGATAACCAAATTGCCAAACCGAAATATTTTCTAAGACGAACATGCAGCATTTCTGTTCATTATTGAATCTCTCTCCGAAGTTTGTTAAGCTGCGGTCTGATTCAATTTAAAACCTTACAAATTAATAACAACAAGCGGATAAGTGTTCCTTTTTCAAAGTGCCTCAAAGGATAGTATACGAAGAGAGCCCCTGCCAGTCAGAGAACAGGAGGTTCCGTTTCACTGCTCGTGGTTCTTCCAGCAACTGGGTCTGCATGTGTCCTATTCACGCACTCGCCCACAGTTGCCTTGTCATTGCGTCGCGCATCGGGTTCAACTTAATTTGTTTTTCATTAAATTTCTGAGCCTTAACAGTTAAAGCGTGTAAAGGAATACCACGCAAGTGCCCATCCCCAATCGGTCAATTTATCCTTACTGTTATGATCAATGGACTGGCCGAAGTAGGAAAAGTCTAATTAACAAAATCCCCTTGTGTCTTTCTCTTCATTTAGCTTTTCTTCTGAGTAAATTGTCGCTTTTTCGTTGTAATCGATCTTCACTAACAAACATATGAGTATTTTTAGTTTATTATTTTGAATGTGTAGTTCCCCGTCTTACTGTTTTGAAGAAGGGTGCTTCGCCTAATCTCAATGCACAGTTGGGGGCTTCTCTGTCCACTTGTCAAGAGCACCCAAGCGGGTGCCAGAAGGCTTCAACGTACTACGTCTGATTTTTTTCATTTGCCGCCCTGGGCGCCGTTAAAGTTTGCTGGCGACTCGGTTCTTTGCGTCAACGCATCAACTCCCCTCCCCCTGTCTTACTTGTCATGCTACAACACACCTATCCCAATCCTCTTCTCCACTCTGTTCAGAAACTAGTTGGCCTCGCTCACCAACGTGTGGAGAGCTAAGCGGTATAATGGAAGATAAAAATCGTCGTCTATTTATTATGGATTCGCCTATTTCTCCATCTGGAAGGCATTCGTTTATTTATTTTCCCAATGTTGATTTTCACGAAAATATGTCAATTCATATTATTGAATTACATTATACAGCCGTTGTCTCTTGTGCTCATTCAGGAGACTGGAGAGAAAAATCAAAATTCTGATCTATTCGACAAGTAGTAGGGATAACAGAGAAAGTGGAAAGGGGAGGAAATTGTTTTAGGGGAGGGAGAAAGAGAAAGAGAGAGTACTGATTAGAATGCACCTGTTTGGGTCTGTATACGAGAGGTAAGTAACTTCCGAACCCTTTGTTTCGAGGGAGCAATATAGACAACACTCAAATTAATCATGACAAGATCAAGAAACCAGCGAGGCAGAGACTGAGCAGAGGCACTTGGAACAGCTCCATCGACTATGCTTCGTACTCGTAGACCAGAAGGTTGGGTGCCGTGGGGTGAACTCGAACACGAGACCGAGAACTAGCTGGCGAATCGAGACGCTTAGACAGGGAGGCCACACGAGAGAGCGGTCGGTTGCCGGAACTGACCCGAGAGGGCGGTAGCGGCGAGGTTAGGGAATTTGTCGACGTGCAGGAGGTCTGATGGGCGTTTTCATCCGACTCTTCATCTGTGACAGGAGGAATGAAGTTGTGTTAAGCAAATTTGTAACTAACACCACGGTAGATCAGTTAGCCAGCTTTGCCCTACCAGATCGATTTGACGGTTTATTTATCCAGTTACCTGTCTATTCACTTATTCCCACGTTGGAGGATCATTAGACTGGCCTATTGATTATTAACTCCATAATAAGGAAAAATAATTGAGAGGGAGGAAGAAGTAATACAATATCTAATTTGTCCCTATCCACTAAAGTGTACGAGATAGCATAGAATTTGTAGAAACCTGCGGCAAACTGCCCTGAGAGGAGGGAAGAAGGGAGAAAGGTGATGAGTATTCCAATATAGTGCTGTTAGTACCAATGCAATATCTCGGAGAGCATTACAACTTGTGCAAGGTGGCCGAACTGCCTCACAAAACCGCCTATCACGTTCACTGTCAGTGGTTCATAGAGTAGCTGGGGTGTCAACATCTACCTTCACCTCTGTCCACGATGCATTGACACTGACAGGAATGGAAAGTATTCTACCACATCAGGGCGACGAACGCCAAACGACGCTGCAGACCGAATTAACTTATAACCTGGACAGATTGGAGGAAGGCGAAACACTTCACCGTCCCCGCTCTTCCCACTAACACCCTCCCTCTTTCCTGCCCTTGTCCCTGATTTGATCTGACCTGGCCTGACCTGCCCCTGCCTCCTCTCCCCTCCCCTGCCCTCTCCGTCTTCCCCGAGTTAGCAGCCTATTCACAATGGTAATGGTTATCCTCACGCCTTGGTGGCGCAGTTCCATGGCAAGAAGGCCCATTTGACTGCTCTAGTAGCATTCAATTACGTGACACTGTTGGAGATGGAGCAGAAGACATGAGAAGGAGTAGACGAGACTGTCGTGTGTGGCTGTGCGCTGAGGAGTCTGGAAAATTTGCAAGTCTGAGGGGGACGAATGAGGCTACAGGTGGTTGGGTAGACGTCAATCAATAGAGGCGGGCCTGGAGTAGCAATAACCCGATGAGGAGGTAGTCGGAACTCACTGAAGGCAGACTGTGTCGTTTCACTTCCGTTGCCCCCATTTTTGGAGGATTCAACACTGATAGCGTCACTCAAGCCGTGCACGGAATAGGCGTCTGAGGCGATGGGAGTGGGAAGCAGAGGTATTCCTTTTTCGCCGCAACTTCGACTGCCTCCGCCTGTGCTGCCTCCGGCCTCGTTTTGTACTCCCACCTCTCCCCTCTTCTCCGCATCCTCTTCCTCTGATGAGCTAATTAACTCAATTTCCCTCTCCCTGAACAGAGTCGGCTTCTCCAGCCCTAACTTTTCAGGCCTTTTTCGTTCTATTTGCAGATTGGATCTCAATGCCTGCAGCCGATAGTAATCACGACAGTCTTTGTGATTACAGCTGACGGCAAGTTGATAGACACCGCCGTCTCCATCAATACCAAGACCACTTCCAGAGGCTATAACAGAAGGCCCAGTGGCCCTAGCAACGTCAGGCATACTTCGGAATGCCTTTAAACGAACGCTGTAGGGGACTAGATTTCCGTATCCACGATAGTCCTTCAGTGGTTGCCTTTGTGGACAGAACGAAGTAGTTGTAGTGGAGTTGGAGGAGCAATACGTGGGTGATGACGGACTTGGTGAGTTCGTCGAGAATGAGGTTGTAGAAGAGGAGGAAGATATAGACCGCGAAGTCGACGATCTGGAACGATTAGCACTGCTACTAATTCCGGCCCCGTATGATATTACATCTCGACTATCGTAGAGACGGAATCGGGAGGTGGCGAGGGAACGGGTTCGTTGATTTTCAGTAAGCATTCGGCAATTGAAAACGTGTCTTTCTTGACACGAAGAATCCGGGACGTCGGTGCTATTAGTCTTTTGCCGTACAAGAAGGATAGGCTGCTGGGAGCAACTTGTGTCCTTAACATGATGGTGGTGGCGAAGAGGGCATTGCTGATGTCGATTTTGATTGTGCCGATGGTAGGATCGACTTCCTTTCTGAGGTTTTCGGTTCTTGGGAATCACAGCTGCTGCCGGCGGTATTGGAGGGTTGTTAATCCTGGGAGGCAATTGCGGCTGAATATAGCGGAAGTTTGTCGACTCGTCTGCCGTTTTCGTTGAATCATCGCGATCTAAAATTCGATTGTTTTTTCTACTGTCATTAATTTCCAACCCCAAAAATCAAGGTATAATCGGGAAATCAAATACTCGACGAATAGATAGCCAATAATAGTCTAATGTTTTAACAGCCCATGGTATTCGTACACAGGCTACTGATAGACTTCCACCATTCAGATGACAAAGAATGCCTCTAGCCCAATACTAATGCTCATCTCTTGACTGGTTGAGGGATTTATATCAACCAGTCGGTCTCATATGCTGCATCGTTTTGAACTTCTGACAAAATATTATGCAATCAGACAATAAAAGTGAGTCTAAATATACTCTCGGGGTAAAACGAATTTCTTGGAAACTCCATTGCGTGATGTTAATTTACGAAGTTAGAAATAATATTAAAATGAACATGAATAATCCTACTTATTCGCACCTTTCCTCAAGCATCTTACTATAAGCTCATCATGACCTTGAAAACGGGACGACGGACTCATTATTTTGTTTGTGTGGAGGGTAGAGATGAAAAGCTTGAGCAAGAAATTATATTAACAGTAGGTGAGAAGGCAGAGGGAGAGGAAAAAGGAACAAATAGCCGTTCACTATTGACACAGTTAGCTAATTAGAAGTAACATGTCTCAAAAATATGGTCATCTTCGTCTCCACTTGTGATCACTAAAAACTCATCCTGTTCAAAAATTGCCACCTCGTTGTGGGCAGACGTGAATTCAGTTATTATTTTATTGAAAAGAAATAAACAGTTTCATAAGTAAATCGCGCAGCAACTAAGTGTTACGCTAATCACTCAATTTAACCCATGTGCAAATTTCTCTCCCATCTCGAGTCCAGAGCCTTCCGTCTGCCAACTGGTACCTCTGTCGTTTAGCAACACCCCTATGTCGCATTCTCTCCCCATATGAAGCACTTCAAACCTTGAAAGGAACTCGAGAGGTGATGCTGCCTCGACTGTTGCTCAAAGATTGTGTTTTAGCGCTTAAGGAAAAAAAAAGTGTCGAGGAGGCACAAGTCGATCTGCGAAGATTAACTTCGGAGTTTAAAAAACGATATTGACGACTTACAAGCGTTCATATGACAATGGAAGTAAGTTGTAGTTCGTTGAAAATAAATCTACTAACGTATCCTAGTCATCACTTAACGAGTTGTTGAACAGCCTAGTCGGGGAGTCTGATCCCTTCCCTTTTCCAATTTTTTAATTGAAGTCATAATCTTACTTCCATGAGGAACAGATTTGAGGAATAAAAATTATCCGTCGTAGCCTCTCTGATATCTTCAAATTGGATGGCGTGGAATATGTCTAAACGAGAAGACACCAGATAGTCAACTGATGGGAAGTGCGGATACAAGTTCTTTTAGCACTGATTTCAATCGCCGTTTAGATTCTGCTCTCTACATTACGTCATACTCTAAAAGATGTAAAAAGTAATTGAACCTAATATTTATAAGTAGTATATTCCGACTAAACTAAATTTGCTTCAGGTCAAAACGTTTCAAGCCTTAGACGAAGTTCCAAATAATGGTAACGCACAAATGAAGTAATTGACATCTCATTGTTTATTTGTCTGTTTACTCTTTTTCAACCTCGGAGTGATCGCAACTTTTACGGTCCAGGCTGCTGCCGCATTCCAGTGGATGAGCGAATGGTTTCGGCATATATGCGGCGAGGCACTATTTATGGGCTGGGGACGAGAGGACAAAGCACTGCCAATCAGAGATTCCCAGTCGATAGAGTGGACGCCACTCCACAGGGAGTTCGTTGGTATGTGGACGCGATTTCTACGTTATCGGCTGGACTATGAAAACGTCTGTAATCATTTTCACTCCTCTCCTCTCCTCTTCCATTCTTTTTTCCTTTTTTATTTATAAATTCTACTTACTTTCCCCTGTTACGATGGCCATCGTTAAGTCATTTTGTGTGAAATTTCGGCAATTTTAAGTCTGTAATTAACATACACTTTCAACTACCGTGAAGAGGGGATGGCAGACTTTGACCATAAAAGTAATCGGTGTTTTCAATTACAGTCGTGACGAAGCCCATTAAATTTGCCCTTTAAAAAACAGTCTTAATAAGTTAATTCTACCAAAGAAGACATTTCCTCCGTGAAGGGAGTGCTTGCAATAAAGGGGAAGGAGAAAAATAGGCAAAGTGAGAGCAATGATCAAGTCCGGTTAAGCGCTAGACGTTCAAGGGTGCAGACAATCTGCGTCACGTATATGCGACGCGCCTACAGATGCACTTGAAAAGGAAGCCCTCACAACGAAAATCAACAACTCTAAATTAAAGCATTGGAATGGAATGCGTTGGCAAATATCATGATAGAAATAAACGATAAAGTAGCCAATTTGTGCTCAGGGGAATTCTCCACAGGCCAACAGTTGTCAAACCACATCAGACCAGCAAAAGGGCAGGGGGGGGGGCACCGAAGAACCTTTTTTGGAGACAGAGGGAGCAGAAGTAGGATCCTAATACCTTGTTTACTGCCTATTATCTCTACATCGATGAGAGTAGCAAAGGGCGGATTTTATCGTGACGACAGGCGCAAAACAATCAACTGGTCAAAGTGGTCGAAAGTGGAGGTCACAGCATTGTTAAATCTTCAGTGACCCGACTTGAAATTACCACATCCCATCTATCAGCATCGAAGAATGCTTCTTAATGTAGCGCAAATTTGTTTAATGAGTACGTGCTTCGAGCGTCAAAATTGGAGAACCAGGGTTTTCGGAAGAGAATCCCCTTAATTCACCACTCTTAACTCACTCGCATAACAGTCCGAATTTGTAAGCCAGCATATCCACACCGCTCAAGATAGCGATTGAATTGCCTTTAATAAAAATATAGATGAAGAGAGACCTCGTGTCAAAATTTGGACTGATGCGAGTAATTCCAAGTTCAGTGGGAATAACTAGTAATGAATGCAGTGGGAGCACATAATGACTGTTACACTCCCTGCGCACATTGTGGGCAAATGTAACAGGGTTTCGCGATAGCGGTGGGGAAAATTCAAGACATAGAAGGCCGTGTGATTTTTCTGACCTCATCACCATCATCAAGGGAGATGAGAGAACAAGTAAATTCTTTCCAACCCACCTGACTTTTTGATAAGCGTTTTTTGTGAACACCAGCAAGCCCTAAGCGACGTAAAATAGCTACAAAATTCACCATGCTGTCGATTTCTGAGGCTATACGACCTCATGGGATCTAAGGCAAATAAAGAGAACTGCGGTTTAATGTAAGATAATCTCTCACTTCGTCACACTCCCATCACAACTTCCACAGGAGAGTTAATTGGAATAATCACACTTCGTGTTGAGATAAGGAAGAGGCAACTAAGATATAATGGTGGAAAGAGGCACAGGCAGAAGTGATTGTACTTCCCTCCCTGCAGAATGGCGTGATCCCCAGATTATTCCCTTTAAATAAGTTCGTTATCAAAGCAAAATTCAACAATGTCGAGGCTCTGAACAAGACTGTAATGCCGGAGTTTGCCTCCCTGCATAAGTGGCGAAACAAACGGTCTCAGTCAATGTTTACTCTTCTCAACGACCACTGTAAAGACGATAAGTAATACTTTGCCTAAGAATTTATATCCACTGAAAGTGGAAGATAAAAATTGCCTCCACTGTGGAGTGGGAGGAGAATTGCGAACCTCTACCTGTGCCAGGGGAATTTTATTGTCAAATGGGCATAGGTTTAGCGGGACGAGAAAATGGCACCACGGGATAGAGTTCATGAGAAATCCTGAGAGCTTTGGCATTCCAAGGCACACCAAGGACATCCACTTCATCATTAGACTT
This sequence comes from Dipylidium caninum, assembly GCA_017562135.1. Classification (NCBI taxonomy): domain Eukaryota; kingdom Metazoa; phylum Platyhelminthes; class Cestoda; order Cyclophyllidea; family Dipylidiidae; genus Dipylidium; species Dipylidium caninum. Next base: position 277,251 of record QEYB01000999.1, read on the forward strand.
AAACTTGCTTGTGCTTCTGCATTCCTCATTAAACACTCTTTAGTTTCAAACACCACCTTCTTTAAAAGGCACCGACTATTCCAAGGAACAAGGACCACAAATGGCTTCATACCCTCCGAGCTTCAGAGGAGGCTCGTGAGGTTCTGGTAGATGATGACGTGGTGGCCTACACCGCTTAATGATTTGACCAGATTATTTATTCGGGGAGGTGAGAAAAGGTTGCTGTTTCCCTAACCTTAATCTACTTAATTACTCTTCCATGTCTACAAATCCTCTTCGCTCCCATTTACCATGTCACCTATTTCGGCACAGGGGGTTAAAAATACGTGAGAGATGATGGTGGACAATCAACGCGACGTAGTACATATTCCACCATAGATTACTAAATCCTCCAATATGTTTAGTCTTGCATCGTGGTCCACAGTGAAAAACCGTACTTCCTCCGTTTATGCCACGCGAGTAGGTGGCTCGACTCATGCTACATCCCTTTCATGACATTATTGTCGTAAAGGTGGTTCTTTGAGGAGTTCCCCACAATTAGGGCTCCTTTGATCTCACAGACGAATAGATTCATCTAGCCAAAACGAACACCCTGCGTGATACTGGGCGGGAAACTATGAAATGGGCGTTTTGAATAGTCTTTGTTCAACGAGTTGTATAGCATTATTATTTCATTTTTCGCCGAAGCCATGTGGTAACAAAAGTGATTTACATTCACTTTTATTGTCGATTTGCAATTGCATCAGAGCGCAGCTCAACAGGTTTCGAGAAACATTATTACGACGTTCGAGAATGGAATCACCCATGAACAGAAATGCTGCATGTTCGTCTTAGAAAATATTTCGGTTTGGCAATTTGGATATCGTTAAGGCTCTAGACGCCTCGGAAAACACCACCTTCCCATGTTGATGATAACGAGGAGGAGCAAGTATGGACGACGACGATGACGACGACGGCGGCGGCGGCGGAATCCCCTCCACACGCACAACTATGCGTTAACTTGAGTCTCAACCGGCTATCAGCCACCCATACGCCTCCTGCTGTGCTAAAACATCTGTGTGCAATAAATGAAAAGAGAAAACGAACTCTTACATGTCGGCCGTATGAACTAACACAACCACAAACGGCTGAAGGCACGAGCAAGTGCGCATCACTGTTGCTTCCTTCGCAGTACACCATTGCCGTCGTTTTTACACCATTTCATCACTTTTGATGAAAAGAGGACTTTGTATGACAATGGAAAACGACCATGCGAATTGGCACATAAGAATACACTCCGCGGATACACCGCTAAGCCGGAAGTTCACCGAAAAGCAACAGGCCTAGCATACGGTGGAGTGCCCAACAAGTGGTCCCGTATTATTACTTCCTGCCACCACCAGGCGAAACCATAACAGTGGCGCAGTCCCATTGACGTGCGTTTAGGTGATTTCCTGCACGAGGAGAAGCTTATGAGGAAGAAGGAAGCAGCATTTCTCAATCGGCTCGACGATCACACAAGGCTTCAATTACTGTTGACAAGTTAAATACCTTCTCGACAAATGAAATTTTACCACATCCTCCATATGCACCCGATATTCCACGCACTTGTTGTTACCTTCTTCGTAACTGTGGATTATTTGTAAGAGAGAAGAACATCAACCAAAATGACATTAAAACAGTCTGTGAAGCGTTGATTAACTGCAAAAGTGAAGGTTTTCCCAAAAAAGCCATGACTCGTCCAATCGGTGGCAGAAAGTCGTAGATGCCACTGGGAGTTATTGCGATTAAGTGTAATAAATAATGTGCATAATTGAGCCTTTTGCTTTCTTCTTATATTTAAAACCCGTTTCATAGTTTCCAACCTAATATTTACAAGTTATTACTCTGTTTTCTGTCATCAACGCATATTTCATCCAGACACTCCGAGCAAACTTACAAATAACCAAAAAGCTTGACTTCAACACGCTCTGACATAGTCACAAGAAAGTATCTCATGTGAGAGCTCACATTTGATGCAACTCACCACAGGCGATTTGATTAGGTCACAATAAAACTATTTCGCGTTTCAGGGTGATCTCTGCTTTAATTAGACCGAAAAATGATCCATTTTTGATGCCGTAGACGCAAAATATCAACTATATATTTAATTTAATGAATGGGAGAGGGCTCCGTTAAATTTACGTAGTTAACTTAAGTGTCACCTCATCTTCTCTCCTCATTACAGGCTCATGGAATGGACTTAGACGTCACACCATCATGGTGGCTCTCAGTAAAGTCACTCGCATGACAGTTAATTCCCCCGAAGTGGGGACTTAATCCGCATGGAAAGCGGTTACACAACGAGTAAGTTGTAAACGTGATCGTCTTAGTTATTTCAAATAACCAAACAAAAGTTGGAAATTACAATCCCTTTAGTGTCCAGTATATCCCAGCAGAACTTTCAAAAAGTAAAGAAAAGTACATGAGTTTGGGATTGCTGTCTTCCTTAAATAAATCACTAAATACCTGAATGTACTTGTTGCTTTTCATTGTTCTCTCACTTAAAGTTCACTATTTCAACACTGCTGCCGTGAACCGCGCGTGTCGTACACCACACAAAGAGCAGTTTTGACGAATACCAAACAAACGCACAAAATCTGCCAGATTAATTAGGACTAGATTTAAAACTCGGACAACAGGGAACATACTCAACTTTCCCCGGTCATGCGGAATTTGTGTGTATTGCACTAAATTGACATCCGATTGCCATGTATTCCTTGGGGATTTTTGGCGTTGTTGGTGAATTTGTTGATGTTGAAAAAGGGCAGTTCGTGATTTACCCGCCTTCGTTGACAGTGACTTAGGATTATTGTTGTTTAGACCAAAGGCTCGGGCTACAGCTGGAGATGTTTTTCTACTCCAATTGTGATTTGCAAATATAGCCTTTTGAGTTGATGCCGATTCTCGACCTAGAAGAGCGTCTCCAGAGCTGGAAAAGACCGGTTCATTTTCAATCTCATCCAAGTCAATAATCACATCGGCGGAGAGAAGTTTAGAGGCATTTGAAGATGGCGAGACGACACGTTTATTGCCCGTCTTCCCTCCAGCCTGTGGACTCTCCAGTTCAGAAGGCAGTTTAATCTCTATCTCATGATTACTCGCCTCCTTCCGTTTACGACGTATGGCAAAAACTATAAAAAAGCAGGAAATGAAAGACAGAACAGTCGATATTTCGTTAAGGCGAGTTTTGATTCATCGCATAGGCAACAACAAAATTGACAATATGGTAACTACTTTTAATGCAAATCATTGGATTCTGTAGGTAAATCATAATATTTCGTTAAATTTTGTGAGTTATTGGTCCAAAATAACAGTGGAAGTGCGTATTTACCCTTTGAGAAGCATATCTTTATATGAAACTTACACATGCAAATGACAGTGACAATGATTAGAGTTAAAGAAATCGACCCAATGATGGCCGCATGTTTTTCGAGATCGGCCTTTTCTGTCATCGCCCGCTCCAACGCCGCCTTGTCCTTCTCCGATAAGTCGGTGGTGTCGGTCTCCTCCACGTTTTCCACCACGCCGGCTTTGTCTAAAAAACCATTTTAGTAAAAAAGGCTACTTTTTAAGGTTCGTGATAGCAGCAGGAGGTCCTTACTCGAGTTACAACAACGAGGCATTTCTTAAGCCTCTGTAAAATAACATGGATTTTCAATTCCTTTTTATAACTGGACCACTACGTTCGCGCAAGCGCCTAGGTAACATAATTCGTGGAACTAGGTCAAAGCGATGTTTTCTTAGGGCTTAAAAAGTGCATCAACTCCCTTCACGGGTGGATTTTTCTTCGACTGCGAGAACATAGCATAGCCCATTGTGCAATTAGGACCATGCTTAAATCACCATAAGGAAACTTAGAGACTCGGTAAACTGCGGAAAAGCCAAGTAACTTATGTTTGCCACACCATAAAGAGAAAAAAACTGGGTCTCGCACACTTGTACGACGATGGATTATTTGGACGTAGATCAAGAGTTCTTGATCTGAAAAATGTCGTCTCGCTCAATTGGAAGGAAATGACCATACATCCCGCTTACTGGTATACTTATAACTGCGTTTATCACTAAAGGAGAGAAAATTTGCTTCGCTAATTCACCAAATTAACGCGGACCAGAGGAAGATGGAGATAGACTGGAAGATAGGTTGTAGTAGTGATTTTTCGCTTCCAAAAATAGACTGCCCGAGGCGGTCAATTAGGCTGTTCCACAGAGATTAGGATCGTCTTTTCCTCCCCCGTGTCTTAAGCCTTCCTTAGCACCTACTCTCTTTGCCTTCCTACCTCGCTTAATTCTCCCAGTGTCTTCGCAGCCATAACAGGAATTAAGTTAACTTTTCCACGCATCAGTTTCCGCGGCAATACAATGGGTCCACCAACTAATCTTGGGTTGGCAAGACTTTCCCTCCCAGTCTCACTTTACCAATTAATAACGATTGAAGTAAGATTAGATTTTTTCATTTCTCGAATAAGTAAAGACTTTTTCCACGGGTTTAGTCACGAGACAAAATCAAATTTGCACTTACGGTTGTGCGGTTAATGCATCGAATAGTGGGGTCGCAAGTATACGAGGAGTGTTTAACCATGACTCCTACCATCTCTTATCAACAAATAGTGGAACAATAGAACGTGATAGACTTGATGTGGCCATGAATCCATGTAGTTCCAAATTTATCATTCAAGTCAAATTATCACTAGATTAAGTAAGTGCACTGATATAGTTAATAATGCTGATTGAACCTTCAAGATGAATTAATTGGATACACTAAGCGCCTGATTGTCGGACCAAAGTTATAGGAGGTGCAACAATCATTGGGATGTCTAGAGTTACCTTGGCTGCATTTCGAAAGGATTAGGTCCAAACTGGTTTAAATCTAGAGTACGTCATTCGTACTCTTAACCGAGGAGTCTAGGGAAACAGCTATTATGAAAGGGAAAATTTAAAAAAGCAAATAAGAAATTACATTGGGACATTCTTCACATGAATTCCGATTTCCAGTTTGTTTCACTATCACGTGACCGTTTATTTACTCCTGATTTCGGCCTAACATACTACTACTTTGGACAATTTATCGGGTGTGTAGGTATAAGAAAGTTGTTTGAACGGTGGGCAAACGATACGATTGGCTGGGGACCATTCAACCAATCAGTTTTCTCCATTGGGACAATGACTCCAGCACGTGGAGAGACATGCTGAAGTAGGTACGAAACTCTGACCTGGATTACATGCGGCGTCGCCCTCATCTTGTCCTAGTGGACAGTTGATCACCCCATCGCACCAATGACCGCTCTGGATGCAGTAGGCCTCGTCGCATGCGCGTTGGTTGGATGCACAAACTAAATTCGGTGCAAAGTCGGAAACATGGAGATTAGACCCCAACATGCTTGTATACATGGGCACGCATTAACAGTGCCCACAAGAGAAAGCCATCCTGCTATAAGCAAAATAAGTCACACGTAAAATTATTTTTGCATGCAAAAATGCGCATCGGACCTTTCAACCAATCCGCAATGCCAAGCAGTAAAAATACGCCAATCAGAGGTGTTGGCAGTTGGTACAGCATAATTTTTGGCAAAAAATGTCATCAAAGGGAGAAGCGTGAGAATATCAAAACAAAGTAGTTTACATTTCTGAAGGAAATTCCATTCTCAATGACGCTACGAAAAGCAGTCATCTTGCAACAAAGCAATTAGCACGAATAACGCCATGGCCCCTTGTGAAAAGCGTATTAACCCACCCTATCCCACAAAGTCATTTGCCCTTCAAGGAATAAAATAAACTCATTGGATGCACCAAATACCACAGATTACTTTAAAAGAGTTAAATCTAAGGGTAGATAATGTGGGCAGAGGGGAATCCTGGATATATAGTTTCGGCCCTCTAGTCTTTTTCAAACAACCGCGCTCTAATGAGGATGCGCTGAATGACACTTTCTTCATAGTGCCACTCTTAACAGTAATAGAATAACAGGTGGTGATTGAAGAAACTAAAGTATGGAGACGTCCGGAAATACTATTATGTTGCTCAAGTTAAACTCTCATTGTAGTCCGGGTGGGGTAGATCGCTTCGCCTCTTCACAACCCTTTAAATCTAATGGACCAACATTTGCAAGAAGATGAAGTTTTCGCGTCTCTTTTAAAGTGACTCAGTTCCCAAGGATTCACTGTGAAATTGATTGGGTAATTTACCAATTTGTAGAGGTGAGTTAAACAAAGTTAGTAGTCCTTCAAATGCTTCTTTTCTTGTGGATAAAAATGAGAAATGTGCATTTGTGAGTTGGAGGGTCTAACCAATCAAAAGAAGAAATCGTTCACAATTCTGAAAGATTGCTGACCAAGTCACTTAAATGTGTTATAGCCGTTACAATAATTCCGTCAAACGAAAGGCTACCGAGGAGTAAATGTTTTTTTAACTTCGACTTTATTGTGATAACTTTTTACCATTCCTAGCAGCGGTGCCCTTCAATCCACCAGTTCCCGTGATAAGGCAGGTAACCTATTTTGACGTATGTACCGATTGACCCAAGTTAATTGGCAGAGTCGAAATTAAAACAACAGCTTCCGAATGCGACGTTGTCATTTAACATTTTAATATACTTTACGGTGCATACATGCCGGACATGTACAACCTTACAGGTCTTTCAATGGGTTAGTTGATGAATTTTCTTTGATCGACAATCAAAATTTGCTTAGGCTAAGATAAACTTACGAGACTATGCGTGATAATGTCATGAGACTTGCTAGTAATCACCAAACTAAACTGTGTCCGTTTCACAGCGGTTCAGAGTGAACAGTATGGATCGGTGAAATAGGTAGACGGATTGAGCCTCCTTTCGACACTCAACCAATAAGATGGTAAGACAATTTGGCAGCAGCGATAACTTAAGGAAGTGGCGTAGGCTAGGTGGAGGCAGACTTGTCTTAGAGTGTGAAGTTAGTACGAGTCAATGCGGTCAAGTGGATATAAGTAGCCTTCTCCTCTTTTCAGTTTTTTAACCCAAATGTTGCACATGTGAGATGTCAATGGAACAATGGACTAACCTCCATTCACCCAGGGTGAAAGTGTCGTTAATGTGAAGGTAAAATTCGGCAGCATGGAGAAGATATCAAGGTTCTTTTCCACTTCATAAGGGTCTATCCCATTCTCCATCACCCCAATGTACTCGCTGTCGAAGGCAGAGTCATATGGAGGTTTGGAAGGCTTAGCAACGACGAGTCTAATCACCAAGCGGGATGATGGGACGAGAAATTGGCGAAGCGCGCGACCCTCTGCCCCACCTTTATCGGAAACTGGAGGGGAACCGGAGGAGGAAGAAGAGCTACCCGAGCTGCCCGACAGGTAGGTGTACACAGAAGCAATGCAAAATCGTTCAACTCGATGGCATGGCGGTGAAGACTCGGAAATCGTCTTTCCGTCGGTGTAGACCTCAACATAGGTATGCCTTCCATCCATATATGATACTGGATCGGGCACCGTTGGAGTGTACTGTTTAACTGGAGATAGATAGGCCAAAATTAATATGCACAGACGGTAGTTTCGTCCAGACAAGAAGTAGAGGGTAAATTCAATGGGGGTGGATGCCATTTGGTTGTTAAAATTTCCAATTGTTACAGTTCAGCTCTGATGACTCCAGTGCTGGTAGTTTATAAATCACCAACACTACGTCCGAATGGTGACCCTACTCATCTCTACATTAAGTATCTTGCAACCAGACTTTCTTAAATTAGTCACTCGAAAATCTGAAGATTTTATATTTTGCTTTTCAATTGCCCCACTCATTTGATGCTACCACACGTCATCTTGATTGCGGATGGCTGACTTGCCCGACGACCTGAGTTCAGAGTCTTGAGACGCCTCTAAAGCTTGTCAACGATCACGGAAATAGGTTGTCTCGTCCAGTTAAGTCACGGCTTTAGAGGGTAGGAGGCTTCAATAACCACCCGGAACCAGCTGACAGAAAAGACTTCTTGCCATTCTTCTGTGACAAGTTAATGCCCATAATTAAGGACATGTAGCTTAGGAATGGAGGAACGTGATTGAAGACGCAAGATAACATTTCATCCTTCTCACTCCTGACGTCTCACTGAAGGACTTATGTTTGTCCACAAAAATGAGCTTCATCTTTTTATGGCTTTTGTCTAACACTGATAATAGATGTAGATGGCAAGGAGGCCTCCACGCTCTAATGATGACACGCTTAACTATGTTTGAATAACTTTTGAGCAAATCTTCGCGTGAGAAATTTATGCACTCTGCCCGTGAACACCTCAACGAATAGAATCTCCTGAAACCACCTATATCCGTCGGCTTAAGAAGTGCTATAAGCCTAGTGAAAAGTCGCAAAGACTCGAAAATGATGAGTGACTCGAGAACCGCTTTAAAATGTAATGACAATATCCTAGAACGGAATTTGATAAAAACTAACTACCCGTCATTCGGCAGATGGGTAGCTACCGAGTAAAAGGCCAGTCACAATTGAGAGAAGCAATTGCCATCATTAACCTCAGTAACCACTCAAACATCCTTTGCGAGACTAGTTGACAAAAAGTTGTAGCACCGTTTTTATTGACCTCTTAGATTTAGATTCTGTTTAAACCTCAAAATAATTCCGTCTGCGTTGTAGGTATGGAAATAGTATAGAAATTACCTCGAAAAATGTTTGGCGGTCTTTCCGTATAGCTATGTGCTCGCATGCTAACGGAGCCCAACTGATAATTACAAAATTTGATTCCTTTCTGCTCAATCAGGAAGTCTGGATCGCAACTCCATGCAGCGACCTGTGGCACCTGGAAGTGATGCACGTACATCAGAATCTATAACATGAGGAAAATTGCTGGTTTTGGTGGATGGTTAATACAAAACACAATTAAAGTGTTGGAAAGTAAATAACGCACGTGTGTTCCCGGGGGAGAGCGGATATCAACGACGGCCTCAAGGGGGAGTTGTCGTTCCTCCGCATTGATGTATTCAAGTTGCTTTGTGAGAAATTCACTTCGCATCGTCCATTGCTCGTCTTCAAGTAGCTGGATGACGTTTAAACGTCCTGTTACATCGAAAGATGGTTAACAATCAAACGTGAGATCTCAAACACCCGAGGAACACTCAAAACTCGCCTAACTTGACCTTCCTGGTAGTCGGCTGAGGAGGGCCATTAAAACAGTATGACGTGGACAACTTACGTAATATGTGCGGACGGAGATCTAAAGAAGGCAAAGTAATGGGCTTCATTCACGGTGCTTTGGATTATAGAAAGTGTGCAAATTACAAGTAAAAAGATATACCTTCACTATCATCCTGTTCATTACCTAGAGGAGAAGGAAAAGGAACTCATAAGTCCCGACTCCCCTCAAATCACTTTAAATGTCTATTTTTATTGGCCAAAACAACTGCCTTAAATCGTTAATAGCAATATTAAGTTAATTTGAATTTATTCGACCTACCAAAGGAAAATAACTCCACACTTTTTTGTAGATCAGTAGGCATCCTTCAAGCATAAGAATAACGCGATAACAGTACGTAAGACGTAACACTTGCTTGCGTGGATGTTAATCCATCCTAGTGCCTTCGAATTAGACTCAATTTTAACCATTGTCCCCACTTTATCAGTGACAATATCTTGGAGTAACATCACGATTTTAATGACAACTGTTAAACACACCATTGAAAGGGATCCGCTTTGCCCAATAGCGATGGTTCAATGAGACGGTTGCTATCCAGGAAGCGGTGAATGTGCTAGATATATCACTCATAGCTCACTATTTAGTTAGTTAGATAACATTGGGATTTAAAACTCGGTTAAACTCCATATGTGGAAGATTTGACATATAATAAAATAAATTATATCGAAATACAGTCAGTAGTACGACAACCGAAGTTTTATACATGATTAGTCCAATGACGACTTAAGGGGATCGGTTAAAACAACTTAAAAGGTTGAATTTGATTACCTATTTTTTGGTAGTGGAAAATTGCCCTAAAACCAGCATGTGGCAGGTTTTTATCACTTCTGAACCGGAGCCAGAGGTAGCGACTCGTGGATCGGATTTCTTCGTTCTCAGGTGGCGGAAGTCGAGAACAAAATCGACCAATCAGAGGAGAGAAGCCAAACGCCCCGTCTCGGACCTCGAGGAAATCCATGGCACAGAGCGAGTTGGGTTCAAGGGCAAAAGGTTGCGAAAATTGAAGGTATATCCGATGTTCCTGTGACGGAGCTGGAAGAAGAAGGATTCTTAAGAGGCCATTGTTGTCATCATATTTAGGCGCAGTGGAAAGTAGGTTTGGCTTTCCTTGTTGTCAAATCACACATTTTGTGGAAAAAGGGGCACATACTGCTAAGGCTTTATAAATCACACCATCTTAATCACAATAATATTTCTTACATCAACGAAATCAATGGTTCTAATTTAATTTTGTCCCGCAGTCGTTGTTTTTTCTCTCGCCACGTCGGGTTCATTCTTAGTCCACCGTTATCGATGGTCAGAAGCTTAAACCCGAAGAGACATGCGACGTTATTTAAGCCAGATGAGGGCCGTCATTAGGTTCTAATTTCGTAGTAGTTTATGCGAGACACGAAAGTTACAGGTATAAAATTTAAGTACGCTACTGAATGGTAAGGAGGAGAAACATTCGGCCACGTTTTATAAGGTTCTGTCAACGATGTTATCATTTCATTAACAGATGGCTGTACGTCTTTTAGAAAAAAAAAAATTGTAGAGCATTTCTACGGTCAATCCTCAAGCATTTTTCATCGCATTTCTAAGAGGAAGTGAACATTTGAGCAATGAAATTTTTGAACCATTAGTTCGAGAAATTATCTAGAGAAACACACAATACCGATCCACCACTATCAAGTGATAAAATAGGCTAATTCGTTGAATATTGATTCCACCTTTACCAGCAACTTTCCGAATCACATTCTCTTTCAGCATACCAATAGTTCATTGTTAGAAGCCTGCAACAATCACTGATGGAGTTATGATGTCTGGAAAGATGCAGATGTTTTTCCCACACTTTCGAATTCTGCCTCAACCCGAGCGCTTCTTGGATAATACTTGTGCGGTTCATTTTGGTACTTTTCCGTCAGATTCCTATTTTTACCTCCCATTGCTGCTTTTCACGCCCATTTGACTCATTGCGGATTCTTCTGAAGTGTTATTTTGACTCCCAACTATGGTTAATCGTGTGATCATTAAACTCCGGAGCGCCGGTGATTGGCTCATATCGACCACCAATCAGATTTTACTTCTAAACTCAAGCATCCAATGTTCGAGCGGTTATTTGTTGATGGCGTAGCATTAATGAGAAGGCTGCTTATAGTCTTAGAATTTTAAACTAACTATTGAACAGATCATACAATAGTCTTGAAGATAAAAAAGAAGTTAAATGCCATATGAAACGCATTTAAAAAGCATTTTTTTTTTGAAGATAACCATATAAAGGGCTTTCCCACAGTCATGGCGAAAGAAGGCCAGGTAGACGAGTATTGCTCCGAACTTGGTAAACAGCATATTTTTCCGTTCAGGAGTAGGTCTTTTAAGGTCTCCTCCATTTCACTTTAGTGCCTTAATAGCTTTTTAAATTCCATGGCTTTTACCTGTGTGGATGATAAACTAGGACTAAATAGACTCATGACGAAGATTCATCTGGCCACGTCATTTGAATGTTATGTACTTTAGGTATTGCGTCTCCCATGACACGTCCAAGTGAAAATTACACCCGCTTCGGCGGCAGAGGGGCGAGGTGAAACATTGGGGAGGGGGAGGGGGGGAGGGGGAAGCGGAAGGGGGCGATGACTGCCTACAATTAAAGCCAGTTTCCATTTAAGCAGTAAAACACTGACTCCGAAACCTTGCGATTGTTGAAGGCAACGCGAAAGATGTTATTATTTTATTCTAGACCACGATATTGTCCTGTTGGATGCGAAATGGGAAAGAGTAGGACGACGACGAAGTAAGACAGAACGATTTAAGAACTGTCTCAGCGTACTCACGATATTTCCTTAGGAAACCAACCGTAAAAAACCTTTGGAAGTAAGAAGAGGGGGTGGTTTGATGATTCATTTTGAATGACCCAAATCTTAACTTCATGTTGCGTCAAAATTACGTTTTGCGAGACCTTGACATGGGGAAAATGTTAGCAACGGTATTGCATGAATAAGACAAATCGGACGTAAAGAGAGTGTCACACATTACCGACAATGAGTTTTAATGCACTCAATGCTTAGTGGTAGTTGCGCGGATAGTTCGGTGACTGGAAGACGTAGCTCTTGGCGTACTTTCGCCCTGCTGTGGCAAAGTCCTTCCCAATCGAGAGGTTATTGAAAATGTCCGCCGGTGAAGCAGCTTTGGCGCCTTTCAATACGACTTTGGACTCCACGAACTCCTTGCAAATCTCACTCTGGCGCGGTATCTCCTCCACTCCAACTGTCGAAGCGACTCTACGCTGACGATGCACTATGGGCAAAATAGTCTGCGACCTGGTGCTGATGTTTGTGAGGTTGGATAGCGTTTCGACTCGAAAATACAGCCAGGAGGGTGAGAAGACCACTTGCAATTTAGCAGAATTCATTGACAAGGTGGAATAGCCGATATCTGTGAGGAAGAGGAGGAGGAGAAATTTTTGATACATATTCACAACTTTATGAGAAGCGGTTAGGCGGATGCATGCAACCTAACATCAACCGAAGTAAGTATGGGGCAGGGAATTCCTGTTCGGAAAAATCCACGCTCTCATAAAATAATTGGATGATGCTGCCCCTAGTGGAGCGAGGTTTAATTAGAATTTAAGATCCGGAATCAACAGTTTCTGAGGAAAAATAAGAAGAAGTTTCCTCTTTTCTCTACATCACAAAAAGTTCTTTGTGTTAATCGAGGAACGTTCTCCAGTGTGCGTCAAAACACCATCATAAAAGGGAGAGAAATAAATTCGAATATTTTGCCCAACAAAGGGGAAAAGAAGGGGAACAGACGTGAAAGGTGTGAGTATGAGGAAGGAAACAAGGGGAGAGTAATAGTAAATAAGAAGAGACTAGTGGATGGCAAAATAAGATCACACAAAGGAACAAATCTTGTTAAGCCAACACTTTAAAACACATAGATATCGAGTCATTTGAAGGGAATGCTTAAACGTTCACCCATTTGGAGGCAACTAGCTCTCTTCCTACGGTGAAACAGACCCAAACGAATACATTCACCTCCTTCCAACGCGCTTCAAACATCCACATAGAGCCACCACACCATCTCAACGAAGGTTACTACCACCTACCATCACATCGCAAGCATCAACGTGTTTGCCGGTGTAGAAAATAGGCTCAAACTCCCCATACCCTCCTCCTCTCTGCTCCTTCCTCCTCCTGCCGCATTCCCAATTCCCCATCCTCGTCCCATCTCCTACTCTAGCCGACACCCCAGCCCGCCACTGAGGAGACACTTCACAACACACCATTTCCAGGCTACCATTCGTGCACGGGCTTCGTGCACAGGCCCTCTCCAACCCACACGCGCCTCCACTTGCACCGACCCCTGCTACTAACTACCACTACTACTACTACTACTGCTGCTGCACCTGGGCACTAACTCCATTCGGACGCCGCAGTCGAACATCGTCTACCCTCCGCCAGCCATGAAAGTGGGCATTCCATGGTCAACCAACATCCTCCTCCGCACATGACAACGCGTTTTGTCCCAACGTCTCCTCCAACTCACGAGTGCGATCAGTGTCTCACCGCGTCAGTGAACACCAACGCCACGTGTGGTGCGGGCAAGAGTCAATGTTGGAGGAGGTCATTAGTCACCACCTCGATTCACCACCATCTTTCCCACCACTCCTTCCTTGTTCTCGTCCCTCGTCTCTCGTCTCTCGTCCCTCAAATAATCTTTCCCAACAAACTTACTCCTGCCCCCCCCCCCTCTAGCCCTCTCTATCTCTCTCACTGATGATTCAGGACGTTATTGTTCCATCAACTCACACCCCCACCTCACTGCATCACACATGCTTCTGTGGCACACACCAGTGTGAAGTGAGAGCAAGTTCAGTGAGGCGGAGTGAAGTGGAGTGAAGTGGAGGATGTAGGGAGAGGTGGATGTTGAGTAAGTGAGGTAGAAGTATACGGCCATTTTCGGTGTAGGTGAGAGAAAGTGAGTGAGCGCGTGAGTGAGTGAGTGAATGAGTGAGTGATTGAGTGAGGGGGGGAGGAGGGAGTAAGGGAAGGAGGTAATGGAGACAGTGAGAGAGAAGGACGCGTAGAGAGAAAGGGGGTTGTGTACGCCTGACGTCAATGCAACGCTGATTTATAGGTGTATTGGACCAAACCTTCGAAATAGCAAACACGCGCTTCCACTTCTTCCACATTCAACCCCAAAGACATTTCCACCTGACCATTCCTTTTTCCCTCACTTGCCATTAACTCTGTCTTCCATCATCCACATTACCTCTCCCTCCACTCCACTCCGACCCACCTCCGCACCCCTCGTACGACAACCGACAATGAAACGTAGCCCCTTCCATCCTTCCTCCCCGTCCCACACGCGATCAACAGGGCAGACATCCAGTGCATCCGGTTTGGTCGCATCTCCTCGCGCTCCGCCGCCACCCTCACTACTCTAACAACGGCTTCGGGTTCCAACCCACTCCTCTCCTTCACCGCCTCCCCCTCCCCTCCCACCTCTCGCCCCTCTCTTCCACCACATACACCTCGCATCCTTCCTCCACCTCGTCTTTAATCGGTGATGTCCTCTCCTCCCGCCTCTTCGTCTCAACACCACATGAAGTTTGGCGGGCGGTGTCCACTCCACCGGTATTGGAAACTTCGTTGCTCACCAACCACGTCAGTACACCTCAATGGACGAGTTTGCGATTTGGGAACATTGGGGAGAATGCACAAACCTCGTGCTACAAGTGGGCGCCACACCAGCTAGTTTGTCTATTGTATGTGTGTGTATGTCTGCTACCTTATCGCTAATGCTCCTCAACATGATAGTAACGTGTCCATCGTTCGCATGCCCTCGTACTCACCCAGCCTCTCAGACATTCCCGTAGCCTCCAACACTTTATGCAACTCATAATTACACTGATTCGACCCCTACAACCAGCACCATTACGCCTAAAACAATATTTCTATGTCACTCATTCTTCACCACCAGCTTATTAACTTTGAGAACTGGTCTAATATTCGTGTACACGGAGAAAGGACAATCTTTTCTACCATTTCCACTACTCTGACAATAGGGTTAACTGATTATGACATCAGGCCTAAGCGGGTGGTACGTTCAGTTGGCCAAAAAATGCGCTATTTTGCTATCGGGTATGAAACTGTTGTGTTTTGCAAATGAGCATCAAAACCGCAGAACCGCCACGAAGGCGTTTAGGATTTTTAGCCAAAGTTAAATCAAACACGAAATCGTATCCTTCTCGGTTCCCTGCTACATTTTCTCCTTATCGTCCCAGCTATTCCATCCATACGTTTGACAAATAGTTATTTTGGCCTGTCATACCGCCTCCAATGGCTTGTGGGACAGTAATTTCAGAGCTGACCTCCATCCTAGTTATCACACTGGAGGTGAAAATTCAAATCCTACACGACCGACTGCCAGGAAGTAGAGTCGTC
The DNA here is from genome assembly GCA_017562135.1 of Dipylidium caninum. Lineage (NCBI taxonomy): Eukaryota > Metazoa > Platyhelminthes > Cestoda > Cyclophyllidea > Dipylidiidae > Dipylidium > Dipylidium caninum. The sequence continues at coordinate 292,870 of QEYB01000999.1, forward strand.
GCCACCATAGGAAGTACGAAGGAGGGTAAACTCGTTCAAACTAAAACGTGCAAATGCCCCTTATCTAACTAATGGTCGCAAAGGACTGAGGAATGATATGGAGAATTACGACTCCCCTTCTTATCCCACCTCTTCCTCCTTCGCCTTCTTTCCTTACGTCATCATGATGCCGATCAACTGCTTTCTGTAATGTGGCTTGGATTCTAACTTAGTTAGATTTTCTGGATGAAGAGTGAGCTCAAGGGTTGGACAAAAAAATTAAAACAAACCGGTAATTAGGACAAGGTGACCTGCAAAATTAGTGTTGTAGAGTAGTTTGGGGAACAAATAAGGTGCCGCACCAAAATCGCCACCTCACAGGCCCTGAATGATAAGTGACTTTTGCACTGCGTGTTCACCATCACCTTCCGATTAGTGACGAACCTCGTGTCGCCCGGTGGCGGCTAAGAAAGTCCACAATCCCATTTGCCAAAACTTTTTGACTGAGATAAAAAAAAGAGGTTGGGGCAATTCGAAAGACCACGGCGTCCACACCACGTCCTCGTTTTGTTTCTGTCCGTGGGACGGTTAGGTGGGGACTAGGGGCAAAATCCCAGCCCTGTCCTTTCTCCCCCACCTTATCTCGCTACAGCCTATAAAAAACTGGTGGGGACGATTGCCCACTCAGTATTTTTCATCTCACGGTCGCATTAACGCAGCCATGAAAGAGGCACTTGGAAAAGTTCGGGCAGACGCCTCTTTTAACGAGTCTGTGAGAGGAGAGACTGTCCCCAGAGGCAAGACTTTATGAGGATGACGTTGAGGTAACCAAGTCATTTTTCGTTCGGGCAGCTTCTGTAACAGTACATGGAGGGAAAGGCAGTCTGCAAGTTTGAATAAAATTTCCCTTACCACGTCACTTTGGTAGAATCCATAAAAGAACGATCTAACATGGGAGAGAGGAGAGACGGTGGCGTATTCCGTAATTGACGAAACCACTATCATGAAATGTGTGTTGAGAACCTGCCCATCGGGTAGCCGTAGAATTTCATGGATTATAATTAAGACAAACTACACGAAAAGAGGCGAAAAAGGCTCATAAAATCTCGACTCTACCCTTTCCACCCACAGGCTTCCCCTTTTGGGGTAGAAAAAGGGATTTGAATAAAACAACAATGGGGAGGTTGGTCGTTGCACACCGCGAATCTACCACAAGCCCTAGCATTGAGTAGACTATAAAGCCCGGACACTGGGACGCTTTGCGAAAATTGCAGACGACCTTAAACTTCCCAAATAGACAGATTTCTAGACGGTCACCCTCAGTCCCTTTTAGAATGTTAATGAAATTCACACGTCTCGAGTAGCAGTCGATTTACCGCGAGGGATGGTTGAAAATAGCCGATAGCAGGTATGCTGATGGCATAAAGGCTAGAAATCGAGAGACTGATGAAAGTGATCAACTCTGTATGACGTGTCTTTTACTACTTATATGAAGAAGTATGAGGAAATTGCCAGTGTAGGGGAAAAAGCGTAAAAATAGACTCACCAGCGATAATCGCTAGCTCGTCACTTGTGCAAAATCACTATCCAGAATGGATGCATTCTATGGAATTAGGAGTCTGGATCTGTTACTGATCATCATAGTAGTCCACCAGGGGAAGGCAGCATCCTCTCTCCACAAAACGTAGTTACATTAGGAGGCTACCATGGCGTCGTCTTGCCATTCGAGCTTGGCAATATTGCAAAATGATTGGTTAAGGAGGTAAAGTTGGATCAGCTGGGGCTAGCCAATCGTGTGGCCGCGTATGATCGCTTTGGCAACCATTGTGGCTGCGAGCGTGTGTGTAGACGTGTGTGTGTGTGTGTGTGTGTGTGTGTGCGTGTGTGTCTGTGTTCTTGTCTATGTGCGTGTGCGGAACGCGTCCAAATTGTAGTCGGTATGACTCAGCAGACCATTCGAAAAGAGCTTTTCAACCGCCATCGTCCCTTCGTGTCAAATGACACCGGAGCTTGGAACACAATTTTTGTAAGTAACAAATAATGTAATAACATACATATCTGTATATATTCTCTCTAACATCTAATTTAATGACTTTTAAGTTGAGAGAAGTAATGGACGCAATGGAATTTGCGTAACCGGGTTCATCCTTGCAAATTAGTCTGTAGGACTTTGCTGACACCTTGACTAAGTGAAGAGCATCGATAACCCCAATTCAAAGTTGTAACAACCTGCTGCGTCGAAAGACCACATCAGCTCGTTTTCACTTGCAATAGTCAGGATAGATTGAAAATTTTCCCAAACGTGCACTTCCACTTTTACCAAAAATACTGGGCAGAGATTTCACGGTACTAAAACGAATGGACGTTGTAGAAGAGGATTACTTTGGCCAATGTCGAGAGGGTTCAACCCCTAAGTCAATCAACCTCGCTGGGGATCGGATGACTTTGACAAACTTTGATAAACCTCGAATCAAAATCTTCGAGCGCTCTCAGGAGTTAGGGAAGGCGCAGGAGGCGAAGTCTGGAGGGGAGAGAAAAGAATAGCCTGCCGAGGACGGTAACGTACTTGTTGTCTCGTGTACCCCATTGCGACTAAAGTAGAACCTAAATTTTCTTAGTGAGTAGCCGAGGCTGCCTAATTACCCATTTGTGATGCTACATACTTCCGTCTTGATACGGTATACGCTTTCAAATTGTTCATGACAGAGGCATTTGGGTGCGATGGGCCACAAGGCTGATGTATGTGAAGGCTGGAAGTCTTAGTATCTTAAAGAGGTAGACGGGAAAACGTAGGCTAGAAGAGCTCCAACTCCGGCGTCATATTGGCCACCGGCATTGGTGGCCGTTTTTGAGGACTTCATGCTGTGGTGCACAGTCTGCCGGCCCCAGAAACACCGGAGGAGGGAGTGGGGCACTGAACTGTAACAAAAGGGATCATTTTTGCACAAATACACTATTACAAGGTCGTTTAATTTCTAATCAAGAGTTTTTATAGTTAACACACGTTAAAATCCTGATGTTATAAGAGCTATGAATTGTTAATGATTTAGCAAAGTGGCTGAGACGGAAATTAGGAGATGAACCGAAGAAATAGGAGCACAGTAATCTAGTCTAAACTGAAAATACTAAAGGTGAAAAATAGTAAATTGTCAAGGGAGGCTTTGAAATGGCGAAGACGGCAATGTAGAAATCTCGGCTGAGGAGGCGAAGGCTAACGGGTGTGCCTCAAAGAGGGTAAGTGGGCGTTAGCCCTGCCGATCATCCCTGAGGTGTTTACTATAGTGTTTACTGGCGCCGTTGGCGTATTTCACAAATATCACCACCGCAACCTCCGCCACATTCTACTTGTTGACACTGCGGCGGTGACTAACGAAGTTTCCAATACCGGGTGGAGTGGACACCGCCCGCCAAACTTCATGTGGTGTTGAGACGAAGAGGCGGGAGGAGAGGACATCACCGATTAAAGACGAGGTGGGAGGAAGGATGCGAGGTGTATGTGGTGGAAGAGAGGGGCGAGAGGTGGGAGGGGAGGGGGAGGCGGTGAAGGAGAGGAGTGGGTTGGAACCCGAAGCCGTTGTTAGAGTAGTGAGGGTGGCGGCGGAGCGCGAGGAGATGCGACCAAACCGGATGCACTGGATGTCTGCCCTGTTGATCGCGTGTGGGACGGGGAGGAAGGATGGAAGGGGCTGCGTTTCATTGTCGGTTGTCGTACGAGGGGTGCGGAGGTGGGTCGGGGAGTGGAGTGGAGTGGAGAGGTAATGTGGATTGATGGAAGACAGAGTTAATGGCAAATGAGGGAAAAGGAATGGTCAGGTGGAAATGTCTTTGGGGTTGGAATGTGGAAGAAGTGGAAGCGCGTGTTTGCTATTCGAAGGTTTGGTCCAATACACCTATAAATCAGCGTTGCATTGACGTCAGGCGTACACAACCCCCTTTCTCTCTACGCGTCCTTCTCTCTCACTGTCTCCATACCTCCTTCCCTTACTCCCTCCTCCCCCCTCACTCAATCACTCACTCATTCACTCACTCACTCACGCGCTCACTCACTTTCTCTCACCTACACCGAAATGGCCGTATACTTCTACCTCACTTACTCAACATCCACCTCTCCCTACCATCCTCCACTTCACTCCACTTCACTCCGCCTCACTGAACTTGCTCTCACTTCACACTGGTGTGTGCCACAGAAGCATGTGTGATGCAGTGAGGTGGGGGTGTGAGTTGATGGAACAATAACGTCCTGAATCATCAGTGAGAGAGATAGAGAGGGCTAGAGGGGGGGGGGGGCAGGAGTAAGTTGTTGGGAAGAGATTATTTGAGGGACGAGAGACGAGAGACGAGGGACGAGAACAAGGAAGGAGTGGTGGGAAAGATGGTGGTGAATCGAGGTGGTGACCTAATGACCTCCTCCAACATTGACTCTTGCCCGCACCACACGTGGCGTTGGTGTTCACTGACGCGGTGAGACACTGATCGCACTCGTGAGTTGGAGGAGACGTTGGGACAAACGCGTTGTCATGTGGCGGAGGATGTTGGTTGACCATGGAATGCCCACTTTCATGGCTGGCGGAGGGGTAGACGATGTCGACTGCGGCGTCCCGAATGGAGTTAGTGCCCAGGTGCAGCAGCAGTAGTAGTAGTAGTAGTGGTAGTAGTAGCAGGGGTCGGTGCAAGTGGAGGCGCGTGTGGGTTGGAGAGGGCCTGTGCACGAAGCCCGTGCACGAGATGGTAGCCTGGAAATGGTGTGTTGTGAAGTGTCTCCTCAGTGGCGGGCTGGGTGTCGGCTAGAGTAGGAGATGGGACGAGGGATGGGGAGTTGGGTGTGCTGAGTCGTGTTTGAGGCGACTTATCGTGCTTTTGCGTACCCCAATAAATTTTATAGATAACCTTGATTAGCGTGCTTCAATATTCTTTTCCTTTGAGGATTTTCTTAATCGAATCCCTCGACTTGCGTTTTTCATACACTTCTCTAGGGCCAAAAGGCTCCTGAAAGTATTGTAATTTCTTTCCACGGCGCAAAATCATCTCGTTAGTGATAAGCAAGTATTTCATCTATATCACGTAAACCTGCTCCATTATATATAGAGTTATGAGAACGTTTTTGAATATGTGAAAACGTATTGGAGTGGAAATCACTTTGTTGGACATAATAGCTGTGCATTTATTCCGTTAATTCCACTTTTCTGAGTGCACATAAGTTAAGAAAAAAAACACTGGCACTACGGGCTATAGGTTGTCGAATTAAATAATTATGCTGGCCAATGACTCAAATATTTTATGTCACTTATACCCGCGTGAATAGTTATTAATTTTCCAAAAGTAGTTTTTGCAAGATTCAAACTAAATGAGGCAGTCAATAGGTTACACCATTGAAACTTTGGCAGTAAGGGTGTTGGGTTATAAGTATGCACTCTTCCAGAGGGCATGAAGGTGAACGTGTGTGCCCCTAATGCGATGTTACCGGTCTCACCTCAATGATAAATGTTTCGTTATTTAGTTTTACTGATAAAATACAATTTTTTTAGATCGCATGCAGTTTTAACCGCGAGTTTTTATTATGAAATTTCAGTATGAAACCGCCTTGAAATTTGTTTTAGTCATCCAAAAAGATATGTCCATATGTAATGTCCGCGTTCACTTTGGAGTTTTACTTTGCGGCGGTGGTCTGCCTATTGCGTTTCTGCGGAATGCCACTGCGGTTCGTGTGTTGAGGTGCTCTTAATTATACTGTGTCTCCGTTACGTTACAAAATTTTCGCGCCTAATTGTAACATTCCCAACCGTAACCTTAAATACCTCAATCAAACGTCCCACCAAATCTGTTCTTTCAACTTCTGCCAAATTTGCGACTCCTCATTACCAATTATTACGCATAATGTCCAATCTGCCAAAGCGAATTGATTGTTGGAAGTCGTTTCCGAATTCCGGATGTGATACTTGGCAAAATGAGAACTCGGATAACAGTGGTAAATCGACCACAATTGTTTACAAACAACTTTCAGAATACCTCACAAATAGTCCTAATCCCGCTACATCGGGGTCCACTTGGTTGAATTTTGATCCTGACGACAACGAATCAGTTGGTAACCAGGTGCCTGATTCTACCTTCGCGGATTTGTCCCTACCATGGCATGCAAGCGAAAAGGTTGGCGCTCACTTTTCTCTTACTCATTTATTTCGCAGCTTTGGAGCTCTCCAGGAATGTCCAATGCTGATTGGTCACTGTCTTCCAAGCTAATTTGGCAGAATGGTTATTCAGAGGACGATGTTAGCTCTAGTGTCAACGCATCGCTTCCTCACCATGAATCGACTAACGTGCCTCCAAGTTTGACACAGGATAAGGTCTTTCATAATATATGGTCCCTAAAATCGAAACAATCTGCTCCAGACTCGAGCCCTAATCCTTGGGATAGCAACAGACAAGAGTTGGGTAAGGTAATTGTTTGTTTTCATCTTTTGTTCTAGTCGCTCCCAGTGACATTCTTACCGATTCGACGGAAACCCTTAATAAAGATTCTACTCAGCGAACAGATGAACCCTACAAGCCCTCAAACATTCAGAAAAAGCAGGACCCCTCGCTGAGTGAAGCTGAAAAAGATGTTAATAGTGCGGCCGATCGAATCGCTGAGTTAATTAATGATCCATCAAATTGGGGCAAGCTTCCAGTCGATCAATCAGTTCCATGGGAAACGATGCCTGAGGATGGGCCTCTCCATAAGTCAAAGCCTTCAACTTCCGCCTTGTTGAATTCCCATCGACATCATCAAGAATCGAATGTGTGGACAAATGAGCCACCCACCGGTACTGGAATTTGGGAGTTGCATTATGAACAGATTGCTGATCGAAACGCTCGTTGGTCCGTTCAGGGTCGTGAAACTCCTATTGCTGCTAGTGCTTCTGGTGGTGGGTCACCACAAGCTTCAGCACCACAACCCTCTCAACCTACCTCGGTCACATCTCTTTCGCAATCTGATCATGAAACTGGTTTTTGGGGATCTGGTCCATGTAAGGTGTCCTGTTTTTGCCGTTTCTTGGGATCTGAAACTTACTAACACATTTTCTTTTAGCTGGACCTTTTCAGACTCGTCCTTCTACTACGCACATTGGTCCCCTTGGCGTTCAATTTCGACGTCCCATTTTCGGTGCTAGCGCAACTAGTGCCACTGCCAACCGTTTGTCAAATGACCCTGCTGACCTTGGATTACCTTCCTGCTCTGCTTGGACTCCTATCTCCCGCGTGTCAAATCCAGATGAGAGCACTTGGACGTCAATGGGTGGACGATGTGCCGCCCATACTGCCACAACTAGCCTTGCTCCGTCTCCTGCTGTTATGCCGTCCTTTTTCGGTGGTGGTGGATTGGATGACACCGATCAGCAGACAGATGTCAATAGCAGTATGGTAGGCTTGGATTGATCTCCCTTAGTCCCGCTAGTGGCCGTGACGATCATTATAGCCACTGTGTTACGGTCACGTGATACTGCTTTGCGTTGTGACCTCGTCGCTCGCATACACACGCCCGCGTGTTTGTTCTTTACTCTTCGCCGCGGCTGCATACTTGGTAAAAGGTCAAGTTGCTATTGATCTCGGCCGATTGAGTCAGTCTCATGTCGTCGAGACTTTTGTTACTTTTTGCGTTTGTATATAGTTAATAGGAGTTTATATTAGTGTTAGTGGTTATGTTTGGCTTGGTTTTTGCGAATCACGTTGGAGTTTTGTGCCCATTTTCTACTAGGAGATCGGCAAACTTGTGTTTTTTGGTCTATGACGTGTAGTTTTTCATAGATGATAATACGAGGGACAAAATCACATTTAGGTCGAGGTTATGTTCCCCATTTAGTGAACAGTTTTCGCGGATATTGACAATTTGGGGGGGGGGGGGAGGAGGGGTATCGAATGCTTTACCAATGTTATACCAAGTCCATGTAAGGAAAACCTGTCTAGGCCCTGGATTTGTTGAACACTGTTACCGATGAGAACAGTCATGTCTTTTTTCGTCGATCCAAGTTAGGATGTGCTTTATCGTTGAGGTTTGCTCTCTGATCGAATTGGTAGTCAATTATTCAAACCGATTTTAGGTTAGCAAAGCGTTTTATGGTGTTCTAGCAATTTTTCACACTAAAAATTAGTACATGGAAATTGGTCTTGGAAACTCGTATAAGGCATTTTTCTGAAATAATTCACCCTTTTTCAGTCAATGGCGGCCTATCGGAGCGATTTAGTGCGTTACTTCATGCAACAAGGTTTCCGCCGCGACGACGTGGAAACTGTGCTTGCTGAATGTAACATGGATATCGATAGGTCAATGGCGGTCCTGCGACAGCGCTCTCGAACCGCCGCAACTCCCAATGTTGGTGCTGTTGGTAGCGGCACTGGTGTCCCCCGTCTCCCCAGTACTGCTGGAGGGTCTCGCCGCGTTCATCCATCTCCAACTACAAATACCAACACACCATTCGTACACTTCCCCAATGGTCAACCTGCTTCAGCTGCGGTTGCTCCCTCTACTTTTGGACGCGGAATCCCGGTAAGTTGATGTTCGAAGAATTCATCTTCATTAGTGTACTTTTCTGCCTTGTTTACACAACTGGGCGCGCTCGGACGTATATATGTGTTTGTCTGTTTATCTGACCGAAAGGATTAGTATTTTCGTTTAAAGAAGTACTGTTAAACCTAAGCTGTAATTCATAGAATGATAATCGGTCCTGTTATCGCTGTCCATGGTGGCATGTCATGACGATTTCGGTAACACGTCAACCGGTTTCGTAGAATCCGGTAGTATCTTAATTTGTTCTTGGGCAGGCTATGCCCTTAACGTGCAGTCAGCCGTAGTTATAAATTTTTTAAGTTTGACCGAGACGGAGCTTTGGTGTGGTTATTTTTGATCCAGTTATTTGCCATGGAGGTGTAGATCGAGATGTGGCAAGCTGGCCTAACTTATGCTGGTGGTGGTGACTTGGCCGTGACGCCTACTACGTCACGCACTCGCCTCTGTCTGCCAGCTGTTCCGTCAGCCACGCCTTTCTATACGAGTAGTCAGGTTTGCTTGACGTCATGCCACCACACTCCTGTTTCAGTCAACCTTGAAAGTTAACGTTTGTGATCCAAGACACCGCTTTTCGTGACTAGTTATATCAGATTAAAATTTCTTGATTACTGTTTTTAGTCCACACTACTTAATAAGTAGCTCGTTTATAGGTAGTATTGTATGTATTTTTGATTATGATTTGTGCTTCCCTTTTCTACACTATCAGATACAAAGGCCGTTGGTGGGAAGTGGGGCCAATAGAATGATTCCCAGTGGAGTTGGCAACAGGATTGCCGGCGCAGTGTCTGGCACCGGAGGTGACGGTATTTTGGGTTCCTCTCTTTCCTCTCTTCTGGGTCTGCCCCCACCGCAACAACAGGAGAATGGTTTTTCTCCCATGCTTATGCGCGGTCGCAGTTACCAGTGGACACCGAGCTTTTCACCCTCTACCAATCCCGCTTTCATTGCTTCGATCGTTGACTTGCAAAGGAAGCGTCAAGTTGGTTGCATTCTTCTTATGCGCAACTCCATTTTGTCAATCCACTGTCACTGTGTAAATATCTCTAGGATATTCAAAGACAAATCCAACTTTTCCGTAGCAATCCAAGTATGTGCTCTCAGCCGGGTGGCATGGCACTTTTGAACGAACTAACTGTCCAGCTGCATCAAGTGGAGAACCAAATGAGCGCCCGAGAAGTGGCCGGTGTTTTTGCGTCCAACCCTTCCCAAACACAGCCACCCGTGTCGAACTTCTGGCCCAACCCCGAGGAAATCAGATCTAGCGCCACCTCACTTACTCAACGCTTCCAGGACCTCCGGTTCGGTGGAAGCGCATGCGCCAACGCAAACACACCATCCTCCTCCAATAATCCTCGTAAGTTTCCTCCCAATTCAACAAAACAATTCAGAAAGCCAATGGCCGTTTTATCCTCGTTTGTATCCCTATCCCTTGTGTCCCGCAGAATCTTGGAAGGTTATAGTATCGCGGTAAATTAGTGAGCAGCTTATTTCGGAGATGTTTGCGCGTATCTGAAGTAAATGATGGTTTAAATATGTTTAGCTACAGACAGTGCCACGGCGATGTTGAATTATTTCGTCCTCGGTGTTACCTCGGATAAAAGCAGTAAGGGGATCCCATGGCCACACTTTCCCATTTCTTTTATAGCGTCTCCACGATCGGCTTTCAGAGCCACCGCAAATGGCTTTCGCAGTCCGCGTCACAATAGCGGAACGGACAATTTTTCGGGAAACGGAGCCAGTTCACCCTCGGGTTGGCTTCTTGTTCGAGGAGTACCTCCTTCCATGTCTCGCACAGCTCTGGAATCTGTTCTCGGAGGCGGGTTATTGAACTTACATCCCCTTCCTGCTCGCGGCAACTTTGTCGCTCGCTTTGTTAGTCCCGATGCCGCAATAGACGCCGGGTTACAGCTCGCTCCTAGCGCGCCCAATTCTTCTTTTCTGGTCAATATCATCGAAGAGAGACAGGCATTTGATCTCCTTGTGGAAGCGCTCAACGCTGCATCTGGTGTCGTTCCCGCTTCTACTCCTGGTGGCAGCGCGGGAGGCAGCGGTGTTGCTGCCACTTAGTTTTTCGGTATCTTGTTCCAACCAAAAGCAGAGGGCTCCGTATCCCGTTTTGATGGATTGATTCGTTCTTCAACAATATTCCTCATCTCACTCTCTGCCTCTCCTGGATGCAACAACGACCCGGGATGCTTCTACCAACACACTAGGCGTTTTGCTCACCAATCTCTTTCCTGGTACTCAATATCTTATTTTATATCTGATCCTTGTCCCTTCACTTTCCCTAGTCCCACGCAACACATCCGCCTGCCTACCCGTTATCGATATGCATATTAATGAACCGTCTATCCATCTGGTATACGCGCGAACCTCAACCATTCCTATTTGATATTCTTTTCGTCTCGCATTCTCGTGCTGGTTTTCCCGTTTTTTGTGTAGACGTACGAACTAGTCATTATTCACGCACACTCGCTCACCCATCCGGGAAGTGAACTTAGCCATGATCGTCTGCTTGCATCTGCGTTTCACTCGTTGCCACCGCCATCAGTGATGTCTGCGTGTTTGTTTGTGTGTCGATTGCACGTGTGCACGTTTCTCTCAGCATTTCCTGATGGGCGGAGGTGATCCGTCTTCCCGTCCATCATCCGTCCATTCGCATTTCCTGACCCCTCGTCCAATGGCTGTGCTTTCTCCACGTCCCGTCAGCTGTCTCCTCATTGGCTTCCTCAGCTCGCATTCTCATGACTCTGCCAGCATTGTGGTCAGGTCTTTCAGCAAGGGGAAAGAAGAGAGGAATAAAGGATAGAGGTGGGACAGGCTGACAAGCTGTCCATCTAGCAAACCAGATCAAACCAACCGTTCGGCTATCTGTCCTCTGCTCTCTCATCCCCATTTTGTTCTCGCATTTGTGCCGTTGCTATCGACGATGATGAAAACTAACGGACGTCTTTCTAACCTACATAACCCCTCAGTGTGGTATATTTCACTGAATCAAGTGTGATGGTGGTGGTGATGCAGGTGAATCCCTTGATGCGTTGTAGCGCGTGTTTAATCACCAACTCAGTGTGCCAACATCGGTTGCGGAAGGGTACAGTATCATCTCTTCTCTTTTCTGTGACCCTCCTGTTCCATCCTCAGGTTATGCTCAACTCTGGCACGTATGCACGCGTGCCTTTGCCAAAAGAAACTTATGTCCCCATTCTTCCACCCGCATTCGCTCCTTCTTCCGCTTTGGACTCGCACTTGACCACTGTCGCCCTCTTGAGTGCGTTTGTTTGTTTCTCCGGGCGATTCACAATGACTGGTGGTAATTGTGTAAGCCTCCCTCTCCGCCTACAATAGCATTGCCACTTGAATAAATATCTGCCTCCATTTTTCTCCCTTCACGTCTCCTCTCGAATGGGTTCGTGCATGATTAGTCGCCTGCGAGTTGTTAGGATGTTGGGGAGTAAGGTACTTCGTCTTCCCGGCGAATGTAACTGTCGGTGACGCCATTCCCAAACGAATTTTTCTTATCGGGTGGAAGTCGTGGTTGCCTCTCCACACTATCATCCCGGCATATGTGGACGGGACTGTCATTTTTGCGGTAAGCGAATCAGTAAAGTGGTAGTTGTGACAGTCGAGCAGGGTTGTTTCCCAGCGGAAGAAAGTACAAGGACAAACTACGTGTCGCAAATCCCCCCAACAATGTGGAGGAACCACCCTTGGAAGTCAGCTACTGGAACACTCAACCTCAGCCGAACCACACGGACGATCATTCACCAACGTGCCCGCAGTAAAATTTTCTATGAGAATTGAATACGAGCCCTGTTAGGTGGGCGATTCGACGAGGAGTGTCACCGTCGCCGCCGTGGCTGTCGGATGTGGTGAAATTATGGTCATGAATGCTTAGTCGTGGGAAAGCACGGCCCGAGGCTAAGGATACAAAAGGCCGATGTTTTGGTTGTTTTGTCACGAGACTGTCTAATTTTACCTACTTACAGCGCGTAAATGTCAAGCTAGATGGCCGTTCGAAGTCACCGCACCATGGCTAGCGTAATGTTCCCGGTATGGATTGTTTCGGCACCGAGACACTTCCCTCACACCCCTGCGCGCCACACCGTGGCCGACGAAATTGAATGCCAAGATGGACAACCAAGATCTCATGGCCTAGGCCTTGCCCACTACGACAAAATGGATTAAGCTGGAAGCACGATACTGACAATCAAAAATAAAATAAGTAAAGTAGACAAGAAACCATGAGTTTACGTTCGACCATACAGTGACAAGGCGATGGAGGAGCAATCAAAGGGAGATTGATTAAATATTATCATCGTCAGTGCAATAAGACAAGAAGCATTATTGAGGGAATGGAAAAGTCCATTGATTGATCCGTTGGCTGACAAGTCGGTGGGTGGACGAAGGAGAGTATAGGCGATCGGGGAAAGTTGGCGAATATGCTATTTACACATAGACAAACACGATAAACCACACGGAAAAGTGCCGTGTAGAAGAGACCCCTAAAATCAAACAAACGCAGGCTTTGTTTCTTCGCCGTTAGCGGAACTGATGATTGCAGTGGGGTCAGGATTGGAAGAGGGGGCAGGGAAGTGGGGGTGGTTTCCAAGGTTGTCTGAGTTAAAAGGCCTCAGACCAACGACATCAGCGAGGTGTCCACCACACGCCCTTGCACAAGCGTCCGACGCAGCACCCGCCGCTCCGCCGACATTGAAGGCACCAGGAAGATCGGGGCCAACGGCCACTGTCTGCGTCGGCTTGTTTGATTTATTCTTCAACGCCGCATTTTTCGCCGCTCGTTCCTCCGGTGTCAGGCTCGCGTCGCCAAACATTATGCTCACACGACCTCGGGCCTTCAGTTGCAAGTACTGTGGAATGCAAGCCAACACAAGCGTATACAATAATGACTTCGATATCGAGAGAGATCAAAGCAGACTTAGAAGCTAAATTTAGAGAAACTTACGTTCCCATCTTCGTCACGATGTTTCTCATGAAACTTCAGATGGACGTTAAGATTTGACTTTTTGTTGAAACGACGTCCACAGATGTGACACTCAAAAGGCAATTGGCCAAGGTGAATACGCACGTGTTCATTATAGTAGACGGACTTTGTGAATTGTTTGTCGCAGTATATGCACTTGAAACGCGCATCCTTGTGCGTCAGCATGTGCATCCCAATTTGCGTAACAATCTGTACGAAAAAGGGAAGTGAATTTTCTCTTATAGGAAAGGGAGGGGAGCGAAATAAACAAACCTTGCCGCAGATTTGACACTCAAATTTCTCCGGTCCTAACTGCATGTGTTCCACACGGACATGTCGACGCATTGCCGTCTTGCTCTTGAAGGAAACCGAACATTCAGTGCACTGGAAAATCTTATCTCTAAAGTGCTTCTGCCGATGCTGCGAGTAGCAACGGAGGTTGGCGCACTGTTTCTGGCAAATCTCACACTTGATAGGTCCACTATGCGTCTCTTTCATATGACGTCGCAGGTACGTTTCAATGCGGAAACGTTGTTGACATACTGGACACTCGTGCAGAAGCTCCTGAGATGCCCCAAGAGAGAGAAGAAAAAAAATGAGTTCAAGAATAGCGACTACGAGTGAGCTTTAGAGAAGCACAGAGATGAACATACGAGATTGTGCATTCTAGCAATATGGTATTTGAGTGCAGAACGCTTGGGGTACGTAATACCACAGTGCTCGCAGGTAGCCGGTCCTTGTTCCCATTCGGAAGTGTCGTGACGCATTTGAATATGATGCATCAATGCTTGTTTGGAGCGAAACTCTTTGCCACACTCCGTACAGGGGTGCAACACTCCCTCCGCGTGTTTTTCCACATGCAGCCGGTGGGCACGTCGGTCGCAGAAGCGCTCTCGGCAGTGTGGACACTCGTACATATTAGGAGTGTAATTGTTATGTACTTCGCGAGCGTGATCCAGCATGCCTTTATGGAAGGCAAAGAACGGTGTTTCAGAGCAAACCTCGCATCGGTATACGGTTTGTGGACCAGCATTATTATAATCAGAGAGTGGTGCATGGCTCAGTCGAAGGTGGCTCGAAAGATCATCCAAATTACAGAAGATCTCCGCGCAGAAGCGACACACGAGAGCCACATCAGAAACGATATCGTGGGCAGATTGGAGGTGGTCAACGTACTGCTTCCCAGAGCAGGGGCAGACAAATTGACAGAGCTTGCACTTTAGCTTTGTGGTCAGGGCCTCCTCATCGCCAGCTCTGTTACGTGGCTCTCGAACTTGAACAGGACAAAGCGCGCCTGTGTTAGGATCTTGCTTATAAATAACTCCGTGTTCCGCCCACTGGTGGAAGTAGTAGTTGTGTTTGGGACTGTAGAAGTTGAGACACGTCTCACAGGTGGAGACTTCACTCAACACACACGAAGATTCACCGGTGTTACTTTCAACGTGAACTTTATAATGATAGGAGAGCTCCTCTATAGTATGCAACTGGGTACGACACAACAAACAAGTGAGATGAACGTTGGTGAAATGCTGCTTGATCTCATCCACGACCTGGCCACAGATACCACACACTGATTTATCTCCTGAGGTGCTCGAGACAAGATCCGATGCTTGCTCAAGAGGGCTTCGAGTACTGAAGGAGATACCGTCACAAATTTCTAAATGCTGTGCCATCACATCGGCAGTTGGAAAGTAATCACGACAACTGTCACACTGCGGCGATTCCATACGACAGGAGAGGAGGGAACTCCTTGCAAAAACATTTGTCAAACCGGGAAAGAATTTTACATCTTCTTCACCAGCACCTGTTTCATTAGCACCTCCGTCTTCACCACCATCATCATCGGGCTTCATTGAACTATCAGCGTGTTCCTGCATGTGAGTGAGCAAGGCCCTTCGATCCATAAAACAGCGACCATGTTCGGGACAACGGAATTTCGTTAAACCGATGTGACGAAGCTCGTGTTCCAACAAGCCGCTAACAGAGTGCAACTCTTTGGAGCAAATGGAACAAACACCCCAATGTTCGGGCATAGGAACGGGAGGAGGTGGTGGATCATTAGGATTTGCTTCGGCTGACGCAGCCGCCGCGGCTTCAGCTGCTTCATGATGCTGTCTAGCGAGCATCTTGGGGGTGTGCTTGATGGCCATACGGAAAACAACATCATAGAGAGAGAAAGAGACAGGACTAGTGTAGACATGATCCACTAGCTCATCACAAAAGCCCACAACCTGGTTTATGAGCGTCTGCTGTCCGAAATGCGGTAGATAAACGGCAGGGAAGACAGAGGAAGTCGAACTTTCTTCATTGAAGATACGGAGGAAAGCGGAACAGGCCCGTGCATCACCAGTAATAGCCTGAGGTGCGAGAGCGGCGTGATCAGGATGTCCAGTTGGATTGCCATAGCTGGCGGGGATTAATTCCACAATTCGCTGAAGAACTCGATTTTCATCAACTTGTAGGGCATACAAAAGGCCATTTATAACCACAAGACGACACTCCGTGATATTGGGAGAGAATCTACACTCCACAGCAGACAGGGTGTCTGCGGTGACGGATGTGAATTCTGCATTCAATGCAGATGTATCCAGCGGTCGAATAGAGCACTCATTGCCATCGGCTACCCAAGAGAGCCGAATTGGGACTTCAAAAACGATGGCCAACGGAACACGTCGTTGGCTATCCACGAGAATGAACTTGGAGCAACGATAGATGCTCGGTGTCTCCGCATCTGTATTAATGTTCGTTAATACCGCGTTCACAATCGCGGTACCACTTGACGCCACCACCTCACGAAGAGCAATTGACCGCAGATTATTAAACACTAGATCAGGTAGAATGGTTACTGATTTGCGTTCGATCAGAGCTTCAGGGTCGGCTGTGAACATGCCGTCCATGAGAGCAGGAGAATCAGAGGTGATGCCGAAACGAGAAAAGAAAAAACTTTCTTCACTAACAAGAGAATACACCTTGAATGGACTGGACCCAGGCGAACTGGGATTAGGCATTGGGGGACTAGCACTAGCCTCATAACAGACTAAAATGAGTGCATCCTTACGACTATTGGGCTTAATTAGGAAACAGTCCATCAGGTGAATCCGACCAATTTGAGGCGCCGTCCGAATGGTCGTGGGTTCATTAGACTCCTCTTCGCGGGCGCGGAAAACAGCCACATCATCTAGAATCTGTTCCAACACTCCATATGTGTCCAATTCAATGGGCAATTCTTCCGTTACAGCAGATGACCGATCAATCTTTGTGAGTGGAATAGAGCCCCTTTGAAGATTTTCAAATTTCAAATTCTTACGTTTTCGAGATAATGGAACCTTGTTGAGATCCCAGGTATCCGTAAGGGCTATTCCCAGCAGTTTATTCTCACTGTTCACAGCCGCAATAATACGATGTAGACATGGAGGCTCGATAGCTTCAAGATTCACTGTGGCATCACCTTCAGCAGTTGTATTGCCTCTTTCCGCATAGCTGATAATTTTCTCATAGGGTAGGGCTACGAGGTCGTTCAGCTGATCCCAAAAGTCGTTAGAGAGAATTATTTGATGCACGTCCGTCATAAAACGACCCATGTGACCAGCGCTATTTATAGCAGTTTGTTGAATGAGAGAAACCTCCAGGTCAGTAAAAGGTGCGCCGGTTTGAACTAGCACGTTCAAATTTCCCTCCAGAATGTACGCGGGTTCGATTGTCATGTCGGAATCGAGACTCTCAGAAAGACTGCTAAGCTTGTCCGCAAAAGCACACATATTGGAAAGTGGGACGGGCTGCTGGTGAATGATGGGAGCAAACCAGAGAATCCTATTCGCCAATGTATCATATGACTTAGACATAAATGCATGTAGAAGTTCAACCACCTTGTCGGGATCGTTGACACGACCCATTAAGCTCTGTAAACTAGCGGAAGGACCGAAAAAAAGACCCATGTGCTGGTTACTAGGACGACACATGTCCACAAACATTGAGTCCATGCAACTGTTAAGGTATGGACATTTAAGAAAATTGGTATAGGCGTCGAGATCAGCGCGAGTTTTCAGAGATGTCGCTAGAGCACTGTAAATATTAGAGCCCCAGCTGGCACCAACTTGCGTTGTTGGTCGGTTAGGACGGGAACGGGAGACTGCCCCACCACCGGCAGATTTCCGATTTTGTCGAGCAGCGGCAGACTGTCGCATCTTTCGAAAACGCTTATCTGAAGCAATACTTTGAGCATCAAAATCGTAGATGTCCTTATCACCACTAACACCACCAGCATTAGCCGTTACAGCTACAACCGCAGCAGCCGTGTCGGAGAATAACCCCAAGGGTTCATCATGCCTACTGGAGTCCTGCATTGCGGATACTTCATTCATTAAACTGACACGGCTCTCCTGCATCCCATCATCATCATCTTCGTAGTCACTAATATCGAAATCATCTTCTTGGTTTTGCAAACTTGGGGCCCCAGTATTCGATCGGCGCCCTCGGCGTTTACGGGAGGTCCTCAAAGTGTCTACATCCATTTCCTCAAAATCGTCTTCGTCATTGTGATCTGCCTCGGCAGCATCAGGTACATAGTCGCTGCCAGCATCGTCGTCATCATCGTCATCATTTTCGTCTTCCTGAGCTGAAGAATACTCCGCGTAATCGAGAGCACTAGCCGCAAGAGCTGTGAAATCTTCGGTGACATCATCTGCATCAGCCCCGACTGCTGATTTTGCGGCTTTAGTTCTTACCGTGTTTGCGCGCCCCTTACTACCTCTGCCACGTGGCGATTTCGCGCTTGAAGTGATTCTCGGACGTTTTGAAGAACTTTTAGAAGTGGTGGAAGGGACGCGGATACGACGCCTACGGGATGTTGATGGGGTCATTGTTTCCCGATCCTCATCGCCGGCCTCTGGTTTTGTTGGCACGATATCCATTTATAGAAAAACTACAGATAAGGAAAAATAAAATCAATGAAATTAAGAGCATGTACGAAACAAAAGCTAGTTGGGATTATTCGAAGGCCGGTGGTTAAAATTGTATGTAAAAAGGCAACTTCTTCTTTCGCTGGAAGCAAGCCCGAGAACTTCACGTAGGGATAACGATGTCGCTCAAGATGGAAGCACGCCCAGGTACAACTCCAATTGAAGATAAGCATGGGACGAAAGAATATATGGGAGAGCTTCTCATAAAAAAATCAGAGGGCTACACGAGGCCAAAAATACATTACATTCTGTGCAGGGTATAAGGCCCTAACAATTAATCAGTAGGCAGTAAAACGTGTAAGAGAGCGACTACTTCGGATGCCGAAGAGGTCTACTAATATATTTCAGTAGACACATATCAATATAAAACGGAAAAACGGGACGATGTATACGAAAAAGAACCCTACATAGAGGGTAAGAACAACACAAAGAAGGCGACTATTAACATAAAATCTCGAGCAAACCAACCCCTAACAAGGGAAAAATGGCTGAAATCAACAAGACCGAAACTACGGAGGGACAAATGAGAGACTTAAACAACCCAATTGTAGGTGCTCCTATAACTCGATTTATAAGATAAAAACAAATTTACAACTTTGGCCTTTAATTAGCCAACCTTCAAAGTTTGTTGACAGTCTGCACTGAATTTTGGTGCGACGTCAATGATTTATGAAAGGGTAATATTAAATATAATCGCCTATCTCAACGCAAGAGAAAAATGATATATTATACACCTAAAACGTTTTGCGTATATGTGGGCTTGTTTGGTACTGAAAAGAAAACAATTACCTACCTCATTTTGCAAAAGGTTTCGGATAGCTTGCGTCCCGGCACCGGGAAAGTGTGATAATTATATCCACTTTCAAAGCCACACCATATTCCCCTGCAGACCAGCAACTGACAGAGAAAAATCTTTCTATCAACGAAGACTATTAACGTTTAAAGAACTGTAAGTGGACCCAAATCAATGATGGTATTAAGATACAATTTTTCATAATGCGTGAACAAGATTTAATTGGTTTTTCACCAAACACGTAGTCAGAGTATCAGAGCTGCAAAATTAGTGTTTTTTAAATCCTACCCGAGTAAAAGCATATTGTGAGGCTCGGGCCACTATAGTCTGATTCTATCTAAAAGTTTGCCTTGTTCGTCCTAATAATTCGTAATTTTGCACCGCATGTGAGTAGATGGGAACCTTCAATTGAGCATCCGCTACAAAACTATGAATACAAGATGTTCAATGATGTGACCCACTTGCAAAGCCCATGACTATCCTAATACAGAATTTTGGGTTTTCAGCCGTAGTTGCTACACATTAGAGCCACATTATGGTAAATATAAGGTGAAAAATGAAGCCAATTTACAGTTGCGATTCTAACAACGGCAAAATCACATCTCCTACTAAACTAAGAGAATCCTTTGGAGGTTTTTCAAAAAACTACTCAATAGTGCGTCGAAACTGCATACCATTCAAAATTCATAAATATTTTGTTTTCTGACTTAGGGGGGGGTTTAAGTTTCAGCATAATCCTCTCCAATGTATTCAACGTTTGATATCGTCTTCAGAAGAAGAATCGACGATTTTGTCACAAGCACTAGGATCTACTTTGCAGCGTCTTGATTACTATGCATGACCAATTGGAACGCTGACTTCGTCCTTCCCCCTCGCAACATTAGCCTTTCTAGAAAGCCGATTATGGACTATAGCAAGTGGGATCATATCGAGGTTTACACTTTTAATCCCTAATTTTTTCTAAGGTGTCCGATGATGAAGATGACACACACCCGAACATAGATACTGCGAGTTTGTTCCGTTGGCGTCATGAAGCACGTATCAACCGCGATCGCGAATGGAAAGAGGAGAAGGAGAAATTTGAAAAAGGAAAGAGGGAGCACATCGAGGCCCTGCAAAAGGCGCGCTCTCTTTACACGGAGGGTGTAAAGGTACCTTAAAGAGCTGTGTCACTCTTTGTAGAACAATGCTCCAAACCTAAAAGAATTGGAAAGTGACCTGAAGAAACTGGAGGTGGCTGATGAAAAATGGGTCGAGAAGGAAAAAGAGATGAACAAAAAGGAAAGAGTACGTTTATCCATATAGCAATAACTTAAGCGTCTTTAGTTGCGTCCCCTCAATGTGGATACGATAAGCCATGAAGGACGGTCGCGTACCGTAAGCTTATCATATTTTCTTTTCTCGCTAATGATTGAGTTTGATAAATTTCTGTATGTTATTCTCACTAACAGTTGAATTAAGTTCAAAATCTTTTTTGTTTCAAAATCAGTTAATTAACAAAGCCGCCCTCAAAGAAAAATGTGTCGACGCGGACAACGATGATGACGTCCATGAGGATGCGGGGGACCGTTTGAGAGATTTCGTAAATAAACACGAGTCTGAAATTAAAAAGTTTGGTATGTTCAGTCGCCCGGTTGATTCCCAACAGTATCTTCTGGAAAAACCATACCTTGTTTGCGACGAAACTGCCAATCATCTCGTCCTGTGGTGTCTCGATCTTGCAATGGAAGAGGTATTCCTAACCCACAATACTCTTTTTTTCCATAATACGCCTTAGGGACATCCCGTTTTAGTGTCATTTACTTCACCTGCCCTGATAATCACATAAGGTTATGGCTGCGTGGATGATGATTGAGTGTACAATTGATGAGAATGGGTTCTTACTGCCTCGTGATGCTTTTGGTTTAGAGATTTTTGATTGATGTATCCTAATAGCACCACATCAACCTATAGGAAGTGGTAGGGGGAGGACACATTGAAGGAGAGCATATAATGATTAGGCCATGGGGGTATATTGATCGTTGCGCGACACAGCTCATGGGACTTGTATTCAACCTCATTTAAAATATTTACAGATGGGTAATAGTAGTTTGTGATCCTGTTACGTAATTGGCTCCATTCGCTAATTGTTGCTATAACTAGGTCAGAATTATTTTGATGGATTTTGGGAGTTTTGGTCTTTTTTGCAGAAATATAGTCTGCTAAATCATGTCTCGCACCAATGTATCGTCATGCAGTTTATGCTGGAGTTAGCCAAATCCCTTAAATGTGATCCTCGCTCTTGCATTCGACCCTTCTTCAGCAAGTGAGTTTCTATTCCTTTTTGGCCGCAACGACCCTTATTTTGAAACTACAAGTTTACCATCCCTATGTCTCGCTACCCATGTTTCTTTTTTTATAAAATTAAAACGCCTACTTACAGATTCATTCACTAGGAGAAATTTTTAATAGTTTTCGCCACTCATGTTATCTCCGTTCACGACTCGTGGAGTTTGTTCCCGGTAAATCATTCCATCTAACATGTAAGAAGCATGTTGAAAAGTGTCGCGAATTCACAAATTTGTCCTTTTCGGCAAATTGTAATGTCTCATTATTTGTGGTGTGCGATTTGCGTTCAGTCATGTACTCGGGGTCGCGCTCGACTGACACCGGCATCTCAAATACTTTTCATCACCATGTAGCCCTCTATGGAAACGAAATTGTAGGGCGTTCAGGGTATTTCTGAAACACATTTGGAGTGTTTCCTTCACATACTAGTCCTAGAATCTTTCATTCTTTATGTAAGGCGCGCATCATCCATTCTGCTCCGATCCAATTAATACGCATGTGCGTTAGGGTTTTATGACTACGCCATTGAAGAAACTGCTGGTGTACTAGTGCTGCTTGTATCGAGTATAACAAGCGGTGTGAGCAAGCCATGTAAACTAATTTACCTAGACTAAGAATTATGGGTATTCCTGTCTCTATCACTGGGGAAATGTCAAAGGGGTTATTTTGGTGACAATTTGGTGTGCACAAACTATTGATAAATGATTGTTCTCGTCGTTATTGTGACGTTATTTGAGTTGATGGGTAGCATTAGTGATGAGTGATAAAGACCCACCCAGTACAGTAGGGCGATTCGGGTGTCGTATCCTCTCTACGGAATAGAACGCCTGCTCAAGCGATGAAAAAATCTTAGGCGTGATGATTAACACTTCTATTGCAGCAGTTTTCTGGCGCTAGTCATTTACGGCCTAGCCTCCCTCGAGTAATAATGAAGATCGCACAGCACAATCACACTTTTTAACATTATGCCACGGACGTTTATCAGCCTCTTATACGTCGAGTCTGTCCTCTGTTAAAAATAATTTCGAGATTCTGTGACGTTATTAAATTTCTTTTACTTATCACTCACTTTATTTACCACTTCAGGTTCATTAATCCAGAACCCGAATATAAACGTATGTTTGAGGAGGAACTGACGGCCTTCAAGGCACGTATCCGTGATCGCGCTCGAGTCAAAATAACGGAAGCAATGCAACAATTGGAAGAAGAGGAACGGCAGAAGCGCCTTGGCCCCGGTGGACTAGATCCATATGAAGTCATTGAAACCCTTCCTGAGGTGAGCCATTTTTAATAGCATTTTGATTCGAAAATCATTTTTCGGTATCTTCAGCTATACCTTTGCAGTTCATTTAACCCGAGTTCGATTGATGTAAAGCACCGACGAGGATGTTGGGTATTACTAGACGATTATATTTATGAGGGAAATCTGTTTTCTCGTGATGACCTTGGTCTTATTTCTTGTCTTATGTTTCCGAAGGTCTCGCATCATAAAACGGAGATACCGGCGTTTAACTATTCTTTATGACTACTTTCAATTACTATGGGCGCACCTCATAATAAGTTCATCCCTCCACTTTTTCACCCTCTCGTATTTTATTAGAGACAACTTCGATACGATAGATTTGTTGGTCAAGGATCCCCTGCGCAGTAACCGTGTTAATTCTTTCAGCCCCTGCGTAAGTGCTTTGAGACTCGAGATGTTGAGCTGCTAAAGAAGACATTGACAGAAATGGACCCAAAAGAGGCGGAAGAATGCATGAAGCGATGTATCGCCTCTGGCCTATGGGTTGAAAATGCATCAAGTGCCGGTGAAGATCAGACTGAAGAGGTTAATGTAACAGGTGATGTAAAAGCTGAACAGTTGGAAACCCAGGAGAAAGACGAAATGGCAGAGGAACCTACCACATCTTGTGACAATAAGTCTGCAGCATCTTGAATTCCTCCCCCTATAATTCCTTATTATTTTTGTCGATTCCTGGGAATAATACCAAGACATTCACCACGCTCATTGCTTAGTTTGTGTGGTCTTTTTTTAAGCGATCATAGCGCATTTCCCACTATATTCGTCTCTGGAGATTAACCGAACTTGCGCCACAGAATGCTGCCGTGGGACGCGAGAGAGAACAACGACCTGACTTATTTTCTCTCATGCTCCACTTTACGGCTCAGTCACGGTAGTAGAAAATTTAATGTAGGGTAGTCTACATCATTTATGTTTTGGTTGACTAGTTCAAGTGACACACGGGTAGGACCAGGGAACAGTATCCACTCTTTTTTTGGCGAGGTCAGGGTGGGGCAGCTCACGTAAGCAGTGTGGATGTTCGAATGGTAGTTTTATCGACAGAACGCCCGTCGGATCCTCGGTAGTCGAGGCGAGGGAGTCCGGGGGGGTATTCAGTTGATCCCCGCAAGTTACGATGTGTTGCGGGGCTGGGCGTCACGTCCGTTTCCGTGATAGCCCGCCAACTGAGGTGGTTCAGTGAAGCGTCAGTCGGAAATTGAGAGGAATCGTTGTTGACGAGGATCTCGACCAAGCGCCAGTGTGGAGAGATCTTAGCTCAAGTGGGTTTGTTTCCTTGCGCTTGGGCCGGGGCGCTTGATTAGCCCCAATTCCTCCGAGGGCAAAAAATGCATGGAGATGCTGTCGAACGACTTCTTTGATTCCTCCAAATTCATTTAAGTCATTTTATCACAGTCTCGAGAATGCAGGTGTCGTTGCCCGTCTAACGGATCAGGAATCTGGCGACTAATGGATGAGTTAGCCCCAAGTGCGCAGCTCAAATTCTTGTTTCGAATGTGAAGCAGAAAATCGCAACATCCCGGTATGGATGTGGCCCTTTCAACCTATGGTATTCCGCTTGAAAACCAATTTGTGGCAAATGCCCACTGCCTCATGAAGGCTCAGTTATCCCGGTTCCCAAGAAATTTCAGTCCCCATGCATTTTCACAACCACAATGCGCCGTAACGACGCACCATAGGTGGCGCCGTCATAAGAAGACGCTTAGTGGCGGGGCGCCCAGTCCTAGTGCCTTCGATTCCACCACATCCTTCGGAAAAACGCAGTTGAAGCGAAATGCACTGGAGACTTACAGCTCCATACCCAACCGATCGAAAAACGGCGAACAGACGAACTTCGAATACACAAATTACGCAATCGCCGGCAATCACTTGGTTGAGAGGAAAGAGCGATCATTTACGCGTAATCAACATGAAAAAGTATTTGAGAATATTTTCCGCAATATGACAGTACCATACCTTTCCTTCAACACTAACCCACCCCTGAGACCACGCAGCAGACACGTAGAGCCGCTCGATTGGAAGATGGTAGGAATCATGAGGGCAGTCATAGGAGCATCAGATTTCCGCGGTCAGTGTACGGCGAGAGTTCGAGAGCAATTATTATAAACCTGGCAGTCAAGCGAAGCGGCAACAGGAAACACCAGGGGCGACTCAAGGGAACTCAACTACGTTAGACTAAAAAGATCTAGTTTTCACCAAGACCTAGTCTCAAAACGCATATCACGCGTTGCTACAAATTGGTATTTGGGAGAGTTCAGTGTCAACACGGTCGCATATCAGGCACGCGACATTCTAGATGCCCAACCCAACGACCACGTAAAACCACGCACAAAAGAACCACCACAGTAGACAATCTAGTCTATGGCTCAAATTATAACACCGAATTGACAATTCGACAAGCGGAAAAGACAGACTAGACACGCACAACAGTTTCATTGCAATGTAAAGGAACAGACAATGCATAGAACGCGGTTAAAAACAGATTGAGGCGACACCTAGCGTATAATCGACATAAAAGCTATTAAGAACACCAAACGCATTCCGGACGGAATTTACAGCTGACCACAGTCAGTTATAACCACTTTTTTGCTGGGCTGTCCGGAAGACGTGCCAACGGATTCAATCCTCTCAACAACCTCTCGACCTGATTCAACCTCACCAAAGACCACATGTTTCCCATCCAACCAACTAGTAACGGCAGTGGTAATAAAGAACTGAGACCCATTTGTATTGGGCCCAGCGTTTGCCATGGAAAGAAGCATTGGCTTGTCGTGCTTGTGGCAAAAGTTTTCGTCATTGAACTTGGCTCCATAAATGCTTTTCCCACCAGTTCCGTCGCCTTTCGTGAAATCGCCTCCTTGGCACATGAAATCGGGGATAATTCTATGAAAACAAGAGTTCTTGTAACCAAAGCCTTTTTCGTGCGTGCACAAGGCGCGGAAGTTTTCCGCTGTCTTCGGGACATCGTCATACAACTAAAAGGTTAGAGACTGGCGGTGGCCTACTTTGAAAACAATACGACCAGCGGGCTTGCCGTCGATGCTGATGTCGAAGAAGCACCTAGCACCCATTGTTCCAGAACAACCAAAGTGAGAGGCGCCCCTTCGTAAACTTAAACAAAGGCAAAATTGTTAAAATGAACGGTTATCAAGTTACCCTTAGCAACAAAATAAGGCAATAAAGAAGCCGGGTTTTACAGCAAAGTTAATATAAATTGGTATGCGAGAAAATCTGGGATATTGCCTTAATGGCCCTAGAGAATGGAGCTACAGCGGAGGCTCAGGATTCGGGAGGACTGGATCCAGGTTGAATAACGAAAAGAGGGTGCAAAATGCTTTTTTGCTCATGTTACGCACTAAGACCCTTCAGAAATATTTTTATGTAGAACACGTTTCGAGTTAAGATGCTGTTTAATTGTATTATACTGTTAGCAAATGCCCCATTGTATATGAATGTGGTGCCATTTAGAGGGGACGTTTCAACTCCTGACAACAAACCTACAGTGTTGTGTCGAATAAAATGATTTCAGGTTCTACATTTTGGGTGTTATAAGACTTTATTACCGTCTTACGTAACAGGATACCTCTTTCCTTGCCTGATACTTTTGTTTAAGTGACTTTGGTTAACCTTCCCATCCTTTGCCTCGAGTTTCGAGCGATGACCGTGAGGTGTTTTTTTGACATCACTCTCAACGGCGTCCCGGCTGGCCGTATTATATTTAGGGTAAGCTGTCCTATTATGGTCCATCGTTCTAGTTGTACGACGATGTTCCAAAAACGGTGGAGAATTTCCGTGCCCTTTGCACCGGTGAGAAGGGCTATGGTTATGCCCAGTCAAAGTTTCATCGCATAATCCCTGGTTTCATGTGTCAAGGAGGAGACTTCACTTCCGGTAACGGCACTGGTGGAAAAAGCATCTACGGCAACAAATTTGAAGACGAAAATTTTATTCATAAGCATTGTAAACCGATGTTGCTTTCAATGGCAAATTGTGGGAAAGACACCAACGGATCGCAATTCTTTATCACCACCACCAAGGCTGATTGGCTGGACGGGAAGCATGTCGTTTTTGGTGAGGTGGAGTCGGGCCAAGATGTCGTTAGGGCTTTGGAAGCCGTTGGCAGCCAGAGCGGCAAACCCTCCCAGACGGCTGTCATCGCTAAAAGCGGACAACTATAGGCACCCTTATGACGCTCCAAATCCAAATCTTTAATGTCTTTGATGTCAATGCCGTTTAAACGTTTTGTTTATTAAAGTTTGTTTGCCTGATCAGACGTGATTTTTATCCTTCATAGAATTTCTCTTTGTTGTTTCGGCATTTATGTCGTTGTGTGGACTTCTGCTTTCCAGTATTAATGAGGCCTCGTTAGGCAATCTGGGTCTTCGCTTCCCGTCTCTGGCCGTGCTCATTAGAACATCGAGATTTTGTTGCTCGTTTGGTCAAAACTATTATTAAGGTTGTGGCACATTTATCATTTCCCTGTAACTTCTGGTCTTTTAGCGGTGAGGGGCTTAGTCATTTCATCGGTTTTCAAGCCATCGCCCTCGTACATTATAATAGCGTTGTAATGGCCTCGGGATAGCAAGGAGTTATCGGAATCCCTTCTCAGATGTTACCCACCAAATGGCTTTCGAAGAAAGCTTCATTATCCTGACCGTAAACGCGGGCATCGACCGAATCAGCCAACTTGGTAAACTGCGCTCTTGTAAGAGTTCACATTTTTGGTGGCTTCTGCGAAGTCAACGTCTAGTGTTACCTTCCTGACTTGGAATCCAGTCCAATCGCGCAGCGGCGTTATGTGCATCTGATGCACCCAATCTTCGTGTCCGCTGTCTCGTCGACTTGTAAGTGGTGGAGCAGTCTGTAGGGTGTCGTGAGACGTGTTACAACTGAGCTACCTAGTACTGTTGGAATTTACAGTGGGAACATGAAGCTGACGGTAGCATGGTGCACAGGCAAATTATTATACCGAGACTGGCTTTGAACGCTTTTACATGACGGCTACAAACTAAGTCTACTTCGTAGCGGCTCACAAATGGTTAGTGGGGTACTTTGCCTATCGCTTTGAGTCAGTGTGATGCCGCTTAAAAGTTGCAACTAGGTTTGCTTCGCACCCAGCATACGGGCGCTCATTGTCGTTTCGGCACACTTCAGCCAGTCCTCGACGCAACTGATAGGTGGCAACTTAATCGGTTTTCGATCTCTCATTCTTACGTTCGTCCACTAGGATTTTCCATTTTTCACTCGTCCCCATCCATCCACCTATTGACGATCAAGAACTTCCTATCTCTAACTCCCGACCTATCCATAGCGCTCTCTGTCTCCCCGCATGCTTTAACCAAACCCAAGTAGTCTAACGTAGCCTTGGTTATTACCTCAGATCAGAGTTATTGCACTTCGGCGGGTTAGGATCAGCTTAAGTTGGCTTCATTGCCTTATCCTTGTGTTAACTGTCTTTCCCCTCCCCACTCTTCCCAGCCATCCATGTCCGTCTAATCGGCTCAACTTATTGGAACCCCAGCCGGAGGCAGACTACAAAGCCCCGAAGCCAGGCAAACATTACGTATGCATGTATATGATTGATTTAATAATAATCGTTACTAATATTAAGGCAGACAAAAGACATTTAGAGAGAGAAGAGAAAGAGAAGGGAAAAAGGGCAAGAGGCAGAAAGAAATGAAGGGTAAGGCACACACAAAGTGCACACACCCGCACACAAGTGGAAATTGGCCGCACAGGAGGAGAGGAAACAGCGGGCGAGGGCACTGGGTTAAGGCATTTAAATAGGTTTTAGGTTGGACAGAGGTGGAAGGGGGCGGGAGCTGTTGAAACACGGTCTCCGTGTTGCCGTTATTCCTCCCCACCCCTCTTCCTCCTCTTTTTCTCATTCAGTAACCCTTATCATTATAATCTTCGTCGTCATCGTTACGAAAATATTACTCTCGAATATCAGTAGCACACGCGGCAGCAAAGAAGGATGGCGAGAGTGGACCTTGATGGCGAAATGTATTGCCTTAGTGAGGGAGGCAAAGTTGTGATTTAATGATTGAGTTACTGAGCGAGCGAGTGAGCGAACATGCCTACCCAGTCAAGGGAATAAGGTGGAAGGAATCGCAGCAGAGTTGAAGTAAGGTTGCAGTAAACGGAGGTCTAAAAAGCCGGTGGGAGTGGTTGCGAAAGCTGCTGCGGTCTCACGGCGTCTACACGAAAGCATTTGATGAGGAGGGGAGGAATATGGGTCTAGAGTGGCGAGAGGGGACTGAGGGAGGGGAAGGGGTAGTGGCTGTTCAGGAACGAATAGTGACTCGATTTGTGCAGGATGAATGCTTCGGGTGTGTGCATGTGTGCTTTAGTAGCCGGTCAATTGGTAGACTTGGCTTACTACAATTAAAAAAAAAACAAAATAATCCATTAGAGTCGGAATACAGCCTTATAAGTCCAATCGAGTCCTTTCATGCTAGTTAATTAACCTCTACATCACAAAAGCTACCAAATCGCCAGAGAGAGAAAGTGAGAAACGACACCGACGGCGAATAATCGCAAATTAGTCATGATTAAACCAACCTCCTCTTCGTGGTCCATGGAGCTGGCAGCCATGGCGCGCACGCGCACTGTGTGCGCATTGGTGACGCGTCCACCACCCGACGGCGTAGCACTTGGTCCACGAGACATTGAAACGGAGGAGCGATTCTTTGCACGCAACTTCTGTAGCGCCTGTTCCGCCTGATCGGCGCGCTCCTCTGCATCTTCCACCTCGTGCTGTATCTTACGATATTTCGCCAAATTCACAGCAGCAATCTCCTCCGCTTCTTCCACCTGTCGTTTGTATGTTTTTATCTTGCCTTGAAGCTGGTCCACCAACTCCTGCAGGCGATCGTAGTTCTTCTTGTCCTCATCGGCCTACCAATAACACCAACACAATTGAGTAAAGCTTGTAGAGAGCACTAAATGGAACTGGATACCCGATATTACCTGCATAGTGACCTCCTTGAGACGACGATCAATCTTGCGATAGTTCTTCTGCGTCTCACCATGGCGACGCTGCTCTGCGTCCAATTCGGTCTCAAGTTCGCGGACGCGTTGTTCCAATTTGGCGAGAGCCTTCTTGCCACCCTTCATGGCATTACCCTCAGCTTCTTCCAGACGAACTTGGAGTTCCTTCACCTGTTGTTCGGCCTGTTTGCGAGCCTTCTCAACGTGTTGGGTGTGCTCCTGCTCCTGACGAACTTCCTCGAAGACACGCGCACTATCGGCCATCGCTTTCTTAGCGCGCTCATCCGCCTGCTTGGCCTCGTTAGCAGCCTCCTCGAGGTCCGCCTAGACAAGGTTTAAACATTTAAAATAGGTTATTTTGTGAGGTTTGTGACCCAGAGCCAAGCCAGTGGACCACAGAATTAACTCTAACTCACTTGCATAGCGGCCAGATCGGCCTCCATCTTGCGTTTCATGGCTGCGAAGGAAGCACTTTGCGCGGATAGCTCTGAGGCACGATCCGATGCTTCAGCACGCTCCATCTCGGCGGCCTTGCGGGCTCGTTCTGCTGCCTCCAAGTGGGTGCGGAGATCGTCCAACTCTCCAGCAAGCATTTGAGCACGTCGCTCAGCCGTTGAGGCGTTCTCACGAAGTTCCTCACGAGCACGTTGTTCTTCTTCGATCTGACTTTCCATCTCCCGCACCTGTTGCTGGAACTTCTTTGCGTTCTTCTCCATCTCAGATCGTCCACGATTGGCAGAGTCCAAGGCAACTTCCAACTCGTTAATGTCCTGCTCCAACTTCTTCTTCATACGCATTGCGTCAGCTTTGCCCTTAACCTCGGCTTCCAGAGAGGCCTGCATCGACTCAATAGCACGTTGGTGGTTTTTACGGGTCGCTTCGAACTCCTCTTCCTTTTCGGCTAAACGACGGTCAATTTCGGAGCGTACCTGGCTTAATTCCAGGGCCGCGCGTTGAACTTTCGCCTCTTCCTGTTCTAAGGCTGATTCAGCCTCTTCCAGAGCCGACTGAAGCTCCTCCTTCTCCATCTCGAGGCGTTTGCGGGCCTTATCAGCTTCGTGAACCGAACGTCCGCCCTCTCCAAGCTGTTCAGTCAAGTCGTGAATCTCATCTTTCAAAGAGAAGAAGTTGGAAATAAAGTCTAGAGTACATCAAACCGTGCTAAATAAGTGGAGACCTTTTAAGAGGCCTTTCTTTAACCCCAGTTAAGCAGTAAATACCCACAATTGAAAAGGCGTGTTGATTTAGTGAGAGCTTACCGGAGAGATTCTTGTTCTCTCGTCTGACAGCTTCAATCTGGTCGTGAGCCTCCTCCAACTGGGCTTTTAGACGGAAAACATCGGTAGAGTAGCCGCGTCCCTCGCGCTGGGCGTTCTCCAATTCAGCCTGAGACTCAGCATATTTTGACTGCCATTCTCCCAGGGTCTTGTCAAAATTCTTTTGTTTCTTTTCCAACTGGCTTGCCATTCCATTGGCCCGTTCTACATCGACCATTAAATCCTCGATTTCACCTTGCAGTCGCGCCTTGATCTTCTCCAGTTGACTGCACTTCTGCTTCGCAGAGTCGGCATCAGCCTCAGCTTCTTGTAACTTGGCAGTGAGGCGACGTTTCATTTCTTCAAATTCCTCATTCTTGATGTCGCCCTGACCTTTGCCAACACCAGCAGCCAGCTCGGATTGCAATTTCTGAATCTGGCGTTGCATGTCAGATTTGGCCGACTGCTCCTCTTCCAGCGATTCGCGTAGGGCGTCGAGGTCCGAATTCAGATTGCGCACTTCCGAGGTCAGTTTAGACTTGGCCTAGACGTGAAAGGGATGTAAGGAATCGTTACTAGTTCGGTCTGGAAAAGGTCGAGTCCATTCCACCCCTAGTTTCGAAGACACTCTCAGACGGATAACCCTTAAAAATCTGGTAAATGACAAAAGTAGCCACGGTGGGCGATTCCAATGCCCCCACCTGTCATTAATTTCCAATCCCACGAACCACTTACTCGAGATTCCTCGTCAAGGTTGCGCCTAGACTCCTCCAATTGACTGGCGAGTTGTTGTTTAGCCTTTGTCAGTTGGCCAACCTGCGATTCAGCCTCCTCCAGTTGTCGTTGCAATTCGGTGATGTCCTGCGAGAGACGTGCCTTCTGAGAGCCAATGTCACTGCTCTGGCGCGAGGCCTCGTCCAATCGTGCCTGGAGTTCAGCGACTTGGGACTCGAAAGTCTTCCAATTCTTTTCAGCGTTCATTTTCTGTTTCGCCAGATTAGCAACCTGAGACTGCAGGTCATCGCATTCGGCCTTCATGTCGGCCTTCTCCTTTTCTATCCTGCAAGGATAAAGCCACGCTCCTTAGCCGTCTACTTAATACTAATCGGTAGAGTAGAATAACGTAGCAATTAGGATTGTAAAATCACGATTTACCAACCGTGGATTTTGGGGCATTGACAAGTTACTAAATTCAAATTTGACTACATACTTGTCTTCATTCAGCAACACTCACTTGGCTTTGACCTTCGTTGCTTGATCTAGTTGGTCGGTGATCTCGTTGATGGCGTCAGCCTGCTTCTTGCGCAACGCCTGGACCTGTTGCTCGTTTTGAATGCGCGCCTCCTCAAGATCGCGCTTCAGCTTAACCAATTCGGCCTCGCGTTTCTTGTTGAGATCCATTTGAGCAGCAGTGGCACCACCCTGCTCTTCCAGGCGATCGGAGACTTCATCCAACTCGGCTTCAAGCTGAAAGAAGATGCAAGGATCAGGCATTGATGAATACAATAGATTCAGTGGAAAAAAAGGAAAGAATAAATGGAAATTTTATAAACCTGTTGCCGAGCCTTCTCCGCCTTGCTGCGAGCTGCGCGTTCCGCTTCCAAATCTTCCTCCAATTCTGCAATACGAGCCTGTAATTCCTTGATCTTCCGTTGTAGTTGATTAATCAGGCTCTGATCCTCTTCCGACTTATTTGCCATATTTCCGATTTCTGCATCCTTACGACGCAGTTGTTCTTCAAGATCACGTTTTACGCGCTCAAGATCATCCACAGTCTCCTGAGTGGACTTGAGGTCGCCTTCAAGTTTCCTCTTCGCCTTCTCCACATCGCCACGGATTTTCTGTTCTCGGGCCAGATTCTCCTCCATCTATTCACCAAAAGCAACTCGTAATACTTTTGTAATAAGGGTGAAGTGAATGAATTAAGCAAAGACTTTGACCCACCTCGTCGAGAGTAGACTCCAGCTTGGCCTTGAGTTTGTTGAGATGATTCACCTTGTCCTCCTCCGCCTGCAGTGCCTCAGTAGTGCGTTTATTTTGCTCTTCAAGGGCTTTCTTTTCCTTATTCAGACGCGCAATCATATCCTCCTGCTGCTGCATTTCGCTCTGGAGTTGTTTAATCTGATTATCTTTAGCTTGCTTGTCCTGCTCCGCCTTCTGTAAAGTGCTCTCCAAGTCTTCAACATCCTTCTTCAACTCGTCAATTTCTGCTGCTAATTTCCTCTTAGCTTCCTCGAGATTCTTGCTGTTGTCCTCTTCATCCGTCAAACGCTCCTCCAACTCCTTAATCTGCTGTTCCATGTCAGCCTTTTGGAGGATCAACTTGGACACTTTTTCCTCGGCATCGGCCAGATTATCTTGCTCAGTCTGAAGTTGGAGGAAGATATCATTCTTCTGTTGAAGTAGCGTAACATTTTGTTCTTCCAGTTCCTTCTTCAACTTCTCGAGTTTCTCGAACTCCTCCTTCATTTTCGCCAACTCCTCAGCTGCCTTCTTCATTTCCTCCTCTTGACGGGCGATGTTCAACATTGGCTTCACCTTCGTGTAGAGTCTCCACCACGGCCAAGTGCGCAGCATCAGGTATTTGCGAATGTTGCGCTGAATCAGGGCAAGGGCGGTGCTATGAAGGAGAAAGAACTACTTAAGCCCACCCCTCTCGGCCGCATCGCAAAAGTTTACAGCCAACTCACCGTTGATCTTGCAACTTCTTATACTCTTTGCGCATCAGGTAGCCACGAATTTGTGCCTGGAAGTTGGAGATGATCTTGCTCAACTTCTCATCACGCATGTCTTCCAGCTCGGCCAGAGTTCCGGCCTTGAAGAAGACTTTAGTGGTACCGCACTGGTAGCAGTCCTTGGACAACTGACAGGCATCCAGAATCTTCTCTGTCACCTGCTTCCCATCCACAAAGCCAGCGGGAATGACATTGGGCGCCAGAATGGAGTATCTGATGGAAGGCAAGTTAATTAGGAGAGATGGCGTATCGAAACCTACCGTTGCTTGAACTCGGAGTAGATCATTCTGTTAGGGAAACCCTTTCTACAGATACGGATGCCTTCAAGGACACCGTTGCAGTGCAGTTGATGCAACACCAAGTGGGCATCGATGACGCCTGGAAAGAGGAAATGTCGTCTTACCAGGCTGCATTAAGTAAATGGAGACCTAAAGAGTGTATGGAACACTTACCAGGTTGTTTGAACTCGTTGGGGACGATGCAACGAATAAAGCTGGGGCTCGTACTCATCAAATTCTTCATCAGCTTGTTCAGCGACTCCTGCAAGGGTATGGTGAACACGGACTTAGTCGCAATCAACGCACCGAAAGATAAGTGTTGAATTTACGCAGGCCAGCATGCAGTCTCCGCCTCATGCTCATGCGTTTAGTGGCGATGATTAACCCATCCCCCTCCGCGTCTCCTGAGAGGCTTATGCCATCTGAACTAAATCTGGCTAGGAGAAATGACGCAGACGAACGGACGGACGGACGAAAGGACGACATAAAACGTGATAACTAGGCTAGAGTAGTTCCGGAAGACAGCGAATCTGGGTCAATAGAACAACAGGTGGGACAAATTTGCTAGCACATATACTCTGTGAGTCCCCGAAATCGTCTGCATGGCACCGCCTTTTCTTCGTTTAGTGCCCGTATCTGTTCGCAGGAAGGAAGGATAGTTAGGATGTTAAAGAGAACATCAGTAAAGGAAGAGTAAGCCCAAAGCCGATTTTTTCCGCTTTTTCGTCTCCTACTTGTCATTCTCTGATCCATCCTAATCTCTGCCTCCTTCTAGAGGGCTATACTTTTGATTACGCTGGATATTCAAAGCATTCGGTTACTACTCAAATTAGCGTGCGAGAGATGAAGCGAGCAATTTCATGAGGGTTAACAAGTAGACTTTCTTTACCCGATGTGTATAGGTAACTGTCATGAAAGAGCCTGCCTTCTTTTTCTTGGTTCCATCTACACAGCAGTAAAGTACGCACATTAACAAAATGTGAAGCGCTACTTAATTTATAATAAGTAGGCCAGCTACTTAATTTCACTCGAACCTTCGGAAAGGCAAGAAAGTTAAATCAAATTCGCAACCCTCTGCACCCCCTCCTACTCCAGTCAGTCCGGGGATAAGAAATTACCTTCGGGTGGAGCAAACATATGAGAGACAAGTGACTCCTTGGACTCCTGCAACAGGTTCACCACGGTGTCATTCAGCGGATCTTTGTTCTTGTCCAACCATCCAGTTATGTTGTAGGGCACCTAGATTGCAGTCGAAAAAGTAGAAATGAGAACATGGGTTTAAAAAGATTTTTGAACACCTAAACGAGTGTAATTTCAGACCTTCTAGCAGACTTACAGAGCCGGCGTAGTGATGAAGCTCGAAGTGTGCCTCCTTCTGTCCAGCCTTTGGCGGCTTGGGCTTCGCGAAGTTAGGACTCTTGCCAAGGTGGTTGTCGTAGAGTTTCTGCTTGAAGGTCTGGTCTGTTGCCTTGGGGAACATGCACTCTTCCTCGAGGATGGACATAATGCCCATAGGCTGTTGAAGTGAGGCATGGAGTATAAATTGCGAGGGATAGGCATTCTCGACAGAGTGTTTTGGAAAGAACTTACCTTTTCAATCAGGTCGATACAAGCCTGCAAATCCATACCGAAGTCAATAAAGGTCCATTCAATATTCTCTTTCTTATACTCTTCCTGTTCTTGGACGAACATGTGATGGTTGAAAAATTGTTGAAGACGCTCGTTTGTATAGTTGATACAGATTTGTTCGAAACCGTTTTCCTAAAGGAAGACAAGGAGATGTGTTAATTAGTTCACGGTATAAAAATGTGAAGAGGCGAGTCATGGTGAGAACTCACTTCGAAGATCTCAAAACCGGCGATATCCAACACACCGATGAAGTACTGTCGTTTCACTTTGGTATCGAGGGTCTTGTTGACACGACCGACGAGCCAGGTGAAGAGACGTGAGTACAGGGATTTGGCCAATGCGTTGACAGCGAAGTTGACCTGATCCAGATTTTGACCTTTGGTCACAAATTCATTGCCGACCTTGACTTTGGGTTTGAGGAACGAGTTCAAAAGGTCTTTTGCATTTACACCCAATAGGAAAGCGACCTTCTCCGCCTCCGCCGTACCATCAGCCTCGGCCTGTTCTTCACGTGGTCGTTGTTTAAATTTCATCTCGCCCATATTAATAACCGAAGTGGTACACTTAAATAGGGACATTCTTTCATCATTGGAGAAACCAAGCACGTCGATAGCCTCATCGGTGAGCTTCATTTCCTCCGCGTCGTCCACTCCTTCAATCAAGAGTTCGCCCTGATTGATGAACGAGTAGAGGGCGGGATCGGCCGTAACTAGTAGTTTGTCTATTTTGATCGCGGGTGAAAAAAATACACGAGTGTTTGGTGATTTAGGCCAGATCGACGAGAGGCCAAATCAAAGATAATCGCCTTACCGTGGTACTTTTTGCCGTAGTCAGAGAGCAGTTGGTAGAAGATATGGAAGTTACGCTCTCCTTTCATCTGCGAGGTGACCCGTGACTTCTCCAACAAGTCTTAAAGGCTGGAATGTGAACAATTCGAACTTACAGAATTCAATATCAGCTCCTGCAATCTTTCCCGTTGTGCCGAAGTGGATGCGAATGAATTTACCCTAAAATTTCATCAAGAAGAAGCACATTGGACGTGAATTGTGGCGCCGGGCGGAGGAGGGGCGCGAAATGCAAGATAGGGCAGAGTGGAGGAGGGACTAAACACTCACGAATCGGGAACTGTTGTTGTTACGATTGGTCTTAGCGTTACCGTAGGCTTCCAGCAGCGGGTTAGCCTGAACAATTTGGTCCTCTAAGCTACCCTTTTTCTCCACCTCTTCACCCTTCTTCGACGGATTAGCAGTAACGAAGGCGAAGTACGAAATGACCTTCTTCGTGTTCTCCGTCTTACCGGCACCCGATTCACCGCTGTTTCGGGGAGAAGAGGCAGAATTGGAAGACTGACAAACTCTGCCACACACGCACACACACACAGCGAGAGAAGGAGGTTGGAGGGTGTGGGACTCACGTAATCAAGATAGACTGGTTCTCCCGATCCGCCAACATGCTATGGTAGGCATTGTCGGCGATGGAGAAGAGGTGAGGTGGCATCTCAGCCCTCCTCTTTCCCTTATACTTCATCGCGACCTCATAGGAGTAGATTGGGTACCTCTTGTAGGGATTTACGGCGACGCAGAATAGACCGGAGTAGGTCTGCGATATGCAAGCGGGAGGGGAGAAAGAGAAAGATAGAGACCTCATCATTCACTCTCACCGCCCTTACTGAGAACATGAGGCTTAAACTCACGTAGATTAATTTGTGGTAATAACGTGCACGCAAATTCTCCAACACAGAGGCGTCATTGAGGTATGTCAAGTCTGCCATATCCTCTGTCATGGTGAATTTGGGCGGATTGACTTGTTGTAAATCATCCTTCTTGATTTGTTTCGTCTATAAGGAAAGGAGGTGATAGTAATCGGGAGGAATAGACGGCAGGAAAGGGACTGGGAAGTGAACTTACGTTTCCATCCTTCAATTTAACAGTGACGGTATCACCACTGGTCTCCACAATATCGGCCATCACGTAGCCCTCCTTTTCATCCTCCACCCAGGCTACGCTTTTGGAATCGAAGCTTCCACCCTCAATCTCTTTGAGGAGAGCCTTTCGGTCCACACCGAGAAATTCGAAATCGGGATCAGACGGGTCCATTGTTTTATGAGTATTCGGCTCTGCTGAATCCTAATTGGTATTGTGTGGCTTCTTTTCCCACAGTCTTCAATCGAGAAGAATCCTAAAAGAGCCAAGGTGAAAGTAGAGGAGGCCGTGGAGAAAAAAGTCAGTAAATCCACCAGTCCATGGAGTACGCACAACGTAAAGGAGAATTGAAGTGTAATTGGGAGCACGAGAACAAGAGAGCGCGAATGAACGAAGGAACGAACGGTGGTGGAAGTTCGGTGGCAGTAGTATCCGGGGCTAGCCGGCCGCGTGTGTGACTGTAGGGCAGATGGGAAGAAGGTTTTATACCTCCTAGCACGCGGGCCATGGCAACGATCCCGCTTGGTTCACAGTGCTGCAGCGTCCACGCCTTTCCCATTGGCGCGCTGTGCACCTGTGGTGCTGAGTGTGTGTGCCATCCTCGAGGAGGCGATCAATGACACTGCCATCTGCGTGCCCAGCACCAGCGGTCGATGCTTGGATGCCTGACAGGCGCACACGCACGCATTTGCCAGCATGCGTGCGGGTAGAATTGCCTCCTGCACAGCATATCGCAGTTTCGCCCTCGTGTGGACGGGAGAGGGAAAAATCCACTGAGGCTGGCAGTTTGAGCTGGCTGTGCGTTTGTTTACCCTCGGGCCGCCAGGAATTATTTCCAGCCCATTGATGATGAAAGCTCCGCAAAATTCTGTTAAGGAAATACAATAGGGCAATGTTTTGGAACACATTCTATGATGTGACGACACACACTGGCAAGAAGTAGGAAAGTAGATTTTAGTAGGAGGGCTGGTAACTTCGCAGTTACTTTGGCATCTATTTCCGTGGCACGATAATGAATTATCGATGGGGAAAATAAAGGCAAAAAGTAGCCAAGAAACGGACACAAAAAGTCCGCAATGAATCACAACTTCCGGCATCAAGTCCGGTGTTTGTTGATAAAACAAAATGGTGCTGCTAACAAATTGCTCCTTTAGCATATAGTAAAGGTGGCATCTTTACGCTATAGAAATTCCTAATTTTGGCGAAAAACCAATGTAATGACAGTTTTTCTTCTGAATGGATGACGAAACTTACGCGTATTTGCCTGCCAGCTCTCTGCCTTCGGGCCATATCTATCCAAAGGGTCAGGAGGTAGACGCCGACTTTCCGCGACAATCCCCACATAACTACACGAGACAGAATCAAAAAAAAAACAGTCTACGGTTAACAACACCATTGTCATTGCCCAGTGGAGGGTAAAGCACCTCACAGCAGCTGTGTTTGACCTCCTATTAACTTTCGAGCTCGACCGTATGCCAGAACTTGGCGCAGCTAAGTGGTCACATGCGCTTTCGACGCCGATGAAAACCCTGACGAAGTGAAGCCAGTTGGCCACCCTCTGGGCGAGTGATTCGTCAGAGAAGATGAAATAAGTGGATCTGATTTCCCGCCCCATTTAACACTCCAGAGTGAAGAAGTTGTCATAGTGGAGAAATTTTTCTAGTAGTGTCTGAAGTGTCGCTCGGTTGTGCTCCAAAATAGGATCGCACATTAATACCTTGACCTTAATAGATGCCGTCATTTCCAGAAAGTCTGCAAATGCCATTTCAGAAGACTATGCACTAATTTCCTCACTATACCACAAGCGCTTTGGTTTTAGAGAGTGGAAAGATTGTGCTCCAACCCCCTGCTCTCCGTCCGTGCCGACTCTTTCTCTGTACATGACTTAATACAGCCACTTCCGATTTCTTCAGTCAAGCTGTTTCTCCATTTTTCTCGATTGATACTGTGGACATGGGCCAAAGTAGTGGAGA
This sequence comes from Dipylidium caninum, assembly GCA_017562135.1. NCBI lineage: Eukaryota > Metazoa > Platyhelminthes > Cestoda > Cyclophyllidea > Dipylidiidae > Dipylidium > Dipylidium caninum. Next base: position 332,537 of record QEYB01000999.1, read on the forward strand.
TGTGGGTGCATAATAACGTCTTTCCAGCAAATTTGATGGTATGATTCGTCGTCGGTTAGTAGCGCATCAAATCGGGTGCGGTATTTCGGACTTGGCAGGCATGTAATAGTTAACCTCATTGCGTGGCAGAGGCAGTGACCTTAAGTTGGCCCCATTCCTTTATTGGCCCACTCTCCCACCTCTCCGCCCCTCCAGTCCCAATTTCATCTTAATACTTTTTCTAGGCCGTCTCCTGCCTTTTCCTTCTTTTTCCTGCTGCACTTAAAACTCTTCACAACCCAATTTTATACATCCACAAGATTTTAACCTGGATGGACGCTGAATTGTAAATAGTAGCTTAGTCACCTCATATAAATCAAGCGTCGGTCAAATTGTTGTCTACTAAAACCTAAATAAGGAGTGAAATAAACATTTTTAGCCAAGTAAATGACCTCGATGAATAATAAATGAATTAGTAGATGACGGGAACAGTGGGGAAAATATGCTGACGGAGAAGTAGGGGAGACCAACTTTTGGCTGGACGGGTCATGGTAAATTTGATTTGGGATAGTTGGAATAGGGAAAATTGGGTAGTATATTTATTACTGTTTACACATCCCATGTCAATTCTCAAGTATAGTTGACATCCCAGACTATTGCCATTTCAAGGTGTCGGCGGGTGAATGGCTGGCTAAATGCCACATGTGAGAAATGACATCCCCACTTTCTAACACGCGAAAAAGGACGTGGTGAAGTGAAAGTGGTATGGACGTGGGGGAGAGATCACAAGAGGCCAACTGGCCACAAAGCTAAACACGATATTGGAGATTCGGTGTCCCGAATGTTCCAACACCTTTTAACGAGGCGGGGCGTGTGACCGCAGATGATTTATTGTTAAACATGCACATGCACACGCGTTCCCAGAGGACGGAAGAGAGAAATAAAGAAGTTCATAGGTGTGACCTTTTGACCGTAAAGCCAAACATGAAGTACCAGTGGCGAAGAAGCGTTTCCATAAATATGGGATGGTCTGGTAGATGTATGAAAGGTGTTTGATAAGAAAGACCAATGCATGTGATCACGACACGGTATTTCTCCTGCTATCCACAAACAAATGTTTTGTTATGGGAGCCGTTCCAGACTATTAGCTGCTTAAAATGTAGTTGAAGCGAACGTGGAAAAAGCTTACGGTAAGATCGCCACAAGGGAATACGCCAAGTGCCCTTTTGGCTAAAGCGACAGTGGGCATAGGATGAACATATTCTACTCTACCGAAGTTACGAAACCACACAGTCAAAGAGCCGAAGATTTTGCAGACGGTGAAAAGTCAGGCGACGGCACAAACGGTGAAGTTCCATTGGACAGATGGAAAGCCACTAATCATACTGTCCTTCCTAACGAGCCCATTGTGCAAACGTGCTTTAATTGCCTCTAGTTGCCATAGTTACCGCGATAATATGGACAAACAGTTACGCACCGACGTTCCGCAGCAATATGCCACAAAGTTTGCACACCTATGGCGAGTAATAATGCTTCGGTGAGTGTGGCAAATGTGTCGAGAGATGTGGGGAATTGTAAGTTAGAATACATTGCAACATTGATGTCTACCGGACAGTCTTAACACTGAAGATGGAGGAATATTCAAAATTGGAGTGTTGTGCACGTGTTCCCTAGCCCCATTAACTTTCCTTGTTTTGTCGGATTAAATTCCGTCGGTTTAAACAACAGCTGAGTGGATGCACTACGAGCAGATGGCCGAGTTTGGATTTGGAGAAGAGCCATTCAAATATGTCAAATACAGTGTTTGTAGAAACAGTAAAGGGTCCGTTAATGGGACTAGCAGAGGGCATTGGATGGTCAAAGTGAAATTAAGAGATAAGGGGGCAGACTCATCAAATGATCGATTAAAAGTACACTTGGATCCCAACCAATAATGATGCGAACTTGTAGTGCTCGTCTCTTAGCATTGGGCAGCTGAGAGCAACTCTGGCATTGGTAGTCAGATTTTTATTTGAGTGCAAACCAATGAGACACGAGCAGGCACGTGACCAGGAACTGATGACTAATCAGAAAGCGGATTAGGTCAAATGGAAATGAAAGAGGGTCGGGGTTTAACCCATTTGCTCATAAGAGAAAGGGAAAATTAAAGAAATAAACCCCTTCTCATAACAAAAGTATCGCACAATGATACCAATGGAGTAAGAGCTTGTACAAAAGGTACCCAAAAAATTTTCTAGTTGCATAAAAATTGTAAAATAAGAGATACAAAGGAAAGTTTGAGGATGAACCTCCGGAGTGGGTGAGCGTGAAGTGATTACGAGTTGATTCAAAGTAAAGAATTGACAACAAAATGATCCTAAATGTTAGAAAATAAGGAATTCTATTATGAGTAACATACATAATATTTCAAAATTCCATTTAACACACCAGAAAGTTCGAAAGTTTGACACAATTTGAAAAGGATATTTGACCTTGAAGCCATATATAGAAAATGGAGAATTGCAAAGTTCCAGTCACGTCGCAATACGTTCACATTGGTTACCCATGTATAAAGCAGGTCGAGAAAAAATGTTTACGTGTACGCATGGGCAAATGGATAAGGTGTCGGTTCGGGCATTAGTGGATCACCGAAAAGAGATTTGGACTCAAAAAGAGATGACTTTAAGCCCTCATACACTCAGTCTATCACCTTCCCCAAAAGTATGCGTAAAAAAACAGAAAAAATTCATTTGCAGTTGTCTTCAGAAATCACGAAGAGACTGAGGCACTCATTGTGTCGACTGCGTCACCGACATTGTGCGTCAAAGTGGCCAAACATACGAATCAGAATACCAAAGCGGCTGGCCAATGGGGACCCGAGGCATCATGAGGAGCTGGCAGGAGAGCAAACAGGGAGGGAGGGTGGAGAGGAAACACGTCTTACTCGAATGCAGTCATTACTATCACCACTGCACCGCACCTCACCTCACCTCACAGCTCTGCTCTGCTCTGCTCAGCTCTGCTCTTCTCTGCTCTACTCTGCTCAACTCATCGCCAGTCCTCTTACTCAAATCCCGTCCGTGGGTCCGAGTAAAGGACAAAACGCTTCTTCCGTCCTCGAGGCGCCTCCGATACCCTACCCTGTTTACCTGCCCCTGACTGAGCCACTGCACTCCCCGTGGACCCAGTGGAAACGAAACCAGACAAGTGGTAGTGGACAGCCGAGGCACGCGAGGTAGACGAGGCGAGTTATCACAATACTCGTTGTCTCATATACCTGCCACTTGTCAGGACGTTGTATCACCTCACCCCACATCACCTTCGATGGCATTACTTATATGTCGGTCTATCCAACTCGCAGGCGCGCCCACCATGCTCTCCCTCGGTTGCAGTGCCACCTAGTTCGTCTCCCGTCACCTTCCTCCCTCACTTGGTTGATGGGCACAGTAGCCTTCACCACTCCTCCCACATCAATAGTGCCAAGGGGGGCAGGTATTGCCCGTGGATAAACGTCAAACTTCTCGCCACGCCTCATTTGGCGGTTAGGTTACGTAGCCACGCATGGCTGTAGTGGGGACGGGGAGGTGGGGGAGTGGAGTGGAGTGGAGTGGAGTGGAGTGGAGTGGAGTGGAGGGAGGCGAGGGGAGTGGAGTGGAGTGGAGTGGAGTGGGAGTGGAGTGGAGCGAGGGGAGTGGAGTGGAGCGAGGGGGAGGGGGAGGGATGGAGTGGTGAGTGGAGTGGAGTGGAGTGAGTGGAGTGGAGTGGAGTGGAGTGGAGTGGAGTGGAGTGGAGTGGAGTGGAGTGGAGTGGGTGGAGGCGAGGGGAGGGGAGGGGAGGGGAGGGGGCGAGTGTGAAAAATGCAACCTCGGACAGTGGCGTCCTGATGACGCCGTCGACAAAGGCGACGACGAAGCACTCGAACGCAGGAGGGTGAAGACGGTGATTTTTTCGATATCATCACTATTTAATGTGGCTGGGGTGTTAGTTTGCCTCGTGGTCTCGGTAACTCAGACTCTCAGTTTTACCGGGAGTTTCTGTTTATTACTATGACAAACACTTTCGGCACGTAGTACATGCTTATTTGGCGCGTGCTCGGCTCTCTATCTTTACCGCTTAATGTACACATACCGGCGTAGCAAATTACCTAGAACAAAGTTGATTCGCGTTAGTCTTAAGCGCGAAGCAATAGGTTGCCAATTGCTAATGGTGAAGTTCATTTGCATCACTTTATTTTAATCGAATTTCACCAAATGCCACACCCTCATGTAGATATTTATTTTAATTGTTTAGTGAAGGTGGATTTTCTGATCCGACATGGAGGAGATGGTCAGAACAGCTCGAAACGCATGATTTCGAACTTTCCACTAAGCAACCTTCTGGGCGACCATCTTTGATCGACGACTATGTTGTTAGAGTCATGTTGCAACAATCCCTTTTTCACAACATTGGAGATCGCAGAAAGGCTCACTTAAGCTTTACAAACTATTTCGAACCATCTGAGAAAATTGGGGCTGAATCGGAAATATTCCAGATTTGTGCCGCCTATATTAACTCAGAAGAATTCGGATAATCTAGTTGTCGTATGCATATCTCTGTTTGCTCGGAGCAAATTCGAGTCTTTCTTGAACAGGATGATAACTGGGGACGAAAAGTGCATTGCCTACGAAAAAGTGGTAAGGAAAGGGGCACATTATGAACCCGGCGAATCTAATCCTCCCACCTCTAAAATCGAGCGAAAGCTCAACGGGGAGGAGGGTTGTGAACAAATGAATAATTTAAAGCAGCAGTCTATGAAAAGAGGCCGGCGATGATTAGGATGAAGGAATGCAAACAGCATCCCGATAATGCTGAGCCAATTGCTGCTTTGGGGTCTCGTGAAAAACTGCAGAAGTAGGTTTGGAAATTCTGTCGCATCCACCATATTCCCCGAACTTAAGACCCTCCTACTATCGCCGGATTGTGTCCTTACAGAATTGGTGAGGCGCAAAAAATTCCGAAACGAAGAAGACATCAAACGAGCACTGGTCCAATCTTTCGCAACAAAAGATGAAACATTTTTCAAATATGGGCTCTACAAATTGCTCTCACGCAGGCAAGAAGTCGGTAATAATAATGTCAATTGTGTTATAAAATAAATTTTATTGACTATATAAGGTGCACTCTGTTTTATTCTAAAAAGGGACCCTGACGTCGCTATAAGTTGGAATCGTATCCGTGGGACGACGGTTTTTTAGCTGGAGGCAATGAAACTTTTGATTAGGGCCTTCTGTGTTTAGACACTATTGTTTTACACTTCGTCTCTGGCGTTATCATGAAATGTAATCCTTTAAGTTTGTGGATAAGCAGTCAATCGACCACTCAGTCGACCCTGCCGTTAAACACCCTCATGTTCACTTTTGAACGCTAGATTTTAACGAGTCCGGGGATGGCAACACAATTGGGTGGACGCAGCGTGCGTTAAATATAGATCACGTCACCACAGGCACCAACCAATCAGGCCAGGAAACAAGTGGAAATGTTCGTGCTACTGCCAAGTGGGAACACACCGCCTAGACAACAGTCACGTTTACATCGAGTGTGGTGCAAGGGGCACATCGACCTCGGAGCGAAGGGACTTATCGCAGAAGTGTGGGTGTGAGAAAGTGCGATCGCCCATTTCTTTTCGTGACGCATTCTCAAGTGTCCGATTCTTTGGTGTATATGTCTGTGTTTGTGTATATGCGTACATTTGGATGAAAATGACCGAAAAAAATTTACAATGATGTGAAAATCCGTTCCATTGGCTCGTAAGGAAATCAAGAGCGGTTTAAAGAGGTGTGGACTTGCAACAACGCCTGAACGAGGTCGTCTACGTGGCCACAGCAAGCTATAACATGGAGGCGGTGACAGGTCAGAGAGGAAGTGAAGGAGAGGTTTGTCGCAGCCACTGGAAGATTAACTCGGTGCCTTCGAGCCTAATGTGTCATAGGGGTGCTAGCGGCCAAGTTTGAGGCGGTCATGTCGACGACCAGACGAGCCTAATCAGACGAGACGATGTCTCAGCCAGAGTGTAACTAGTTGAGGAGTTTTGCGTTGGAATATGTTCCCTGATTCCATTCACACTATGGAGTGAGCGGTTTTTAGAGTTGGCAATCATTAACATTTTCGTAGATTCGACATTCGCGAAGTAAATCCACCTTCTTTTGCCGCATAGAAGCGAATTGACAAGGTTAGATGTAAACAGTCAGCAATTGCAGCGTTACGAAAAAAGCGACGGAGTCTGGCACACTCCAGCAGTACCCTGCCACCAGTTCAATGGGAGAGCAGCAAAGTGGAGGTGCCAATGGGAATTTTACACCAATGCGCATCAAAGAAAAATGGAGGAATTTAAATTGTTACCGGCATAGTATCAGTCAATTAATATGAAGTGCACATCAGCTGTTACAAAACAGAGGGTACTGCATACGAGACTACTAGGAGGCTCAAAACCCAAAGATTACACGGAAACAGTGAGACAATGAAAGGGTTACACGAGAACATAGTCCAACAGGTCATCTCAGGGAGCATCAATTACAGGTCTCGATGATCCAACCGTCTGCCGCGGACACGATTCCAACCTATGGTGACCTTATGGTCACCGATTAAATAGTTGGGGTTACCGAGACCACGAGGCAAACTAACACCCCAGCCACATTAAATAGTGATGATATCGAAGAAATCACCGTCTTCACCCTCCTGCGTTCGAGTGCTTCGTCGTCGCCTTTGTCGACGGCGTTATCAGGACGCCACTGTCCGAGGTTGCATTTTTCACACTCGCCCCCTCCCCTCCCCTCCCCTCCCTCCTCCCCTCGCCTCCCCTCCACTCCACCACTCCACTCCACTCCACTCCATCCACTCCCTCCCTCCACTCCACTCCCCTCCACTCCACTCCACTCCACTCCACTCCCCTCACTCCACTCCACTCCACTCCACTCCACTCCACTCCACTCCACTCCACTCCACTCCACTCCCCTCCACTCCACTCCACTCACTCCACTCCACTCCACTCCACTCCACTCCACTCCACTCCACTCCACTCCACTCCACTCCACTCCACTCCACTCCACTCCACTCCACTCCACTCCACTCCACTCCCCCACCTCCCCGTCCCCACTACAGCCATGCGTGGCTACGTAACCTAACCGCCAAATGAGGCGTGGCGAGAAGTTTGACGTTTATCCACGGGCAATACCTGCCCCCCTTGGCACTATGATGTGGGAGGAGTGGTGAAGGCTACTGTGCCCATCAACCAAGTGAGGGAGGAAGGTGACGGGAGACGACTAGGTGGCACTGCAACCGAGGGAGAGCATGGTGGGCGCGCCTGCGAGTTGGATAGACCGACATATAAGTAATGCCATCGAAGGTGATGTGGGGTGAGGTGATACAACGTCCTGACAAGTGGCAGGTATATTGAGACAACGAGTATTGTGATAACTCGCCTCGTCTACCTCGCGTGCCTCGGCTGTCCACTACCACTTGTCTGGTTTCGTTTCCACTGGGTCCACGGGGGAGTGCAGTGGCTCAGTCAGGGGCAGGTAAACAGGGTAGGGTATCGGAGGCGCCTCGAGGACGGAAGAAGCGTTTTGTCCTTTACTCGGACCCACGGACGGGATTTGAGTAAGAGGACTGGCGATGAGTTGAGCAGAGTAGAGCAGAGAAGAGCAGAGCTGAGCAGAGCAGAGCAGAGCTGTGAGGTGAGGTGAGGTGCGGTGCAGTGGTGATAGTAATGACTGCATTCGAGTAAGACGTGTTTCCTCTCCACCCTCCCTCCCTGTTTGCTCTCCTGCCAGCTCCTCATGATGCCTCGGGTCCCCATTGGCCAGCCGCTTTGGTATTCTGATTCGTATGTTTGGCCACTTTGACGCATAATTGTGGTCTACTATCTCAGACTCGTCTAGTAGGGGTATCTGACAGGACTCGGGCTCGTACTGGTTAGCAAAACCCGCCTTTGAGGTTGCCAATCGATATCTGCGTGTTTCACAGTAACCTGCTAATTACCAAATGCATATACATTCGCGAACCCACACAAAAATAGGTGACCCTGGCGAAGAACGTTAGTCGACCGATAGTGTGCTTTTTGGGTGATCAACCTGAAATTCCACGTTACGCCGCGAACTGATGTTTTCGGCAGGCCGCACACCATATTTGGCTTCGTATGTGTGTGTGTATGCAATCGATAGACTACGGAGGCGCCCCATTGGCCCGCTTATCGTCCAAGTGAATTTGTGCGCGCTCTCGCGTGTGTGTATGAGTGCGTGTTCATATGATCGCGCTGTCTCGGTGTGACGACCAAGGTGGGCGCTGCGAGCCCCGCCATACACCTTCGCCTCCATGTCTAAGCACGGTGGCTGGTCGCCGATGGCGGGACAATTCTCCGCGGGGGGGGGGGGGGAAGGAGTAACAATGGACCGCTGGATGGTGACCCACCTTTGCGGCACTCATTATTCACGCGCCCATTGCAAATCACTCGGCTATCGGTGTATCTACTAGAACCCTACCAGTTCAACTTAAACACACTTCCTGTTGGTGTGGCTTAACGCTTGACTAGTGTGTCCAAGCACCGAGAATGCAGCTTTCTGTTTGGGAAATAAAGACATAATGCATTAATTCCAGTTACGGGGACCTAAGGGTTCTCGTGCATAGTCCATAGCCATCTTCAAATCCGCCATTTTGCTCGTTTCTGAATACGCTACTTACTATTTAATAGCAGAGAGCGTTGACGCCTTTCAGGCAATGCCCAGGTTTGGCCAGCAAATCACTTCAAACGCACAACTTTGGCAATCGACAAAATTTCAGCCCATCATTAAGCACTGCGGATCGCGCTTCCGAAAAAATCGAGGACACCTCCAAGGTCTCTTTTGCCTCATGGAACTGAGACCAACATACTATTCGACATACTCTCGCCGTTGTACATCTATGCAGATGAATGGGAAAGTTGAAGCGCCCATCTCCCTTTTCACCGAATGTTCGCAGTTGATACCGGACGGTAAATTAGATTGCTTACGCAAAATCCAAGCGTGGGTCTCTTCTGCTACTAACATGAAGGTAGGCTGCCAACGCTTCCCAAGAGGGATTTCGGTGAGTTCCCCAGGTATGATTAGTCAGGAGGTCCTGACGTGGACGCATTCCATGCGAATAGCTTTCTCATGCCACAAATGCATTCTTGACGTCAATCCAAATCCTTCAACGAAGAACTGTGCATCTACCCAGAACGAAGATGTCAAAGAAAAAGAACTCGTGAAAACCGCAAAATTACACATTTGATGGGTACTTGAAATGACAGCAGAACTTATGATTCGAAGCGACAATGAAGGCGTGCTTAAAAGTGCCCGAAGAGAGCAGTAAGCGATGACCTGAGTTTAACACAAGTCCGTCAAACTCCTTCGTACTCCCTTATGGTACGTCTAACACCTTACAGGCACGAAACTCGGAAAATTTCGCCTCATTCACCGCTTCAGAACAGATTTTCGTTTTTAAATGTGTACCATTCATTTGTATTTCTGGTTATTATCTTAACGGCCCCAAGATAAATCTTGTCCTTCAGAAGCGAAACTTCTTATCATGTTGTGGAACAGACAAGCGCAGCACTTTTCAAAAAAGAATGTTGGATGCAAGACGGAGTTGCGCGTCTAGCGTGCCGCCGATGTCAATTTGGTAGTATTTAATGAAGTCCTGTCCACATCACGAATTCCTATACAGGCTGTTCCGCAACAGGATCGGATTTTGACGCAGGCAAATAAGCATGAAGAAGAGGCACTCTCGGGTCGCCCTGATGAAGTCAAGCGTGAACATAGCGTCAGAAGACGATATGGTCCCAATACAGGCAGACGCCCTGGCGAAGATCCCCTTCACATGGCCACCACTCTGTACCAGAGCACTTCTCTCCCATCTGGGAAGTTCTTTGAGAACCGCTGCCAAGCAAAAGCTTGTATCGAGGGATGCGCGTTACCCAAAAGGGACACGGCCTCTCAAGTTGGGAAAGGCTCACAGCCACACTGAAAATGGCCGTGTAAAACTCAGGAAAACAGACCAGTAACTCGAGAAAAGTGTTCTGCACAAAAAATTGCCAAAGGTAAAGAGCGATGAAAAAGGACCTTTCACTCGCTGGTGATCATGGCGCCCGTGTCGAGGTTCATCCATGGATCAGATCTAGGTGAACAGAAAAGACCCCACCAGACCTCCTCAGAGGCTTGACCAAATAGAATATCCCGGCACTATTTTATATCAATGCCAGTAGCGAATCAAAACAACTGATTAGAGGACTCAAACCGCCTCAGCGTCAACAGCACAGAGTTAAAAATAACGAAGAGTAGCAGAGGCTAATGCAACCTGTCCGCTTTGCCGCGAACTAATAGCAAGTGAGGTTAAAGGGGAAAGAGGCAATGGTGCTTGAAGTCGTGCACTTCCCTAATCTCGGCAATTCGCGGGAGAGTCATCTCTACCCTTTCTTCCTCCACACTGAAATCTGGGTCGGTGTCACCGTCCGTAATATCAGTCACAAGTCCTGGTGCACAGGCTTTCACCGCTTCGCGCACATCAACCGTGAGAGCTGCCTCACGCTCCGCTGCTGCTTGATCACCGCTTAAGGGAACCACAGAGAGTGGCCAATCGAATGTTTTCATGACCCTCGGGGTCCCACCTCTTGACGAAGTCTTAATTGGAATAACTTCGCTAAGTGAGTCGACCTAGGAGAAAAAATAAAAATAAATTGCTTTTAGTGTAAAAAGGATGTAACCTCAAGGAGGCTTCAAAATGGAGAAAGCCTGAGGAAGAGCCAGGAGACGAAATGCGAATGATCAGCCAAGCTAGTATTTCATGACGGGCATACTAACCTGGATCATGAGAGATGGTTGTTTCTCAAAGGCATAATACGTGTCGGCATAGAAGGCCTGAACATCACTGAGCTTCAAGTTTTTGAGGATTTCCACCTAAACCATGGAGGAAACGGAAAACGCAAAAAAATTAAAAGAAACAGCACAAAGTGGAAGCTAGTCAGTGGGAGATAATAAACATACCGACCGCTGACGACGGTCAAAGACGTGACGGTCAGAGAAGACCTCGTTCCTATTACGATTGATTTCCACTGACATTGTTGTGTCTTCTAGTAAGTTCGAAGCTATCAAAGCATTCACCTATGGGGAAGTGGAGAGAAAAAGGAACGTTTAACAGAAGATTCTACTGACAGACAGTCACTACAAGTGCATAAAATGAGAGTCAAGGTGGTCAAGCCCGTGGTGGCTGTTAGGGCACTGAAAGGGATCCTTGATTGACCTCACACTGGATCTAACAGACCTGATCAAGTTCTATGAGGTTACAACCGCATTTTATGACCCATAAAACTCTAAGTTACTATAACCCCTTTAGTCGACGTCTAACCATAACTAATAACAAATACGAGAAAAACTGGTTATCTTCACGACATTTAAGTTGGTTTATCAAAAGGTTCGAGTCACTTACAGATGTTTGGAAGGCCTCCTCTTTGAGATGGAAGATGATGTAGGGCACAATGCGATACCAGAAGGCGTAAATGCGGCCGGCTACCACATTCGAGTCGAATTTATTGGCTTGACTGTTTACACACACTGATAAGCCACATTGTCCGGTGGACTCAAGCATGGACCAACTGTAGAGGGCAACCGAATAGCCTAGAGTCTCCTTTGTCCGCAGATAAGCGAAGGCAGGTTCACGCAGACAAGCCTGTTAATGCGAGAAATGTGTGACAATTTAGCCCATTCACGTGTGCACTACGTACGAAACCGGGAATAGAGGTGGTTGCTTACCTCAAGGAAGTCGTTCATGACCTCAAACCGAAGGTCAACCGAGGGAGTACCTTGAAGAGGACTCATCAAAGTGAGGCAAGTGTTAACATCAGTCTTGTTGAAGTTCATCAGTCGCAGACGATTTATGCAAGCCGGTAAGGCGGCCTTAGGATACTGAAAACGGGAAAAGTGCAATTCGGGGCATTGTGGCAAGAGTCGAGATGGCAATTGCAACTCACAGGCTCCATGGTGGCAGCTTCTTTCGGACTGAGGGCGGAGAGAGTGTAGTCGAAATACGGTTTTGCCTCCTACAGAAAAAAAGGTTGCATTGAAGCTCATATTGACACCATGATGACGCAATGGAGCCCAACGAAGGAAATAATAATACACATATAAATAATATGTCATAGAAGTAAAAAAGATGAAAGCAAGGACTTCATAAATACTGTAATAGCTAGGACTAGAAGTAAAGATTAAATCCAAGCTAACACAAACTAAACATCCTGTACAACTCCACAGAATTGCGGTGATAAAGGCTCAATAAATAGAGGATTACCGAGGCGGTGATGTTGCCATAGACAAAGGCTTTGACATACAGGCGAAATTTAAATTTCGAAACGAAAGCAACCATGTCCTTTAAGGATAGTGATTCAAGTGCCTTCATGCAATCTCCCACTAGGTGAACGGTCACTTGACTGAAATAGCGGCGGATATGCCTGAGAAAGAAAGCGGAAAGTAAATAAGCATACTACTAAAATGATTTAGCAGACTCGGTATAATCGGGACGGTCGAAAGGCCTTACGCGACTCTAACATTGAAAAAGGGGAAAACAGCGCTACGTGTCGCATTAATGGGTGGTGAATGGCGCTGCATTGATAAGTAGACGTTTCAATAACAGTAGTTGACATAATTTACAAGGTGTTGCCACCTGAAAAATAGAACAAGGGCACGCAGAGCTCCACTTGGAAGTACGATTGTGTGCATTGACAAAAAGTGATCGATCGTAGCAATAGAATGAGGCAAATCAACAGCCAAACGATAAAGAGAAAGTTGCGTTTCCCGACAAGTAAATGAGAGGTTCTCCATCAGCTGCACTGCTGACGAGGGACAATGTAAAATTAAAATGTTCTTTGTCCCGCTCCATTACAATGATAAACGAGATACTACATGCATTGGATGAAGTGAAGGTAAGGTTAACCATGCTTGTAAACCGACGAAAAGATTTAATTAGCGAGTAACTGTAGGGGAGTAGGATAACAGAGGACAGCGTGACCTCACGTGTTTAAAGCTCGGATACACGGCTTTAGAGTTTTGGGCAAGTGACTCACGTGTTTAATTTACTGGGATCCAAAACTCGATTGCATGTTTTCTGGCGTAGACGATCCTTGTAGACGGCAAAGCTCTCCCTAGTGAGAATGTATTCCTGACCCTCCCCAGTCAGCGGCTGGGCCAGAACATCGATTATCTCCTGGTAAAGCAGCTATATCATACAAAAAAGGCGGAGGCTCTTTAATCTACGTTTCTCTGCCTCCTCAATCGGCTAAAGTAAGTGTTTATTAGGTGTATCTCCTCTTCACCCCACTTAATTCGAATTTAACTCTCAGTGGGTGACTCGAAAGGGGCTAATGCTCTCTTCCACTTTCTACGTCCTTCAGTCTCCGGTAACTAGAGCTCCTTCGGACTATTGCGATAGGGGTAGGGCATCCCCACTACGCTACTGCTGGTAGCATAGTCAGATAAAAACCTCGTCGCCTTTCCCATCCTCCTATAAGATGCATCCTTTAACAACGCCATCGTCTGGCATCGGGTGCCTGCTTCTATGAGGCACTATGAAAAGGGCACTCTCTTGGATCTAAACCTTCAGAGTACATTTAGGGCTCACGAAAGTATAATTACTTAACCTTTTAGGCCAAGTGAAAGTGATGAAAAGACCCGGAGGTGGGGTTGCTGCAAACTTACTAGGAGTTTTTCATTAAAGCCAGTTACTACTAGCTCCAAGCCACGATCCAATGCAGTCACTATAAATCTGAAGGGAGGTGGAAGGTTTAGGTAACATAAAGCGACACCTACGAGAGGCCTGCTTCGGTGGCGGAGTAGAAGAGAGTTTGAAGACGCTGATTCAATGCGGATGCCCACAACTGTAGGATCGCCGTACTGTTAGAAGCAGACAGAGAAAAAATTAATTTATAATTTGTAGGCGAACATAAATTGGAAGAGTAACCTATAATCACGTCTTTACGATGGTGGCTGGTAACTCTGTTCCTGCGGGCATCAAAGCAGACCTCCAGCGGTTGACTATGGCCACATGCGTATGTCAGGTAAGAACTACTTGGACGGTACCAATGAGGCTACCGAATCGGAATCACATCGTTGCTCACAAGCATATAGAGAAAATAGAGGAAGTGAAGACACCTAGTAGAATGTTACCCCGAAGCGACCAAGGCTATGGCGCAAGATGGTCAACAGGCTTTCCAACTCCTAAGAGTCGGAGAAATTCGAGAGGGGTAAAAAGTATAGCATGAAATGAATGACTCAAGCAAAGATAAATTTGAGGCGAATTGATAACTGCGAAGGGTAAGAAGCGGTTGGCAAGTCTAGGACTTTAGGATAATGTTGAAAGGATCACGATGACACCGGGATACGCTCGAGACGATGACTCACTCTTTTGGTAGCCGCGGAATGTCAGAGTAGAGGTGCACAACCACATGAGCTAGAGGATGTAAAGCGGGTCACAAATGAGAAAGCGGAACCTACCATTTGGGACGTTGAATTTTACCCTCTTCTGATGCCATAGTTGCCCATAGGGCTGAAGTGTTCCTAAGGCTATTTCATGTGGCACCTAGAAATAAATCCGAATATTTAGTAAAGTTGAGTAACTCACTTCATCATCGTCCTCTCGAGGCAGCAAGTCGAAATTAGTCGCTAAAAACGGCAGATTTCATTTAATTGGTCTGAGGGTTGATGGAACAACGAGGTGTGAACAAGACTCACAGATAAAACGATTTACTTCGGGAAGGTGAAAGTCTGGAAGGGGATCCAAAGTCTCCCACTTCCGAATTTGTTCCTCTGATATGTCTAAGAGAAAGAGACAAGATTAAGAAGGTAGCGGATAATTGCAAGTAATAAATACAAGGATGTAGAGAGGTCGAAATCTACAGCAGCTCACAGATACACACGAAGAGGGAAATTCAACCAAAAGTGCAAAGATTCTACGTCTACTGTCATTGTCATTTCCAAGGAATCCCTAACTCCTATTTACTCTTTCGGAATGAAGCCATTGGACTGTGAGAAGAAAGGAGACCACAGGCTTCTGTCGCAGGAGAGAACGATACTGCGAGACAATTAATCGACAGGAAAATGTAAAGCAAAATAATAGACCCGAGGGTGAACAAAAGCCAATGGCGAAGCCAGTGTGCTCCAATACCACACCTTCATTTAAGACATGAGTAAGGAACCAAACGATGGCAAAGTAAAGTCAACAGTAGCACACAAAATTTATTACCATCGATGGCGTAGCGGATTCCGAACCACGGTTCTGTATGGAAGACCTTCTCTTTGGTATCCCTCATGGCATGTGCATTAAATTCTGGTAAGCAAACAACTATGATGGCTTTGTCAGGTGTGAGATGATGTACCAAATCAACGTAACTCTGCAAATGAAAACAAATAGGTATTGAAGTCAGAAAGGTCGGGACAAAGAGGAAGAGACTGGCCAGAAGACGATGACCCAATAAGATCTCAAAGTTGGATGAACACTACCGAAAGAAACCTAAATAGAAAGGGGCCAGGACGTTCGTTAAGGTTAAGGTTATGACTTGTGTATACATTCCCATGGTTGACTCGCACTCAGACGATAGAAAGGATACTTCAGCAAACATTTGAACAAGTCGTGGGAAGTTTGATCTGCGGGATTCTGATTTGTACAAAGTGAAACTGACACGTGGAACGAATTTCTTCATGACATTGAACAAAACCGAACCATACATCTGCGGGATATACGACTGAATCACTTTCAGCATGCGTGAATGGCTTAAATATTCCCCACGATATGCCAGTAATTTGACCGATTCACAAACTTGAGAACGTAGTTACCACCAGACAAGTGGGGCCACATCCTGTAGGGGAAAACATTAATCTCTATACAATAGCTCATCTCTTGGCGGGAATGCGATATGGAGGAGGGATAAGGCCCGACCTAGCATAAGGGCTGAGTTAGGAGAAAAGGGACGTAGCTTAATTCAGTATCTGCGATGCTTGGTGAAAAGGTTAAGCCAACTGATGACCTCATACAAATGAATAAAGATTGACCAAGGCAACCGTCTCCAATCTTGTAATTCCTCGTAAAAGCTAAATAATGCGGTTTGTTATCAATTAATTGTATCATTTCGTTTGTCGGACCATGTAAGTCGATAGCTGGCAGAGATTGGCACAAACCAGATTGTCACGTATATGTGACACTCCCTTGTCATCACAAACATGTTAATGAGATTTGAGAGTTGATGAAGATATCTGCATTTTTACGCTGTGAGCCCTTCACCATCAGTACTGAGATCACAAACATGACAGAATCAGTAATCTTGACATCTAAACTTTTATGGGTAAAAAATTATTCTATTATATTGCAAAACACTCCCCCAAAAGCATATCAAACGTCCTAATAGCTACAATCAGTCAAATGGAAAAATTTAGTAGAGGGAAAGGAATAAAAGGCGAGAGAGAGTATAGTTCGAAGAACTAGATAAGCCTCTACCGACACACCTTCAGATCCGGTTCAAGCATGAGTGAGTCAGCAATAAAAACTTCGTGGGGCGGAAACTTGCGCATCGCACTTGCGATTGTTTGTACATTGGTGATGGGTTCTAGGGGCTCCCGGAACCTGAAAGTAGACGCCCAAAGTTTCTCAAATTCGGGCACCAATGAGGCAAAAGTACGTTGACCCAAAGGTGTTGTAGTGGCCGAAGGGTTAGACAGACTAAAATCGGCGGCTAAACGCAGCATTCGTAGGTAGCTGAAGACGTGGTCGGCGATCTTGAGGAAGAAGATAAAGGCATCGACCAGTTTCAAAAAAGGCCTGGTAATATAAGAGCTTTAATGCAAATAGCCTGGAGGTAGAGCGCGTAAATTGTGCCAACTCTCAACCCACCATGCCAGTGTATTCATAGACAGTAGGTTTGTTTAATAAATTCACAAACTCCTCTTTCAACAAACGAAACTGTTTCCAATTTCTGTGCGGAAATTTCGCCTGTCATGTGAGGAGGAAAAACAAGGGAGAAAGAGGAATAGAAGAGTTTATTCTAAAGAAGTGTTATTCGCAAATTAATATACATCAGACTCCCATTTTAAGAAGAAGCATTAAACTTACGATGCAAAAAGCCGACGAAAATGCTGAGGGATCATCAAGATCCTACATCTCAACAACCACAACACTTAAGACAGGGAAGATATTTAACTTACGGTGATGGGAGTCAGGCGACCTAACTCGGAAAGATCCACACTAATGGCGAATAGACTAGTCATTGGGTTGTGATGAGTACTGTCGTTGACCGAACAACCAGCGTTTAACTCGACCGCAAGATTTCTAGGACGAACGGAAAGGGTGAACTATTGGCCCGTGCCAAATAACACATTTGTTATGAGGACTTACAAGTTTCGGAGATATGCTATTAAGCTCCCCTTGCCCTCGTAGCCGACGATCGAGGCGACAAATTTCAATGCAGCAGACCTGAAAAAGAGCCATTTTTTACAGTAGCCAACCTAGCGGATTTCTTCTCCAATCGAGATAATTTATGAGCACGACTAAGTATATATCAGTTAAGGTATGATGAAAAATCAAATTGAGGAGTACATTAAGTCACCTGTACTGCGAATGCATCGGAGGTAAACTCCATATAAACGACATCGAGATGGTGTCTTTCATTGGACAAACTAAGAAGGGAACAAGTCGACGAAAGCAATCTTACTTTTGTATATTTTTTTGTACACAGTAAAAGGGAAGGGATTAATGAACGGTGACAAATCGGGTGGCTGAGATATTCTGAAATATGAAATACGAAAGCGTAAGAGTGGTGAATTAAGTAGGCACGAGATAAATTTTGGTGGATTGAGATGTACCGATTAGGAATGCAGCCGAAGATCTCACTGACTAATGACTCGAGAAATTCAAGACTGTCTAAAGAAGTCAATGAAAAATAGCACATTAAATGGGGAAATGATAAAATATCACATAAGTTCACAGCTAATGTACCCTTTGATTCAATGGCCAAAGTCATGAGAGGAGCGCTGTAGTACCTAAGTTGAAATTTACGGAGCAATTCGTAAACATTCGTGCCGGCAGCATTGGGCATATCTTTGAGAGAAGTACGATTACCTAAAAAGGAATAAAATGGGCGAAAGAATGATTAATTATCACAACTTTAAGATGAAGTTTATCAACATACCAGTGCTAAAATTGCGATAAGGGGAACCTTCCTTCGCAAAAGAAGATACAATGTGGGCTAAGCGCCAAGTATCATCAGTTTTATACAATTCAAATTCTGCAAAGATGGCAAAAAAAATTCAGAAATTTTGCACTCCAATTTTTGTAATCATAAAAGTTGTGGCAGTATGAGACATTGAAAAAATCAAACAAACCACTATGAACAGCTTCAAGCTCGCGATCAACACAGTCCTTGCTAAGCAATGGAGCAACAAAGAAGTTCGCAAATTTGTCGAGAGCCAGCTTGAAGTGGGATTGTTGAATATCAAAGAAAAACATGGTGTAATCGCCATCAGTACAAGCATTATTGCACCCGTCGCGGTGGCAGACGTAATCATCGAAATCATTCTCGCGGGGGTATTTTTCACTTCCCATAAAAACCACTAAACAGTGCAACATTTATGGAATCTTAGAAAGAGAAATACTGTGTTCCAAAAAGTGAGCAAGCCCCTGAGCGTCCACCGGGTCGGAGAAATAACCGACGTTAATACATAGTGCAGCTGCAGACTGATATATTTAAGGGAAATGAATGAACAAACTTTTCGTAAGCCTTTCTTATCTTTACCGTCATCAATAACCATGAAATCGTCTTCCTCGTGTATATCAGCTTCGTCTGCATCAGAAGTCACCTGGGGTTCCGGCGTTTCTCCAGGTTTCAAACTGGATATCAGCATCACCCTGAGGCCATTTGGTAGAGTAATGAAGCTATATAGTGGTGTATTATTAAAACGTCGTGCAGTACCGGTAATCCTTGTAATCCACATCCGACTTGACTATGCACGCCTGTACGGTATGAGAGTCGACGTCCATCCGACCTTGAAGACGCGTCAACTATTTATTGGGTGGAAGGTTCCCTCTTCACCAAATTGAACAGTCCGCGCATTTTTAATATTACAAACAGATCTCATTTGCACGAAATTTAAAATCAATAACTAATAGTAGCGTAATTCTGTAAATATGAACCTTTAGTTGTAAAATGTAAGGCATAATTAGAGAATAAATTTTTTGCAATTAGAACACATCGGCATGACCATTATCATGTGGAATCTTGATTCCCAACAAATGAGTAGAAATACCTAAAAAAAATTACTTAAGGCTCATGCTACGTATTACAGACTTTTTTCATCGCAGTCGAAAAAGTTCCCTATTAACTTACATCCAGATTATGCCAAAATGCGTGGACGAAGAAGGAATACTATGCTTTATGCATTGATTATGAAAATATTTAAGATTGTTTTGCGCATTTTTGGCCGTATGTTTTGAGAATATGTCTTTGAGAAGCATGTCATTACCTTAGAGTTGCAAAATTACATTTATGTTTAACATGTAGACGATGGGACGTATGCGTCTAAAGAGATATAATGATAAAATTAAAATCTCTCAGTCTAGAATAAAGTAATATGTGTTTGAAGAATAAAACTGGGCAATGAATAACGTTTTCCATTTCGGTATGTAGCGAATTTATAAGTTGTGAATCTTTATCGTCGGTCTTGAAAATCAATATTGATAAAAAAACTCGGCTACAAAGTTACCAAATATATGGTAAAGATTTAAACTGTTGCGTTTGAATTGGTACTGGATTTGTTAAGAAAAACTTATTTTTTAGTTTTCGTTGTTCTAGTCGCTGCGGTTATACCGCTCTGTTTAAAGTACCAAGTGTGCTGTTATCTTTACGTAAATGGATTTCAATACGTGCCCCATTTGTCGAGATGAGATCGATTTCTACTCCTATGGGAAATGCGACCATCCAACGTGCATTCGTTGCGCTGTGAAGTTGAGGCGTTTTGGTAATTCAAACGACCCAAACTTTTCCAGTTGTGCCACGTGCAGAGCTCGCCTTTCTAGAGTAATATTCGTGTTTATGGATTAAATCTTTCAGATTATCATCATGGAAAAATTCAAACCCTTTGACTCTGTTGACATGAGTACGCTCTTGCCTGAGGCCGAATTGGATTTCCAATTCGAGAATGATACTGTTCTGAGATTTTATAAGAAGTTAATTGCTTGCGTTTGCTCGACATGTGGTTGTGTCGAAAAAAATATGGCGGCGCTCAATAGGCACACAACAAATGAACACGGCTTATCTTTCTGTGACCTCTGCCTTCGCCATGCTCACGTATGGTCATTTGGTATACTATTCCTCGTTTTTAGATGCTTCCATCTGAATTCGTACCATTATCACCTAAAGATCTTGTCCTACATCGCAAATGGGACAAAGTCAAAAAACGTGGACATCCATTTTGCGAGTTCTGTTCCGAAACATTTTATGAGTTCGAAAATCTGGTTACCCACATTAAAGAAGTCCATTTCTTGTGCGATTTCTGTCATACTGTTGGCGTGTTTGAAGTATTCCGGTAGAATTAATTTACAATACGTTAAACCTACTCTTCATAGACACCAAAGGGAGCTTTTTGGCCACTACAAGGCTAAGCATTTCGTTTGCCCTGAGTGTGAAATGACCCGTAGAATGACATGTTTTCCATCGGAAGACCAACTAGGCATCCATAGACTGCGTGAGCATCCGTTGGAGTCGCGGGAAGATCCTACGTTATGGGAGCCTCTCCAAATTCGTTATTCAACGGAGGGTCTCATTGGATCTTATTATCGCGGGCGGCGTGAACACAACATCGCCAATCAGGATGTCGGTATGAATTATTGTTTCCATTTTGTGTTTCTGTGGGGTTATTGGGAGCACTTTTTCACATTTAGTCGGCCTCCATCTGTTAACTATTTCGCCGCTGTCTAGTAAATTTGTGTTCTTTTATAACCTGTACTATTCTCTTTTCTTGATTGAATTTTTACATGGTAATAAGTAGCCGGAGAAATCTTGATAATTTCGCGTGCTGTTTTTGGCTGATATAGATTTTTGTTTATCTTTGATTTTTTAACCGAATTCAGTCTACACCCTACTATTTCTCATTATCTCGATATGTTCTGAGTTGAGGCCGAATGCAACATCTCAAGACAGCACACAAAAGCATGTGACTTGAGATTCGTGAGATGTCTTATTTCCAACACCTGACCTACTTCGCCCCTTTCTATATTTTGTCATGAAGGCTGCAGACAAAATAAGAGTTTTTTTACGGTCGACAGTAGAGTGGCGACAAGTCCTAGCGATGATTCTCTTACGTTATTTATGGAATAAATATATGACCAGTTAAATAGTTACTCGGCATTCTCCTATTGCAGTGCGTTGCATTGTTGGTGGATTAAAGCGGTCTCTCGCATTTTCTCTAAGCTGCACTACTTGTAGGAAATAAAATTATATTATTTTTAGTGTTGGCTTGTGGAACATTCATTTTTCATAAGCTCTTTTTGGCAATTGTTTTTTTTAATGATATTCTCCATTATCACTTCCATCAATGAAAACCGTTGGGACTTTTGTATCAAATGCCAACTTCTCACCCGTGTACAAAGTTTAGTATTGATAATTGAAAGGGTCTGTGGTCCCCATCCTCCTCACGGGTGCCATAGTATTTTAAGCCATTGCCAACCCCTTCCGTTATGATGGGGAATGTTTGGACTTTACTGCAGTTTGACATATGGCTGATGTTGGACGTTATTTGTTTGTCAGAATAATCACCGGTATATATGCTCATTATTGAGTGCGGATGCCGAACTTCACCTTCATTGCTTACACTGTTAAAATTTAATGTGCGAAATCTTAGCATTTTGATATGACTGCAGTATAAACCATAATTTTCACTTCCGGTCCCAGTTGGTCTGCTCTTCTTGCTTTCTAACTGGCTAGGATAGACTTAGAGCGATGTTTTTTTTCTATCCAATTGATAATATTCTTCTATTTTGATGCCTTGTTCAGTATTCGTTCATTATATATCTTGAATCTTCCGAATCAAGTAGCCACAGAACACGCCTTAATTATTTCTCCCACTTCTGGAATCGCGATTCTGGTCCATATCTTCGGTTAGCTCAACAATCCTATCATTTTAACGGCATTCGACAATGTGAGCATTTGCGCAGATGTATCTGCGTTAATCAATAGTCCTGTTAACTTTTGTATGCAAACAACCAACTATTGTCTGCGTAATGGGGTTTTGAAGTGGTGGCCTTAGGCTTTGTAGGCGGGTCTCCCATAACTCACTGTATCCGTATTTGGGCGCTGTTAATTGCTGTCATCTGAATTGATTTATCATGGAAATGCATTTGAATAAATTATGGAACATGTGTTACGTTTATGTGATTCTGCGCATGTGTGTGTAACTTCCTTCCCCTATAAATGAAAAACGATATGGGGTTTCTTGCTTTTAATTGACCGTACATTCATTTTTGTTCGGTCTAAGGTATATATTGAGTCGAAAATGACGATACTTAGAGGGATGATAAAGGTCTAGTTGAAAATCAACTTTTTTTCGTTTTTTTGTGTTTGCTGATAGGCGGTTCGTCGGCCCAGCAGAGGGCACCTATGCCCGAAGAATGGACATCAACTGATTTTCCCGCCCTTGCCGGTGACAGCTGTACAAACGACAATGTTGGCTCATCTAACACCGCAAATGCGGACGGTCAACGACCCAAGTCAACAGGTGCGGAGCAGCACTGCCGATCGCACGCCGCGGTGGTGAGCGGAGCCGCTAATCGCGGCAATTACGCTACCTTTCAAAACTCCGATGATTTTCCGTCTCTACCTTCGTCCTCCGTTTCCTCTAAACCTCTAACAAACCAGCCACGTAAGTATAGAGTTGTATCTTCTTAGAAATTGCGTTGGAATGCCTAGACGTGTAATGACATTTTTAATGATCACTGTGTCAACTCGGGTTGTCTTACAACCGGCTCATTATCGTATAGATAACGTAATTTCGGTGTTTGTAGTTCTACACTGATAAGGAGTGGTGATTATTCTCGCCCCCTTTTTTTATTCGGCCAGTAATGTTTTATCCATTTTGAGTGATATAATCTGATGACTTCTGTTCAGCCGTAACTTAAGGCCCTCTTCAGTCTTTGAGCCATTTGCGGGTTGGAGGAATTCATATTCCCATATCCTGTTTAAATCACCAAGTCATGTCTCAGCTGTTTAAGCCTCATGCCTTTTTCTAGAGGATGGGATCAAATTATATTAATTTGCGCGTGATTGGAGAGGCTTCTAATTTTGAGTAAGTGACTTCAGGATATTCGACGTGCTCCCTTTTTTGTACTTTTTTATCTGATTTAGATTGGATTCTTAGGCTAATTGTTTATTTTTTGATTGGGCTTATCTGTTATTTTCACCAATTAAATTCTTCTGGTCCTTGGAAAAGAAGATTTTTCAGTAAATCAGAACATTTGACCACGTTTGGGAAATGATGCATTTCGGAGAACTCATAATTTATTAGATGTATTGGTCTATTTCTACTATCAGCACATCCGAAATGGGTGGACGTCAAGGAAGCTGCAACTACCCCATCAACTTCCAAATCCGTTGATCGAAATAAGGTTCCAACGGCCACTCTTAACAGGGACGACTTTCCTCGGCTAGCTGGCTCCTTCATTACCACTAATCATGTCTCACCCACAAATTGGGGCACAGTAGCAAACAAATCCAATGATAAAACGAAATTGATTGAGCACAAGCCAGTTGCGGATGATTTTCCGCCTCTGGCGTCCACCACTTCCTCCTCGTCCAATAAGCATCGAATTCTATCTGAAGCTCGCCTCTCCTCTTATGTACCGCCCTTGGGTAAACTTAAAACAGAGAAGACGAGGGTGAAGAATGGAAAGACTAAAGTGGTGGAACCACCGTTGCCCTCCGCCCCGGATATGGAGCCATTCTCGTCGGCTCTGTTGAAGGCAAAAAAGAGCTCCTGGTGGAATATGGCCGACAATGATGTGAGTTTCGCATCAATTTTTTTATTTTTAAATTTTTAGACCTAAGTACAAAGTTTCCACTACTTTTATAATTGTCTCCCCTATGGCAGGGCGCTGTTTCACGGCTAAATAACGCGGTAGACGGGGAGGAAGGACGAATATGCTCACATATTCAAACAGTGGATCGACCTGACGCCATAAACGCCTCAGTGTCAGCATCTTCCATTCCTACCCCTCCTCCCACATTTTCTTCCCAGGATTTTCCCGCCCTTGGTGAATCCATAAAGAAAAAATCTAAGGTGCACAACACTCTTGACACTTCCATCACTCCAACTAGGAGTAGCGCAATCAAATCAACGGTATCGGCATTGAACAAGGGACGAAAGAAGCCTACTCCTGAAATACAAACCACCACATCTGGAACGAAATCTAAGAAACAGGACATTGATAATAACTCAGATCTCACTGGGACGAGGGAAATCAAAATATTAGACAATGTCGAGGATACGGAGACAGTTCTCTACGCCAAAGTCAGTCTTGAAAGTATGTGATTACGCGGATGTCTCTTGAGTGTATCTCTAGTTGCCTTCTTTTATTTAGAATGTCTACACACCACCGGCAGATTACGAGGCGAGGAATCATGCGGTGATAGCTGAGGCTGAAAGGGTTTTTACTGGTGAAGGTCGTGCCAGAAACGCTTTCAATCGGTTTGCAAATCTCTCGCGTCTCTTCAGACATGGTCAATTGCCTGCTAACTCGTACTTGGAGGTGTGGCTGACACAAATTACCCTCCCATTCCTCTAAATTTTGTCTGTCTACCTTTGGCATGGGTTCCGGCTCTCTAACTCCTTTTTTCCCCTTCTCCACATGTGCTCCAGGCGCTGGATAGTCTTTTGAGCTTCAAACCGGACGCCCCGCAAACTGATTGGCTAAGTTCGATGCTCGCTCTCCTACCCGATGTGGGCCTTCAGCGCGCCCTCCTTCGTGCTATGAAAGGGGAAGCAGCACCCCGAGTACCATATGTTGCGACACCTGCGCGTTGTCGTGGCAAGAGTCCTCCTCCTTGGGCCAGAAGTGTTGCGGCTTCCTTGCAGATCTGCTCCGTGTGTGGCCAGGTTCGTCTTTTCGATTGTCGAATTTTCTACTATGTTTTATTATTAGCGACTTGTCTTGATTCCCTTTTTCCAGCATTACAGACTGGTTGTGCGCTAAGATCTTTCTTTTTTTGTGCCTGTAGGTGTGCCAGCGCTCTGATATGCGGGAACACGCAAAGCTGATACATGGATAAATCCACTTAGGTCGAAAGCTAGTATGTGTGCTATGCCTTCTTTTTTTTCCCACCTCTCAAGATTTCAATTTCCTGGTCCCTAACTTCCTCATTTCCCCTTACCCCCTTATTCATATCTCCGCGTATCACACGTGTATGTACGTGTATTACTTAATAAAACATACCTCGTCTTACAGTTCCTCCGATCGGATGTGTCTGTGTGGATGCGATTATACTTTAAAAAGTTATATGCTTGTGGGTAGTTTTGTTCTCGTCAAAGGTCGTGGTTTGGGGAAGATGCAGTTTCATTACTTCTGCATAGTGACTTCGACCACCTTGAGTCTAAAATCGTTCCAACTATGAGGTGTTTACGATTTCATAATCCATCACTGAAAACATTAAATTAAAGTCCCTCTATCTCATCCCCCTTTTCTATTTCCACGCGTGACCTGCTTCTGCATTGGTGTTTCAGAGCCTATAATCATGTTTGCTTTTTAGTAAATAGTAGAAATGCCTTCCAAAAATCGAAATCGTAAGCATCATCGGAATCGTGGTCGCCATCACCGACGTCGACGGCCTCGATCGGTATTAGCAGCAGCTGCCGCGCAAGATAGAAAATTGGCACGTGCTCCACACAGCTTCGTTTTTGCCCGTCCCGGTTGTGGTTCCTTGGTAAAAGCCCTCTCCTTGGATGTACGTCGAGTCTTCGAACCCTTCACTGCTTCCCAACTTCGAGTCAGTCGACGCAATGTACTGAAGGATTTCATCAGCATTGCTGGTCCTCTCCACGTTTCACACATCCTCTACTTCACTCATCCTCGGTCAGATAAAGTCGAGGCGAAGAAAATTCGTCACGCAGCTAATGCAGAAAAACGAAATAAGTTGAGAAGACCTGTTGATGGTGGGGCTGAATCGGAGGAAGATGATGAAGCAGGGAGAGAGACAAGTGGAAAAAGTCTTGGTGGAGTTTACCTTCACTTAATTCGATCCCCAAGTGGTCCCAGTTTGACGTTCCGTGTGTCTGAATATTCTCTCACTCGGGATATCGTCACTTTAGTACGAAGGAGTTTCGATATTCGTCAATTTTCAACGCCTCCACTTCTTGCCATGACCGGTTTCGGTGGAGGAAAGACGGCGTCTGCCCCACCTCCACCCCATCTTCGCCTCCTTGTAGATATGTTCCAGAACATGCTACCCTCGCTCAACGTTCAGAAGGTAATTTTATTTTTGAAATTATCGCAAACGATATTTCGGTTATTCTCTCTGCTTACAGCTTAAAGTGAGTAGTGTGCGTCGGGTTCTGCTCTTGAGTCGCGAAGTGGACAGTTGCGGTGGAGAAGGTGCCGAAGACAGAGAAGTGATCTATCTGCGCCACTACAACATTCGATTGGAGAATCGTTCAATTAGCCGAGCGCTGCGTCGTCTCGGCATTGCGGCGCTCCACTGCGACGACAGCGTCGAACTGCGCCAACCGGGGGACTAGGACCGCAGGGATTTGGAAAAACCTCTGGGGTTCCTGACCTTGCTCACTACGCCAATCTAGACGACTATCTTACCAAGTGAATTTCTGTCTCTTTTCTAGTTTTGTTAATTCATGATAATACTGACGATGAACTCGTTTAATAATCACTGTCTATTTTCGTAGCCCATTAAATCATGGACAGTTATTTGTCGTTTTGTCTCCCTTACTACCTCTGTTTACTTGACGGATCAAGTGTTACGCTTTCGGTCGCATAAATGTTCTTTGCCGTTCTGCAGAGCAAGTCTGTTGACCGACTCAGCCGCTTCTGAGGTTGAAGACATGGCAGAGGTTACTTTGCCAGGTCAGCCGACAATAGATGACACGTGTATAGAGGAGCAAAAGCAGTCCGTCACGGGTGATAAGATTAAATCTAAGGAACTGATGGAAGAGCGTGAGAAAGCCAAGTCCACACACGGATTTACACATCTCAGTGGTTGTCGCAAGGCATGTGTTCGGCTAACGGAGCTTGGACCTCGACTCACGCTTGAATTGATCAAGGTATCATATTTTGTTTGATACTTATATTTCTTAGAAACGAAATAATATGTGAGTCTTGATGTAGATAGAAGAGGACGTGAACTCGGGTGTGGTGCTCTACCACAGTTGGCAGAAACGGACGCCGCAGGAGGTGGCCCAGCAAGACGCTCTGCTTCGCGCAAAGGAAGCTGTAAGGGCGCAGCGACGGGCAGAGCATGAGAGGCGGCGACTTGCGAATGAGGCCGCTTCCGTTAATGATAATGCAGGTGAAAAGGACGAAAGAAATACAGAAGAGAAAGAAGAGGCTGAGGAGGGGGAAGACGAGGAGGACAACACTGATGAGCCAACGATAAACCAGTTGAGCGACACAGAGGAATCGAAAATCCCAGCGGAACCTAAGAGAAAGAAGGCAAAGAAGAAGCGAAAAATATCCAGTAAACACCCCGCTTTCGCCTATCTTATGCAGAAGGCAAAAGGTAAGGTTAAACTGACTTTCTTCCTGTGGAAGCGTGCGATTTTGAACATGACTAACTGTTCTTGTTTCTATCTAGAGCGGAGGATGGAGCGAGTGCGAAAACACTGAATGTATCGTGATTTTACGGTGCTTTCGTTTTTTATTGTAAAGTCGGGACGCATTTGTTATTTGGTAATAGAGCTTTCTTCCTTTTTGTTTGGACCTCTCGAATCACTTTGCTGACTTTTAACACGAAAATCTCCGCCTTTTTGGTAACATGAGCTAAGTAGTCAGATAAGTCTTCCGCTTTACTTTTTTGCGTTGGAGAAATGAGCGAGTTACTACTTACCAGTTGTATGAGCATTATTTATTCACCCGCGTTTTGCCTTTACGGCATTTCTCACATTGCTTATATCCTATTGGTGTTTCTCGCCAGTACGCCCATTGGATGGTTGTGAAGCGCCCTGTAAGAGGGCGGTTAGGGTTACAAGGCGCAGACACAAGCATGTTTAGTACGCGTCGTGTGTATTTCTGCCGCTATCATTGTGACTGCCGCCTGATTTGCTATGGAACGGGATGAGAAAATTGAGTTAGAAGATGATGAAATTGAGTCAAATTCAATGAGGGCTTTGCGCGACGCAGCCCTGAGAATGGCAATTGATAGGAAATTCTTTATGTCTACGGTTTCTACTACGACTATGGAGACACCAAGGTATATGGCAAAGTTTGAGAAACCACCCTTGCGGTACGAATGGGTGTCCCGTGTGACAACCACGGGTCGGCTGGACCAGGAAGGAGTGTTTCCAGCCGGTCTTTATAAATTCGTAGCTGCGCTGAGGGAGCATGATGCGTCCCTTTTGGATGTGCAAGTGGAGCAGGTCTTGGTTTGAGACGATTCGTTTTAATGAGTCGAATTGTGATTAAACCTTTCAAATGTTCTCCTCTCTTCTCAGAAATAGCTCATCGGTTGCTCTATTGGATATCAAAGTACGTTTTTTGTCCATTAGCTTCATGATGACCAAGATTATGAGGTACAGAGGGTTCTCGTTGTTGGGTTCTCCAGTTTCGCATTGCAATGCTTCTGTATGCATCGGCTTGATAGTTCGTCTACCGACTGTTTTAAGAAAACGACATAGGGTTTTTGGATACACGGTTATGAGGACAATATGGCCAGACTTAACTGTTCGTGTGTGCAGTTTAAAGTGGCGGCAGAGGGGTGGGTTGACAACTTGTAGCTTATTATGGCAAAGTACCAATTTCTTGGGTTTGTTTTTCTCATTGCCAAGATTGTTAACTCACGGAAAGTAGTCGGGAGACATGGTACCCTCTGCCAAGAGTGGTGGAGCATTTCACCACCCGACGAGTGTAAGATGCATTTAAGTAGAATAGTTGCATTTTTCGGCCTTGTGGATACCCCATGGTGAAAAGTGGTCATTCTAGCGACATCTCGTCAGGACAATTTCACCTTAATGTTGACGCATACGAAGGGGCCTTGAAAGTAAACTGTTTAGAAAACTGTTTGTACTTAAATTTGACCTTATTCAGTGAGTGTCATTGCCAAAGTGCAAGTTATGTAAATAGCATAACTTTTCACTGAATATCAATCTTGACTTTTGTACTGGAAGGATCTACTTTAGGGATAATAATATGTTTTGCTCGGCGGCAGGTTGGCGCATCACCGCGCCAAGGAGGAAATATCAAATGCTTTAGTCTGTTAAAATGCCTAAAAGAAGGCGAATTCAATAGGGCTTAATCTAGACTGATGAATGCCAATGTTTCCGTGTGGTTATATTTCCCTTGCATAGCAGTATAAGCGTTAGGGGCAAGATATGAATTGTGACTGCAGCAGGCTGAACTATAAGGGCGCATTATTTATTTGACGATAGCATGATGACCGAATGAGCCCAAAGGAAATTATTTGGCAGTGCTTATAAACACTGTTAAGAAGTGCTTGGTGAAAGGCTTCAGTCAATTATATTTAAAATTGTGATGTATGAATAGTTATCTTTACGGAATTGTGTGAAAATAGGGACTCATGACATAGCGGACAATGTCCCATTATTGGTACTATTCTCTTGGAGTCGTCTGAATTCCCTCGGCCGAAGGGACACAAAGGGCGCACCTACCTGCCAGATCTCAAAGCGATGAGCCATTATACGTGGTAATGTGCTTAAAGTTATGAAGACATTTATCTGATTCACACGTCTCCTAGACCGTGGAAGGTAGGTAAATTCAATATTTCACTGTGGTCGAAGGATAAGTAACCCATTCGCCAGAATTGTAAATTGACTCAGATAGGAACAAATTCAACGCCTTGATTTTCATTTACAAAGGACCTGACTTCCAATTATACATACTTTTTTCATCCACCCATGTTATACCAATAAATAAATTGTTTGCATACAGACCTCTTCAAATGCAACTTTGTACTATTTTAGAAGCGTATATAATAACAATATTTTTTAATGAACAGATGGCATCTTTCTATAAAGCAATTGGTCATTTTCGCTGTATGCTTTTCAAGTAGGTGTGCCAGTTACTTTTCTCTTCTTGATTTCACATGATATTTGTGGTCTATATTGCTGTATTTATTCCATGTTAGTATAAAATGTCCACCAAATGCGGGACGTATTCACGACGAATAGCACTTTTGGCCAGTCGGATCTTTGCAGACAATACATCGACCTACCCACCTCCAAAAGTCGTTCGCGTCATGAGCGAACTCCCAGAAGCTATTAAGATTCGCGACTGGTATCCTCCTCTCGAAGAATACTCAGAAATTCTTGCTACTCTGCGTCGCGTCGGTCTTTATCGAGATGAGCACGCTGATTTCAGGGATGAAATGGATCGTCTACGGGCTCTTCGAGGGAAGAAGAAATGGGTAAAGGGTAAAAGGGTTGACTAGCCGACTTTTTCAAACTAGTAATTTCGTAAATATATATGTATATAGATGTATATGAAGACAACTTTGTGTCGTCTTAGTTCGGGTTTATTCGCTGATATTTATATCTGTGTGATCAGCGACATTTGTTACCGGACAGATCTTTTGCGTACATTTTCTCTTTGTGTGATTTTATATCATCGCTGTGTGTTGTTTTATTTTTTTCTGTTTGCACCATTTCGTATTGGATGCGAGAGAGAATTGCAGATAAAAGAGTAGTATTGTTTTATCTCACAGTTGGCACTTTTGCCTGCCGTGGCCTCCACAAGGCGGAACATGCATTAGGGCTCAGTTCCCTCTCGCTTCGTCTAGATTTAGCGTTTTCCTGTTGTGATGGATGGCACGCTTCCTACTTCAACTTTCACATTTCGTGAGGGAAGACAAGCCGTCTCATATTTATTGAGATTTACAGTCTCAATATTGCGATTGTGCTACATGAAGAATTAATTACTACTACCTATCTCTCCCCTCCCCCGCACGTGTTTTTTCAACTGTGTTTTTTTGCTTTCTTTATACACTACCAAATGGTTTTTGTAATGATGGAGTCCCAGTTTTCACACATTCGTCTCTTCCAGTATTACCTTCTTCAAGAACGTATGCTAGCCTGGCAATTCTTTTATTCTAAGGGCTTGTTTTTGTCTTTTTCGATTTGAAATGCATTAAGACACTTCTGAGGTCGCTTATGTTCCGAGTACACGTGGTTGTTAGCCATAGCTGGAGTTTTTAGTAATTGTCGCGGTCAATACCGCATCTCAACTGGAGAAGTGGCGTGAAGCCAGTGGTGAAGGCAGCAACGCCCATAATGCTGCTCGCGTCTGGGTGGGATGTTTTTTGTAAGGAGAAATTCAGTTAACTCTGTCTCTCTGAGTTGCTTCAAATACGGCATCCATTCACAACCTCCCATTTTTCAAACGCAAGATGTATTACCTGAAGTAAATGTGTTCGTTTCACCACGCCTCTTATCTTCCGTTAGTTTGCCTGTTTTCGCTGTTATTTAATTAACTGACTTAACCACGATATGTTATGCGTTTGTTTGCACATACTGAATTCTCATACTTCTGCCAATTCTGTTACTGAAACTAATGTACGATTATGGGCATTTTCGAGAATGTGATGTTCTTTACGATTGTATCAGTGTAGAAAAACGACTCCTTGTCGAGTTTCCGTAACCTGCAATATAGACTGGTGATGGAAGGACAGAGTCGAGCGTTGATTGTGGGGAGCTTGTCTTGCCACTGTCATTGTAAATTAAATCATCATGCTGTAAATGGGACTTGGTAATTGGCTTATCCGTACTCAAATTCCTATTCTTATTTGGATGTCTACCGCTGTCGACGTAACATGTTTCAATTGCATGGATCACATTGCCACCGTTTATTCTCCGTCTCAAACACGCACATTGCCTGACCGTGACTCCTCGTGGATCAATTGACCCTCATTATTAACTAGGTGACGATTTGATAAATGGAGTCGAGACCATGAGACCTCTGTACTATTAGTTCTTCGAGTGCACAAGCCTCGTAGTAGACGGATACCTCGGAGCCCTTTTTTGATTGCTATTACAGAGGACTGCAGTGGCATCCTTCGACGTGGGGGGATGCGTAAGTAGAGCTCCTCTCATTTGGCCTCCCCAAACCTGACTTTGCCCAAACCTATTCTAACCAGTTGGGATTTGGCGGAGTCCACTCTTCTTTAGATATTGTTCTCCTGCCTGCACAGAGTCATGGGAGAGGTGTCGAGGCAAATTTGGCCGGTGGAATAAAGTTAGCCTGGTATGAAATCTTGCTTAAGTCAAAGTCTTATTCAAAGTCAACATACCATTTAAAGTCTTAGTCAGTGTTGAGAAGAGGCTAGCTGCCCTTCATTACGCACTCTTGTCCCAACGAGACGATTGTTTGGCAAACAGAAAGTGTTTTGAGCCAAGAGACTCTAAAGTGGATGTCTGCAAGGGCGTGTGCGCGCACTGCTGTTCGAGTGAGGATTTACCATGCTGCCTCTCCACCCAAGTGCGGAAGTCGCCGTTCTGCTGACTCAGCTTCCCTACTGGTCCAGCGGCGCCTGCGCTTCTTCCGCTGGCTCTCGGCTGCGAAGTGCAGATTTAAAATGTTTTCGAAGCGGTATGAAATGTCAGGATTGAGTGGTGCGGTCAATCTAAAGGTGGTCTCCAAGGTGTGTCGAAACTACTCGTGGAGGAGAAAGACCGTTAAGTGAGCTGTGATTTATGCCTGTTCGAGAGTCTGCAGATAGATTTTTGGTTTGTCGGAGCTGGCAGAAACCTGCCAACTTGTATCCCACTTGGGTTGCGGTGTTGAGGTAATTTACCACGAGACTATTCCAGTTTTGTAAACTGTCTAATAAGTTGAGGAAGAAATCATCCTACTGAAAATAAACATGAGTAGTAGTAGTGGAGTGATGGCATTCCGGCTAAAGTATAAACTTCGAGGGTTTGGGTGTCTTGATGGTGCTTGGTCGGTGGACACTACGCAGGACTAGTAAAACGGAAAGTTGCCATAGTAGTTGCTGTCGAAGTGCTCTCTGTACCTTATGAATGGGCTCTCGCAGGTATAAATGTGTAGTTGAGGTATAGGAAATAGATAGACTGATGATATGTTGCCTGAAGTGAACCGAAGTCCTCCAAAAAGATCCCATGTTTGGGAGATACCGGTTAAGGGACGATCAGTAAGGTCTAAGAGGATGATCTCAAGTGATACCGAAACGCCGTGCCTCGCCAGGATCATCAGTGAGAAAAATCCGACCCTGTCTCGAGGCGCCATTTGATAAGCTAGGGGATTGAATTGCAGTGACGACACCTTAAGTTTCACCACCCTCGTCTAATGACAGTCGGCGACAATGTGAGCGCGACTCTATGGTCTGCTTCGCCACACATACATCCAAGTCCTTCGCCTTGAGACGTACTCGGTCACATTTGTCACCTCTTTTCGCACAGCCGACCAGGACAGCTGCTCAGACTGATGTGCACCTTTGGGTGCCAGTGTTCCACGAATAAGGCATCATCGTTTGACCACTGCGCGACAGTCACATTTAAGGGGACAGGGGATTCAAGCGGATTTATCAATTTCATCGGCGCCCGCCTCCCTTGTAGGCGTAGCAGACGCACCGGAACGCTCAATGATAATGGCTGGAGGGGAAAGAGAGGGGAACGAGAGGGAAATAAAGCAGTGCATATTTATCACGGACGGATTATGTATGGTTGAGAGGTGGGTTTTCCCCTCTTCCATTGAACTTTACCGTTGTGGATGCGCATTCAGGGAGATACACTCGCAATGGGAAAAAGAGGGATGAAGTGAGGACGAAAAGAAAGTTGAGACAAGCCTTGGCACATTTTAAGGCAACTCGGAGGTGAGGGG
The DNA here is from genome assembly GCA_017562135.1 of Dipylidium caninum. Classification (NCBI taxonomy): domain Eukaryota; kingdom Metazoa; phylum Platyhelminthes; class Cestoda; order Cyclophyllidea; family Dipylidiidae; genus Dipylidium; species Dipylidium caninum. The sequence goes on from QEYB01000999.1 coordinate 366,575, forward strand.
AGGACAGGTCTCAGCCCTATTTCAGAGAAGTGTCGGCTGAATCCCCATTTTTCGCATTCAAATGGCATGAAAGCATCCATCCATGACAATATGCCATGCTGCGCGATCGTCTTCATTCACGGAGGGCGTACCGACTGAAAAATAACTAATAGTTCATTGCACGGGTCGTTTAGACTACAGAAAACTGTCGTAGTCCTATGCCAACGAAACACTCGTACGTTGTTTGTGAGACGTGCCTAACAGCTCTCAGAACTCGACGGCCGACGTAGAGGAGGGCGAAGAGAAATTCAATGAAATGTCTACCCTCAAACAAAATGAAGCGTCTTCCATCGACACGCAAATGCGTTACATTCTGCTCTGAACAGTCGACCCGTCCTTTGGCCAGAAAAATTCAAAAACTCCAGTGTAGGAGTAGAATACCAGCCGCACTGGTTTGATGAGAACATTGTGCCTTCAATAGGACTGACAGATGTTAAATATGATTGGAAATGGGGTGTCGACAAAGAGGCCTCGTAATCTTATAACTCACCCTTTTACCAGCGTGCTCACAGTCGCCCGTCGAAAGTCCTGCCTCCAACGGTCACAAACAGTAATTTAGGAGGCAGACCTTCCACCTCGTCAGAAAACTAGGGATAGTGGAATGGAGCATCTGGTTCGTCCTGTGTGCATGTGAAAGCGTTCGATTGTCTGCGGAAGGAGGAAGTTAAAGCAACACCTAACAATGGAGTGAGCACCCCCATGACTCGTGGGAAAATTGTCGAGAGGCATAAGATTGCTCTCACCCCATCCCTCAGAAATGAGCTTATCCGCACCCAGCAGTCCCGGCAACGGGTCCAGCTGCTACGAGCAGGTCCCCATGGAGGGCTTCGAAGGCACGGAGGACGACGAAGTGGACTACGATAGACCCTATCGAAGTACGCAGGCTGAGACGGTGGCGGGACCGATACTGGGACCGCAACTGGGGTCGCGACCGGAGCCAGACTATGCGCAACAGTCACTGCGTCGACATCGACACTGGAGGTTGGCGCGTCAAAGCCACGGGGGTCATTGTCACCAGATGTACCGGCGTCAGCAGACGTTGCCACACCTGCAGCTACAGCCACAGCCACAGCCACAGTTACAGTTACAGCAACAGCCTCAGCCACAATCACAGTCACAGTCGCAGCAGGTGCAGATGCAGATGCAGACGCAGACGCAGTTGCAACAGCAACACCAGCACTGCCACGGGCATCGGAAGCGTTTGGGCGAGAAGCAGGACCTGTTGACGCTGCTACGGCAACTGGGACTGGAGGTATGTTGAGAGCGAGGTGAGGAGCTGAGGGTGCAGATGTAGGTGCAGGTGCAGGTGAAGGTGAGGGTGCCTGTGTATGTGCAGTTGGGGGTGTGGTGTGGTGGGGTGGAGTGAGGGAGGGATGGAGGGAGGGAGGGAGGGAGGAGGTGGAAGGGATATGAAGGGATCTAGTGTTATTACAAATGGGGAAAAAAGGATCAAACAGACTGTCACAAAATGCATTTAGGAACGGAACAGAGACAAAGATATGGTTGGGGGGGGGAGGGGGTGGTGTGCTATGCGATGGGAGGAAGGCAAGGATGAAAGTGAAGGCGAAGGTGGAGGTGGAGGCGGGAGAGGAGTGCACTGATAATAGTGAAAATGCCGATGTTGATAAAAAAGGCGGACACGCATTCCACCGTCGCCTACATCAAACACCAGCGGCCGAGACGATGCAGATACCAGATCACACAGTCCACTTCCTCTGTCGTCCACCCGGTAGACGCGCTTCATCGCGACGTGAGGTTGGTGGTGGTGCACGAGACAGGTCAACTCGTCCCACCTTCTACTCATCCGTCTGCCACCACGTCCACACACCGCCACATCGCTGCACCGCCACGACACATGCAAAACACAGCAACACACTCACGACTACACGACCAAGTGTCGGACGAGGAAGTCTTGTGGTGGAGAGCCTGCCACGTCACAATCGAGAGGGTGGAGTGTCCGCACACGGAGGCCGATCGCGGTCGAAAGTGCCCCCTCCATCAAATCCACCTGCCACCACTGAAACACACGAGAGACTCGTTGACTCGAGACCATGTGAGAATGCAGCCACACCACCGCGTGTCGCGAAGGGAACTGCGGACAGCGCGACATGACTTGTGCTCTGACTGTGGAAGAACGCGGATTAAGTGGGAAGAGGCGAAAACGACGAGGACGATCGCGCGAGTGTGTGTGGCTGAACGGTGGCCTCTCCCACACCACGCACGTTCTATTGCACATTGCGTTGGTGCAGGGGGAGAAATTGCATGGCGACGTGAGGAGGTGGCCTCGCCTTCCACCCTCCGCACACTCCGCACACTCCGCCTCACGAGACACCCAGACACGGGCGCTGACTGCGAAAGTCACAGACGCGGTTGAGGAGAGAGAGGGACGCAGAACCGGTTATTGGCATTGGAGAAGGTCACTTTCCCACCTCCTTCCCACCTCGATCCGACCTCGATCCGACCTCTAGCGCCCCTCTCCACCTACTCTGACACACGCACTCCAGCGACAAACACCTTCCACCGACAACATCGCGAGAGCCGACCAGTGGGGAAGCAAAGTGGAGGAGAGTGGAGGAGAGGCGTGGTGACGGGGACGAGGAGTGACACACACAGGGAATCTGCAGACGTGCGTAATAATGCTCGTTGGAGGAGAGTGAGGAAAGTGACTGAAAGTGCGATGAAGGGGGCTGCGTTGCACCTGCGCCTCGTCTCTTCGGCACGTAAATCGCATTGCCCAATGCGCATGCTATTAAGTGTCGCATAAATCATCGCGAAGCGTAGAGGACGCGGAGGTGGAGGTGGCAGTTGAGGTGGGGGTGGAGGTGAAGGGAGAGGAGGAGCAGGAAGAGGCACCTGGTTTGCACAGTCGCCCTCCACGTATTCAGTCCTCGCCCGTCGACTCGCTCCGTCCAACCGCTCGCCATGATTGTCAAAGACGCCTGATCCCGTCAACGCACATGGGTGGAGAGGCGACCAACGGAGAGATGGCCACGAAGGCTGCCATGAAGTCTGATCGAGAGGCGAGAATGCGGGTGGGGACGAGGGAAGGGGATAGGTGAGTTGGAGGGTGGCGGAGGTTGGTCACGAGAGGAGAGGTGTGATGCAACGCTCCGTTGTGCTCAGTTGGTCACTCTCACTGTCGACGTCCACACACCCACTCATCCACCGATTCACGCAACACCGCCACCGCGTCAGACCATTCTACCAGACCACTCCGCCCGCGATCGCGACGTCTGCCACCCTGCTCTTCTGCAAGTCCATGCACGAGACGGGCGTTCTCGTCTTCCCTTCCTCTTAGAGGCTACTCTTCACCCGACTGTGCAACCCTTTCTCACGGCCTTCCCTTCTTCTCTCCCACTTTGCCTCCATTCTCCTCAACCTCCCCTCATCTTCTACTCCCTCCCTCCCTCCCTCCCTCCCTCTCTCTTTCTCCCAACCACTCCTCTTCCCCTCTTCCCTTGTTTTCGAGCCTCTCTGTCTCCCCTTCCTCTCCTGGTCTGTCTTCTTCGTTCTCGTTCTCGTTCTCGTCTTTGCCTTCTTCCCCCTTTTACTTTTCCGCCTTTGTCCTCGTCTTCGTCTCCGTCTCCGTCTTCAATTTCCTCTTCTGTTTTTCCCTCCCCCTCTCCTTAATCTGTCCCTCATCGATGCCCGCATCTTCATCCACATCTGTGTGTGCGTGTGTGTGTATTGATGATGCCCACCCAGTGCCCAAGCGCACTACTCCACCGTGCCTCGTTTCATGCCACGTACAGCAGTAAATGTCAGTCCGTGCAGACGGAGCAGAGGCAGCTCTCCATGGCATGCATAATTCAAGCACTACCATCAACTCCTCACTACTCAACCTCCTTCCAACCTAACCCAAATGAACCCTACCACTCATCCACTCATCCACCCACCCACCACCCGCCCGTCCGACCGCCTCCAACCACCACTGCCGCCTTCAACGACGTCCCGGCCTCGTTTGCACCGCCACATTGCCTGTCTCCCCACTCACGCAGACACACACTCACACACGCAACTGCCAAACAAATGTTCGAGGTGGTAAATACAGCCTCGAGACACACCGCGACTCACCACAACGACCATTCCTACCTCTCAGATCACCTCCACTCGATTAATCGGACCCAAACCCTACAACCCAACCCAATCCAACCCATCCCAACGCAAAGTAGCAATACACCACACCACACCACACCCATACCCTTCTACTTCACCACGAGGTGCGTGAAGTCGAGACGGACGAGCAGTCGCCATATCGTTGCCACGGCCCCTCGGTGGACAGAGTTTGGGGGAGCAAATTTTTGGGCGCACTCCCCCCGCCTTCCCCTCCCCTCCCCCTTGCCCTCCTCCTCCTCCTCCTCCTCCTCTCTCCTCCTCCTCCTCCTCCTCCTCCTCCTCCTCCTGCCTCCTGCTCCTGCTCCTGCTCCTGCTCCTGCTCCTGCTCCTGCTCCTCCTCCTGCTCCTGCTCCTGCTCCTGCTCCTGCTCCTGCTCCTGCTCCTGCTCCTGCTCCTGCTCCTGCTCCTCATCCCCACTCGTCTTCTCAACCCACTCCATAACACGCTCCACATGCAGCTTCTCCCCTTCGCCTCGTCCCACAACATCCCCTCCTCCCCTTCTGCACCGCTTCGATGCCGCGTGCCGCCGAGGTGCGACGCGTCTGCTGCCCACCACGAGTGCAAGAGTGGGCGAGCGAGAAGGGGCGAACAGAACAGAACAGAGTAGGACAGAGCAGAGCAGAGTAGATTAGAGAGAGGAGAGGAGAGGAGAAAAGGGAAGGGAGGAGAAGAGGCATTGGAGTCCTACTGCCACACGCCCTGCCACTTGGAACGCAACTGCTCCAAGCCCCGCAAGATGCACCTCCTCGACGAGGCAGTATGAGTCTGCTCCTCTCCATCCCGCACTGTCCACGTCATTGTGGCATCGTACCAAGGGGTTTCAACCAACTCTCAACCAACTCTCAACCTACTGTCAACCACCGTCTGGCATTGGCGTCGCACAGCTCTCACACAAGCACGTACTCTGTGGAGTGCGGGTGAGGCGTCGTCCCGTCTCGCGACATCGGCTGCGCCTCGCACGACAGACGGTGAAGTGGGAGGTGGTGCATTTGCGTGCGAAGGGGAGACACGAGGGTGCCCACGTCTAAACGTCTGTGAGACGGGGGAAAGGACAGGCGAGTTAGGGGAATCAGGAGGAGAAGGAGGAGGAGGAGGAGGAGGAGGAGGAGGAGGAGGAGGAGGAGGAGGAGGAGGAGGAGGAGGGAGGAGGAGGAGGAGGAGGAGGAGGAGGAGGAGGAGGAGGAGGAGGAGGAGGAGGAGGAGGAGGAGGACGATGAAAGACAGGCCATCGCCTCTACCGCCATTTCACCTCCGCCCACATTTCCGCCTTTGTGTCTGTCTGTCTGTCTGTCGGCCTGCCTGCCTGTCTCTCTCTCTGTGACTGTGGCTGTATTTGCGTTTCATGTGAATGTGAGAACGGGTGGCCGGTGTTCGTGCATGATGGTGTGTCAGCTCGTGTTGCTGAACGAGAGCATCAAATCGGTTGACAGGGGAATCGTCAGTGTCATAACTAGTTCGCAGTCACACCTACGCGTTATTGGTTCTCGTGGTTTCGTAAATGGAGGTGATTGGAGAGAGGCCGAGAAAGCGAGAGACGAAGGGAGTAGTAGTAGTAGGAGTAGTAGTAGGCGTCCACTCTTCGGGTCTCTCCCTATGCTTTTCTGCCTTTTTCATTTATTAACAACGAATCTACCAAGTAGACATGAGGCGAAGCAGCGGCCACGTCTACACATTTACTCTTTACTGGCCAAGTCAATTTGCCATGTACAAGAGAAGGCGAAGTGAAAGTTGAAATTACACCTTGTCGAGGACTTCGCCACCCGACATTAAAACATCCGATTTTGGAAGAGTTTGCCGCAATTGCTGGCTCTGTTCTGCCTGCAGTTGGTGGCGATGGTGCTGCTGTTGCCGTCTAAAGAGCATTTTCTTCGCCACTCCGCTCCGATGCGGTACACCGGTAGTGTTGGGTGCTAGAAGGCTCTTCGGAATCAGCGCTGCCTCCGTGCGAATCCGTCGAACGTGGGGAAGTGGAATGTCCAAGCCATAGACCATTTGAGCATCCGTGACAGCTGTTAAACCGGCCGGTAATGCAAAATCTGCTGAGCCCAGAGCTGTCACCAATCTGTCAGTGTACATTGGCAATCCGATGGTTGTGAGGAAGTCTCTCAAATTGTCCGTTTTTATGCCACTGCAGTTAAGGTAGCGCTGGGTTCGGATGTCATCGTAGTTGGGTGCCTTGAGAATGAAAAGAAGTGGGCAGAAATTTTTATCATTCATCCAGACGTCCGATTAAGACCAGACGATTGTTCTAACTGACCTCCTATACCAATCCGCTCCTACGACCTTACGGTTAACCCGTTTTATTCCTTCGTTACCGGTTCTTGCGGAGGGTGACGGCGCATCCTCACATGATACCCTTTTCACCATCGTCCACCTCACGCCTTCGGGTTGAAGCGTTTCCCGAGTGTTTAGCAAGCGCTGGTGCCAGCCTTCTATTAAATGGGACGGTGTAATGAACTCCCAGAGCCCTCCTCTACCCTTCACCAGCGTCGAAGAGCAGAAAGGGGCAAAAATGTGCAAGTAGAGTTGGTTATGAGGCCAAAAACGAAGCAACCTATAGTCACGAGTGGAATATTTTAAATTTCAACTGAGAAAGGCCAACAACTAACAGCCTACTCGTCTAAGCTCCAAGTTTCCCTTGAATACTGGGCGTTGGGAAGGCGTGCGGTAGGGGCCGCCGCCCAAGCCCGCAACCAAACCGTTAAGGGGCATTTCTTTAATTAAGAGCAAGATAAATACTTAGTAAGACATAATTTGAAGGCGTACAAATGGTAGCTTGGCTCGCGTCAACGAACGTTCGCGTAGACCCTCCAGAATGAGGGCGATTGTGGTAAAGTCCCTGTCCGCCTCTTCGGCATAGCGTTCCACCAATCTCAGCGGTATCCCCGACTCGCCGGTCTACAATGGCCACCAGACAGGGTGAAAGGAAATGCAGTGTCGTGGCTCCACTCGGCGGCGTCGTCTTTCCTTACCGCGCTGGTGTATGGTGGCTTGGTGAGGTCGATCCACTCCATATGAAGGCGTTGGGCGATGAGCGCCTCCAAATCCTCTCCATTTGGACTGCTATTTTGATGCTGTAGTGAGGCTTCATCAATTTTCACGCATTTTGGTGTGGAGCCTGTCCTCTTTCGTCCACAATCGGGTTGACAAGGCTGACCCGTCTCGCCATTCTGCTGTTTACGCATGGAAGTTTTGCGTAAAATTCCCACCGGAGTTTTGGGACGCTATTGTTGGCAGAATTAAAATAAATTACATTTTAATTGGCTTTTCAGTTGTTCGCATCCGGTCACTAAGGTAGAGCAACGAGAGGTTGCATTTAATCGAACGGAGGTTATGCTGTTTCACATGGAACTACTCAGTCAATTACTGAAAGTTTAGCCCACTAGCGGTCAGTTCCGGGGTGTCGATAGCGTCCGAGAGCCCAGGGGCATCTACAGGCCTCAGGCAATGGCAGAACGCGGAGCTACACCTGGTGCCGAGCTGGCAGAAGTAGCCAATCACCGTTGAAATTGCAATCTAACCAGCTTCCTCTGCCCCCAGGCGGTGGAAACATTACAATCCCCGCCTCCCGCCCCGACCCGACAACAAACCCCATAAATATTTAATCTTGGAGAAAGGAATGAAGAACTTGCTGTGAAGATGACGTCGTCCTGTGTGCAGTTCTTCTTAACAGATTCCCCTTTGTTTCCTTGCAACAGAAATGTGTAAAAGATTTGTAGAATCAAAAAACTGTTTAGCTTTGCGAACTACCACTGTAGCTTGTCACTTACCTGCTATTTCCAAGCTCCCTGATGGCAAGGCCATTTTAAGCTCGAGGGGGTACTTAGGTCCAAGGCTGTTTGATCGCTGGGAGACAAGGAAGTCATTTTTGACTAAGCCAGGAAAGTGTTCTGCAACAGAAGTAATCAGCTGAGGTGTCTGGAAACAGCGTACTGCATGTTCTGCTCTTCAACACTTTTCCAGTGGCCCCCCGAAAATCGACTTCGGGTCTTACTCTTTTAGTATAAGGTCGAAAACTATGGAACGGGCGTTGAATATAAGTGGATAACAGAAAGCACAATTTTTCACCTTATTTATTAGAGTGAGTCGGGGTAATTTCCATGGGCATCTACGACTTTCTGCACAAAATGGAGCGGGGCATATATGATAGTGAATTAATCAGCGTTGCTAAGCCTTTTACCGTGATAATGAAACGGTAACAATGGAAGGTGGAGGACGTGGAAAGATTGCACCGTGTAGAGAAGTTAATTTGTCACCACTGATTTAAGCCTAATGCAATTGCCGCGACGATTCAGCCAGTTTCTCATTCATTACATGACAGCCACGGCAACAGGACTCCGACGTTGTTACCACTTCGCCTGGTTTTACGAAGAAATAGTGGTCGCCCCTTCAGCATTCCAAAATATGGTGACCGTAATGATTTAGAAGAAATTTCGCCTTTCCTGAACATTTTCATTTATCATACAAAATCCTCTTTTTATCACAAGTGCTCATTTGATGTACAAACGACGGCAGCGGTGTATCGCGGAGGAAGCGACGAAGACGCACACTTGCTGTTTGTTGCCGTCGCTCGACCGTCTGCAGTTGCGTCGCTTCGTCCGGCCGCTGCATATGAGTTCAGCCTCTTTCCTTTATTTATCTCACGCAGATGTTTTAGCACAGCAGCAGGCGTGTGGGTGGCTGATTCCCACTTTAAAGCCAAGTTCAAGCATAGTTGTGCGTGTGGGTCATCAACAGGGGCCGGTGGTCTTCCTGGAGGCGGGGCTCCTCGACGGTGCTCACATTGCCAGATGGACATTTTTTGGAACGAACATCGAGCATTTTTGTGCGGGAGTGATTCCATCCCCGAACGCCTCACTAACGTTTCTCGAAGCCTGTTGGGCTGCGCTCTGTTTCAATCGGAACTCGTACAAGGAAAGTAGATGTTAATGGCCTTTTATTTTCATCTGCTCTCAATAAAGAATATAATAAAGGTTAGATACGAGCGCGGGAAAATTTTGCTAAATGAAGAAGAATAACACCTTTAGCGTTTGTTAATATAAATTTCGAGCTCAAGTTACAATGTGTCTCTCAAAGTCACAGCTGAACTCAACCTACACAAAACGCTCGTTTCATAGTTTCCAACCAAATACCTTTTCACCGATGCGTCCAACCAAGACGCATTGAGACGCTTTCAATAGTATTGCCTGAATAAGGATCATCAGAAGCTGATTAAAGGAGAGAATTGGAAATATCATCGGGCAACAGATTTCGTCGAGCATCGCCTTCCTCCCAGTCGACGCAAAGTAGTAATCGCCGGAGGGAGGTGTAATCCGTGGAACTAGGCTTCATCACCGATGTGAATTACTCCCGAAACGTCGAGACGACTTCACGCAGATTAGAGGACCGGTAGAATTACCTTCGGTTATTCCCTGTTCAGCTAAACAGTGCCACTCGGCACAACGCAAGCCTGGACCGACCAAACTGAGTGGGGGTGCACATCCCCACGCCCGATATTGGGACATTTCCGTGGCTCCAACAACTCGTCAAGTGGGCTCTGGACAAAAGAAGAAATCTTACTTCTCACACCAAAGTGCGATTCGTGGGATGCGAGGTCATTTTTGACACTGACAGTCGAGTGACCGGTTTCACGGTCGCCGTCTTGCCTAAAAGGAAAAGGGGAAAAATGACTCCAAAAGACTCCAAGTTGTCGCTCTTTCTCTCTCCCATCTCTTTCCCTATTCTCACACCTATTTTGCGCCTAGTCAGAGCCACATGACGCAGGTGTCAAGACATCCCAACCCGTTATTTTAAAATCGCCCTAGATTGTTAATTGTCAGATGCCGCATTGGGGATCTGGCAAGTGGATCCACTTTAAGGAGGACATACGACATGGCACAGCCGTGACGAGAAACTACCGACCTGCTGTTTGCGTTTCTGGACCTGGCGACGACACCCACAAGGAACCTCCACCTTCTGCGCGCAGCACCAACAAAACCTTTTATTTTTCACTACTCGACAATTTAATTTACCCTAATAAGAAGAGTATATGCTAGTCAAAGTCCGACATGGGCGAAGGTTTATTTCACACAATCCGCATCCAATCGGCAGATCTTTTTGAGAAAGATAAAATGTCCAAACAGCTTGGAATAATTACTTCTGGCCTATTAAAGTGACACGGTCTAAATATGAAGAAAAAGAAGTTTTATTAGTGAGAAAAGCAGGAGAAGGAGACCGCTGACCCGTTGACTCTCTAATTAGACCCGGGAGATCTTTAAGTTCAACTCCCCAACACTTTTCGGCCGATGAAGGCGTCGAATAAAAGGTTTTAACTATTGGAATGGCAACCAAATAATTACGGATTTTAAGTGAGAATATAATTTCATGATTTTTGCGAAAAACATAATCTTATTCAATTGGATACCATCCGCTTTTGTCGATGGCCTTTTTTCCCATCGTTCAAGCAGTGTCGTAGTTTCACGTTCACAAGATTTATTATCTCTGCCATCATAAAACTGAATGAAGTATGATTTGACAACTTTAGCGTCATTAAAAATTCTACCACCTGAGGAGTTCTGCATGGAAAGACGAAATAAATGGTAGTTTGAAGGCGTAAGGGCAGGGCTACATGGCGGACGTATCAAACCATCCCAACCCGGATACAGTAAATTTTCTCGAGTGACCAAAGATGTGTGGGGACCTCGCATTATCATCCTCACGACTCGCCACTTTCGGCCGCTTTGCTCGAATTGCATTGCTTAATTTGACGAGTTGTTGAACCTGCACGTTTTAATTGATACTGTGATTGGTCAGCAAAAGTTCAAAGTGCAGAGTTCCATTTTATAATCCCCAACCCCCCCTCCAGATTGACAGCATAATCTTTGTTGGTGGATCTCTGCTTTTGATTCCGTCTGAGCTGGTGGTTCATCTTACATCATCCATGACCTCTCCCGATTAACGCTGCCGCAAACTATCGTCTTCTCGTCGTCAGTAATTAGTCCTTTCGCAAATGGATCAACTTCATAGCCAGTCAGAAGCAACGAATGGCAGATGTTAGTGCGTGGCACTGAATAAATTTCCTCAAGCTGACCATGCTTTTTTAATTTTCCTTCCAATGCCTGTATGCGATATGCATCTGAGTTTCTCGGGACCATCATGGATTGTGACCTCGACGATCTGAAACATCAACGGTCGACATCGACGTGGATCTCATCGGAAAATCAAGTTTGACGGCACATTCTTGCTTTCCTCCGGGGTTTCATTTTATTTCATTTCTTTTGTGCTTGTAATGCCTTCTTACATTTTCAGGAATAATACACTAAAATATGCCCGAAATGCATATTTTGTTCTTCCATTTCTAATTAGAATAAAATAAAACTACACAACTGAATGAGATTTTTCCACTAAATGAAATGTAGAAGTCAAAACAAGATGAGGAAAATACAAGTTGGGTACTTTGAACACGGTAAAGAACAAAAATAATTTGCAAAATTCAACTGCCGAAAAAACCGCAATGACTTAGTTGCCAAACCAAAATTTTAACAGGCTACGATTTATTATTCCACAAATTATCAAGGTCCGCATGTGGAACCGGTAGTAGACGAAAGGGAAGAGTGGAGGCGAATGGGAGAAGGGCTTACCTTTGTGTGTCCGAGGCGCTTTGTAGACGAGAGTAGTCGACAGGGCGTGGAAACACAATGTCTCCGCTGGCATAGAGACCCCTGACGTCGTAACCGCTGGGTGACTTCATCCACGTCATTGAAGTTTCCTGATTTTCGTTGACGAGGTACACGGGCCTCTCTACAACCCATCCACGTCAGCGTAAAATGGGAAAAACTCAACATTTTAGAGGGCAAACTTTTGAGAAAACATCCGGTAGCAAAGATGAAGTGAAAACAGACGCAAATTATTTGCTTATTCAATACAGTCATCAAAAGAAGACATCCAGTCGGTGGTGCGGTAGGGGAAGGGACGTGTTTCTTCGGTCATTCATCAAATGCCAAAACTGCTACAGTAGACTTGGAGGTGGAGCTGGAGGCGGTGGGAGGGAGGTGAACGGTGGCGGGGGAGAGAAGACGCGGGTGCAGGGGATACATGCTGAAGCAGTTAGTGTCAGGGACCGATTTTCGGCCGATCCAGTTATTTTGACGGAAATTGGCGTAACCTTTGAGGAAAGGTCATCTATACCTACGAATGTATCATTAATGCTTCCACACTTCCTCCCCACTGATAGTACAACGATAATTCTTCGCCTGCCTTCCCCAGTCCCCTCACCGCCTCGTCGGCCACCGCCCGGTGCTTAATGACTTCAAGAGTACGCTTTTTAAAATTAAATGTCGTTAACTTTTTTTAAATTTTGAGTTGTAATAAATGTCATTGAGGCCTGCGCATGTTCTCGTCGCCTCGTCAACAAAAAGCTCACACCTCGTCTCCCCTTCCCCACCCTCGCCCTCACCCTTTCGCCGCCTGCCGGAGGGGCAAAAGTGGAATTACAATTTAATTAGTCTCCTTAAATCTAGTGGACTCGACTAAATAGGGGACTTTGACAACACTAGTGCCCATTTACAGTTAATCAGATAAATTGAAGGTGCTTCTTTAATACTCAAGGCAATTTCAAGATATTTTCAAAACTCCAATGAGCCGTAAGTTACCGGAGAAATGGTGTGCAATGATGATGAAGTAAGAGACAAAACTACCTAATTTTACATGAAATTATATAGTCATGGACGGTGGTGTATACTATGATGAACTTTTAAATTCCCCCTTAACCATGCCACACGTCTGTCCAATCAAATTTCAAGAAGTGGCTACGCCTAAACGCCTATTGGGTAGCAGTTAGAGGGTTCGAAAAGGACTGGTGTACACGGCGAACTGAGGGAAAGCGTTGAAACAAGACCTAGAAATGAGCCTTAGTTTTAGAAGATATGGCATATTTTGTTTAATATAACCATAAGAGTATGTAAGTAACAAGCAATTAACAGTTGACACGAACCAGCGCTTATGCAGACTAATTAGCTCATTTAGTAGGCTAAAATTAGATGCTATGCAACTGCAAAAAAAGAAGGTTACCAGGAAAGAGACGAAAAAGTGGGGAGGTTGACAGTGACGCACCTATTTGGGAGTCGGTGAGCAACTGAGCTGCAGTGAGGAGACTGGCACGAGCCTCGGCACTGCTGATGCCCATGTCGATGAGCCGCTGACGTGTAAGTTCACCGAGTTGGTCAATTCGTGCAAAGCCATGCTTAAGAAGACGCTGATGGAGGCTCTAGAAAGGCCATAAAGAATATTCCTGATATTTTCCGACGAGAAACTTCTAGAAAGGATGCTAGCATCCAAATATTCTACGGCCTGAAATGAATTAGTAGGGGGTGCTAGTAGGCATGGGCGGGTGTGTGAGGAGGAAGAATAGAGGGTATGTCACCCATGAGGTGGCACAGTAAACCCATAAGAAGCACTTTCACCTAAAAAGGCTCCCTCTCGGCTTCTCTCTCGAGCTCTATTTCTTTCTCTCTCGAGTTACCATCTACGAAGGGTGAATGTGATTGCGAACTAGTTATGACACTGACGATTCCCCTGTCAACCGATTTGATGCTCTCGTTCAGCAACACGAGCTGACACACCATCATGCACGAACACCGGCCACCCGTTCTCACATTCACATGAAACGCAAATACAGCCACAGTCACAGAGAGAGAGACAGGCAGGCAGGCCGACAGACAGACAGACAGACAGACACAAAGGCGGAAATGTGGGCGGAGGTGAAATGGCGGTAGAGGCGATGGCCTGTCTTTCATCGTCCTCCTCCTCCTCCTCCTCCTCCTCCTCCTCCTCCTCCTGATTCCCCTAACTCGCCTGTCCTTTCCCCCGTCTCACAGACGTTTAGACGTGGGCACCCTCGTGTCTCCCTTCGCACGCAAATGCACCACCTCCCACTTCACCGTCTGTCGTGCGAGGCGCAGCCGATGTCGCGAGACGGGACGACGCCTCACCCGCACTCCACAGAGTACGTGCTTGTGTGAGAGCTGTGCGACGCCAACGCCAGACGGTGGTTGAGAGTTGGTTGAAACCCCTTGGTACGATGCCACAATGACGTGGACAGTGCGGGATGGAGAGGAGCAGACTCATACTGCCTCGTCGAGGAGGTGCATCTTGCGGGGCTTGGAGCAGTTGCGTTCAAAGTGGCAGGGCGTGTGGCAGTAGGACTCCAATGCCTCTTCTCCTCCCTTCCCTTTTCTCCTCTCCTCTCCTCTCTCTAATCTACTCTGCTCTGCTCTGTCCTACTCTGTTCTGTTCTGTTCGCCCCTTCTCGCTCGCCCACTCTTGCACTCGTGGTGGGCAGCAGACGCGTCGCACCTCGGCGGCACGCGGCATCGAAGCGGTGCAGAAGGGGAGGAGGGGATGTTGTGGGACGAGGCGAAGGGGAGAAGCTGCATGTGGAGCGTGTTATGGAGTGGGTTGAAGACGAGTGGGGATGAGGAGGAGGAGCAGGAGCAGGAGGAGGAGGAGGAGGAGGAGAGGAGGAGGAGGAGGAGGAGGAGGAGGAGGGCAAGGGGGAGGGGGAGGGGAAGGCGGGGGGAGTGCGCCCAAAATTTGCTCCCCCAAACTCTGTCCACCGAGGGCCGTGGCAACGATATGGCGACTGCTCGTCCGTCTCGACTTCACGCACCTCGTGGTGAAGTAGAAGGGTATGGGTGTGGTGTGGTGTGGTGTGGTGTGGTGTGGTGTGGTGTGGTGTGGTGTGGTGTGGTGTGGTGTGGTGTGGTGTGGTGTGGTGTGGTGTGGTGTGGTGTGGTGTGGTGTGGTGTGGTGTATTGCTACTTTGCGTTGGGATGGGTTGGATTGGGTTGGGTTGTAGGGTTTGGGTCCGATTAATCGAGTGGAGGTGATCTGAGAGGTAGGAATGGTCGTTGTGGTGAGTCGCGGTGTGTCTCGAGGTTGTATTTACCACCTCGAACATTTG
Organism: Dipylidium caninum; assembly: GCA_017562135.1. NCBI lineage: Eukaryota > Metazoa > Platyhelminthes > Cestoda > Cyclophyllidea > Dipylidiidae > Dipylidium > Dipylidium caninum. The sequence goes on from QEYB01000999.1 coordinate 381,669, forward strand.
TTTGGCAGTTGCGTGTGTGAGTGTGTGTCTGCGTGAGTGGGGAGACAGGCAATGTGGCGGTGCAAACGAGGCCGGGACGTCGTTGAAGGCGGCAGTGGTGGTTGGAGCGGTCGGACGGGCGGGTTGGTGGGTGGGTGGATGAGTGGATGAGTGGTAGGGTTCATTTGGGTTAGGTTGGAAGGAGGTTGAGTAGTGAGGAGTTGATGGTAGTGCTTGAATTATGCATGCCATGGAGAGCTGCCTCTGCTCCGTCTGCACGGACTGACATTTACTGCTGTACGTGGCATGAAACGAGGCACGGTGGAGTAGTGCGCTTGGGCACTGGGTGGGCATCATCAATACACACACACGCACACACAGATGTGGATGAAGATGCGGGCATCGATGAGGGACAGATTAAGGAGAGGGGGAGGGGAAAACAGAAGAGGAAATTGAAGACGGAGACGGAGACGAAGACGAGGACAAAGGCGGAAAAGTAAAAGGGGGAAGAAGGCAAAGACGAGAACGAGAACGAGAACGAAGAAGACAGGACCAGGAGAGGAAGGGGAGACAGAGAGGCTCGAAAACAAGGGAAGAGGGGAAGAGGAGTGGTTGGGAGAAAGAGAGAGGGAGGGAGGGAGGGAGGGAGTAGAAGATGAGGGGAGGTTGAGGAGAATGGAGGCAAAGTGGGAAGAAGGAAGGGAAGGCCGTGAGAAAGGGTCGCACAGGCGGGTGAAGAGTAGCCTCTAAGAGGAAGGGAAGACGAGAATGCCCGTCTCGTGCATGGACTTGCAGAAGGAGCAGGGTGGCAGACGTCGCGATCGCGGCGGAGTGGTCTGGTAGAATGGTCTGACGCGGTGACGGTGTTGCGTGAATCGGTGGATGAGTGGGTGTGTGGACGTTGACAGTGAGAGTGACCAACTGAGCACAACGGAGCGTTGCATCCACACCTCTCCTCTCGTGACCAACCTCCGCCACCCTCCAACTCACCTATCCCCTTCCCTCGTCCCCACCCGCATTCGCGCCTCTCGATCAGACTTCATGGCAGCCTTCGTGGCCATCTCTCCGTTGGTCGCCTCTCCACCCATGTGCGTTGACGGGATCAGGCGTCTTTGACAATCATGGCGAGCGGTTGGACGGAGCGAGTCGACGGGCGAGGACTGAATACGTGGAGGGCGACTGTGCAAACCAGGTGCCTCTTCCTGCTCCTCCTCTCCCTTCACCTCCACCCCCACCTCAACTGCCACCTCCACCTCCGCGTCCTCTACGCTTCGCGATGATTTATGCGACACTTAATAGCATGCGCATTGGGCAATGCGATTTACGTGCCGAAAGAGACGAGGCGCAGGTGCAACGCAGCCCCCTTCATCGCACTTTCAGTCACTTTCCTCACTCTCCTCCAACGAGCATTATTACGCACGTCTGCAGATTCCCTGTGTGTGTCACTCCTCGTCCCCGTCACCACGCCTCTCCTCCACTCTCCTCCACTTTGCTTCCCCACTGGTCGGCTCTCGCGATGTTGTCGGTGGAAGGTGTTTGTCGCTGGAGTGCGTGTGTCAGAGTAGGTGGAGAGGGGCGCTAGAGGTCGGATCGAGGTCGGATCGAGGTGGGAAGGAGGTGGGAAAGTGACCTTCTCCAATGCCAATAACCGGTTCTGCGTCCCTCTCTCTCCTCAACCGCGTCTGTGACTTTCGCAGTCAGCGCCCGTGTCTGGGTGTCTCGTGAGGCGGAGTGTGCGGAGTGTGCGGAGGGTGGAAGGCGAGGCCACCTCCTCACGTCGCCATGCAATTTCTCCCCCTGCACCAACGCAATGTGCAATAGAACGTGCGTGGTGTGGGAGAGGCCACCGTTCAGCCACACACACTCGCGCGATCGTCCTCGTCGTTTTCGCCTCTTCCCACTTAATCCGCGTTCTTCCACAGTCAGAGCACAAGTCATGTCGCGCTGTCCGCAGTTCCCTTCGCGACACGCGGTGGTGTGGCTGCATTCTCACATGGTCTCGAGTCAACGAGTCTCTCGTGTGTTTCAGTGGTGGCAGGTGGATTTGATGGAGGGGGCACTTTCGACCGCGATCGGCCTCCGTGTGCGGACACTCCACCCTCTCGATTGTGACGTGGCAGGCTCTCCACCACAAGACTTCCTCGTCCGACACTTGGTCGTGTAGTCGTGAGTGTGTTGCTGTGTTTTGCATGTGTCGTGGCGGTGCAGCGATGTGGCGGTGTGTGGACGTGGTGGCAGACGGATGAGTAGAAGGTGGGACGAGTTGACCTGTCTCGTGCACCACCACCAACCTCACGTCGCGATGAAGCGCGTCTACCGGGTGGACGACAGAGGAAGTGGACTGTGTGATCTGGTATCTGCATCGTCTCGGCCGCTGGTGTTTGATGTAGGCGACGGTGGAATGCGTGTCCGCCTTTTTTATCAACATCGGCATTTTCACTATTATCAGTGCACTCCTCTCCCGCCTCCACCTCCACCTTCGCCTTCACTTTCATCCTTGCCTTCCTCCCATTCGCATAGCACACCACCCCTCCCCCCCCCAACCATATCTTTGTCTCTGTTCCCGTTCCTAAATGCATTTTGTGACAGTCTGTTTGATCCTTTTTTCCCCATTTGTAATAACACTATGATCCCTTCATATCCCTTCCACCTCCTCCCTCCCTCCCTCCCTCCCTCCCTCCCTCCCTCACTCCACCCCACCACACCACACCCCAACTGCACATACACAGGCACCCTCACCTACATCTGCACCCTCAGCTCCTCACCTCGCTCTCAACATACCTCCAGTCCCAGTTGCCGTAGCAGCGTCAACAGGTCCTGCTTCTCGCCCAAACGCTTCCGATGCCCGTGGCAGTGCTGGTGTTGCTGTTGCAACTGCGTCTGCGTCTGCATCTGCATCTGCACCTGCTGCGACTGTGACTGTGATTGTGGCTGAGGCTGTTGCTGTAACTGTAACTGTGGCTGTGGCTGTGGCTGTAGCTGTAGCTGCAGGTGTGGCAACGTCTGCTGACGCCGGTACATCTGGTGACAATGACCCCCGTGGCTTTGACGCGCCAACCTCCAGTGTCGATGTCGACGCAGTGACTGTTGCGCATAGTCTGGCTCCGGTCGCGACCCCAGTTGCGGTCCCAGTATCGGTCCCGCCACCGTCTCAGCCTGCGTACTTCGATAGGGTCTATCGTAGTCCACTTCGTCGTCCTCCGTGCCTTCGAAGCCCTCCATGGGGACCTGCTCGTAGCAGCTGGACCCGTTGCCGGGACTGCTGGGTGCGGATAAGCTCATTTCTGAGGGGTGGGGTGAGAGCAATCGTCTGCAATATAGGCAGTGCCTTGTTGGTGAAGTAGGAGCTCGGAGACACATGATGATATGGCTAAACTTAGATTCACTCACCGGTACACCTCTGGCGGTTTCCATCTTAGTGCTCTGCTGCGATTGGACCGATAAATGGTGACCGGAGGCGGTTGTCGGTGTCCCACTGTACTGATGGGTGGCCGATGATGCTGAAGCAGAGGGGCCGGTGAGTCGTAGCCCGATACGGGCGACACTGGAGCCGAGGAAGACCGCTCGCTGGGGGCTGAAATATCATGAATTACGTCTCTGAGTCTACACAGCAATTACATCGACGAAAATGCCGACGAGGACAGACGCGAAAGGACGGTGAAGCCCTCCTCATCTCGAAAATGTCTTTACTGTTAAATCGATCATCCTCTTGAGAAACTTGTCCTTTTCCTCGTATGTCTGCATCATCTTCCCTATCCTTCTTGCGCATCCTCAGTCATCGTGGCGGTTTCTCGTTCGGCCGCTCGAACAGACACCCATACACTCTAACTTTCCTTCGATGCTGCAGCGTTGATCACTCACCCCTCCAAACGATCCACTGATAACAACTTCGATTAGTCCGTAAACTGGGGAGGAGTTTGATGATACCGTGACGGGAGGGCTCATGAGACACCGCAATTATAACCATTCCATGTGCGCAATAACTGATAACATCTACTTAGCTCAAGTACTCACGCAACGCGACTCTGAGCCAATCAGTTCACAAGTCTAATTAAGCATGATGCTGCCGTCCACCTCATTATGGTGAATAATCCACGTCTGAGGGGAGAGGGTGGAAGATGTAAAGTCTGCGGCTTGGGCTCTAAGGTGGACATATTAACCTGAAAACTATGAAACGGGCGTTAAAATGAAATGGGATAACAAAAAGGGCAATTTTAACAAATTTTTTTTTGTATTCAATCGAAGCAACTTTCACCAACATTTGCGAGGCCAAGCCTTTTTATTAGCACTTCGGTATTGTGTTTTTGTTTTCCTCATAAATTACTCATAATTACGAAAATTGCAATAATCGGTATGCTAATTAGCAAGTTATTATGAGAATATGGTAAAATTTCATATTCTACAGAGGTTATTTCCTGGTCTTCGTGTGTAATAGCGCAGTTCCATTGCGCAGCGCCGATTTAGTAATATTGTTGGCTTGTTCTTAGTGCGGATGCTCATTCGCTAGTGTGGACCCGAGCTCACGAACAGTCACGCGCGTCGATCGGATTCCACAGTTGTCGCCCCCAATTCCGTCTGGTCATCAACAACATGAGCTGGTGATCATCCTTGAACTATTTTAACGGTCCTCAAATTACGAGAACAGAATTTTTGACGCCAACATTGAGTATTTTTTATCATTAGTAAATCCATCTGCGAATGCATCTTTAAAGTTTCTCCAAGCCTGTTGAGCTGCACTGTAACTCAGTATGAAAGCGCACACGAAAAGTAGATGTAAATGGCGTTTTGTTTCCATCCGGTCTAGGCGAAAAATTAAATAGAAATTGGATACAAACACGAAAAAAAAGCCGCAATATGTCTCTCTCAGCCGCAGTTTGACACAAACTAAACGAAAACGCCCGTTTCATGGCTCCCAGTCAGGTTGCCTCGTGGGCCACACTCATCCCCTCCGGCCAAGACGCCAGATAAGAGGCTGTAAATGGGCGAATATTCCCGTGCTTCACACGCAGAATGGTCATTACTACGGCGCGAGGAGCCTGGTTGTAAAACTCGGCCGCAAGTGTCACTTTCAACGTCACGTTAGAGGGAGACGAGGAAGCCGCCGGAGGTGGGCTATTTTCACCTTATAATCCCGCGGAAAAGTCGCTTTTTGCAAAATAAACGCCACAATCCACCTAGAGTTAAAGACCACAACCCTGTGGTGGTTAAATGGACGGATAAGATGCGAAACTCACTGAAAGGGCGGTTCTTTTTGGACACCCACATTCAGACCAACTGGGCGGCAGATGTAATAACTTAGTTAGCGAAGCGAGTAGGTGATTGGATTAATTGTTCTACACTTTTCTCATCCTTCCCTCCTTCCTTTCCTCGCAACTGCCACCATCATCATCGTCGTCGTCATCTTCTATTCATCTTTTTATTATTCATCTTCTCACTCCCCTTGAGGGGGCAGGTGGGGATGTATTCCACTTACTACAGTAGAAGTGTCAATGCAACTGATTACAACTCTTCTTCTTTCTCTTTCTCTCTCCCCCTCCAAGTCTCTCCAATTCCAATCCTGCGGCCGAAGAAGGAGAAATTACCGAGTTTGAAGGAAGGATGGAGGGGACAACTCTCCTCCTCCAGTCTACATGTCAAATTAAGACTGGCAGAGGCAGCAGACCAAACCGGAATGGCTTCCGGGCATTAGGCGAAATGTCACTCCTGCAGGGAAAACGCGGAGGAAGAAGGCGAAGACAGGATGATGTGATGGCATTTTGTACTTCCGAAATATCCAGCTCCGACCAGAGCCCAACGCCAAATCTTTCCATCTGTGGCTCTGCACATAGACCACCTTTTCGCCATGTTTTGAGGCAATTGGCCGTTTTTGCGCCGGACCACCACTACACCGACTTAAGTGGACATTTAATGAGGGAGTAGTCTCAACGGTTCACAAAATCAGCCTCTATTTATGTTGCGCTCTTTAACCCTGTCGTGCTGACTGAAGCAAGCTGAAAGTTGGTGCGGAGAGATAAAAAAATTGCTTACTTCCAACAGTCAGAGGATGCCAGTACTCCCGCGATCCCAAGGGACCAGATGGCATCATGTTGGCCTTCGAATAGCTCGGTGATGGTGTGTATGGATTAACATTCTTCTCGCCGTTCACTTTGATCTGATCACAGTAGTGCATCGGCTGAATGAACGAAAATAGGGCAGAGAAAAACAAATGCGGAATATGGATTGTTATTTTCACACTAATTTCACAACTCTTGAGAATTGATAAAATAAAGTCCTTACCGTTTCTTCGGCCTCCTCCGGCTTTACGTCCAGCGAATTTTCGGCTACTTCGTTTAGAGATTTGTCTAAATCGACGCATGGAAGTGATGAAAAAAAACCGATAAATTATTTGGAAGTCATTACGATCATTTTGCCAACATTCTACCGTCAACAAAACGCTGCAAGTGGCCCTCGAATAGGAGGAAAGAGGAGAGGGAGGCGGAGATGTAAAAGTGGTCACCGTTAACTTACCGCTCCTGGAAAAGATTCCACGCCCTTTAATTGTTCTCTGAAGTAATTTTCCGATTGTTGGCTTCGACTTCTCCATTGTGATGTGATAATTTCTGAGGTAAATAGAAAGAATTAATCATGCAAAAGTAGCAAAATTCAACCTCTCGCTGTAATTTCAGGCCTCAGCCATACCTCAACCCGGTTCGCCGTCAGACTGCCATTTAACAGTGTTACATGCCAATGTGTACACACGCCGACACACGAACAAACAAACTGGCGTCTAGAGAGATGAAGAGGAAATGAGTGGTGACTCTGTAGTCTGACGCAGACGATAGAAGACCGGTTCTGAGAGAATTGCCGGCTGAATCACCCCCTACACCACCAATCAACGCATAATTCACATTTCCACACAGCCTGTCTACAATGTCCCTCCACTCTGTGTTAATTGAGAACGCATCCGCTTACAGTCCATAGTAATTAAAGACTAAGATGGCGTTAAATTTTTAGTCAACTACTCGACGTACTAGTAAAAGTGGGAATAATTGGTTTAGTTGAATGGATAATTGGATGATAACCAATCAGCGTGCGAGTTATCGGAAATACGAAGAATTTATTAGTCAAGAGAGGGCTCCCGACATTTAAAGAGTTCTATTATTATATTATCTATTGCACTTTACAAAAAAAAGGTAAGTAGGGCATTTTTTGCGGATGCGCATTATCAGTGTGCTTTAGACTAACTTCCGCCTTCCTCTCCCTCTCTTGTGGAAGGCTGAATCATAGGGCTGAGGTTTACCAGGGCCCAACTTACGCGTTCTCCTTAACACACTCCCCAAATCCGATCCAAACAGCTGTTGTTTGCGGAGAAATGAGGTAAATTGCCTCGTATTGCTACCGCCTGCCCGTTTGCGGGGTACAAAGAGATCCGGTGGACACTGGCCCACCGTTACTCGTCACAAGGCTTGATTAATTGCAGGTCGAACTTCTGACCATTCCAATCCCTCTACCCCTCCCTCCCTTTCTACATACCAATTTGGCCTTCTTGGACATCGCACACACACGCATACACAGGATTTCACTCCGGACATTGGTGAAAAACCACCGGTTGTTACTCGAGTGAGGAATTTCGACAAACTTTCATGCCAAGCCTCTCATGTCTATGGCCTACACACAAGATGCACTTCGTGTAAAAGAGGGGAACAAAAAGTAATGTAACTGGATTTTTTCCTTTTCCTTCACTTCTCGCACTCGTCTCTCGGAGCCACGGGCCTACTCATGAAAGATCCGGCGACACACTAAACATCTGGATATTCCGGTGATAATGTTAGGGATGAAAAGAGATTTTCTTCAGCTGTCGCTCCCTAATACACTGTTTGTCGCCAGCTGTATGGATGCACCACTTTGGGATGAAGGCTGACGGGCAAGTTAGGACCATTTAATACCACAACAGTAGCAAGGAAGTACCTTCCTCATTAGGACGTTTGTTGTAGCCTTTTACCGAACTACCTTACAATTACGACTCTTGTTGAGAGATTACAAATGAGAAAGACAAGAAGAGGATATTATTACCATTTTAATATCACTACCTGAACCTGCCACAGACTCAGTAATCTTGTTGCATGTTTAAGTGGCATGCCATCATACACCTCGGCAGAGGATAAGCCCTTCGAGTTGTGAAATTCTGCTAACGCTTGAAGACTTTCAACCTCAACGAAGACGAGATCATCGAGGGACCCTAAGTGCATGGTGTAATGCGTCTGTCGATTCGAATGCGGGCATAAATTTGCGTCATTTGTTTTTCCTCTACCATCTGTCATGTCTCGAGAAGTAATTCTGGCAAAAGGTCACCTTTGGCATGGTTTTACGCTTACATGACATTTCTGCACAATCGATCTGCAGTAGGTATGTGTGTATGTGTGTGTACGCACAGATTAGCGTCCATTGCACATGAATTCTCCAATCATCAATTTGGTGGAGGGTTTGGAGCTGTGAATGAATGTGTTCCGGGGCCCCGATTGCCCCTCGCAGCTCGACACGCCGACAGTCGGTAGGGCCTGCACAATACTGTTTCCTGTGGCTTTCCCCCAGGAAGAATCGTTCCCCCTATCCCCGGCACATATTAGCTTGTCTCGGTCGTTACTAGGCCCACTCAGTTTTTCCGATCTGGGGAGGCCGATATACTTTCAATGTATCCAAGTCAATATCATCGCAATGGTGATCAGACAACTGCAGTCTAGACACTCTTTGCATTAGACAGTGGGCAAAGTGGTGGTGGTGGTGGTGAAGAAAAGGGGCGAGTGCGTTAAAAAGTGCATACATAAATTCGGTGTGTGCCTGCCTCGCCGAAAATCGGATCATCCAGAAGTGCGAGAGTTCATTACGCCTACGAATAGGTGGCGTTAAGACAACTGATCCGTCCTTATCCCCCATTAGTTTAAAGTAACAAATATGAAATTAGCACGGCTTCGTCATTTCCATAATTACATGTCTAAAATATTCTTTCCGAGTAATTGAAGTCTAAATTACGTTAAACTGCAAAATCGTGGAAGATTTGGGTGAGGAAAAAAGCAGATCTCAGAGGTAACGGAGCAAGACAAACTGAGACATAAAACAGCTTAAGTGTTGAAAACGAAGAGGGCAAAATTACCTCTGAATGGGAGAAGCGGGTTATTGTTTAGAAAAACCTCTCCGACTAGTTAGCTCAGACAGCGTCATTGCGTGAAGAAGACGACTAGCCAATCAGACGAGGAGGAAGCGTCCTTCTCCCATCCAATCAGCGTACACCTCGACATCAACGGGGCGAGTTGACATGTCGGAGGTGATTGGGGCAGAATGGGAGCTGGTTTTCGAAAACAAAAAATTAAAATTGATACCACGGTTAATGACAACTGACCTCGAATTCGACCTAATTATCTGTGCTATTTTTAAGGGCAAAATGATCGTGCTGAGTTACAAAATCTTGCCTTCGCACATTGCGGCACCTACTGGACCAGTTACGTCGTTTGCCATTCATACATTAGGCAAAACTATACTCTCATCTCGAAACAGAAGGCAATTACTGAATCGATACCGGCGAGGAAGCTTGTCAATGCTACGAAAAGGGTTAGTGGTGGCAAATGTGGCGGTGTCCATCGGGGAATCAGTCGATTTGACTATCTGAAGCTGCTTGTTTATGGAAGTAGGTGGGCACAATTGCGCAGCAAGTGTTGGGGCTGTAAGTCTTCTGGCGCGAAACGCCATTATGAAGGTGTGCATCGGAAACCTGGATTATGTAGCGGAACTAGCGGGAGGATTAGGCACAAACATTGTTGGTCACCCTGTCGAATCAACCCACCCATATTTTCGTTAGTACTTCTGAAGAAGTTAGGTTTATATGAACTAATATCCTTTCACTTAAGCGCTTTGATGCATTCAAGGAGAGTAGTCTATGCAAGCATTCATTACGTCAACAGAAGAAAGCAATATGGCCAAACGTAATAAACGCATAGCCTTCTTTGTGTCTCTCTGGTGCCTTCACATTAAGTAGATTGACGTTTTTGCAACATTAAAATCGAGTGTTAGGTGAGAATCACCCTGGAAGCTTTAAGACCTCCCGCCCACATTCTCTACCTCCCGTCTCTAACCTGTCGGCCCACATCGATTCTTCAACGAGGCCCCACCAAAGAGAAGCCACTCAAAATTCGTTCGTGAGTCTGCACGGCTATCCTGAAAGTGTGACGACAGACAGCGATTGCACTGTTAACTAAATAAGGTTGGGCAAGCGCGTCCTCACCCGCGGATCCATGGAAGTCGAATTCGAGGCGTAATCATGAAACGTTGACGACACGCTACCTAAAAAGGCGTGAGGGAGTCGAAATGCAGCACTCAACCGTATGTAAAACTTAGTCGTTCAACTAACTCGGTGACTCTCGGAACGTCTCCCAATCCACTGGATTGAGGAGATTCGTCCTCATTTGGGTAGTCGACTGCGAAAGAATGGGGGAGATGATTTGGCAAAATAGAGAGAAGAGATGAAGATGAAGGCACCGGCGCCAGTGCTGGTGCCGCCGGTGGTGGTGGAGGTAGAGGATGAGAGGTAGAAAGGGGAGAGCTGTGTGTATGGTAAAGGTTAATAAATAATGGAGAAACCAAGTAGATAAGAGGGCCACGAAAGGATTTGTGCAAATTATTGCACAAACAGCGCCGTGATTGTTCGCCATTATGGTCGGCATTAGAAGCTTACTGTATATTGGTAGCTAGAAGACTTTTCCTTAAGGCTCGCGTTCTTCTGCTAAAGACCTTAAATGTCGAGATACAGTCCTTTGGTTTCCTTGATAACTTGACAGTAGGTGGGTGCTTGCGGGCGAGGATAAGATGCAAATGAGACTGTCCATTAGAATATTGTCTTACAATTCGCAAACTTTGGAGCCATTGGCTCCATTAACGACTACAGAGTTGGTCTAATCGCGTACCTCAAAGTGAGACGGCTAACAATGTCCGTTCACCCCCAGACCCATTATCCAGTTATAAAAAAGTACACCAAACCAGGTAAGACTTAAATGACTTGACCTTCGCTCAATAAAGCATATGAGTAACTATTTTTCTGGCGGACGGAGTAGGAGAAGGAGGTAGGGTCGGAGTCTGACCACATACTTTTAGCCACAGATCGGTATTTCCTGTATAACTTTTAATTCCCCTTGAATTACTCCGCTTGCCTCATGGCTACCAACTTTCCCTCCCTCGCCCGGACCTCAAAAGTTCAGCCTTCCTTCTACTGTTCAATCGCCTCCCCTGCACACAGTACAAGGTAACAGGAAGCGAGTGTGTTTGTTCATAAGATGCTGGACGCGGATACGAGGCAGAGAGTTGGAGTTATTCTACATGTTAAATCACCTCCGCATAATAATTTCTCTTCTGCTTACACATTACTTCGAGTGGATAGCAGTTCGTACGTATTGGACAGGAAAGGCAATGTAGCAGAGAACAACCACAACGTTAATAAAGTCGTTCTGCCTTACCTTAATTTTCCACCCGAAAATTCCGTTGGTCATGGCCATCTTTCTCTAAAACTAACACTCAACTGTCTTATCTTTGGTACTTGGACCATCACATGTAAGAAAGAGTGGGCAACTTGTAGATTAGTCTATTGCGGTGCGGCAGACCTCACGTATATCTACTGGATGCATTTTACCGGATATTTGAAACAATTATGATAATCAAAACCCAAGTCACTTAACGTACCTGCGGAGGTGTTCTGATAAAACACCTGAAAGTAGGTGAGGTGGGAATTTATGAAGCTATAATGTTGGCAGAAAAAACTTGAATAAGGCCGAGTTATTTTTCTCACCGTCTTATCAAATTTTGGCCCTGAAGTTTACCAAATATAGTCGACCAATGGGCCGTGATTTTCTTTTACGATGGCGATAAGCCAGAGATTCTAATTAGGGATTGAGTGTACTAAGAATTTTAGCAAGATTTCTCGGAAGGAATTTCGACTGCAACTGAAGCACATCGCCTTACTCAATTGATGTAAAGTGTTCAAGTCTAACAAGTTGGACTATGATCCCAGAGTAAAACGCTATTATGGTCAAACAGCGTTGGAACGCATTTTAATAAACTTTTAAGAAAAACGATGGACTAAACTTTTGCCTGCGCAGAGAGGGTCGGTCGGGTCACTTGGTGCTCATAACATACAGAAAAAATTCTAAGGACACCAAATTTTGGCATGTGTAAAATAACCTGAAGCGTGCTTAGCACTAGCAATTAATTTGCGTTCAACTCAATAAAATTCTTCACAAGTCGAGAATTCGTTCACAACCAGTAGTACTTTTCCTGAAAGAAAAAGCTGTTTTTAGTTGCACGTGCGCTATTAAGTATAAGCTAATAACGCATAATAGCGAATTATAATGTTACAACGTCGTTTTAACCACCTTGAGTTTCGGCGGGGCGTGTAACTGTCGAGATGCCCCTCGGCTTGTTTGTTCCGTTGGGGGTTGTCACTGGGTTTTGGGCCCTGGTAGCACTAGCCGGGCTATTGTGTGTTCCCAAAGGTCCAAATAGAGAGTAAGGCTGTTTTTATACCATCATTCCTGTCAGACTGTGGAGAGTTTCTATATTATTGACTTCCGTCTGCTGTTACCTTTTGTAAGCTCGATATATGATGTGTTCATTTACGCAGCTGGTTGATCTTTTTCATCCCACAATGGCATCCATTTTATGGGCCGCTAATCACGTCTAAAAATCTTCGGATTATAACCAATGAATGGAAGGTTTGAAGTTTCGCTTTCGGTTGCTTATTTCATTCGACTTGAAACTAGCATATTTTTACGCTCCCGACGTTGAATCATTGTTTTTCGTTTGTTTATTTTAGCCAAAGTGGTGATAAGTGATTTCGCTCAAGAAAAAACGTCCCTACTTGAAGAACTTACTGTACTTTTGATTTTTTAACCTTTGCACTTTGGTGCAAATCGGTTTATTCTTAACAATACTGTACCGTTATACTGGTCCGTTGAATTTCCTTCTTTGTGAATTACTACCTGCCCGGCAACCCATCAAGCTAAAGGCTCACACTTCTACGTTTCGTAGTGCTTATTTTCGTAAGTTTGTTGAGATTACTCTTCCACCAGTGATGATTGGATTCCACTGGCGTGTACAAGTTGCTATGTAGGGGCTGCGCGTTTAAAGAATCATTCGGCCGTTGTTTAATGTATGAAATTTTGGTGCTTGCGTTTTGTCATTTAATACAGAAATTGCGCAAATGCAATAGCCAAGAGATGTACTGAGTTATCAGAGAGTGTTTCCGGGCTGGAACGGTATCTGTTATAATGATATCGCAATGGGCTTCGTATTTCTCTAACTAGAAGTGTCACATTTAAATACAAAAAAGGAGAGTTGCAATGGAGGGATGCCGTGTGAACGAAACTGACGCAACATAGTGCTCCGCGTGTTTTGAAATTTCTCTTTTTTTCGTTGAATTGTATCGTGGTCTGGCTTATTCGTGTGGCGTGGAAGTGCTGTAGCGTTACATAGAGCTGGTTACGGTTATAACCGCGTGAGTGAGATCGAATTACACGCTGTCCTGTTTAATTATGATATTGCCTGTGGAGTGTATTATTCTTTCCATCATTTCCCTTTGCTTGCACATGATCGTCGAAGTTGAAGTGTTGATCCTGGCGGCCTCAACGATATTCAGGCGTAGATCAGTGTTGTGGTGCCCTGTTTTCTCGCTAAGTCGTGGCTGTTTTGTGGTTTAGTGAGGGAGGGGCGCGGCTCCGGATTTATTTGCGGCGGTAGGACGCTCGAGTGTTTCATGAGGGATCACCTTGAGTCTAACCGAAAAGTGGATAGAGTAAGAACTATTAATTGTTTCTGTAAAATACTACAGATCAACTCAAGTGAGGGCCTAGTTCCATGCGGTACTCCGGTGCAACCTGTAAACCTTCTGGGTCACCCCAAAATGAACGACATTGGATCTGTTGTGTTGTCTACGGGTCAAATGCGCAGTGCAAGTCGCTCCTAACCAGGCACGTACTCATAGGCTGACTTTGTCGCTGAAATACGGGTTAAAAGGCAAATCAAAGTACGATCCAGGTCCCGTCAGTGAATCCGCCACATTCTTTTTCGTAATGAGACAAACCCTTCAAATTAGCATAGCGCCACATTGGTTGCCTCGATCTTGGGCTATAAGCAATTAAGAGGTGCCAATTGATTCCATGTCGTCGCGTTAGTGCTGCGTAACCAGAGTCTCTTGTGACTGTCCAATTAATTCCGAAAAGTGACAAGTGCGAGTATTCAGTTTAGGTTTAGTCTGCATTCGTTTAATCCACGATAGGATGCATACGATGATCTAAATCTTCAAGGGTAGGATCAGAAGAGGGGTTTTACTATCACCACAACCGCTCAATATGGCGATGTAGGAAAAAGTACTAAGAAGGAATATATTAGGCGTTTCAGGTGTCCACACCCAGAAATGTGAGAATCGGGCCGAAGAGGATGACAATGCCGAAAAAATAGAGGAGAACGAGGAGTAAAACTGTGGCCAGTGGCCTTTTTTGGCCATTCGCGCCTGCTCCGACAGCGCGCGCTCCGATTGCAGCTGGTAGGAGGTAACAGCTTGCTCCACCCGCCAATCCACCAGTGTAGGCCAGTATCATCTCCACTGAAAGCGCAAAACATGCACGATCCTAGTTAGTTAATAGGATAAAAGTTGCATTGCAATCTCGCGGAGAAAATACTCCATGCGAAGACACCGACTGGATGAGACCAATCGCTGAGGCGGAGAATAAATGCCCTTTGGCAAGCTGACAAAAGTGGCAAATGCACTCGGACCAAAAGGCAACCCCAATGCAGGTGAGAGTGTTTATCGCGCGTCCAGTTGACCATTGATTGTCGTTGAAGATATTGACAAAAAACACTGCGCTTCATTTACCGCTTGATATGCAGTTTACGCGGAAAATCGAATATTAAGATTCTACAAATCGAGTTCTGACTATTGGTTGAAGTTAGATAAAGCCCCGTAACAAAATTCGTCCAATGTTAGGTAACTGGGGAATCCTTGCAGAATAATAAGCCGTACCAGCACTCCCCGAATAACGATACAATGTCGCAAATCAGGTAAGCGAATTTTAGAGCGAATGAGACGCACCCTTGTCAGTGATCTGACTAACAACGACAGAGAGAAATATGACACCGCCAGTTATCCATCGAAATCGGGTTTGGGGATGCTGGGCGGAACGTCAACAGAAAGTGCACTTTCTTCGACCTGCAAAGAGAAAGAGTCGGTGTGAACACACTATCTAATTACCCACTAATTCCAAACCCTACAAATTTTTACCACTCCATTATGATGCCAAATTCTTTGCGGGGAAAAAGTATTGCCCATTCTCTAGGAATGAGAAAATGCTTGTACCAATACTACCGCATTATATTAGCAAGTAATGCTGCCCCTTTTCCTCTTCGTTAGAACGAGTCTTCTACGAAATGAATGCTCTCCTAGGTAGCGAAAAAGTCATCGCCAGTATAGTTTGCACAAGCCAAAACCTGCCCTATCGGTAAGCACCGCAGGCTAAAAATCACATTTCGACAACTTTCACAATTCCCACCTTCAAATATCTGACCAAAAAGGAAAGAATGTGAGATACCACAGAAGGGGGAACCCACAACGGCCTCTTCAAATAAGAGACTATGCAGAGCGGTGCGGAGTGGGAAGAGAATGAGGGGCACAGAGGCGGCGACGGTGTAGAGAAAACCCAAACGGATGTAAAGGGTGCCGTGATCCTCTGGGTACATGACCAGCATATCGCCGACCACAGATTCTCCGGGCTTACGGTGGAAGGCTATGTAACCCATCAGACCAGCCTAGAGATAGGGTAAAAATTGACAATAGTTAGGCAAAAGTTCACGCAATTGCAACTCGCTCTCTACTCCCTGATTATAACCAATCGGTTATTAATTAGTCGGGTACAGTAAAAACGAGGAAGAAGGGAGAAACAGTAGACTCAATTGGACACAAAGGTTCACTCATTCTTACTTCTTAGGAAGCTACAATAGTTCGACGACGAAGATTTGGCATAAGCTAAAGGCATCATGGAGTCATAAATATAAAAGTCGAGTCTGGATAAATTAGATCTCTGTTCCAGATGACAGCCTGTATCCACTTAGTAACAGGAAATGTGGGCAAGGCAATGCCAACTTAAGTACTCGTGCAACAACCCTACGTGAACAAGGGGTGTGAAATTGTGTATACTCAACAAAAATACTCACGAAAAAAGGATACTGGAGGGGAAGGCAACGGACGAAAAACATCAAGATTCACACGAGATAGCAGTACTCACCGTAGAATAGCAGGCGAATATGAAACATATAGCACAGACGAGAATTTTTTTCATACTGGCAGAAGAAGGATGCTTCAAGCTACCATAGATCGTATTCACCTGACTGAAAATGAACGAGGCGGCAATAGAGATCTTAAATATTGTTTGGCAGATAAAAATCCATTTGTTCCTCACACTTGACAACAGAGAGAGCCTGCCACAATCGGTACACAATGTACCAAGCCTTCTGGCCTCCATAGACGCAGGTGCGCCATTGAAAAGGATTTGGAGAGAATCTCAGGGATGGCATGTGACAGTATCAGCTGATGGAAACAAACAGATCAGTCCGTGTAGGGTGCGATGAATTAATTAGGCAGTAAAAATTTACGTTTAGAAGGAAGACGATGTAGAGAACGACTGCCGCGGAGCTAGTGGCACCCAGGAAGTCAACTCGTCGTAAAAAACAAAGGGGTGTGACAAGGCCTGTGATAAATAGTAGAGCAAAACGTCTGGTTGTCAAAGTAACCTATAGAAGCAATTAAATAAGTTACTCACATGAAACTAACCTCTGTTGCGCAAATAGTAGCGAAGACTTCGCTGCCCAAATCACTGATTGCAACGTTGAGACCAACTAACATACCAAAAAGCAGACAAACGACACTGAAATTTTCTCCGATAAAATATTATACTAATACCTTAATTCGACTAACCGCTTTCCCAAAGTCCCATGCGACTTGAATGCTGAAATTATTACTAAAGGGCCAAACAATACCAACCCGCACGTTCAAGGGAATCACACCGGAAAAAGGTGGTTGAATTAAGAATTAACGCACAGGAGAAATATGTCGAGAAAGACATAAGGACTAAAAGCACAACTGTCAATATGATACCACACTGAAAAAAATCAATGCGTGAAAATACCAGACTTGCCTCATGGAAGCAGAACGGCATTGCAAGGAGTCCTACTCCGATATTGCTGTTAATAAGGTTAAAAACCTGCGGCAGAAATTCTTCCATACCGTTCTCTACAATATGCTTGCAGTTAGATTAACCTCACCATCGGCGTGACCAGGTTCAACGGGGCAACATAGTGCGGGCCAACCTTTGAAAGGCGCGGTACTCATTGTGAATACGAAGCTAGGGAATAATTGAATCCATTCCTCTAGAATTACATTAATTATCAACACGCAACTAAAATATTTAAGTAGGTGTTTTTAAAAACCAGTTGCGCGCCAGTATGTTATTTTAAACAAGGTAGGGTAGCTGGCCCTTTTTGAGTAATTTTTATGAATCAAATAAGTCACCTCAGAAAAAATCACACGTAAGCAATTAATTATAGATCCACATTTACTGGAAGCATGGTATGGATTCTTTGCTATGACCCATTCCGACTAGAACTGTAAAGCGCAAATTCGAGCCCCAATGGACTGTCACATCCACTGTAACGATGCTGAACGAGGTATAGGCTCAAATGAACTTTAACAACTCCGGGACATGTGCATCCCGCCGCCCCCAAGTCTCCTCCGTTCACATCAGTACCATAAATGAAGCAAAGCCGTTACATCCCACAAGTAGCTAGCTTCATAGTCAAACCTTCCACTTCCCCACTGTGGAGACCAAATCGACACCCTCAAGCTCCACTAACTCGAGTAGGATTAACTCAGCATCCCAGTTATAACAACCCACCCATAAAACAAAACGAAATAACCTTCGGATAAGGCGATTTAATCACTCAAGTAAATGCAGCTTTAGAAGGCAAGAAGCATTAAGGAGCAAAGCAACACAGTGAAGTCCGAGCACACGGAGGAGAGGGGGAAAGATAAAAAACGGCCACTTCGTACCAGTTAACTTGAATACCAGGTCAAATTAAAACAGCTTGTGTAAGGAATAAATGACAAAGGAAAGCCAATAACACATCAGACGAGATGACGTTGCAGCAGTATCATGGGTGACTCTGGACAGACCTCGTGTCTGCCGCCTTGACAGGAGCCTTCTCGTAGGCTGCCACCAATCCCGGTGGCAGTAATTTTTTGCTGCATTAATGCCCCTGAATGTGACTCGTGAAGGCCGCACTAAAACACCGTGGTTAGGCGGGCAAGTGAAGTAGCGTCTACCGGCAACAGCACCGTCGTGACGCCCATGCGATCCCCGTAGTTCTACACCCAACCAAAGGCCGTCCGTAAAGTCTACGGGGCCGATGTAACGAAGCGTTCCTGAGAGAAAAAAGGGATTTATTTTACCACTACCCGATGTATTTGATTTCACGCCGTATAAACAAGTCTTGTCTGACACAGCTCCTTTATGCTATACTAAACTAGTTTTGAAACCAATCGGGTTAGCAGAAAACAGCACACAATAACGGTGAGTGAATAAAACAGCATCTAAGGGAAAGGATACGCTTCGTATGTATAAATAATCGTCGAAGTACATACAGTCCTAGTCACTGCTTACCGAGTTCTCCAGTGCACAATACTTGCATGCCGACTTGCAGGTAAAACGCCTCAGTTACACCAGACATCCGTCCACGTGGGCCCTCGGCAGCAGCATAAGATTTCGTCGATGCAGTAGATGTCCGTGGACGTCCCAGAGAGGCATAGGGTGTCGCCGCACACAAGGCCAGGCCGGCGTGAGTAGTCTGGGGTCAGGGGACGCCGGCGCTGACAGTCGGGAAGGAAATCTGCGTGTACCGATTGACTCATGTCATAGTTGCTAGAATGGCCTGAGGACTGGTCACGTGCGGGAAGTCTATGATAAAAAAAGGAAAGAAAACCAAGAACCTGCAGATTTAATTTGATCATTTTAATTGGAGTGGCGGATGGGTAGTGAGGAGGCCTATGATCGTGTAAGAGCTACAGTAGATACTCGGTTAACCATCGGCTCATAAAGTAGAAAACCATAATATTGACTACTTAAGGTCTCTCGCGGGCTAGTAAATGGATGAATGGTGAAGGGGCTTGGCAAATATGACTGCTGAATGAGATGGAGCGGCAGTAATGTGGAGGGGTAGAGGGCAAAAATGAGGGGTGGTTGAAGTTAAAAGAGGTTTAATTTTAGAAAACAATTGCAGAAGATATGACAACCACCGAATGACATACCAATTATCGAGAAAAGCAATGGATGTTTACAATCATTTTTCATGCTGCTCAGGCTAAAATAACTGCCAAGGTCGTACGAATGACATTGATAATTCAGGGGAGAAAAGAATTGTTGTACATACCTTAAATTAAAGGAGGATGAGGCAGTTTAGTCTAATACTTGTGGGGATACATTAATTTTAGCTGTCTGTATGGACCTATTCTCAATTCACCACCGATCGGCAAGGTAGAGGCGATCTTACCTTTGCAGACGTGCGGCCGGCGCGAAAACACCGTGTTTTCGATCACAAGTGAAGTAGCGCACACCCTCCACGGAACCGTCGTTCTTGCCCACCGCCTTGGACAGCTCCACACCATACCAAATGCCTACAAAGAGGGTTGAATTTCACACAAATAATAATAGTTAATCATCTTTCCCAAAGATCAGTCGGCGAAGATAATTCGAAGTTCATTACACGAAATCCTTGCTACTGATCCGAGACATCTGCAATACCAAAACTCATATTTTTTGAAAAAACACCTCTTTTCGATATTCTCAATCAGTGACAGTTCTTTTATTTGTAGTGGTCCCATAAAACAATACTCCTTAACCTACGATGTTGAAAAGATAACGAATCTGTAGTCATAGGGTGTCAACACGAGATTCTTAGCTGCCCTCAGTGTTGGATGTGAGCGGGAGAATGAAAAAAGGTACAACTAGCTGTATCTTGTAATAGTAACTCATGTCCCTTTTCCAACTCTTACCCTACCGCCATCTGAATGAATCAAAAGCAATCAAAATAGAAGAACAGAAGCGGGCGCATTATAACGAAAAGGGCTTTGAACAAGCGGAAAGTGGATCCGAAGTACATCGCGGCGATGCCTATGAAGATTAGGCGTCGAAGAACATGCACTTAGTTAATTAATTAGCTAGTACTAAACTCTTGGTACTTGTGTTACAGACTCACGGCCTCGTGAACATTTCACTTGAGTGTTGAATGTGTGAGTATGAGGTGGTACCTTCTTCTATAAAGGCTGAATTAAACTGAGTAGAAAAACTCGGGTTTGTTGGGGTAAAAACTGTTAAATGTATCAACAAAAAACCCTGAGAATTTTTGAAATGGATAGGACAGCTTCAACACCGGATACATCAGTGTGTAGATAGATACGTAAAATGATAACTCACTGTTGCTTAACAAACTCTCTGAATACTAAGTACCTGGAGCAAATCGAGTCTCGCCGACAAATCGGATGGTTCCACGTCGAAGACCTGCGACTAGAACCCTATCGCCAACTTTAAAGTCTTCTGTCGTAGACGTCTTGTGTAAACCTAGGCAAAGAAAACAAAAAAGGGAAGTCACTTTCCGATGCCTCCTAGACAATCTGTCGGGTTGAACATGGTGAGGGGACTGTGATACCACCACGCCAGTAAAGATACGTCAATACAATCGTGATGTAAATACGCAAATTCAAGCAGAGTTACATCAATTCATTCCCTCGAAATGACTTTACGTTCTGTGTTATTGAGTCAAGATTACACATCTACCAGTGGAATGTTCATTTATTTAACAGGACGGACCCCGTGTCCCAACTGCCACAGCGATGGTCGAGGTTGCCAGTGTGATCACAACACTCACCAGTATCGACCTTAGCGCCAACATGTGACACGTCAACGGGAATATTCTGCAAGGGCGTCGGTGTGGAGCGTCTCCCGTTGGATTCCACACAACAGGGACGCACCTGGCCACTTGTCCGACTGACTTTGTACACCCGGCCAATTGGTGCAAAAATACCGTGATTGATGGCGCACTCGAAGTATGAGATCTGAAAGGGTGAATGAAGTAACTGTGTAGAATATTCATACAACTTCCCTATAAACTCTGTGTACACTTCAGGGTTTTTGAATGGAAAAAAAGGGAATACCTCGAGTAGCCTCCGAGTAAGGTGGAGCAGAGCATGAAAGAAAAAGGCAACGACCTAACACCCAAAAAACCCAAGAAAGCTAAAACTACGCTGACTGAGGAGATGTTTCAACTTACACCGTTGACTGAGCCATTGTTTTTGCCATAAGCCTCATCCAATTCAATGCCGACCCATACGCCAGATGCGAATTCCACCGGCCCACAGTACCTCAAGCGACCCATACGACCGTTTGTAGCGGCCGCCAAGGCGGTTGATTTCATCGCCCCCTCAACGCCACCGCCGCCAGGCCCCACACAAACCCGATCGCCCAGGGCCAATCCCATGGCACGTAAGGTGACCTTGGCAGAGACTACAGGAATGGTAGGTGGAAGGTGGTGGATGGGGGTGGGAGCGCTAGGACTCGTCGGTTGTAAGGGAGGTGGTGGCGAAGAGATTGTCGATTCACGAATACGTGTCGGGGATAAAAGGGGTGTATTTGGCTCAGTGATCGCCACAGTCGCTCTGCGTGGTCGTCGGGGCGACAAGACTCCCGTTTCAGCTAAAAAGAAAAAAAAGTTTGAATCTAAAACGAAATTCCTATAAGAACTTACCTGGCATAGGGGCGGCCACCTCAGTAGCACTGCAAGCTGGAGAAAAAATGCCAAAAAGAAGAGAATTACTGGAAATCCCATGGTCATCTGGAACAAGGCCTTTTGCCATTGGAAGGACGGTGGAACGAGATCGTTGGGGCGCAGGTGAATGGGTCTCTCCACCCAAGTGCCCTTGAAGTAGGTGTTGAGTTGGCATCGACAGTACCCGATAACTGGAGGAGGCGGTACAACC
Source organism: Dipylidium caninum (assembly GCA_017562135.1). Taxonomy (NCBI): domain Eukaryota; kingdom Metazoa; phylum Platyhelminthes; class Cestoda; order Cyclophyllidea; family Dipylidiidae; genus Dipylidium; species Dipylidium caninum. The sequence goes on from QEYB01000999.1 coordinate 403,741, forward strand.
GGCGCCCAGGAAAGCCAACTAGAATGACGTATGATATTAGATGGTATCGGTGTTTTAATGTTCTCCGATACCAGAAACGTCTGATTCTACGAACCACAAAAAGGAAATCCATCAACATTACTGAAATTCTTCGGTCATAAAGGGAACATAATTAGTATAAAGTGAAAATATAGATAATAAGGACCTGTAGCTTAGTCGCACTGTCAACCGGGGGACCCAGTAATTCAGCCAATCGATCACGCATGCTAGAGAGGGGTTCGGGCAACTCTCCTGCTGGTGGCAGACAGTCTAACAAAAGGAAGAAAAAGGAGGAATAACCGTAGGAAATGACTACGGACTCCACAATGAAATGCCAACGTCTTAAGGATAAAGTCAAGCCTCTTCCTCACTCACGTGAAACGATGAGGTAAAATGAAGTTAATCGAGGCAAACTGCAAACCCCAATTTCGCCACAAAGCGTCGACATCTGCCACAGATGCCATCGCGAGAGGAGGTGAAAGAAAATGATATTGCTAGGCGTAATGTTAGAAGAGGACGTTGAGTGTTATAGCCACTTAGTTAGGAACGCGAACACCAGCAAAAGCACACCAAGTGTTGTGACGATTTGACAATAAAAGATTACAATTGGCAGATATTTGAAATTCCGATATGAACCGTAGAGGGAAATGGTCTTATCGTTACCCAGAGGATGCCTTCTACACACAAAAGGTCTCACAAACCGTTGCATGGTGCACAACGAATTCGCTATGAACGTTGACATAGAAAACTCCTTCCTCCAGGACCAGAAGACCCCAGGATTATGTGACAGAGCGACTTGAGGAAGAAAAGAGGAATATTTCACGGACTAAATTTATCCGAGACCAATCACCATCAAAGTCACTCAAGGTTTCATCCGAAGTCAAAATCTACGCAATATACAAGCATTGAAAATTTCCTATTTTTCTCCGGTTTGAGTGTATGGTGACCTGCCCTCCAACCTGAATGGTCCTTGTGCAGGCTACCAAGAGACGTGGGGATGTTACCACTTCACATGGTGCAATCGGTATCCAGATGTGACAAGCTCGTAGTCATTTCTACGGTAGTGAGGGTTGCAGGAAGCAAAAGAAGGCAAAATCCGAATCAAATGAAAACCAGTCGTGCTACGAAAGTGTTCGAGAATAGTGGATCAAATATGTTGCTCAAAATGAATGACACAATACTATAGGACTAGAGTTTTTTACCTAGTATTCACTCGTACAAACAAACAATAAGGTATCGAGGTAAATTTAGAAGACGTTCGTTATTGTAGGACTATCGAGAGTCAAAGGAGGAATGACAGGGCGCCATCTCACCACAGGGTGTTCGCTGCGCGGCATCCAACGCATCTTTACACATGAGAGGCGAGTCAAGCGGTGCACAATCGGCGGCAGCTGCATCTTCGTTGGATCCATCGTTATGGGGCGCCAGGGAGAGTGGTAAACGAGCGAGGAGACGCGCAGAGGCCAGAGAAAGCTGAGCTGCGGCAAGGTGAAGAGGTGTTGCGCCTTCCAGGACTGCCGAACGAACCAAAGGATCGGCACCGCGCGCCAACAACAGTCGCGCTACACGCGGGCAATCGAAGTAGGCGGCAAGATGGAGAGGTGTCATGTCCTCCCACCCCGACCGCGCTTCCAAGCAAGCGCCTTGGTCCAACAGGAATTCTGCGATTCTGGAGAATGACAAAGGTGACTTCAATTAAACAGTCTATGACATTGGTACTGCTCAAAAGCGCAACTGATAATTCAATTAGGCATACCTCGTCGTCCAGCCAACCAAACATTCCATCTACGTTTATACCCTCGTATACACGCACTTCTGTCCCGTTGGATTTAGTCGCCAAACGCAGGATGAAAAGTATTAATGTAAGTGACATCGGTCTTCGGTTAGCTATGAGGCAGACAGTTCGTCAGCACGTCTCCAACACATTTAGGTCCTCTCCACCTAACACAATTGTGACGATGACGAGAAGGAGTGATAAATCAAGAGGAGGTCGTGTTCATCTTAAACATATCGCGTAAGAGAACCCTAATGGATGCTACTGCACTTTAAGGAAATTATTTAATACGAGAAAAATAGTAGGAGGAGCAAGTTGCTTGATTGTCTTCGATTAATCACTTTTCAACTACAAAATGAGAATGACTACGCACGATTTACCCCTCTCAGGTGGCAAGGAGTCTCCTTTCCGAAAGAGACTACTAATTACAACTCCTAGACATTCAAAGTAGCTATCGCAGTCTCAAGAGGCAGTTAGAGGAGAAGCGGGTTGAGACTTTAGGCGATAAGAGAACAAGGGTGATGAAAGTGTTCCCAGTTTAACGCAACCTCTATTGAAAGAGTCGAGCACACAAAAGCGTAGTGAGATGGGTATAAAAGGCAAACATCAAACAGCTTCCAAGCCAAAAATTAGAAGATAAAAATGAACAAATAATTAGTAATGAATTAAATATCAAGGCCAGGGTCAAAAAAGTGTATCCGATCAATAAACGTCAACCAATGGGGTGAGGGAGGTAGACGGTGACCTGCCACTGATCTGACAGCTTTGCATTAAATTCATTAAGTAACTCCTAGATCGGCCAAATAAATTGACAGTGAGTTCATCTCATTGTCATTTTAACTTACCTAGTGGACAACCGAATTGATTACTCTACTGAGGGGTTGGGGCAATTTAGAGCATCATATAGACTGTCTCGAGTCCATGGTGCAGTAAAAAAAAACAAAGTATGAAGTTCAAGAAATTCACTAGGGTGTTGGCCAAACTTTTCCTACCCAGTGAATTGGTAACAAAATTAAAAAGTTAAAATTTATGAAAATACACAGTTCTGATGGGTTCTTCAGTGACTAACGTACCTTCCTATCTCAAAATCAAGTAGAGCACTCAATGAAAAGCATCCTAGGTTAGAGTTATGTACTCGATTCCAGCTTGATGGAGGAATGAACGTGAAAAAACCATAGACGTCTGAAAACAGTAGGTCGAAGAACCCAACCACTAACAGACATGTTGCGCGAACTTCAAGGTCAACTGAGTGAGAAATCGATAGGGGAAATGGGGTAGGGGCAATTTACCCTGCCAGGCGGATGGAGAAGCCACAAGTAGTTTTGCCGCAATTTTGGGTAAATGATGTTTCCGGGTGGTTTCGTCAGGCGGAGGAACAATTTCGTCTCGGTCGCGTACACCGGCAGAGTACTCGTTTCGACTTGGTGTGGGCACGACTACCGCCCGACGTGGCAAGGTTATGTCATCAATTGTATATCAACCGCTCGTCTGAAATAACACCCTACGACACTTTGAAAGGGGGAGGTACTTAGGGTCACGAATATTGTAGAAGATAGCGAACATATCGAGGGCGATGGCAGAGCCAATATTAGACGCAAGGAACGAAGTAACTCACTACTTAGAACTGGCCTCCAGAAAGCCTTCTTTGAATGATACCGGCCATTGGTAAAGACAAGATCGAAGATAAATAGTAAATGAAGTCGAAGTTGAACATTCTCCCGATCCCAAATCACTCAAAATAGATTTTTTTTCAAATCAACTTTTCATAGTTATTGTCACCTTCAATCCCGAACTGTTACTTTTATTTTTTTCAAAATTTTGCCGATTACACCTTAATCAGGGTGGCGAAACGAAGAAAAATGCTATCCACACAGAGATGAAGGTGCGGTGAAGATTGGTTACAACTTCACCTTCTAGGAAAGTTTTAAATTAGCATCTCGCCTAGTGCCATAATGCAAATTAGTTGACGTCAAGCCTGGCCCAGGTCAACGTGAAAGTAGGTAGAGGAAATACGCCGCCTCAAGCTATTGAACGCAAATCAGCTTGTGCTCTATCTCTCCTTCTGGATTCGAAAAGCATCCAGTTTGAGGCGGGTACCGCAATCAAATAATTCATAGAGGTAGGAGTTTGAATGGGCAAAAGTGGAATAAAGTGCTTAGATAAAACCATGAGGCCAATATCAGCTTGAAGAGGAAGGGAAAGAAGCAAAGATGGTGAGCGATCTTTTGATAGGCGTGAGGAAAATAATGATTGGATAAGCCAACAATGCCCTCTTCTGGAGTCAAAATTCAGGCAGTACCAGAAGTCTAACGCTCACAATGTGTTTTTCTTTTTTACATCTCATCGGCCATTCACCCCACTACATAGGGTACGGCCAATCGTCTCGTGAAGAGACGAGTTGGCGGGCATAGAAACGATATTATTCAACTTAGCACTTCGAATGACACTATGATGTGGAAGAAACTACTACCCCTCTCCTCTCAAACCATCTCAACAGTTTGACCATTCAATCCAAAAGTGCTACTATGGTCTTGAGATGTCAGCAATCTGCGATCGTATTTCCTCGAGACCACAAATAGGACAAAGGAAGAGTATCTTCATACCTAAACTGTACCAAGGCAATCTGCAACGTTACATCCTCCGCATAGGCATGAGAGTCGACGACTGTTGTAGGTAAAAGGAAGCCGAAATCAAATTACATCGGACGCGGTAGAAGGCTTGATGTGTATACCAAATAAAAAGGGTGCAGTTAAATACGCAATTTGTCAAACCACACCAGCCATAATGCCAGGACAAGGATGGAAATAAAAGGACACATTATCCTAACACCATGAATCGCTCCCATCGACTATTTCGAAAAAGAATGCCGGGAGAACGTCAAAAGTAAGATGACGTATAGACCATGGCTATAACACGAATAGCATCTTGTCAACCGGTACTCGAGGGCAGTGCGTACGGCATCAAGGATTAGGGTAAATGACTAACAAACTCCAAGTGGACTATAAATGGCCAAACGGCGTCCGAATTCCGTGTACAAAAATATTCACTTTTTCCTGCAAAGAGGCCAAGTTTTTCTTAATTTTCTGCGTTCGGCAGCTTTAACGTTGACAGAATGAGAGGAAATATAGAAAGTTCATTTAAACAATGAAATAAACGATTTCTGCGGTCAAGAGAGCACCCACAATGGATAGTGTTCGAGGTGAAGTGCAGTCTGCAAATAAAGGTACGACACCTTCCATCATTTCAATACCGAAAAGGGAATGTTCGAGTTTTCGCATCTATCAATCACTTGTCCATCGGAAACAACAGATAAACGATTACATGACGAGGATAGTTGAAATAAAGCAAAAGATGAAATACACTAAGGGTAGCCACGAAGGCATACAAAAAGCGAAGACGAAGTGGAGGAGGTGGAGGGCAAATTAGGCAGAGTGGAATTAAGACTCAACATCCAACGTAGAAGGTGGGTGAAGAGTAATTAAAAAGCAATTACATGGAGACTACCATCGTAGTCACAGAAGAGGAGTTGATAATGGCTAGGCAAGTCAAGCATTTTTGAACGGGAACCTTCGAGACGGTTGTAACATTCTTACGCTCACGAAAAAAGTCAAATGATGAACAACAGAACATAAAATAAAATTAGTTTTATTGTGGTTCACAGTAGTCGCAGGGGACGCGGTCACTCAAACGAAGTATGGTTAGCGAGGAGGGAGAACTTACTTGCAGGCGAGATCCTCATTGCCAAGAGCGCCTGATTTGGCAGTATAGTGGAGAAGAGTCATGTCTGTCACTCCGTCTCTGTCGTCAACATGAGCACCGCGTTTCAGAATCTGTACGGGGAGGAGGGGATACAATGAGGTAAGAGGCTTTGATTTAACAACCCGACCAACTGCGATCAAAGTTAAAACAGAAGCTTCATGGAGGAGTGATCCCAACTGCAAACCTAGTAAAGAACTGACAAGAAATAATATACGAGCTCAGTTGAGACACGCCTCCCGAAATTTAAGCGGCTGGACGCCTTTCACGGAGATACCCTCCGTACATTTAATGTTCTGGTCACGCATCAGGCCAGCTTTATGCGCACTAAAGTAGCACCATGTCTCCGAAGAATGACGACATATTCAGAGATGTGACCGGTAGTTTACAGATGCCAGCCGCTGAAAACGTCCACGGTTGAAGGTTCAACGTAACTAAGCCACAAAGGACGAGGAGTGTAGCACAAACCTGCTATCTCATTGCATTCAAACTGATTGTGCATAAGATCTGACTACCCTATTAGGCCATGAGTGAACAATTCTACACCAGTGAGAGAGACAAAACTGGCTATTAGAAACGATGTGCTTTCTATACTTAACAGGTAGACATAGACAGGAACTAACTGAGTGAATGACTAGTGGAGACTGAAGTTAGCGGCAGATACTTGTCAGTATTGCGTTCGTAATAAGGTAGATTGCAACAATTCAAATCACTGGATAAAGCACTGACAACAGTGACTAAGCACGGCGCTTCTCGAGACAAGGCTTTCCAGGAGAAACGAGATCGTATCAATTCAAGTGTATTGTTAACGGCCATACGTCAGCGGTGATGAGCGGAATTTACTTTTCATTCTTTTTGAATGGAACGCAAATTTGCGATGCGTGAGTATCTACTTATCACAGAATGAGGTTTTGAGCTTGTCGCAAATCACAGCTACGGTACGCAATTTTTGCACCATACAAGTTTCAAAGAAAATATCAGTGGTGATATCAAAGAGCAGCGTTTTCAGCCCACATGCTCGTCAAACATCATTAGGATTGTTTATTTGACGCACAAATTCCGTTGGCGCTCGGCCAGTTTAACAAGAATCAACATAAAATAACCAAGGCGAAGACTGGGCCCCATATCTGGGTCATACAGATATGGCTCTTACTGCTCAAGGAGGAGGTGCGTTGAGAGCAAACGACTGGAACGAAGTAGAACTCACGGCTATCCTATTTGATGAGCCGGTTCGACGTGGAGAATTTAAATCAAGCGAACAAAAGCCAAACAAGGCGGTACGGCTTCATCGCCTCTCTTCAATAAGGCTTTGATTTTGACTCGCTAATAATGGGAGATACGTCGAGGACTCAAACACAAAACACAGAGAATGATGAGGAAAATGAGAGGATCCAGCCTTTTCACTTAATTTATACATACAGCCTGAGAGGCACAAAATTAGGTATAACCCAAACAAGTCTAGCATTCGAAACCTAAGTAGAAGGAAGAAGTTCGAACATAAAGCTGGGACGTACATTATAGATCAATTTTTATTAAGTCAAACTCCCCTCCATCCACATTCAATCCTAGAGACATCGCAACGTTCCTTTATTACTAGACTTTACACGGACCAGTCGGAGCAGAGGACATACTATTCGTAAAAAACGCAGCCTCAGGTAATCACTCCTAAGTTAAACTTTCTCCAAAACAATGTAGTATACGGGATTTTGTCGAGTTCACCACTTTGACACTTTTTCAATCAACGCAGTCGGAAGGCGAAAGGGGACATGCAACTAAGTGAGTACTTCCTCTTAAAAATAAATAAATTCAATGGTTAAATTAAAGAGCCTCGCCTCCATGACAATGATGTCCAATTGGAGCTGCGTAGACGGCGTCCATTGGCGCAAAAGAGCGAAGAGATTGCCGATGCCAACATCGGGTGCGGATAGTAAAGCAACACACTTGTCGCACCACCACGAACCACGCAATTGTCCGCCACCGCCACCGTTATTCGCTGTAGCCGCCGCCGCTGACAACATCATTCTTACAATGTCTTCTTCACTATAGTCCGGTGTCAGAGGACGGTCTGGATCGAGGATGAGGCTGAAATCAGGATCCACATTGCCCGATTCATCTGGGGTATTTGTTCCTTCAAAATGATGCGAGAATCGGGCGTCGAATTGTCGGCAGTCCTAAAATGTAGGAAAGTAAGGTGAGTGGAACCTGGGGACTAAGGATCGAGCCAGGAAAGCACTTGATACGGTTGAGAAGGAAAGCTTGCACGCAAAGCAGTTAAGACTGTCAAAACTGTAAATTTAGAAAACACCAAAATCAGAAAGAACCTATACCGATGTTGCATAAACAGAAATGATTGGGTTATTGTTAATAAATAAATCGACGGAATTAATAAAGAAGTACATGAAGGTTACACAAAAAATTATCAGGAAACCTAAAGGTACCACTGACTATTTCTGAATCAAATTCTGGCACAGATGAAAAACAAAATCAAAAATGCAGATAACTGAAGCGAAGTAAGTGATCGATTATGCCCAAATAATGAACGCGCAATCGGTCCTCCACAAAGTAATCGGAAAATATGAGGAGAGTAATGAACATTGTAAGCCTGCATTGTACTGCAATACATTTCGAACAGGATATATCTTGCCATCCCTCATTCTTGTACTTTCAGTGACAGTGAGAAAAATAAACAGTAAAAAAGACCACAAATCACATGGACAATTCTATGCGCATGTCATGAGGCTTAGATAGTGGTGTAACTTCAGGAATTAGGTGTACACGGCAGTTTTAGTCAGCAAATTGGGACAGCGGAACATGAGGAACGGTAATAAGTAAGCGCTCTGTTAATAAATGCATTAAAGCAAAAGGTTATTTAGCCCTTCAAAGCAACTGCTAAAATGACAGGTAATGACTAGCAAATGACAAAAGTGTGGAAACCGCAGGAATCGGAATGGACCCGAAAATAAACAAGTATCTCATACGGCGCGGGAAAAAAGGTTGAATATAACGAGGTGCTTTTAAATCAATAATGAAATCAAAGTTGAGGCAAAATAAAGAAATGCAACTTTAAAATCAGCAGCCTTTCAATTTGTAGAAGTGAAAACTACGAAAGGTAGAGGTGAAAACGTCGGAGAAAGTACTAGCTTGTACAAAGTATAATGCAATGGACAATAATGACTGAAAACAATGATCCTACTTTCAGGTTAGAAAACTGGCAAATAAGGATTATCTGTGCCTATTATTTTGAAAATGCAATCAAGGAGGTTAGAAGGTATGAGAAAAAGCAGTTGTTATAGCCTTAATTCAAGCGGGGAAGTTAAAAGTAATCAGGCAAAAACATTGTTATTAATAGTCATCGAGAATATTGGCGATATAAGAATACCAGAATCTTGAGGAAGATATCTGAATAAAGATTAAGGTCAGACGAAAAAATTAAGCCCAGTAAGAGGTAAAACAAAAGTAATAGATCAATGTAAGAAGCGAAACAAAATAATGGTACAAGACTTCATAACCAACACAAACGCATTTCTGCCACAGTGCCGTAGTCTATCAGAAAGTGACTAGACAGAGAGAACTGGAATGTATCTGATAACTGATTTCGCAATATCTATGCTTGCAGAATATAACATCAAGAACTTACTCTCCTAAGAGATTTACAGAAAAAATAACTAATAATTCTTCCGTAAAAAATGTAAGATTGAGGGATTACCGAGCAAAGAGGTGGGTCACAAGCAGGATGTGTCATGGGGTAACTGCGAGGAGGCAAAGATACTAGATGGACGGGTTTTGTGTTATATAACTCAGGATCATCTGGGAGAGGTTCAATACGTTGAAGTCTCCGACGAATAGAAAATGGAGTGCTGCCCACACTGCCAGGACGATGATTCTTCAGGGCTACGCGAGCAACCGTTCGCGGGGAAGGCATACACTTAGGGGGCACTGGGGTCCCAGAGTTGGCAAGCTGGGGTTCAAGCATCATGAGGCAACATATCTATATCCAAAAAAAGGGGGATAGAGGACCCAGACTTGCACAGTAGACGCCGAAACGTAGCATGACCAACAAAGGGAGCATCGACTCCTCAGGCCCTGATAAATGGTGCGGGTGACCGCCAGTAAATTGGAACAATATTGTCGCATCGCAAAATATCGCAAGTAAGGCCCATTATCGCTTAGACCCAGTTACGTAAAAAATTGAGACAAATTAATCTTTGCCATTTTTTAATTTTTATCAGCAAATGTTTTGTTGCGAACACTCTAGGTTCATTAAAATTGCGCGGCAATTAAGTCCGCGAATCCTTTCCCCTTTAACAATTTTTCGCCTCGTCGAGATATAGTAGCTACTTATAACGGTGACATTTGAGTTTATAGTTGAATAGTGGGTACTGCCTCCGATGCCCTACCCAACCATTTGAGGTAACGGATAATTCCGTATTGCCCAGGTATCAGCAGGAGCGGAGTAAGATTTTTTCAGTCTTTTAAATTATCAGGGAAGAATAAATTAGATAATGGTTTGAAGTAGCGGAAACGCCTAATAAATTACATATATTTATGCTTCCAAACTAATTTTCAGTTAGAACCTCGTACGATTGATGTTATCTAATTTAGGGTCATATCGGATCTCATCGACTTTCCCCAAGTGACCACTTAGCGGGCCACAGTGGCCCGCAAAAGGGGGCCATTCATGTCTGTACAATACAACTAAAATACAAAATAGATTAGCTAAAATCTACAGGTTGCCATTTGGATTTGAAGCTATCGGGCGTCGCTCGTCCTCGACCCCACAATAGCGTAATTGATTTGGCTCTTCTCCGGGCGCGTGTGCCGATAATATAGTAACAGGTTGAAGGAAAACTTTCGGGACGTTTCCGGATCAAAAGAAATAGTGAAATATACAGTCGAATAGTTCGCTTTCCACTATGGTGTGGGAAATTGTCCTCGAACTAAAGAAAAATGAACTCCTTTGAAAATGGGTCCCATTGCGGCATATGCATTTGAGAGGCATACACAATTAGAGGTGGCGTTGGATGAAGTTTCTCCCGAACGTCCTAAAAGGCATCAGATAAATGGGCCATATAGAAACCAATAACTAGGTCATATCTCCCCACCATTAGTAGATCCGATGCCGGAGAGAAAGGAGGCGGCGTTAGTTAAAACCCTATTATACTATTGATGCCAACCGTCTTCTTGAAAATGTGCGCCTCGTAGCAAGCCGTTTGAAAGCAAGGCTTATAGAACACATACGCAGATGACTAGAGCTCGACAAACGTAGGGAGAGAAAATGAACAAACGAGAATGATTACAAAAAGAAAGGTAGGGGACATTATTTCATTGGAGCAGTACGGAACATATTAATGTGAAAAGTATTCAACAGTGAGGATTACGTTTCCCAGTCTCGCAGTCAAAAAAATTGTGCTCTCTGAAGAAGTTACCGGACCTTACCAGCAAAATAACTCGTATCTCAAGATCGAGATGAAAGGAAGAGAAAGCAGAGGGATAAAGCGAAGACTGGCAAGTGGGTGGGTGAGAGAAGGAGCAGACACGAGAGCAAACAGTGTGGAGGAGGTGGACGACTCGCGACGCCATGAAATGGGAAAATTCACTCACCGAACTCCTGTTCGGACCCTTCAGCACGACGTGCTCGTTGACTGAAAGCACAAAGACAATCGCTTCAGGTAACAGTAGAGCACACTCAGCCACACTCCACACCACATTCACCAACTTCCCCAACGAGATTCTCGGCCACTCGCTGACTCTGGGACGAGGTAGCGCAAGGCAATGGCAGCTCCAATACCCCCACAAGGAGAAGGCAGTCTTTCACCACGACTCAATCGAGCCACCTTCCTGCACAACGAGGAGTTCTGACACACCTCCGGTCAATGTCGTCAACGGCGCCAACACTGACTGCGCTCCTTCTGCATCGGATATCCAAATGACATACGCGGGTTCTACGGGGGCACTTCCGTTTGCACGCACATCGTCGTCCGTCCACTCCACCCACGACCGCGTCACCTGACACTGCCCGGTGACGACGGGTCGGCGTTAAAGCACAGCCGAGTGGGCACTCCGCTCCTGCCTCACTCCCACATTTCGCATTTGCTAACACCTCGGCCGTCTCGTCGCTGACCATGTCAGTGACCGTGTCGCCGCGGCCACGACGATTGCGCACTGGACTCACGTGATCGTGGAGGTAGCAGCACAGTTGCAACACATCGACGCTTGTCACGCCGACGCGAGGCCCACTGCGTCAGCGAAGAGGACTGTCCGACGACGTGGCCCTATCAAATCCCACCGCGGATCGTCTCACTCAGCCACCCACACAAACGACTCAGCTTACGACACCTCCTCACCATTCACTACTCCACCACACCCACTTGCCTCGACAGCGAACATCACTGCCTCCACTCGTCCGCTCGTCCACTCCTCCACCCTCCACCCTCCACTTTCCCCTCTCCACTCTTCTTCGCCTCTTCGAGCTGCGTCAACCGGTCGCATCACCACACACATTCCACCAAACTCCTACCACGTCGACTACCCAACAACGCGCCAACGGTCGACGCGATCACAGGCATTACGAGGAGAGGTCATTCATTGCATTATGCGCACCCGAATGCCACTGTCAGCAGGCCGATTCTCTCCACTCCTCATTCCCCCACCTCCTCCGCACGCCTCCACTCATATCTCCAGCGGTAGGAAAAGTCAACACTGTTACAGCCCTCCACCTCCACTCCGTTCACTCCCTCCTCTTCCTCCTCTCCACTACCAACGTCTTCGGCCCATGTAAGGGGCCACTTTCCACTGTGGGATGACAACCCATCGCCCTCCTCTGCTTCGCGAGCCCAACTCTTCCAGTGCTCTCCACACAGTCGAGAGGAGGTTGAGAGGAAGGCTTCTCGAGGCTCACCTTGTCTCCGGCGTCTCGCAAATTCCTCTCCCGCTCTGGCACAACGCCGTTCCCCACGACGGTCAATCGCCTCACCACCTCCACCACGAGTGCATACCGTCCAATCTCGAGTCGTTCACCAGGTGGCGAGAGGACTTCTTACAGAATGTACTTCACCAGTTGACTCGGATGCAACCAATGAATCTCTCTGTCTCTCTCTACCTGCCTCTTTACCTCCCTTTCCTCCTCCTCCTCTCGCACCCCCTCATCATTGTCAGGAGACATTCTCCGCTCTCGAGCTCCTGTCCGGTGACCTCTCAAAGCTGAAGCATGTAGTCCGCTCCTCATGGCCACAGTGTTTCTTTTGGTTGAGTGTCATCGACCGGGTAGCTCCTCTCACTCTCCCAACCGGCGCCGACCGCCATTCTTCGCACACCACCACTCTCCATCGCTCCCACCCGCCTCACTGCCCTCTTCGCTGTCTGCTCCTGCTCCTCCTCCTTCTCCTCATCGCCCTCTTTCTCTCCCCCTTCTCTCACCCACTGTCATCGACTTCTCTTAGGTCAGACTCCTGTCGCCCAATGGCCTCACCACCTACCCCCTCTCCCCCCTCACGACGCCCGCATCTCCCGACAGACACACACAAGCTTGGCTACCAATAATCTGCTGAGGACATGGAGGATCTGCCAACCTCACCATTGTCCTGCCTCCCAACCCTCAACGCGGCAGATTTCTCTGCTAATTGCTGCCCACATCAAGCTCCACTTTGTTCGGCATGCCAGAGGGGAGGAAGTGTGTGGGACCACGAGGACGCGAGAATGCTAGGCCCCACAACTGGAGTGTGCGACAGGCGATGGTGGTCAGACTCGGCATCGTTCTGTCCGCGTCTCTCCCTCCTCCGGTTAATTCGCTGTCTTCACGACCACTTCCCCCTGTGGGGAAGACTCCACATCTCCACTCCGACCCACCCCCGGTTGAGACGCTGTCGTGCATTGAATGTTGCTCTTGAATGCGTCATAAAACCCAAGTGAGTTGACGGTTTTATGCATTGAAATCGCTTTCGAAGGGAAGAGATTCTGTACCTTACTTCTCATTCCACGCACTACACCATTGAGTCAGTTTGCCGCACGATCTTCTTGAGCCTATTCCACGTTCTCGATCATTATTATGGCCCGATATTACTGGGATTTTACGTTTATGATCAGCCACACAATTGCTCTACTGCCATGAGCCTATTGCCCTCACTTGCCCCTACTTCCCCCTGCTGCATTCTCTCAAACCTTAACAACATTAGAAGTTATTATGTTTACTTAATTTACCTAATTTGCTTGCCTACAGCAAATTAGACAAATACTCGCGCCCACTCGGCTGAGTAAGCGGACATTTTTGCCTCCCAGTCGAGTGGGCGTAACGCGCGGAAAGAACAACCCGGCCATGACGTGGAGGGAGGCCGGAGTTTCGCGTCAATAAACTGATCGACGTAGCTACTAACCCGCTTGACATCCGCGTTGGATGCTTTGATCTCTCGCCTCATCGCGCTTATGATGCGGACGTTAAGTCGGACAACTTCTCGCCTTAATCTGTCCAATTACGAGCCTTTTGAAGGGGGGGCAGGTGAGAGGCCTCAGGTTTTATCGTTCCTCGAATGTATTAAATCCCCACAACGCGGAGTGTCTGTGAATGGGGCGGGGGTGTAGAACTCTCTGGGGCTTAACAATTGAGATGACCGCCGAAAGAGCGAACTGTCTGTCTTAGTACTGAGCAGGTCACAGTTTCAATTCTAACACGCGTTTTCACCCTCTCACATGTACGACCTTCCCCGAAATTTTAGTCCTGCAGACGCACACATTATTAACCGTCTACTAGCGCTCTGATTAATGTCGTCTAGAGTGGACTCGACCACTCCGTAAGACGTGTGCAGGCCAGTTTAAGTTGTGTGGACATGTAACTGTGTCAAAACCCTTCACTGTTTGCGTGAGTGTGAATTGTCACTTGACGGGGAAGGGGAAGTCTCGGTTACGTATAAAAGTCATAAACTTCACCTGAGACGCTGGCCTCAGAGCAGCGGTTATTTTGGCCGGAAGGAGAGGACTCCTCGCAAATATGCGGAGTCCCTATTTCAGTAGTACGCCGGCTAAATCGAGAATTCATCGTGAAATCCCTCCCATCGCATGTCAACTCCATTAAATGCATCCGCTACACTCCTACATCGCTAAATTTAACCAGAAAATGTGTGTCGTAACGAGCACGTACAGCGTACCGTGGATTCGACCAATGAAACCCCCATTAATGTCTACCGTCTTGGCGCCGCCGTCTATGACAAAGTGGAATCAACGGGGAAGACTGAAAAGAGGAGGCCCCACACTTTTTATTGAGGAAGGAAGGATTTACTACCATTCATCACTCACCAATTCGACTGCTTCCCTCTGACGAATGGCAGCCGACAGACAGGCCTCGTCGAATGGAATAAGCGTGTCCGCTTAAGTCGCAACGTCAGAGGAGTACAGACATAGAAAGGGGATATTTTGGATCTCGAGAGGAGAGGTGACACTCCCTGAAACTACGTCACAGCTGAAACACATCTTTCAGGCATATTTCGTTATTTCCTTTAATGCATCTAGAAAAGCGGACGCTTACTGCACCCATACTACTCAAATTCATCCTTCCAAAATAATGTTTCAGGGAATAGTCCGAAAAACTAGGCTTTCAAGAACGATGCCTAATGGAGGTTGAGCGCCATTTGACACCAAGTGTCACGAGCATTAGAATCAAATCAAGTAAGGCGGAGGAGGTCAAAGGCGGCCTGACGTTTCGTATCCAGTCGCGTAATTGGAGTCCTCTCTCATCCGGTATAGCTGTTCTAATATGATATCATTACGTTTGAGGTGAAGTTGTCAAAACGGTGCTCCACACCACCTTCACGGCAGGCTGGCTGACTTGGCGGAGACGGTAGCTCCCCGTGTGAGAATGACATTTTCGGGGACCTACGTAAAACCATCTTTTATAGTGAAAGAAAAGAGGGAGAGAGACCTGCTCTTCCCTCCCTGTGGCCCATTTATCAACTATTTGAAAGAGGGATTTCAGGACATCAAGTAGGCCACTTTTCCTTTCCAATTATACAAGTCCTGATCCACCCAAGGTTGGAAAGTCAAGATTTTCTCCTTATACATTGGGCGAGATACACCCAAAGTCGAATATCTTGAGTACACATTCGATGGGTACATCATCCATCGCGATGGCCATTTAAACTATTCAAATGTTCTACGGTATACTTTGTCAACGTGGAGCACGCCTAACCCGCCAGTGTTTGTTCCATAGACCATTAAGAAAATGAGCTATCATCCGAAATTCATCTAAAGACCCTCTCATCACATTGCCGAAAATTCCAGCTGTCATATCCGAAAATATTGTCTTCCACAGTTCTACTCATTGCGGGTAGCATCGACATCGCTCATAACTTTTGCCCGTTTCGAAGTTGTGGTTGTCACCTTCGTGCATAAAAGGCAGATAAAAAGAAGTTAATTAAGGGTATTACGTAAGTGTTGCGCCGTCGTGGAAGCAGAAAAGGCACTTTCGAATAACTAGCAGTCGCGCCCGTCTATTGGCTGGAACGCTGGCCAATAAGGTTCGCGTTGGTCTTAGCCAAAACCGTTTATGACCGCAGGTAGACTCAAGAAATCATTGGTTAGGGGAGCCTTTCCGACGTTCTGGGGCATGGCTATGATGGAGTTACTATGGCCCGGTTTCTAACATACACACATAAACAGACACACACATACGCATACACGGAAACGGAGGGAGAGACAACAATGGAAGTAGTAGATGAATCCACGTGGTCTCAGTCGCGCCAATAAAAGGGGTAAGTTCAGATCATTTGCGTCCCATCCTTTCAAGAAAACTCTTTCTTCCCGTGCCTCCCTAAAAATTTTCAGGGGCATGTTAGCGTCTTCATTCCTGTAATTGCGAAGATAATGTTTATTTCCTTACAGTATGATCGTTCATTTTATCCCTGTCACTATACGCGCTTCCATCCGAGGCGTTTCAATACATTAGACCGGTTTATTATAAACAGAGGCACAAACACGACAAAGTGGTCTTTCTAGACAGCCACATAATCCTGGCATTTCGGTTCGAGTAGGCATAAAAATGGCTTAAGTAGCATTGGGTAGTCCCCTCGCTCCCCGTTTCGATGCCGCGTAAAAAATATATTCTCTGTTCAATGGTACAAGGACGGGATTCTCGTGCCCTGTAAACAGGACTTGATTATTTTTCAGAAACAACCTTGCTAAAATTTACATCGTATTTGGTAAATAGTGCTGATTAGCCTTGGCATACATCAAGGCTAAGTAGCTCCTCCTACTCCGCCTTCTAAAGCTGCCGCCAATCTAGTGCCAATGCATACTAGGCTGTTGAGATCGAGTAAGGAGCCTTTTATCTAAGCCCACAAAAATAAGCATGCGTTCAAACATGAACAGGATAGAACGCACTGGGAGTTTTCTCACTGGCCCCGCTTTCATGCGAACCTCGCCGTAGGCGCGCAAGTTTTTGCATTTCGATAAGACGTCAACTGTCGCAAATGGCCATACTTGGGTGCTCCTGGGTCTAACTTTAAAGTCGCTTATCAACCGTCCAGTCACCTGACCACAGGTCTATTCCATACTAACAGACATACTGACTTTTGACTTCTTTAATCATTCATATAAGTCGCCTGCCTTGGGATCCAAAGGATTAAAATGATGGTTTGGCAGTAGATAGCAAATTTAACCAACTCATTTTTCACGATATTCTCTCGAATATGGGGGCCGAATAAGAAAAAGGTATATAAATAGTCTTTCCATGGATAGAAGGGTATACTTAAGATCGTCGATGTGCAAACAGAGTAAACGGACCTTGTGGTGCTGCGATAATCGGCTTCCCCGATGGTAATAGATGGAAGGAAAAACACGGTTCCTAGTGCTTTAATCCTTTTTGATGAGTCGGAGGCGGTTGAATTGCTCTCGGTGTAGTGAATTAGCCTGGTGATGTTTAAAGGCTTGTCGAGCAAAAGTGACCATCAGTAGACGAGTAAAGTCAACTTCACGTTCAGGCAGCCGCCGAGCTGTCAAACCGTAGATGCTACTGTCAAGTAACGGAGGTCACTAACCCGCCCCCCAAGAGCACCTCCAGGACATCCAACTCCTTATTTGTGCGGTGATTAAGTAGGGTTTGTAATTTGCTTTGTACAAAAGCGATTGTGTCCGCTGACAATACTCTGTTCTTTAAAAGGTCATAATCACGCCTTCAATTTTACCTCCAGTTGAGTAATTAGGTCTGCTGCCAAATGTCAACACCTTATGGTGCGTAAACACCCACAGCGAAAATCGCGTAAATTGTCTCCTTTGGCGTGTAGTCGGCGCATGATTCAGCCGTCAGTGAGTCACACCGATCATGCATAAATTAGATTTGACGAAAATCCGCTACCACTTTCGAATTGAATTATTCTTATTTGAATTTAAAAATAAAAAGAAGAGGAAATAGACGAAGCGAACCACTAGAACAGGGGGGGGAATTATGACTTTGGAGGACGACCACTGACAAGTCGCGATCCTGCGAGCACTTTATTTGCGCGATCATGCGTGAACGCGGCTTGCTCATTGGCTATTGAATGCATTAAACAAATATTTTGTTTTTCTTCCTCTGATTAGCGTTTTGTCACCACTTTTTCTCATAGTTTTCACTTAGGAGATGAAACACAGCCTAAATTATTATTAAGTTCTTTGCCTCTGAGCATATTAAGTGGTTTGATCAGTTTAAACAATAACCATTGCCCTGAAAATGAGATGGAATTTTCTTCACTCTGTTGTCACGACTAGCTGGCTGTCCTGTTCAAAAACTCCAGTCCGTCTTGAAAGTTAACCCCATTTTTTTCCACGTCTTCGATGAAATAAACTCAGTGATATATGGCTCAATGTGGAGCGGATTGTTGCATGTCCCCGCTGAGTGGCGCCGAGTCTTCGACACAAATAATGAGTCACTTAGATTGCAGGGATTTGGGGATCGGGATGCATTTCACAACTTTCTGCCTTCACTATTACTGGTCAAATACATGGCACATGACAGTTGGCGCTAACCTCTTCAATGAAAATACCGCCCGCCTCGTATTACGCGACTTGCCTTAGAACTGAAAATGACTGTTTTCAGTGGAAATGGGGAATGCAGCGGAGACTGGTGGGGGGAAGCAAATATGTGCTTCAAATGAGTGTAGAATTGTCAGTCAAAAATCCGGCGCATATGAAATCTTCCTTCGAGAGGTGGAAGAATTGATCTTATGCACACACCACGTGTGACTTTTTGACTCGATGTGTGCAAAAAGACACCGAATAGAAATTGTGTGGCAGTTAATTTAAATATCTCAATTGTTGTCGGTAGCCGGTCACATTAGGCGCACTACACCCGATTTGGTTTTCCCACGTAATCGTTGTCAGTTTGGGATTCCACTGTCTTCCTGACGAGGCTTTCCCATCCCATCCGAAAAGTGGACGGATGCCAAACATGGCCTAGAGTCCCTCAAAAAGGCATTTTTGCTTGCGTTTTCCACTGATTTTGTGCTCATGTTGGCGCGATATGGCCTAAGTCAGGCACGGTACTGCTGACAACCTTTTCAGTATGTTTGCCATCGCCAGCGGTGTTACACTTCAGTAACATTTTCGGTCTAACACGCGCCAACCCCAAAATTCGGCTCGTCACTACGGGAAAGCGATATTTTTAGTTTCTGAACGTGGGTCTAATGAAATTGAGAAATTAAGGTTAATTTAAAAGTAATGATATAACAAAAGGCTTAATGTTTCCTCGGATTGGATAAAGGTTACGAGTGAGCATCGCGGACTTATTGCTTTCATCGCCGACTGAGACATCAACCACTCGTCGTCTCCCCGTTTGACGGTTTAAAAATGGACACGATAACGGAAATTAATGAATGCTCTACCAGAAAAGTCCCAGTTTCTTCGCAAGTCTTACAAGTTATCCCCAATTCACGTGAACGATATATGGAAGTCTGTCTATCAGGGAGTCGTCTACTCTTAAACACATGTTGTTACGCTCGAGAATGCGAAATGTCCCTCGCAATTCATTGTATTCTCACCGACAGACAGTCCTTTTACACTGTGCATTTTGTATGTTTGTTGGTGGGTTGGATTTATTTAAGACCGTCGCAGGTAGAGGCAAGGCCGCCTTATGCGATGTCACGGGAAGACCCAACCCCCCTCGTCAATTATTAACCACTGGGTTCGCAAACAGACAATCGCATGTTCCACCAACGGCATTAGAGGCAGCGGTTGGACTGGGCTAAAATAGTATGGCAGCGAGAAACTACTCATCTCAAACATCTCCAAGTCTTTATTTCTTAGCCTAAGTTAGGTGACATGGAACTTGAGCCCAGACGTTTACTTACCTATCATCTGAGAAAGTCGTCCGGAAAACAATTGGAAGTTGTCAATGGAGGTGGTCACTTTAACTAGGACATAACTTTGACCACCGCCCTTAAAATACATCTAAAAAGGTGCCGATGGGTAGCAAGTGAATGACGCTTCCAGGACTCTCGAGGTTCGGAAGTCGGTCTGCCTCCCCCGTCAGAGGAAGTGGAAGTCTTTAGTTCACATTCAACTCATTTTTTTCCCAGCTAAGAGGTTTGTGGACGCATGTCCATCAAGTATACTCACATACCCTCTCTTTCTCTCTCCCTTCTTCCTTCGCTCGCTGCTCCGCCACTGTCACGAAGCTGTCGATATGAGAAGCATCCGAAAAGCCCCTCCACTACCCTCCAGAGGTGCCGCAGGTCAAATGCACTTAAATTCACTGAAAAAGCTGCCCACAATACAACAACAACCGCAACAGATATCAACCCCCCCGCCGCCGCAGACTCTTCCAACGCCCCACAAATTTCGCGTCACCCCATTGGATCTTATGCGACCGGTAAAAACTAAAGCAGAGACTGTATTGGTGAGTCGCGTAGTCTAGATGAGTCATTTAAACTCTGCTTCATTATTGGCCGCGGTGAGACCAATGAAGTTAAAACACAATGGGAGGGGCGATTAAATGGCGATTAAATGGCTCAGAATCCATTGAGGCTTCGTAAGTGGTAGGAATTGATTTATCATTTCGCAAGCGTAATGTGTGGGTAGATATTCTACTAATAACAAATCGTTTCAAAAAATTCGGACTCTCGAACGTTAAGTTCCGTGGTTCGTGGAATTTTAGAGTTTATACTTATAATTATTGATGTATCCATTGTGCATGACCATTCCCCAAGTCATCTTGAAGGGGATAAATCCATGGAAACGAAGATTTCGACAAGTACGGATGGAACCTCATTTTACAAAAAGGTGGCTGATATGGGAATTTTGCAGTTTGCCATTAACATCACAAGCACATCGACTTATTTGACTTTCAGTTATACACCGAATGGGCGAACCATTATCTACAGAAGGCCGGCTATGAATGTTTTATTACGGACATACAGAACGATCTGCGAGACGGAAAGATGTTGGTCAATCTTACGCATGCTGTGGGTGAGTTGCATGGAGTAGGTGGTGCCTCTCCAGAGTTATAATTACAAATTATTCCAGAGTAGAGCGATTCTTATTGGTCTACACTAAAAAGGAGCGCCTGGTCAGAAAAACTGACTTATGGATGGTGGTCGAGGTGGACGTGAGCAGCATTTCATTCTCCTTCACCGCACAATATCTTCTCCCGAGCCAAAGCGATTTCCATCCGCACCAACGTCAACACAGATGAGGTTCGCGACAGCTCCTAGGATTGGAGATGTGGAGTCTTCCCCACAGGGGGAAGTGGTCGTGAAGACAGCGAATTAACCGGAGGAGGGAGAGACGCCTGTCGCACACTCCAGTTGTGGGGCCTAGCATTCTCGCGTCCTCGTGGTCCCACACACTTCCTCCCCTCTGCCACGTTGAGGGTTGGGAGGTAGGACAATGGCGAGGTCGGCAGATATCCTTTTCCTCGGCAGATTATTCGTAGCCAAGCTTGTGTGTGTTTGTCGGGAGGTGCGGGCTTCGTGGGGAGGGCGAGGGGGTGGGTGGTGGGCCATGGGGCGACAGGAGTCTGACCTAAGAGAAGTCGATGACAGTGGGTTGAGAGAAAGAGGGGGCGAGAAAGAGGGCGAGGAGGAGGAGGAGGAGGAGCAGACGGCGATGAGGGCAGCGAGGCTGGCGGAAGCGATGGAGAGTGATGGCTGGCGAAGAACGGCGGTCGGCGCCGGTTGGGAGAGTGAGAGGCGCTACCCGGTCGATGACACTCAACCAAACGAAAACACTGTGGCCATGCGGAGAGGACTACATGCTTCAGCCTTGAGAGGTCACCCGGACAAGAGCTCGAGAGCGGAGAATATCTCCTGACAATGATGAGGGGCGCGAGGGTAGGAGGAGGAGGAGGAGGGGGGGGAGGAGGGGGAGGGAGAGTAAAGAGAGAGATAGAGAGACAGAGAGATTCATTGGTTGCATCCGAGTCAACTTGTGAAGTACATTCTGTAAGAAGTTCTCTCGCCACTTGGTGAACGACTCGAGATTGGACGGTGTGCACTCGTGGTGGCAGTGAGGCGATTGACCGTCGTGGGGAACGGCGTTGTGCAGAGGGGGAGAGGCATTTGCAAGATGCCGGCGACAAGGTGAGCCTGGGGAAGCCTTCTTCCCATCCTCCTCTCGACTGCGTGGAGAGCACTGGAAGAGTGGGCTCGCGAAGCAGAGGAGGGCGATGGGTTGTCATCCCATCTGGAAAGTGGCCTCTCACATAGGTCGGAGATGTTGTTAGTGGAGAGGAGGAAGAGGAGGGAGTGAACGGAGTGGAGGTGGAGGGCTGTAACAGTGTTGACTTTTCCTACCGCTGGGATATGAGTGGAGGCGTGCGGAGGAGGTGGGGGAATGAGGAGTGGAGAGAATCGGCCTGCTGACAGTGGCATTCGGGTGCGCATAATGCAATGAATGACCTCTCCTCGTAATGCCTGTGATCGCGTCGACCGTTGGCGCGTTGTTGGGTAGTCGACGTGGTAGGAGTTTGGTGGAATGTGTGTGGTGATGCGACCGGTTGACGCAGCTCGAAGAGGCGAAGAAGAGTGGAGAGGGGAAAGTGGAGGGTGGAGGGTGGAGGAGTGGACGAGCGGACGAGTGGAGGCAGTGATGTTCGCTGTCGAGGCAAGTGGGTGTGGTGGAGTAGTGAATGGTGAGGAGGTGTCGTAAGCTGAGTCGTTTGGGTGGGTGGCTGGTGAGACGATCCGCGGTGGCATTTGATAGAGCCATGTCGTCGGACAGTCCTCTTCGCTGACACAGTGGGCCTCGCGTCGGCGTGACAAGCGTCGACGTGTTGCAGCTGTGCTGCTGCCTCAACGATCACGTGAGTCCAGTGCGCAATCGTCGTGGCCGCGGCGACACGGTCACTGACATGGTCAGCGACAGGACGGACAGCCGAGGTGTCAGGAAATGCGAAATGTGGGAGTGAGGGCGGAGCGCAGTGCCCACTCTGGCTGTGCTTTAACGCCGACCCTCGTCACCGGGGCAGTGTCAGGTGACGCGGTCGTGGGTGGAGTGGACGGACGGCGATGTGCGTGCAAACGGAAGCGTCCTCGTAGAACCGCGTGTGTCATTGGGATATCCGATGCACAAGGAGCGCGGTCAGTGTTGGCGCCACTGATGACATTGACCGGAGGGGTGTCAGAACTCCTCGTTGTGCAGGAAGGTGGCTCGATTGAGGCGTGGTGAGAGACTGCCTCTCCTTGTGGGGGCGGTTGGAGCTGCCACTGCCTTGCGCTAACTCGTCCCAGAGTCAGCGAGTGGCGGGGAATCTCTTTGGAGAAGTTGGTGAATGTGGTGTGGAGTGTGGCTGAGTGTGCTCTACTGTTACCTGAAGCGATTGTCTTTGTGCTTTCAGTCAACGAGCACGTCGTGCTGAAGGGTCCGAACAGGAGTTCGGTGAGTGAATTTTCCCATTTCATGGCGTCGCGAGTCGTCCACCTCCTCCACACTGTTTGCTCTCGTGTCTGCTCCTTCTCTCACCCACCCACTTGCCAGTCTTCGCTTTATCCCTCTGCTTTCTCTTCCTTTCATCTCGATCTTGACCTTGATGTCTTAAGTCAACTCATAATTTTCACTGCCATATTGAATTAAGCAGAATTTTTCGTCTGTATTTATTTAATTCTTTCCTGCCTCCGCATTAGTTTGCAACTGCTCTTCCTTCCACTCTCCCCTCTACTCTTCTGGTTCCCTGTTCCTCCACTAGTATCAGGACATGTGATCCACTTATTCCCCCTTTTACTGTGAAACAAATGCTTCTTTTGTTTCATTTTGTGAACCTGGGATCCTTCCACTTCGGCGTGTTTAAATTTCTGTCTTCTTGTCTCCATTGTGTCATTTTCAACAACTCTTCTTTCGGCGTCACGGTCCCTTACTGAGGATTGAAAACAGTCGCGGAGACGCATATTTTTTAGCCTGGTTACGTTCAAATCAGCAACACTTCAAGTTGTGACTCACCGAACGGCCACATTAATTACCCCAAAGGTCAAAATGTGATTTCACCCCCCCGTTCAAACTGTGAGCCATCGGGGACTGTTTGAAATTTTTTTATATGCCACTTCTTAACTTCCTCTTTTTCATTTTAAACACTGGAGTTAGTATTTTTTCCTTCCCTTATCTTATTTTCGCTTTTTAAATTCACCTTTCTCACTCCTACACAATTCACATTAACCAATCATGTCTTGCTTCATTGGGCGTTTGACACACACTTCAAGGTCATCTGGTGTATTTAAAGTGTACCCTAACTACTGATTTTTTTCAAAATGAAGATGCCAATCCCGCCGAGTTCATGGAGGTCGCGATGTTGATACTAGTTGACGCCTTACTTTGACGCCTTACTTTCTACACTCTCTTCGATCCGACGGCGACACATTTCGTGGAATTGACTTGTCGATGCCTCCGCCGGGAAGACTCAGGCGTCCGATAGTCAGGGATAGAATTAAACCCTTTCTCCGCTAACAACACCCTAATCTAAAACTGCCCCATTTTCTCTCAACATACTTGAACAAGTTGATGGGCTGGGTGGAGATTGAGGAAATTGCCCATATATTCGCTCTCGCACATGCATTAATGCCCGGAGGTCGAGACCGGAGCCGACGTACGAGGCCGAGAATGAGTCGGCAGAAGCGCTACGATAACTGGAGGATGATGGTGATGCGAGGGACGATAGGCAAACATGGAAGCCGTTGTCATCAGCGAAATAGCAGGGTGGAGGATGGCCGGCGGGAGAAGGGAGAAGGGAATGCAACGCCAGAGGGGTGGAACTCGAAACGTTGAGTCATCGTGAGGAGCCTTTTTTTCATTTTATGAGGTTACATTATCGTGCCGCTAGGACTGTGCGCCGACTGGACTACGGCGACGCGTAAAAAATGTGAACAGCCCCGTGTGAATTAATTCCCCCGATGTTGTGTAATGTGGGCCAGTTGATGCGCCAAGATTCTTTCATATTTGGAGGGCATTTCCGACCTAATTTATGAGAAAACAACTCCCCGCCATCCTGTGTGGTCTCGCATCGGTATTTTTCTTCCCTTTTTCCCCTCCTTCTCCCGATCGCTTTGCAGGCCTAATGAGACTGACGTAAGGGATGGAGGAGGTCGGTACGACGTCTACGTTTTTCAATATTAACGCGACACCCGGAGGGGCACATTTATTGCGTAGTGCTTTTTGTCATGTTACTTATTTGCAGGATAAGTAGCAAGTTGTTTTTTTATTTTTTTCTAGAAAGATATTGTCATGGCTTGTCTAAAGGTGCTTGAAGAGATCGGGGTGGAAGTTCAGGATGTGTCTGTTGACGGTGAGTTGACGGGCAACGGGAAATGTTATTTTTCACCTTACTAAATACGTAACATGAATAATTCCAAACTAGCTTCCATCTCCTAGGTCGGCAAACGCTATCACTAGTCAATTGCACAGTTAAATAGCTTTGGGATAAAGCAGACTACCGTACGGAGCCCGCATCGCCACCAGCAGCGACTGCGGTGGCAAGCGTTGTCATGCTGGCATAGCTCAGACAGCCTTAAAGAAATAAACAATTCCTGCCCTGTTAAGCGTTATTCATGTGAATTAGGTAGAGAATGAGATAAAAAGGGGCCCTGCTCTACTTTTTTCTGCTTATCACTTTTTTATTTAGTATCACTTACGCGTAGCAAGGCCAGATAATTGTTAAACTCACGCGAAAATAATTAAAGTGGCAAGCTCAATCGAGCGTGCCGAAATTGGGAGAGTTGTGTGCGATGGTAATAAGAACTGGCCTTTCGACTATATGTGACTTCGCTCCATCCCTACAACTCCCCCTTCAACCACTTCTCTCCAACCCCAACCAGATAAGATCTACTCGTGCACATAAAATTGTTTTACGGTAGTGGTCCAACATCAACAAATAAAGTCGAAATTTTATCGCTAAAAATGGGGGCTATCTTGAAAAAAAAACAGTGCGTACACAATCAACTATGTAAGGTCTAGTCCATCCTTCAAAACCACCGTAAAATTATGATTGACGTCCTGTTAACATTGTCTCTTCAACTTTAGGTATTCTGAACGGTCGTCTAAAATGTGTCCTCGGCTTGCTCTTCAAACTTTCCAAATTTAAGCAAAAGTTGCGGGAATGTCAATCTCAGCAGAAATCACTTGTCCACTCCGGAATACCTCAAAAGTCCGTTGATTCAACCCTCACCCCTACAAGTCTGGACAGCCCAGACAGTGATAAACGCTATGTTACCCCACCCAGTTCTGTCCAAAGTTGTATTCAACACCATTCGCGACCGTTGAGTGACCCCCAAGCCTTGAATAAACCGACTGAATCGAGAAGTCGTCTACCTGTCTTCCGTCAGAATCGAACCAAGTGAGGTTGCTACACCTAGCCTACTCATTTACCTTAAGTAAAACTTTTTAATTAATTTGAAATGTACATTTCGGACGTGTTTTGACCCTAACGCTTTGATTGGCTACTTCATGAGCCAATGATAACATGACGCACTTCAAGTGCACAAACATCTCCGAGGTTTAAACCTCAGTTGCGTCACTTTTGGATTTCACTTTGTCAAGAAATTGCCTTTCCGACTCACCCCAATCAAAGACTGGCGAGTTGGCTGCCTCTTCCCTCCCGACTCGGTCAATCCGATCACCGCAGCCCATAAAGAAACAGAATAATGCCCTTGTGAAGGTGCCCAGGTCTCTGGGTGAGTCAATTCAACCTTATCCATTTTTGCGGGGGTTTAGCGAGTGCTCGCATTTTATGTCTATAAAGTCTTATCTGGTTGGTTCGACTGCTGTATCGTTATCATCTTCCATTGTTCATTTGCATGATAAAGGTCAAACCTCCTCTTTTCCGGCCGAATTTATAGGTCGCATTTCCTGCCCTCACATTATTACTTGAACAAATTAATTTCTCTACTCTGAAGTAATAAAGGAGTGAGATTGAATCATGGCGAAATGCGGTGACGTTGAAATGCGATGTTTAATAAAATCAGCCTTGTTTGCTTAATGCTTGCGCATTCCAAGAATAGCCAGCTCATGTGGTAAATTATTAGCTGGACTGTGAACTTCACCAGAATGCCCGTCTCCGGAAGAGAAGAATGTCAAATCCTTTCTTCTGACTCATTCGCTTTTTCATGAGTCATTGGTCTGTGACATCGTGGCATCATTTGCCTTATCTTCGAATAAATAGGCTCCCCCAACACCCTCTCTCCTGCACTTCCCAATCTCCGACCGGGAGGAGGTTTGGCTAAACCCCCTTCATCGTTGCCTCAGCCGACTTCCGCCCAGACGCGCTCGTTGATGGACTTCTGTGGAGGCAAACCCTTTCGAGAAATCGTCTCCGAGGTGATTTGTGGCCATACTCTACCCTCCTTCATCAATCTTCCTATGCAGAAAAGCTGAGCAGCAATACTACTTAGATCAGCACGCTATGTAGCGTGTTTGTCCCCTCAAAGCCGATTCCAAATTAGTCATGAGAATAGGAATTACTGTGATTACCTCTCGAAATAATCTGGACCGAGGGCCATGACAGGGGTAGCTTAGGTTGCACATGGAATTAAACATCTGTCACGTCTTCGTCATACTTCATGAGAAAGGGGAAAAGTGAACCGACAATGATCTTGCAAAAGCAAGTTTATACCACTCCTTCTTATCTTCATATTGCTAGAACCGTGATTGTAGGACCAAAGGTGAAAGCAGGAGGTGTCGGTGGACGGAAGCACGAGATTTAAGAGACTGCAAGGGTCATGGCTCCCTCGCTCAGTACAACGTGGGCATTTTCTACCAGTTGGGACGAGTCTTGTTGAGCTACTGAACGGTCATACGGCGGGGGATACGGTTCTCTGTTAGTTTGTGTCTCGTAATATGCTAACAGCAGTAGCGACTTTCCTTCCCATCCGTGGACAAAGCAGACAGGGAAATTGCTGATTGAGCGGTCTTTCATTCGCCTGTCACCACCTCCGATAGAGACGAATTCACTCCACGCTTTACCGATGACCGTGATGAAACTGCCTTTCTCCGTTAGAATCATGTCAGCCAAGGCAACATTTGGTCACCGCGCCTACTGAATTGTCCGTTAGTAGTAATCCACGTCCCGCCCACCCCCACTTTCTTCGTCCATGGAATAGAGAGTGCCCGAGCCTCAAGGATCCAGTACGATGTGTCAATATTCTCCCCGCCCCAAGTGTCACCTGTCGGAAATGACAAAGTCATACACAATTTGACTCTAGTGACGAGGAAGTGTTTATTCCAGTGTAAATAAGACCACGCAATGATCAAGGAAGTCAAATCAAAATTACCCCTTGGATTGAAATCATCAACACGATCATTATTGACCCATCACTCCAGTCACAGTTAATCTATTGATTGACATCTTGAGTTTAGGAAATTATTGATTTCAGATGCACACTCAACAGCCATTCAACAAGTCGACAGTTGTGGGCAGTGGATTGTCACCACCGCTCGTGGTGAAGCCCCACCTTAACCACTACGCACCTTCCAGTTATCCCGGCGTCAGTCAGTTGCCAGCGCCGACCCTCTACTTCAACGGCGGCGTCCTACGATTCGCTCGACCCGCGGACTTCCTTCCCCAGGGCCTCACGCCCACAGCCCCCTCGCAGTCCAGCTCCATCGCTTCCCTCTCCTCCGCGTCGGCCTCGGGTCTTGGCATGTACGCGATGTGACAGGTTATGTCAGGTCCCGGCCGCAGGACTCCACGTATTCACGCCTGTCCGTTTTACCCTAAAATATCATCCGCCCTCACCTGTCAGCACTCACGAGCCACTGTCACCATCACCACTGCGTCGTCTCGGTCGCATTTCGTCCTCAGGTCAGGTGTGTCGGCTTAGGCTCAGACCCAGTTGCCGACCTGCCGCCGCCGCAGCCTGCACCCGTGCTGCCGGCCCTTGGAATATCATTTCGAATGCCTGATTGACTGGAACATCCACCCTCCCTCCTCTATACGACAATGGGGCACGCAGTTGGAGGCGGCAGTTGGATGATGGGATTGAAGTGGCGTCCGCACCTGCCCTCACATTCCTTTTGTCTCCGACCCGCCGGATCAATCATTGTTTCACGTCACAACAGATTAAATAATTCATTTTCTGTCCTGGGTACGATGGACACCGCTCCAGGCTGAGATGGAACCCTTAGGGTTGGAAACTATGAAACAAGTGTTTTTGTCTAGTCTGAGTTCAGAGGCGACAGAGAGAGATTCATTGTATTGTGAGCTTGGTAGTTTTCCTTATGAATTACAAAGATTTTCTTCTTCTTCATTTTGTAGAATTTTTCCATGTGTGTGTCCTATTTTTATTTTGTTTTTCTCGGAACCAGATGCAAACAAAATGCGACTAACATCCATTTTCCTTGATCGAGTTCAAACTGAATCTCAGCGCAGTTCAACAGGCTTCGAGAAACAGTAGCGATGCGTTCGCAGATGGATTCAATAATGAATAAAATTGCTCACTGTTGGCTCAAAAAATGCCCTTTTGGCATGTTGAGTATCGTCAAGGAACCTCGTCTTGAAGAAGACCACTTTGCCCATGTTGGTGATAACAAGGAGGAGGAGGAGACCAAACCACACACGGAGCCAATTGTAAACTTGGGTCTAAACTAGGAACTAGTCACCCATACGGCATATAATAATATAAAAAGGCTCGTTTCATGGGTCCCAAACTAATAACAATTGAATACTAATAGGGCCCCAACAGTTCTACTCATGTTAGTGGTGTGCGATATTTCAGGACCATAGCAACTAAGACCCGGGGTATTGAAGCAGGCGATTTCGGTGGAGAGAATGCGGTGAATGGGCGCGAGGAGACGCGTGGGGTGGAGAAGGACGAGGAGGTGGAGGAAGAGGAGAAAGAGGATAAGGCAATGGAGGGGCAAAAGAACACGGGTGACGAAGATGAGACGGAGGCAGAGGAGGACGAAGGTGAGAGCCCGCTGGGGAGTGGTGAGATCAACCGTGCCATGTCCCAACTGGAAAATGTGGATCCAGGCACCTGGTCGGGTCGAATGCCTCCCATTATACCCGGTATGTCGTCGTCAGGGCCTCATTTTTACCTCACTACATCGCGTCAGCGAGCTTCCTTGGATCCCTGTCTCCACGGGTGAGAAGGTCACTACTCCGGTTAATCGCAGCGATGGGGATAACAAGAGTGTCAAATCGGAGTGCTTGCCCTCTGGAGATTCGGGTGAGTGACTGGCTGTCTGAATTTTTATCGCCTATAAAGCCTCCCTTAAGCTCCCCTGTCGTCGTCGAGGCATTTTAGTCTCGGAGGTTTGATAGTTGTTCTATTGCGATTGCGTATCTCCTTAGGTCGCTCCACGAGACATATGGGTCAGCCCTCAACAATGTACGCCTCACAGTCAAACCTCGCCGCACACGATTCGTGGTCTAACAGCCTCCCCAACCGTCCTTTCCGTGGGGGTGTCCAAGCAGTTAATCCAGAGCCACTCTCAGCGCTGGCCCAGTTGAGAGCAAGAGCCGATGGACGGGAGGAGGTACCCACAGAGAAGATTTACGGGCCTCTGGGTTTCCTGAAACTTCCCTACGAGTGTAAGTCATGTCCCGCCACCTGTAAGATCCACAATTTACTTTGTAAGTGGGTCTTTTTTTCCTTTTTAGTTAAGACTCCTCATTCAGTTCTTGGTTGTACAAATTTGAAAATCCGGTAAATATGCATAAAGTATGCGATATTATACTGTCTACTAATATTTAAAAAGTAGCGACGCGTTTACTCTTTCAGGAAGATGGAGGGAGTTCCGGGGTACGCAATCCCATATTTGTCAAAAGCGTCTTGCTTTAAAGACTCCACTTTTTCAAAATATTTGGCAATATTAGAGTGATTCTAATGCCTCTCTTTTAGGCAGAAATATTTCATCTCCGGAGAGAACTAGAATGTGCTAGACAAAAAGTCGCCTCACTGACATCGCAATTGGAGTCGAACGTACGTGTATTAGTTGCCATCTTCCTCTCCCTCTTCCCAGTTCTTTTTCTTCCTCCATTATTCAATAGGCTGCATCTCACTAACCATTTATGCGCTCCACTCGCCCTAAAAAGCCCTAAATCGAGTCAGCCTTTAGCGGTGTCGTAATTGCTGAACGGGAGTGAAATCACGTGCACCCTGACTAAAGATAAATACACCCTGCGGGTCAATAACCCACCAGCGTTGGTGCATTTGTTCGTACCCTAGGAACGAGGGTTTCGAACAGATAGTGCTTTTCCTGTTGGCCTTGCTATCTTCTTTGCATTGTCGACTAAATGAAGATCCAATTTGTGTTCCCCTTGTTCGTTAGCCCCAACATCAGCTCTTTCCGCCTCTTTAATGCCTTCCACTGTCCACGACAAGGCCACAGTCGCTCCGTCAACCGCACTCGACTCTTAGTTTGGGGTAAAACCTTAAAATAAAGACAAAAAGACTCGATGGCTGACACGATGAGGACAGTAAGGACAATAATTATGGAGACACAAGTAAATCCTCTCGCAGCGGGGGTGCGGGGGGATGTGCGGGCAGGGACGCTGGGACTCATTTGATACGAGGTTACCAACAGCTTGCCAATTAAATGCTACGAGGATGTTTAACCTCTTTACTTAACTTAATTAGAAAGGAAATGTAGCGCCTTAATTACGAGTGACCTCCGAGGTGTTGTAAATCGGAATGTTTTGACAAGTTACATTCGCCATGAGGAGATCATTTCACTCGTCTACTAAAAGGATTACTCGCGGGGCGGAAAGAAGAAAGAAAAACAAACAGTCAGAAAGAAAGAAGTTTGAACAGCATCCCAGTTGCCTGATTGTTTACTCTCAGTGTATTTGAGCTAACTCAAAACTCGGTGCTCATGTCGGCGAGTGGGATGACGCCAAAAAAAAGTTTTTATGGTCTTAGAATGGCGATTTCGCACTTGGAGTGGATAATTTTTTCTCCTCCCCGTCCGTTAAATGAAATCGTCTGTTGTAAGGCGCGAATGGGCCGGCAGGCGGATGATAAGGTGTCGCGATGCGATCCATTGTAAGATTACGAATGAAGACAAACAAGCTACAAATGACGGGTAAACCACCTTTCGCGGTTTTTCACCGTCATTCATTGCTGTGGTCTCAGACACTGAATTATCACTGAACTTCTCGCGAGGCTACGATGTGCTGCTTCCGCGTCCGCCCCACCTCCTCGTCCCGCCTCGCCGCTTCGCCCGCCCTCCTTCGTCGACATCGTCCACTTCTCCGCCCCCTCCCTCCCCCCCAATATCTTCCTGATGCCCTTGACATCACATTCGACAGGCCTGAAATGCTCGCGTAGTCGTCTGGAAGGCGCTGTGTTGACTCGTGGAGTCTCGAAGGCACGACGAGGGATAAACCGTATCTTGTCGCAAAATTTATCCTGTCTCAGGCTAAGACCTGGAAACATTCATCCATTTTCGTTTGTTTGTGGGCTTGTGTGCGTGCGTGTGTGTGCGTGTGCACGCCTCTGTGTAGGTGGATGGGCCTATGTGTGCGTGCGTAATTACTCATCCGAAGGCACCATAGCCAGCCAATGGGGATGCAGCATTTTGCGTGCACGCACACCCACGCCAAATCGACTAGGAAGCAGCAGCAACAGCACCGAGACATTGCACGTCACAACGGCAGTCCCGCTCATGGACCGCCTTTACCCTAACTTCTACTCCCTCCACGCGGCTCCCGTTGAGCCCTTGGAACCTCGCTTTAAGCGTCGTTCGTGGAATGCCTTCCCGGAGAACCATCTACTCCCCTACGCTCCATACACTGCCCCCGTCCACGAGGCCACGCTGCAAAGCCGTCGACGTCAGAGGTGTTCGAGTGAGGCGCCCACGTCTAGAAGGGTCTCCACCTTCCTTCCAGATAGCATCAACCTTGACAACAGCGGAGAACTCGACGATGCTCTCATCGACAGGAGGTTGGAAGTAGCGTCAAACAGTGTCTTGCCGATTCCGCCGATTGCAGTAGTTAAACCGACTGTCGGTGGCATGGACAAACGAAAGATACACCGACCTCAGCCATGCTATGGAGTGTCAACGCTCCCCACCACCACTGAATTTCCGGCACCGTGGATGCAAATGAGTACTCCCGAGGTCTACTTCTCCGCACCATCGTCAAGTTTCAAACAACCCGTGGCCAGTCTTCCCCGACGGAGGCCACAAGGCAGACGAGAAAGACTGAGTCCCATGGTCCGACACTCCGTATTCGAGTATCCGAGTCTGGTGGACTATGGACCGCTTCAAGGCTGCACCCTGCACGATTTTACGCCACGACGCAACATGCGACGAAATCCGGACCCGAGTGCCACCGCACCCCTTAGTCGACGCCGATTCTTCGCTTCTACTACCGGAGTATCGGCAACACCGTCGGTCCCCACGGCTCCAGCGCCACGGGCCATGGCCAGTGAGGAGGTGGAGAGGGAGGAGCGACTGTCCGCCAGGATGGTCCCGCCCAGCCCTCTGCCCTCAGTCTATGTTCGCTCCGAGCGTCCGCGTAGAAGTACTCGTGTAAGCGTAACTGGCTGATTGCTGGACTCCTCTCGGTGGGAGGCTGTAGAAGGAGCTTTTCACGCTCCCATCTGTGGTAAATTTGAGTGTTTGGTGTAGATCTCGTGCAGATAGCCATCGTCTCTACCCCCCCCCCCGGGCGTAGATCGGCCGGGCTGACGAGACGGCGGAGAGAGCGCGGCCTCCCCATTCAGTCTGGCGGCATGTTTGTTTGCTCAGTAGATAATGGCGGTTGTGTGGCTTAACGCAACACCTTGTGCCCCGTCTCCGGACCAACTCCGGCCCCCAGATAGTGTGTGTAGATTTCCTCTACGCGTGGCAGCGCGTAACCTACAAATTTTGTGCCTCCAGGGTAAAGATTCGTACTGCAAATCTCTCCCCTTCGTTAGTCAGATCTGTTCCTGCAACTTTTCTCCCCCGCCTTGTCTTCTTCACCCCAACCTTTCTTCCTCTTCATAGGTTTTGTAGTAGATAACCTGTCGGTGTTGAGTTTTAAAGCCACCTCGGCTCCCTCCGAACGACTAGAAGTGGGCAACTTGGCGACTCGACTGGCACTAATCGAGAGGCGCAGATTTCATCTGCTGACAGGTTAATGCTCGACCTAATTGGCCATGCGAACACGTGTACTTTAGCAGACGAAATGACGTCCTGTTCGGCCGTCCGACCACCCCCCCCCCGGTCTTTGGCCCCTGGCGCCCCCAAACTATTATCCGCCCAAATGTGACACTTGCTGTCAGTCATGACGACGATTACGGCCGGGGAAATCGTAGCGTCCCGGAAGAATATGCGTCTTCCAGGCGGAGGGGACGGAAGGGCTTGGGATAAGCTGAAAATCTCACCATTAGATTGGGTTTTCGGACGGCGAGCCAGTTGGAATAAAAGTGCGTCGCTTTACTGGCCTGTCTCTCGCCCCTACGCCAAGTAGAAGTGATAGGGCAACTCTCTTCCCCTCACTGCCTTAGCGCCAGGTTACACTGGTTCTAACATTCAAGGCGCTTTTGAAACCGCCTACTTTCTTCTTCCGCCATCGTCTAGTATGTAAATTGGTTAAACAGGAAGCGAATGACCTCCTAACCCCGAATAATCTTGATTTCTTAACCTCAACAACTATGTATTCCTTGCCTTAACCCCTCGCTTGATCATGTCAGATGTGGCTATGTGTTGGATACCGAAGTTAAGAGCCCTCGGATTGATAGCAGGAGGAGAGAGAAAAACTGAATGATCGTCTGTCCCCCATCACGAGATGACGCTTCTCACGTGTCA
This sequence comes from Dipylidium caninum, assembly GCA_017562135.1. Lineage (NCBI taxonomy): Eukaryota > Metazoa > Platyhelminthes > Cestoda > Cyclophyllidea > Dipylidiidae > Dipylidium > Dipylidium caninum. Next base: position 438,461 of record QEYB01000999.1, read on the forward strand.
CCCACCTAAATATAACACACTGGAAGTAAAACTGCGCGCTTAGCCTACCTGAAATGTGCGCAGGAAGGGAGTATTCGCGGTCGTCTGATCAACCTCGTGATAGTTTCATTTACTGCAGTATCCATATCGTCATCAACTGGCTCTCCAATTGTTTCAATCATTGCGTGTGGTCTACTAAACCGTGTTGGTTCATCCCACTGTTGCAAGTCCTTAACGCCCGACCTTTCAGACAGGGATGAGAGTAGCAGGCCACTAACCTTTTAATACGATGTTGGGGTTCACAATTCAGTGATGGAGGCTATTGAAACAAAAGCCGCTTCCAAGCTGACTGAAAAATGAAACCCGCGTGACAGTACCATATAGGAACTTCTGACTCCACCCCTTACGGCGCAACCTGATTCCCGTTGTATGTGTCCGAAGCTAAACTCTCCATGGCCCAAATCTACAGACACTGTCCCTCCTCCCCTTATTGACTCTGCGTTCATCCCCCTGTTAATCACACTACGCATGCACGGCTACGCAAGACCCCTCGATCCCTCCTGTTCAATGGGCCTGTGTGTGGATATGCATGTGCATATGTACGTGTGCCCTTGTACCGTGTCGTTTGGCCGGATCTACGGCTTGTATCTGTGCGGATCGTGTTGGGGAAGAGAGGCAGGAGTGAATCATTGGGGCGAGAGCGAGAGAGGTAATTGTGGCGAAGGGATACGTGTACGTGTCTGAATGTGTGTGTGTAACGGCGTCTTACCACACCATTCATTGCATCTGTTCGTACCCCGCAGACAATTTGGTGGAGTATTAGCCCCTAAGATTAACGTTGTTCATTTCGTACCCATTCTGCATTCAGCCGCAAACTGTCAAACACCTCCATTTGTCACAGTAGCAAAAAAGCATTCATATAAAAATTTAAATATTCTGGTTTTGGATATCCTTTTACGCATAAAGGATGTGGAGATGTAGAAATGTTGCATCATCTTGATGGGTCAAATGGATAAGTTTTCGAGGGAACTCGGCAAACCGGACTCACCGCCAGGTTGACTCAAATGTCAAGCTTTTGTTTGTTAAAACAAAACCTTGAGGTTGGTCCTGGTAAATGTGGTTCAAGTTCTTAAGTGGCGAAAAAAAAACACAAGGTGATGGTATTTGGCTCTACTAAAATGTCTTAGAAAATTTGCGTTTAGAAATTCGATGGACCGAAGGTTCCTCCTAAAAGGGAGATTTTGCTAACCGTATAATATTTTCAGTCGTAAATATCTACTAATAAGAGATTTTATATGTGCAGCATGCTATATTACTCAAATTAATGTAGGTTCTCTCTTCCTTTCACAGGCCTGCCTCGTATCAAATTTTGAACAGAGTTTGGCGAACATGGCCCAGCGACTCCAATGCTTAACTATTTCGGCGGCCGCGAAAGTGAGTTAGTTGATTAGTCCACAATTGACACTTTCCAATTAACACGGCCCCTTCTCTTTGCACGTAGTCTTTTATTAATCCTCCCTTCAAAGTCCCCCGGTTTTCATAGGTGAACTGAAACGCTTACCGTAGCGATCGTGAGAAAATCGGAGAGCACTGTTTGACCAAACAGCATCCGATTGGAGAACTGGACATCAGTGCTTCTTTACCTATTCTCCACCCAATGATTGTAAAATTTACCACTTTTTTTATTGGTCCATACTCTCGTTACACCGAGTTTTTTGGCTGGACTGTGCCTAGTACAGTGGCAACCGACCAGGTGACGCTATTTCTTGAAGGAATTTAAAGCACACGAATTTCCACTGCCTGTCTGCCTCTTCGTAATTTTTGACACGAACCTGTTTTCTCACCAGCAAATTCGCCGGCTCTCCCTTCTGGCGGCCGTGGCGCCTTCAATCTTCTTAGTTATGCAATCCACCTGGCAACCCACGAAAGGTGTGCGACCTTTCATCGCACAACCAGTTAGTTATCACCTCCACCACGTTGGGGAGGGGGTATGAGGACGAGGGTGGGGCTGGGGAGTGTAGTGGAGAGTAAGGAAAATGTCAGAAGCCGCAATAGTGCCGTCAGGAAACACGATGCCTCGCTCTAGGGACCAATGAGTAATTTCTTTTTCACTTTCTTTCTTCTCTGACCACAACAATGCCGAGGAGTTAGAGGCCTTCATTAACCTTACGGTCTATCTTTGGGTTGTGACAGGGCATGACTGTGTCAGTCTCACACCAACTCTCAAAAGCGGGCAACCAGTTGGGGTTTAGTTTACTCTGAATAGCGCTCGTTGAGACTGATATTCTCATTCCGAAACCGCCCTAATCACGTGCCGTTGCGTTTATGGTTCGTCCGGCAAGACCGGGGTAGAAGTCAACAGAAAGCGTCGTTTGAAAGAATTGAGGGGTTATAGGAAGACTCGGATTTGCCACCCACAATCTCCTCACCACGGTGTCGCTCTTAAAAACATCGTGTCCGGTCGCTAACGCCCGCCACTTCACATCCCTCGTAATATCCACACAGGACTCCGAACTGCGCGAATTGCGGCAAATTATCGACTCCATGGTGCAGGAGCGTCCCTCCACAGCCGCTGCCGATGCGAACAGTGGAAAACCGGTCTTCTCACCGCCGACTACCCATGTCGACGGCAACGCGGCCTCTGTGGAGAGCGTGGAGGTGGATGAGGAGTCGTCGAGGAGTTGCCCTCCTGGCACTCCAAAGTCTCCGAGCCTGCGAAAGGGCGGCTGGGTAAGCGATGTCTACAAGACACTACGTCACGAGAGAAAACTCCCAGTTTCATGCATTTTTCTATTCTCGATGTACCGAAAATTTCACTATTAATCTTGATGAATGCCACAACTTGTTGCCTGAAGTCCTGGTAATCTGCCGCATTAAATTGTCCTGACATTACACACAGCCAAAATTTCAGTTGTTCCGAACCGCGGAGAAATAATCTCCATGATGAGTGAACCCATTTTCAGTTGCGTTGTTCTTTCGATCGGGCATTTCGGCGCCGCAGTTCACAGTCTTCATTGACTGGTGATGTCGCCTCACATGGCAGCCAGTCAAAGCTCTCCCGACCCATGCCAATCAGTGCCTGGACCTCGCCCGAACACCACTCGTCCCACAGTGAGTTGTTGGTTAGTCTTCCCCTTTCCCCACCTACTCTCGAACGAAAACTGAGGGCGGAAAAGAGGGAAGTGGCACAGAATTCCACCCGCCTCCGCCCTCCGAGTTTTATCCACTTAGTTGTAGAGTGTAACTTCCTGAGCGGTGGTGGAGCAGTGAAGAGCCCTCGAGAGTCCTCTCCACTATTCTCTCCCTGGCTGGCATGACATGCTATTCCACCACCACGTGCGAGGCACACGATGCTTCCTGTCTTGTGAATCTCGTCCGGAGAGTAGAACCTCTTCCAAACAACTCAAAGCCCGGGCGCTTCAGCCTAATTTTCAAGTAGACGAAGTAAAGTGAACATCCTCCGCAGTGACACAAAATTACAGACTACGTCTAAGACCAAGTGACTATTGTGACAAGATGGAGGATGTCATCCTTTTAGGCTGTTCCGAAAGCCAAGGCCGAGAGTCGTCCCTCGTCCGCAGCATTTTTACGAGCCTGGGTAGCTTGTCTTTTCACTCTGGTTGGGGAAAAAGCGCCCCACGCCAACTTCCACACGCTCACACTTTCACTGTGCTCGCCTATGATCCCCACAAAATTAACGTGTCTTCCTTTTATCCCCTATCCTCTTTTTTTTCATTGTCTCCTATTGCTTCTAGTAGGTCTTCGCAAGAATTTCGTCCGGGCCGCTTCAGTGGCTGCCGACATGAGCAGGACGCAGAGCTGCGGTGGAAACCATCTTGGCAAAGGGTAGGTTGTGTGATGCAAACCGAACACTTATAAGTGCGGACAGGAGAGGCCTCTCCCCTCGCTAATTGCGTCATGGAATAAAAAGTTGAGTCTGCGGCTCTGCTTTCACACGGACTCCTTTGAAGTCACGATGGGAAGTTTACTCATGATAGCTCGAACACCGGCCTTCAGGTAATCATAACAAGAGCTGCCACGACTAAGATCGGAGCGCCCTAACAAGGGAGAATGCACGCTTGTGGGAAGAGGGGGTAGAGGTGGTGGGAAATTGTGAGATCTAACCAATCGAAATAAAGTAAATGCCTTTTGAAAGATAGACGCTGGCTAAATGTGAACACCGTAAATTGTCATTGTGTAAAAGAGGCAATCAACCGTTTCTATACTTTCTTTCAGCCCTTGCGCAGGAATGGAGGCTGCAAAAGTGGCAGCCACCACGGCTAATCCGGGCTCATCTTCTAATTGCTGTGATGCACACTCAAGGTGTCGCCTCCTAGAGACGGAAGTGGAGGCGCTACGGAAAGAGCTGGCAGAACGTGAACGGCGTCTGACGGACGCTCAACTGCAGGCATTAGCTTCTGCTCACCAAGTGGATCAATTGCGAGACCAGTTGAATCTCCTTTTCCAGCAGCTGAGTCTCCTCCGTGCTGATAATGAACGTCTCCATGCCTCAGCAGTCGTCTCCGCCAATTCCCCTCATCTCAGCGCGGAGTAATTCCGGAGTTGAATGAGAATTATTAACCCCATTCTCTGATTAAATAATACACTAGCTAACTTTACCCTGAAGATTTCTTGCCGCTGCATTTAACTAGAGCAAACGCATCAATATGACCGAAGTGCTTGTTTCTACCCCCGCTTTCTTCTCTGTTTAACGCAGTAGGTATACATAATACAAGCAATGCATAGCATAACATAAAGTATGCAGGACTCGTGCAGGAGGTGGAACTGCTGACCAAGAGTGAAGAGTAATATCAGCCCCGAAAATGCTTATTCGCAAATATGTTTTTGGTAGGATTTATTATAATATTTCTGCCCTTACTTTCTATACACACATTCCCAAACCGACACTGGGTGCACATAAATGAATTCAAGGTGAACTTACTCGATGAAAGAAATTCTACTCAAAAGTGCTCAGTAGCATATTGTTTTGTGTGATAAAAAGAACTTTACGAAAATCAAAATAAAAAGATGTTAATCGGGAAGTATGCAAGTTAGCAATTAAAGATTTTGTGGAATGATCCAAACTAATTTTCGGACACATAATTGGCTGGAAAAATACCGATTCGATTTCCAATGCGGCCGGACCACCATAATTTATCAAATTTGTCGATGTCGACTATCTCGTCACCCGCGGTGAAGGATAATTCGTCGGCCTGGGCTAAGGGATAAACAAGATACGAGGACAAGATGAATCGCCGCGTCATCAATTTCACTTCCTTAAAAACAAGTTAAGTGGGATTGACCTACAAGCCACAAAGTCGTACAATGCCATCGCGGTAATGTTGCTCGTAGGGCAGGTGGTGGCGTCAGCAACCGGTGCAACATCACCCACAGACTTGATTTCTTCCACGTGGTTTGCTGGAAATATGCCAGAACGAGCACCGACATATCCAAACCACCAGGAGGAATCAAATTTTTTAATGTTGACGATAGTGTCACCGGCTTTTAAACTCAACTCGTCGTCCTGAGCTATCATCACCAAAACAAAAAGCCAAATGCGATTATGAAGAAGATCATCCGGAATGCTATAAAAGGACTTACAAGCGGTGAAGTCGAATGTAGCCACTGCTGTGATGCTGGACGATTGTTCGGGCTCCAGTGGTTTCGGTGAATTATGAAACTTAGGGAATTTTGGGACTTCCCAGTCGTCCTCACCGGACTCTGGTCTCGCCTAAAATCAACCAATCACATAAAACAGGTATTGAGGCACCCAATTAATCACATCGAAGGAAGCGCAAAAAGATCGAACTGGCTGTCAAACACTCCTTCCAGGACCCCTCTACGAGGGTCGTTTAATACAAGGAAAACTCGAGGTCTGCCAAGCTGAAGTAGCAGGAGCTAGCACATGCATCTACATCGGTGATCCTTTTCAGACACAGACTAGCTACTGATGCAGCAGGAAATTTATTCTTCGAAAACCGTCACTCCAAGGCCAAAATGTACTGGAGCGGCGCTTTGCTACTCCCACATTGTTAGTAATTACAAAGAGGTTTGTTAAAACACCAGTGTAAATGTTGATTTCTAAGTTAACCCATACCACTTCACTGTTAACCGACGAGATATCAATGTAAGGCACATTGGCAGGTTGAGGGCGAAGGTCCGTCTAAAAAGGCAATGGATATGATCAGGCGGGGGGAAGGGGGTGATTGCGTTAACAAATACGCAATTCAAGGTAGGGAAGAATGATTAGCTTGAAAACAGCCATTGAGGGAAGAGAGGATCAAATTGACCAAATACTGTGGGAAGGAAGGTAGACAAGCCTCTGAAGGGGGAGAAAAGAGAGGTTTATGCCGATATTACGAACCTCGGGTTCAGGCGAAGGAGGTTCGGGATAACAAGGCTTCCACTCCGATGGAGACTTAAATAACATTTAAGAGGTTATCATTATGTCGTTACTGTGGAAGCATCTAAAAAAAACAAAGCTCCTCCTTACCTTCTCAGCCTCCGGAGTCCTCTCTCGGGGCTGTAAAAATAGTGGAAATCGAAAGTGCCGAAATGAAAATAGGAGTAAAAAGTGTGGCTCGATCGGGACAACGAGGACTGTTAACTCACCGGTGGTTCGTACTTATGTGCCGTGTTTACGGGTGCCGGTTCACGCTTTGGCTAAAAGAGCGATGAATTTAAATAAACTCGACAAGGCAGATGCACATTCTACTTCCTCTGTTTAAAATACTCAATAGACAAATCAAGACACAAACGGGAACCAGTGATTAAGGCGCTAATTGCAGAGGAGGGGCGAAAGGGGGGAAATAACGAACCTCGGGTTCCGTCGATGGCGGTTTAGGAGGCCAAGATTTCGAAATCGAAGCCACCTTCAACAAAATTAAAGGCAGCATCATGAGAAGTTCATAGGAATAACTTCAAAAATAGAAATAAAAACAAAAAAGGGAGGAAGGAAAAACAGGGTGTTTTTACTCATTCCATTACATTATTTTGCGCCACCTCTTCCCCTGCCGTCTTCGCCTCAGGCTGCAAGAAATGAATGGATGGAGAATAATGGCAATGTGACACCAAAAAACGTAAATATGTATAAAAAATGCGTTGAGAGTGGAGAAAGAGAAGTGAGGACTCATGGGTACCTCGAACTTTCATGGAATGCTTGTCGGTTTGGGCTCGAGAATTCGCTTAGGAGGGGAGAAGAGAGCGCGATTGAACTCACACTAATTCTCCATGGTCTAAACTGCTTCACAGTTAAAAGTCGCACGAGACCGGACTACCTCACTGACGTCCACTTTGGAATTAGTTTTAAGGCAGGGAAAAAAGACGATGAATAAAGAAACTACCTCCTCCCCGACTCTCGGCCGCATAAAGATGTTGGGGTTGAGGCGTCCCACCCGCGGACGAGGTGGGCGTTCAGCCGGTGTGTTTTGGTCTAGTGCCAACTTTTCGAAGCGATTACGCAACTCCTTCGCCCGATTTTCTCCCACATTCACCTCGGGGCCTGGGTCCAAGAAAAGGCGGAAAGTAGTTAAGGTGTGGGGGAAGGAGAGGGGGAGAGGGAGAACGAGGAGCCTCCCTTACACAACCTCTGGGAAAGGTTGAGGGCTCACAATAAAGTGACCACTTTCCCCTCATTTGGACCCATCTGATTTCGCTTGCTCAGAACCGGAGAGTTTATCATCACGAGAAAGCTTCTCAAAATACCACACCAGGTGTCACGCGTCTAGGAATAGTACACCCATCAATTGGACATGATAATTATCTCCGAGAAATAGGCTCAGCCGGGCGATCCGATAGTCAAGGGGTGCGAAAGCAACCGGTTCCGGGTGGTTACAGTAGTGAAATGCACAGGGTTAACGCCCAGTATGTTTGTTTGTGTGTGTGTGTGTGTCTGTGCCAGTCCTAGTCCACCTCGGATTAAATAGACGTGTGGAATGCCGGTCCACTTTGACTCCATCACTTGAGGTGATTGGCGCATGGTGAACAAGGGTCGAGTAATCAGAGAAAGAAAAAAAGATGAAAGTGTCCAATCATGTCATCTCGTTGTCAAGAAATTCGAGGCGCAATGTGACACAGTGAAGAGGCATTTAGCTACCCACATGCAACAGAACGCTCGAGCAATATCAGGATCCCCGGGACAGCAGATCTCAGCACTACAATATCTGTCCCGCTGCCATTCCACGAGGTGGTAGAGGAAAAAGGTGTCTTCAATGAGAAACGGTCGAGCACATTCATGAGCCAATTTTAGCATTTTGGTAATTGGGAAGCTAAGGACCCACGCGACTGAGACTGATGGGGAGCAGGTCGCTCCGGAGTGTCCTTGTAGCCAAGTGCCGAGGCGTCGACACGATCCTTCTGAACGCCATACTTCCCGCCAAATCCCATGGAGTAGTCCTTTTGTGAAGAGTGTTTCGACAGCTCCTCTTGGTGACCATAACCGACAGCTTTCTGAATTATACAAATGGAGAAGATTGCACGTTATAGCCCGAACAACCTCACGATTTATTCTCTACGAGTTAACGCCAAGAGGGTTCATATAAAGCATAACTTTATAATTACATGAGTCTCTCAAATCACACTCTTCCGCCCCCCCACCCCCACCCTAAGTTCCTTTCAAGCCTCTATGACCCTGCAGATGTTGACTTTACCTTCGGCGCTTCCAAAGCTCAATGCAAAGCCGCTTGTGTTAACCTACTAATAAGCAAATATTTAGAACGGAGCCAACTTGCCTTGTCCTGTCGATCCAATTGGACACCATAACTTCCACCGAAACCCTGGGAGTAGTCCGTTTGAGAGGAGTGTTTTTGCGTCGCCGATTGATAGTCCGAGCCGACGGCACTCTGGTGAGGCGAGGAGAGAAAGTAGGAGAATGGAGTAGCTGAGCCATTATCCACATTAGCAGTTAAACAATGACCCTAGAAACCTCGAGAAATGTCGAAACAGGTGGCTTAGCGCAAAAATCGCTTGCTAGCGATTTCGAAAAATAGTAACCTGCCTGATGTATAAGGATGATGGACCCAAGGAAGGAAATGAAAGGGCGCTCGAGATGTATTAACCTTCTCCTTTCGTCCCAACTCCGAGAGGGCCACTTACGACTGTCGCCAAGAGGGGATGCTTATAGGTAAAGAGCAGGCGAACAGCAAGGGTCAACTACTGTTCTTGCCCTGGCTCAAGGACAGCGAAACTAACTGCTACCTGACAGTCTGAACGACAAAATTCCGATGAAAAAAGAAGTATACCAGTGGCAAGTTAAGCGGCGAAAAAAAAGACAAGGTAAAACACCCTTGTCTAAGCACCCACATAGTACACTTTGGCAAGAATACACGAAATGTCGATGTGCGCATGATAATTTGATGTGGTGTGGAAAGATTTGGCAGTAATTAAGTCATACGACTAAGGGGACGAAGCAAATCGAATTGGGAAGTTTGCTGCTGCTGTCACGGCATACTTTTTAATCAACATTCAGCGTGACCTTGAGAGTTAGGTACTGCGAGAGTTTAGTCTCTGACGCAGACAAAAACACACGCAAGTACACACAGCCACACATTAAAAAATTGCAGGAGCAAACACCTTGTTTTTCACATGATGGAGAATGGAACATGAAGAGAAAAGTAGACTAGAGGCCAAGTAAAATCGACACAAAAAAATTAATGAAGAGAGAAGGAAATAAACCTTTATCGAAATTCAGAGCAGATGAGAGTCTAGGTGACTTGCTCTAACATACTACACGCAGGGCAGACGAGCAAAAGGCAAGTGCAGACGACAACACTCCAAGTCTATACTATACGAATACGGCTATTAATTACGAATAGGCCTCTCTCAATAAATATGAAATTTGAAAACCATTTTGAGAATCCCTTAGGGACACATCAATGTTTAAAGAAACATAGAAAATAAAACAGTAGCGACATTCTCGAACCATCTCTGTGCTGAGTGCACCCGATAAGATTAGATATAATTGAAGTCACATTCAAGGATATGGCAGCAATGGCCATCAAATTTATAGTATGAAGTCGGAAACAACGCCTCCGAAACGACTTTGCAATTATGGATTCTCTACACTGGGTCAAAAAGGTAACCACTTATAACGTAAACAGTCAGGTTAGGCTCAACGGCGTCAATCGAAATATGATAAAAGTGCAGAAGCCAAGGCGAAAAAAGAAAAGCATATTTTTTCGTACTAATATATGTGATATCTATTCGGACGATGAGGTTGACGACAACAAAATTTTGTAGGACAACCGAAATATGTAAAAGTAAGAGGTCTGCAGTTCGAGAAAAATTTTGGAACTCGCCTTATCCATTCGGTCCTTTTCGACACCAAATTTTCCTCCATAACCGTATGCAGCGCTGGGAATGGAATTCTTCTTGCTTTCCGCATCCGACCTCAATACACTTTGACGCAGATGATCCATACTGCAGTAATGAGTAAAGGACAGCACAGTAAGTAATGAAATAATCCTAATATATGAAGCACAACTTTTCTCGCAAAGAAATAAGTAATTTGCTCAATGGGTACGAATTCAAGCAATTGCGACATACTCTATGTGACCAACGCGACCTGGACCGCCTTGTACGCCGAAACGTTGTTCCATCTCATTCATAACGTTTTTGTAGCCTTGGGTAATACCCCAGTCCTCGTCATCACTCATCTTGCAAAAGATGAATATCATAATTCGCTGCACGGGGTTAAATCAATACAAGTATACTCTGTCACACTATGGCATCATTTTGAATAAAGATACGGTAGCCAGCCATATTGTAACACATATAACGGGAGAAGATGAAAATACTTACCCTTGCGAAAACGACACTTAGTTAAATGCACGTAACCGGAGGGATTCAAGCCAGCAGAAGTTCTTCTGTGAATCAAAACAAATATATATTTTCTGCTAACGTTAGAAAAACCCTAAAATACATATGCACATGACTAAAATTATTAATTTTTACTTGGGCATTTTAATAATTCAACAAATTGACGATGAGCTTACAGTGGCTTTACATACCTTGAGCCCAAGCAATGGCGTATCCTCAGTTAACAAGATCTAGTTAGCTTGGAATTAAGACATGATGGCCATATGTGGTAATTTTTCTGCAGGATTCTCGTAAAGCCCTCTTTTTTTATTACGCGTCACGTAGCACTGTATGACCGGCTAACCTTCTTCATATGTTCTTAACCATCAAGATTGTCAAATGGTGTCCCCATAACGCTAAAGGAAACTACTTTAATTAAAATCCAAGGAAATACATTATGTAGTCATGGGCTATTTTAGTTGATTGGATCATCATCATCATAGTTTTCATGTCAGGCTTACGTAAAGTACAACGGATGAAACCCACAGCAACACCGAGTAACATACTATGAGCTATTTTCAGCCTCCTAAGTGTGCCGAAACGTTGAAACTACCGCAACCACAATACTAAGCCCTAGTTAATTAAGACGTTGGCTAACGTATGCAATTTCCAATGTAGTAACAGTTCATATTAAGACCTCGCTTTAATTTATTTGATTGACCCTAATATCTTCCTGAGAATTCACTAAAACTTATATGCTTCATAAAATTAGCCGAATATATGACTCTTGTGTCGGTAGATTCAAAGCTTTTTTCCTTTTCCAGAGCATTTTGTTCCCTGAAAATGGCCCGATTTTGTCCATAGCGTTTGCGTAATTCGGTAGCCCACTTCGATAATTTGGCATAAGTTAGGTTACAGGCGCTCATGCACTACGTCATTATCCAACACGTGTGATATTCATTGCCAGTTGCAATATCCGAAGAGTATCAGATTGCATCCCCGATCACCGCATTAAATTACACCCAGTACATTTCTTTTCGCCGCACAAATCATTTTTACTCCACACACCAAACCACTCTTAGAGGAGATTTCATGCGCGATTCGGAGTCACAGGACTCAGAGCAGAAATGTTGGTAGGCTGTTTAGGGCACTGTAGACACATACTTTTAATGCTTTGCAGATAAGCAGATATGAGGGAAATATTCAATTTTCTACGACATTCCCACGATATGGCACACCTTAATAAAAGAATATAGCCCAATTCTGCGATAATTTACGCATGCTATTGTATACAGTCTCTGACTACTTCGTTGACGTAGTCTAGGGAAAATCACATCTTCACTTGCCCATGCACCGTGATATTTAACGAAATTAGACAAGTGGAAAATGAAATTCTCCTCTTCTGTCCACTCCACCCTCAGATCTTCCGACCCTTTCCTCTCTACTTTGGGTAACATACTTCGGAGTCTAGATCTGCCTGTCGCCTAACCTGTCGGGATGATTCGGAGTTCATTTGTCGCTCCGCCAGGTTTCAACTCGGCTCGGGCTTACTCCGCCTTCGCTGCGAAGGCTGTCACCTCAAAATCCCTCTCCTCAACACTGCCGTGATCAGCCATGATCACGGCAATGATTCTGAGGTTGCATGTGTGGCTGTGTGTCTAACCTCGTCGCGGGCCCCGAACTCCTGTCACAATTATCATCCGAGTCGCTGGGGTGTGACACAAACTGCCCACATGGGGACGATTTATATCTGAATCGTGGTGATTCGGCTCTGGGACGCGGTCTAATTAGACCGGTGTTTACCTTTAGTGCCTTCATGCACTCGTACAGACCCACCCAAATACTCTCACACGCAAAAACAAACTCGTTGACCTATCACCTAGGTAACTAAAAATTGGGATGATATCCAATTAGCGCAAAAAATCAGACCGGGATGATTATACGCAGGTGAGGGGTGATTGTGATTTAAAAATGTGATGGAAATGAACAATTTTGGCCACTCATCCTCTATGGAGATCGAAAAGAGGGGTAGTTTTTGTGTTAAAAAGTCAACAGAAAGTTGACGGGAATCGAACAGAGAAGTGGGCAACTGCGTATCGCCTTTGGTTGAGTCAGTGAATGGACGCCATTACTACGTGATACGATGCGATGCCACCGTGTCAATGCTCATGTGAAACGGTGACGCCTAGCTTTCATCCATCCAAATCCCCGTCTAGAAAATGGTGCTCTTTTGCGAATGAGCGTATACCGATCTTTCGCTTGTCGTCAGAAGACGTCAGTTTGCATGGATACGGCAGGTGTCCGAGGTATATTCCGATCCATTTGTCCACACACCACACAGTAACATTGCATGGATACGCGAGATATGGCAGGCGACCTCGAAAAATGGGGTACATTGGCTCTGGGGGCATATTCTGGTGGATGGTATCAGTTAAGCCACCGTCTTTTTGAACTGTCGTACAGGTAACTGGAGACACTCATCAAATGCCCAATTAAAATTACATAAGAGATGAGTTAATTGGGCTAGAAAATATGCAAACAGAAACCACAAGTCCAGTTTGTATGATTGCGACCTGGTGGATAATTTCGTTGGCGGGATGAGGGGCGATGGAAGACGGGACAGGGGACGGAAGGGCTGGAGAGGGTAACGAGGATTCGGAGGGGGAAATTAAAGGCCGCTGCCTTCAGATAAAGGCACATTAGCTGAGCAGAACTGGGAAAATTTGGGGGGAAGGCGCAGTTGGGTGAATGTGCCAAGGTGGCGGTGGGAGGTGGCAGTGGAGAAAATGGGGAGGGGAGCAGGGAGCTGCGCCCGCAATGAGAGACGCGGATCGATTACAGACACAAACAGCTGTTCAAGGCCGTCGCGCCGCCAAAAAAAATCGATACATCGCGGAAGCGGGTAACATGACCCCAGAAGGAAGGGGAACCCTGCGGTTTTGATACACTTGTTCCCAAACATTTCGGTAGGCATCGACTTGACGACAGCAACGCTTCCACAGCTGTTATAGAAAATTGCATTTTATAATCACAAGGCATATACAACAAAAATCGAGGCGTGTTATTCATTCCCCCCCCCTCCTCGCACGCGCCACCCCCAGCCCCCTTTCTCCTCTTCAAGTTATGTGGAAGTCTCTCGAACATGCTCGGACCTGGCGAGAATGTGACCCGTCCGAAGATCAGAGTATTTTGTGCCCTCCACTCGCCACCTCATCGGACAAATGGCGAGGGAATGTTTTAACGCAAATCCCTTCAGCTGAGTAGAGCAGACGGCAACCTTGATTTAATTCGTCCAGTTGACTAAAGGCAAATTCGGGCTAGTTGAGCTTAGTCAATTATTCCGGTGACACGCGTCACTAAAGCTCCCCATCCTTTCTTCCTCCACCTCCTCCACATTGTTACCGTAACACTTGAATGTCTCAGCAACCACTACGAAGAGGCGGGAGGTGGAGTGAAGTTTTTCTTCTTTAATTAAGGTAAAGGGAGTTACTACCGTGGCGCCCCCTAGGGGGATTACTACTTCACTAACGTCTGCGTGAAATCCTGTCACTTGGGGTGGGTTCCGTGGGATGAGAATCTACTATCCTCTGTTAGCTAATACTGCGAGAGCATATACCTGAAAGCGAAAATCTATGATTGCGGCACATAATTTCTCTCTTCGCCTATTCGAAAGGCTTCTAGACGACACACAAATCTGTGTCGCTGCACGCACAAATGATGTATGTGAAAGACACTTGAAAAATGGGTTCCCGAGGTCACCGGGTTCGTAAGGCGACTCCCTCGACCGCATCGGACTAAGTGGATTTTCTTTTCTCACTTCAATGACCACCCGTCCCTGAAATGATTACCTTCTTCTACTATTATCCATAGTGTTCGAGATGTGGTGAGGTTGTAGAGGATGGCTACTTCCGCGAATTGGTCATGCAAACTTCCATTCAACTATCTTCTTCCCGACGTGGTAGACTCTTTAAGAACCCTGCGTTCACCAAATCAAAGCGAAATCCCCTCCTTCGGATTACACCCTCCTGCCTCCTCCCTGCGCTAAACTCGTAACTTCTTTTCAGGCAAAGACGAGGTGCCAGAACGCTACCTGAGCACTCTTCTCACAGGCCTATATAAGAAAACAACGTCAGGCAAAAAATAGCGTGATTTATGGGCACCCGGATCCCGTGTTGCATTATACTGCCGCCTGTAAACACGTTTTCTCCTGTTCACTCAATTACTTTCTCTGAGACTGTGCATTGTGTATAGACGCACACGAGCGTACACGAGATTTGGTGGTCGTGGTACACTCAAATTCTCTCCACCAGGTGGTACTCATAAAATAAATCAGTAGAGCCAATGCAACTTTGAAAGGGGAGAGGACCTAATTCCCGCGTCATTAATTTGCTTCCCTTGTGGCAAATTACTGTTACCTTTTCCACTTTGATCGCTACGATTTAGTTTAAAATGCGGATAGTGGATTTGACTGACTGCGATGAATGACTGAAGGGCACCACTAACACGATCACGATCTAATTGTTGGTGTCAGGCTGCCTCACACGCAGATTAGCGTTACTATGACCAGGAGACATCAATTGTCAGACAGGTGAAAATTAATGTGAGAACATTTCTGATGCAAAAGCTTCTCTTCTTTTGCGGGATTCACTAAAGAGTTTGAAGAATGTTTTTTGATCTCATAAAGTAAATATCAGAGTATCTCAGTATAAATCTTTGATGGGTATGTGGGATGAAGGAGTTGATAGAAAAATCAACTTTCAAAGGGACTTCCGAAATACACACGCAGGGTAGACGTTGGAGCCAATGATAACGGGGCGCGAGCACAGGTCGAGCTACGATTGGTTAGCGCGTGCGCGCATTCCTTCACCCCCCGGTGTGCGCGTCAGTGCCTTTGGCATAAGACGACCAATAGTTTTGCGTGCATGCGTATTGTAGCGTGATGAAAACTGACCTGAACACCATTCCTGAATAAATGAAAAATCCACTGGGTGAATCAAATCGCATTCCTTCCTGCTCAAACATTCACCCCCACCCTAATGTTTGCCGACTCTAACGCACCGGTTGAAAAAGCTTCCGCCAGTGACTTCCAACAGCCAGGAAACTCAATGGGTAAAGATGGACCCCTTCACATTTGAATTAGAGCCACTTTTGATATCTCTAACAGAAGCATTTGTCCTTTATCAGGACGGATTCTCTATGACATTCCTTGCAAAGTGTGCAAAGACCACTCTTCGGGCAAACACTATGGCATCTACGCTTGTGATGGGTAAGCTCTAACTTTTACTCACACTAAATGCCAAGATGATCTTACATATTGTTCACTTTAGTAAAATTTACTCGATCGTCTAATTTAGTGTGTAATTCTATTCTTTTGTAGCTGTGCCGGGTTTTTCAAGGTAAGAAAAGGACTTTAATGGCGATTTCACTTTATGCCACCTTCCCTTTCTTTGCCGACCACTTAATTCTCATCCTTCGATAAGCGATCCATTCGACGAAATAGACAGTACACCTGTAAGTCAAGAAATGGCTCCGAATTGGAGTGTCGGGTGGACAAGCCGCATCGTAACCAATGTCGGGCGTGTCGCTTGAAGAAGTGTCTCGAAGCTGGAATGAACAAAGACTGTAAGTCGTGTTCCCTATGCAGCCTCCCTCTTTTTGCACTATTCAATATATGCCGCCCCTCTCCATGGCCCTCTCTTCTGCCCTTTCTGACAGCCAAAATCTCCAACTCCGAGGGGTGCTAATTTTGTTAGGTTTCCCCCCTTCAGAGGAGGTGATGAGTCTCATCATTTGAGATGGGATGCGAAGTCTCCTGAGTTGTATGCACCAGGTGGAAATTGCATGATTGTGGCTCAGAAGAAAAGATCGCCTTAGAGGGCGCGGAGGTCTCCCCGACGGGGAAGGATTTAGAGTCTCGAGGCTTGTGAGACGGTGTAAGAATGAGGTAGAAAACAATACACTATCCGCTCGGTGATTCGCGTCAGCTCAAATGTATCAAGAGTAATAATTGTGATTCACCCGTGAATTTATTACCATACCTTGTGTCGGTCCTCCGACAGTCCCTCGTCCCGCAAATGAGCGTCTAATTGCAAGAAATCAGAGCAAGAACCGATGGAGGCTGAATTGATATGAGTACTATGGCATGGGCAAAACGGCCCTCTTCTCGGCCACCTGCGACATCTGGCGATATCGAAAACTCAACTCGTTCCTCGTCTATTTACGCGAGTTTCTTGCGGTTGCAACAATTCAAAATGCTGTTTAGTCGGCCTACAAGCATTTACCGTGGTCCACTTGGCGGAATTTCAGTCAACAAATCCCAAGTCTCACACAAGTTACACGCTCGGGCAAGCGCCCGCCGCACAGGCAAGTGGATGATTCAAGATGGCGCCAGACTAGAACAGGTGTGAAGTTGAGTTTTCAGACAGGAGTACACTAATTGTGCCGAGACCACACACACATGCAAATAACGCGTATGTCCACTTCTCGCCTGCCTGCCTGCCTGCCTCGTCGCCGTAAACCACACTGCAAGTCACTATCGCGGAAAGGACCTGGTTAGCGTCCTAGTTGCCATATGACTCTCGAGGTCCCCTTCGAGCCGACCGCGATGGGGAGTGGAAAGGAGGAGGGCAAGAGTTGGACGGCACGGATTGGCTGGAGCCCTGGCAAAGCATTCTTGACCTTTGAATGCAGTGTCTGCCACAAGGAACGGAGCCCGGGGACGTCTGTCAACGATAGCGCCAGAGGCAGCTTATAGGAAGCCGGAAGTGAAGCTTCTCGCCTACTTGAATGGAGTAAAATTGAGGTGGTGGGAGAGGAGGTGGCGGATGTTTGGATGCAGGGAAGGTAGTGGAATCGCGTCGGAAATAACAGAATTCCCATGGGCGGGGTGGAGATGTGAGCGTGAGAAAAGTAGGGTAAGACCGCCCATTGGGACAATTAACGAAGGTATTCGCTGTGAACACACACACGCATGTGGGAGCCAAAGCGCGGGGAAGTTGTTCTGTTATTTGCTGGGTGATGATTGACTGAGACGTGTGTACTGGTCAACAAGTCACGTTTACTATAGGGGTGCCTTCACATCGTGAAATTTTCACATCGCGTACGGTTGTGTGTCTGTCTCTTTCTATGCCTCTCCCTCTCGGTTTGTGTGTATACGTGCGTGCGTGTGTTGTGATAACGGTGACAACACACTCATCATTAACGGTTTCACGTGCACGTAAACAAATAGAACAACAGAAGGCGTGAGAGAACACTTTCATCTGCTGGAGGTTAGGAATGGCTTAGGAGCTTGACGAAACGTCGTAATGGTCTACACTTGTAACCTCGGCCCTTTCGGAATTCAGCAGATGAAAGTCAATTTTGCTCAACTAATCACAACGCTAAGTACACTCAAGGCGGTTCTGACCCAGCCGAGTGTATTCATCCCATTCACTTTAAAATTCGAGTGTGATTACTCAACTTCTCGACTGAAATGGATTTTGTGATTGACCTATAAAGAATTTCGAGTGTTGTTTCAAAGTCGTCTCCATTAGGATGCCCAAATCGTCTGATTGCCGTCCTACCTCCTAAACTCACTCCCTCCCCGCGCCTTTCCGGCCCAATTTAATCCCTCACCTAGACGAGTGAGTACCTCGACCATGTTGACTAAACACGCCACTCATTGGTCGCTGCGGTTTTACTAAGTTCAAGAGGGGCGCTCTGATTGGCTGAAAGGTCTATTGGGTAATCAGACGGTTTGAAGAGGGCCTGACCCCAGTGAAAGGCGGAAATCAAATGAGTATATGCTAATTCCCTTCCAGTTCCTCTAATTGAGGCTACTAACCATCTAATAAAGTGTAACCCCACGACCTGCCTGTCCCGACTTTAGTCCCACTCTCCGGTCGTCCACTGAGGTTATAGAATTTCATTGCGAGAGGCAATAAAAAGGGAAAAAGCGGCGCCAACATTTAGACCTGACAACCAACGTGGAAAGATATGCATAAAAATGTCGTTAGAAGACCATAAACAAGTCATTCCTCAGTGAAGTAGTCGATTGAAGCATGAAAAGGTCATGTCATGACGCGTAATAAACATTGGTGCTGAAGATGGTGTTTTAGACTCAGGCCTTCCTTATTCTCTTCAGCCGTTCAGCACGAACGCGGTCCTAGGAATTCAACTCTCCGCCGACAGGTTGCCCTGATGCTTCAAGAAGAGGCGCCTCCCTCAAAAGCATACCGGGAAATGCCAACGAATACGCCTAATTTCAGCTTTCCGCAGTCCAGCTTAACAGCCTACGACGATGCGTTTTCATCGCCACCATTGCCACCACCGCCGGCAACGAAATCGTCGTCGTCGGCCTCCCTCACTCCTCTCCACGTACCTGATTGGTTCTTTGGCAGGCATGCTACCAAGCCGACCTACGGTAGTCACTCGCTCACGACACAGTTGGGTGAAAACTGGGAGGTGCTTCTGAGGTGCAATTTCTGTTGCCCACTTCCGCAGTTCCAGACGCTCTCCCCCCCGCCCACCAAATCCACCCATTCCTTTTTGGTGCGGACCGAGGGCAGCCAGAGCAGAGAGAATCCACAGCCACGACGACGTCAACCAACCGTTTTGTCCAAAGCCGAGGCATTCGGCATCGACAACCTGCTGAACGATTCACCGCAGGGTGAGTTGAATCGGGGTACAGTGGGCGGACTCCCACCCCCTCGAGGCGCGTGTACATGCATGATTGACAATGTGGCAAAGGGTTGGGGTGACAGGTGGGCAGACGCCGTCTGCGCAGTCGGGAGTCCAAGGCCTGCCCAAGTCCGAGTCGAGGGTGGAGGCAGGTTGCTCGGTCTGACCGGACAGCATAGACGACTTCCTTAGGCCCTTCTTCTCTCCATCCCAATTTGCCAGCTCGAGCAAGGAGACAGGTCGTGTGTGTAAGTGTGTGTGCCGCGACAAGAGTTGGCGTCACGGGCAGAGTGAAGTAATGACGGTTTCACGAATGAGGAACGTCGGACGAGGGAGCTAGTTGGAAAATTACCATGCCGACGCGAAGGAAGCCCACTACCATTTCCAACGTGGTTGACTTCATTATGTGAAAGTGAAGGGAGGACACAGTCTGCGATAGGCATTTACTTAGAGGCGTGGGACGCAAAGAGGCAACAAGAGGGGGAAAGGTAAGTGGGCCCGTGATTGGCAAGTGGAAATGTCAACTGTCTCATTCACCTGTCGATTATGCTACGACCGTGACGTCGGACGTCAATGGAAGAAGGGGCAAAATGTGAGGCGGTCTTGCAGAGTAAGAGAGAAAAGACTAAATTACGACGAGAGAAGGTGAGATAGGAGCTGAAGCACATTTTGGGGATTCTAGCCAATGGGGAAGCGAATTGGCTATGGACAACATCTTCCGTGGTTCGCATTACTAGCTACGTTGCACATCCTTCTCTGCTAACAAACGACCGTGATAGACATTACAGAAACCACTTAATACGCAATCTCGCCACCAGGAGAGGTGTACGAGGTGTTCATGTCAAACCGGGACTACATCGATTCCATTTCACATAAATGTGACAACTCACATTATTCCCTCAGTTTATTAAATTATTTCTCATGACTAGGAAGAGAAGATGAACGAGGAAATAATGCAAACCTCGAGGCAGCCGAAGCGTTGCCTTTGTCGTCTGTTATCCCCGAAGACCTCGCCATCTACGCGAATGGCATTCTCCTCTCCACCATGACGTGGATCAGCACAGTACGTCCGGATCGCCAGGTGATACGAAAAGGTATTTCAACGCTGCCCATATTTCACACCCTACCAATTGACGGCACGGGAGATTGCCTGCCTCATGGCCTACTCTTGGCCTCGGGTTGTCATCCTCGAAGCGGTCGAAGTCTTCCTCCGCGGTCAGGACGGTGGGAAACTCGACAGGTTTGTGGCGAGTCTTTGCAGCCCCGAAAATGCTGCCGGTTTCAGTAAGTCTTCCAAGACAAGCTCGTGTGTGAGTCTCAACTTCTTGCCTTTACCCTGTCCATGAGGAAGTGTATTTTCATGTTTCCGACCCCGCTCCCTTGCATTTGCTCACGGGTGCTCAACGCTCCTCTCCCGGAACTCGGTAAGAACGAGTTTAGCATTAGAAGGGCGAGGACCCAGTTGATAAGTGGTTTCTTAACCATTCCACCCTCCCCGCACCTTCCGCCTCCCGCCTCCTCCTTCGCTCCCCCATCTTGTCTGACAATGTGTTCCACCTCATAAAACATCCACACATTTGCGCAAAGCCCTGGTCACCACAGGATTTAGTGTTATTTGAAGCTGAGGAGCGCGTCACCTTGTCCGTCGGACTGTCGCCCCTGCGTGTCAAGGTTTAAACACTGCCCAGTTGGTGAAGTGACAAAGCGCGAAGACACTTTCCTCTTTAGCCGGTCACACTCGTCTCCTCGTGTGTGCCGAATGGGACGCGGATCTGATTGGTGGGAGGCGCTTGGGGCGCCTCTACTTGCCCCATCGTCTCGTCGTGAGCAGATTGTCTGTAACCGCGAATGCTTAAAATTATAGGTGCACTTGACGCGGCAGAACAAATCGAAACGCTGGTAAGATACATAATCAGCCATCGACCCTCGGCGGACGAATTTAGTCTGCTGAAGAGCCTCTGCCTCTTCAGTGTGTACGGCGAAATCGGTACGTCATTGTCTAAGTGAGTGCTGCAGTCCACTTGGTGCCTCGCATGCCCTCCTCATTTTCAGTCAATCGGACAGAGTTTGAGCGTCTTTCCGCGGTCTGCCTTCTCTTCCACCAAAATCTCCGAGCCTACCTCCGGGTCGGCCTACCCGCGAGTGTGGAGCAGAAAGAGGCGCTTCTATACTGTTCAACCGCTATTGAGAGTCTGCCCGAGGTCATCATCTGCCTAATTCGAGTAGCTTTTTTGAAGGTCTTCGGCTGTTCACTGAACAACCTCGACCGCGTCGTGGAACGAATGACTTTTGCGGCGATTGAAGCGGGCAACCGCACCGCGATAAGGCATATCTGAGGGGGGATCTGCTCACCCCACCGCAGGTTTTACACCACCACTTCCTCGCCCCGCCCCTGCCACACCCTCCTTCTCCTCCGCCGACCTCCCTGTCGCCGACAGCCGCATGTCCACGTAGCCGGTTTGCAAGCCTCAAAATAATGGGATAAGAGGAGATATTTCGTGCAATAGCGCATCATCCTCCGCCTCTGGCGACCCGCCAAGGAAGGCTCAGGCCTCATCACCGGGGCCCATCTCGACCAGCCCTTTTTTATTGTGACTGTCGCGCAGCATCAAGATATCACTAACATACCCGACTCGCGTTGTAATCGGTTTTTTATTGTCAAAACTGAGTGCTTCTAGCAGTGTGGCTTCGTTATCCCGGACCCTGTACGGCTTGAAACCGGCGATACGCACCAATCCACCGCGTCGGCGAGAGGACATGTGGTATGTGGGACGCCGCCATTTGGCCACGACAGGTTCAAATGCTAGTCTGGCCAACAGATCTTCCCAGCCTAGTCTTATAACACTAGCAGAGTGATTTGGCTCGATGACACAAGGGAAACGCCCAGGACGATGGAGACATCTCTGATCTCGGGAGCCACGCACCGCAACCCCATCGGACCGAGTGCAGTACACTTTACTTATGTCGGAATCGTTTTTTTTCGCTCGTACTGCGATACTTCACGTCTCTTGACTTAGGTGAGAAGATGCATCCGTGGTAACTTTTATGACAAAGTTGTCAGCCTGTAGTGCAGGAGAGAACATGAATGACAAAAAGCAGGCGGCAAATTTAATGAGCTCCACCCTGGAGAAATAAATGGTGTCTCTGAAGTGGGACTTGGTGAAGATCATTCAGAAAGGTGTGACATTAAATTTAGGCCAAAAACGAAGGAATCAGAAAACCGGTCTAAGGTGTTAGTTGCGGAGAGTTGGGTGTAATCCATCGGTGACTGAAGGCGTCGACTAGGCGCCGGGACAAAGAGAGTCGAAAAATCGCCAGTTATTCTACTCATTCCTCCTGGTACAGTGTGTCACGAGTCCAGGAGCCAAATGCTCTCAAGGCCGCGATTCAATACGTTGCGGGCCTTAATAGGTGCTCAAAGCCCTAGACTTGGCAATCTTCATCCTCTGACCCTCCCACTTTGTCTACTGTCTAGGTCATAACAGTAAAATGCCTCCAATTAGATCCATTTGTGCGTCAGGTCCAAAAGACGGAAAGATTCGGGTCTTTGATGATACCGGCGGGATGGCCTTAATTGAGTGGCCAGAATTTTGTTTGCTAATTGGTTTTGGTTGCTATTTAATTGGAGTGGGGTGGATTAAAGTTTCATTGGTTCCCTCTGTCGTATTTTAAACTTCTGGTTTACCATGCGGATGTTCATAAGGTTGCAAGTTGTTAACAAACCTCACCGCGACATCGGCGTTAGGGTGGAAGATGATGCAAGATGTGAGGACTGTGTGGAGAAGGGACTCCACATATCACATCTCACTGAGTGGCTCTGCCTACTGAAGACCCAATCAGTAGTTTCACACACCTCCGCACAAGGACGAGGTCGCAAACATATTACTTTAATGAACGAGGTAGTTATATTATCATTACTGGTTTCTTTGTGAATGGAGGGCTGCAAAGCTTCATTTACGTAAAAGCCGATGTTTACTTGAGCTACATATCCATCGCGCGAATGCAATGAACCTGGTCAACATCCTCGAAAAGCCTTTGAACGCCTTCATTCCGAGGGAAACACAAAAGCACAGCTTCTCCTCACCTTGCTCCCCTTCCCAAATTAGGTTGTTCTGCTTGACAAGACTACTGCAGCGACACGAGCCTCTTATCGCAACTTTGGTAGGAATGGGCATGAAGAAGGATGTCTACTGGGCGAAGTACAAAGAAGTTATTAGTCGAATTTGTGTTACTGCGGTGACTTGAATAATGGCTCAATTGCAATGCTGCATCCAGGTCTCAAGTGAAAAAATTAAGTTGGGAATATATTGCGGCGTAGATATATTCAAAAATCCTACCGCGCGTATGATCACAACTGTATGTTGAAAGGGGGATTCATTGGCCTCCTCGCATTCCCTTCTTTCCTCTTGACTTGTCGCCTTGAAGGGTCATTGCTTTCTGTTTG
Source organism: Dipylidium caninum (assembly GCA_017562135.1). Lineage (NCBI taxonomy): Eukaryota > Metazoa > Platyhelminthes > Cestoda > Cyclophyllidea > Dipylidiidae > Dipylidium > Dipylidium caninum. The sequence continues at coordinate 462,336 of QEYB01000999.1, forward strand.
CAAGGGCGGAGATTTTGGCAATTTATAAGTAGTTTGTACATCCACCCTGCCTTTTGACTGTTATCCACACTTTTACAGCATTGGAAATATATGAAGAAGATATTTTCTACAGAAAAAGCTAACTCACGTCCTGCTTTCTCAGCTCAAATATGATTGGCTATGCATCAAGAGCTTCGCAGAATTAAGTATAAGTGAAGCGGTTCCAGCCATGTGAGGGCGACAGTTACGAAACATATGGAGGACCAGTGAAACCGCCTACCTCGTTTTCCGTCACCATAGAACTGTCAAGCATCACGTACTTTTGGCGTACAATTAAGGGTAGCTCCACTTCGACTTTGTGACCAGTAAGCACATAGCGCATAATCTTTATCCCGTGTCAAATACTAGTCTAACTAACTAGTCTAACAAACTAATGATTTAAGCGCCCCGGTGATTTAGTTACCGATCCATGACCCTCGTTGGATTGCCAAACGGTGAGGTTAGTTTGTGGCGAAATCTACTCAAAAGTGGTGAATTATTCCCGTCTGCCGGTAGCACTAATGCGCGAATTTAAATTTACCCATGCGATTTACGTTAAATGTCCTCTTATCGTTGCCTAAGAATCATCGTAAACTTAATTCGTAGAAGTTAATTAGGTATGTAGGCCTACGAACAGTTCCGAGATGGATGTTACCATACCATTGTAATTATTGTACACAGTACTATCGTCGTCCTCACCATTACCATTACATCCTTATTACTACTATCATCAGTAAGAGGAAAGAAGTAATTCAGAGATTTAAAGTTAAAAGTATGATGTTCTTGTAGGTGGCCTTCTGCGTAAGTGTTGTTCAACTCATGACTTGCTGAACGCAACAAAATTCTGCACAGAGACAAATCGGAGAGGAGTAGCTGTGCGTACGAGAAGTAGGAGATTGAGGTGAGGCGAAGTTTTTAATCATGTCAGGCATTCAGAATAGAAAAAGTGATGCCACCCAACCTGCACGAGGGATTTTGGGCGCGGAAACCGACAGAGACCGACCATTTTTCAGCCAATAAGGCTGAACTCAAATGTGGACGGTGATCAGAGTAAGGGGAGTAAAGTATTGGCGCAATTTTCCAAGTGCGCTTGAGGCAAGAGTAGCGAAACACTCGAAAGGCCTTCTCAGCCTGACGCATTTTATGTACGAATGCGGTCCCAGTTCGACGGACATTTTTTGTTGCGCACCATGACACGGAGAAAATATTTAGTCTCCCACCCTATCAGGAGCAACTCTGCCTCCCGTTGCACTGCCAATCCTAAGCGAAACAGTTACCCGTGCGAGAATAAGAAGCATGCATTTACTGACGAAAATTTGAGGGGATGGTGCAACCGTGGCTCACAGTACTGCGGTTATGGCATTTCACTGTGACTGGCGTTGTAACGTTAGTAAGAGGCTCACTTCGCAGTGAAATGTACGATTCTTGACGACAGTATTTAGTTTGAACGAGTTTACGCGCGAGTCTGCCAGCATTTGTTTGATGCGGTAACGAGTTTCAAAGCTTCCTTTTCCTACCAAGCGGTTGACTTCCATTCTCCTCATATCATCGCAAGAGTCTGTGAGCAAAAGGTTTGCTTTTAAGCCGACAACATTCGAAAAATTCAGAAGAATATCCTACTTATATGACATAAGTAAAAACGCGCGGTTTTTTTTGTACGAGGTAATAGAACATAATATCCGGTAAGTTTCAATTATTATTATTTGTTTTTGATTTTGAGGACTGTTTCCGAGGTGGGACCAAGTCACAAATCTGGTCACAGACGTCTGTGAAGTTTCGAGCTTCTCTTGGGTGAATTTGAGAGCCGTACTTTGGCACGCGTCAAACCCACCCACCACCGCAAAATGAACCCGGGGATAATGAGGAGGCCACTTATACTAACACGATCTGACAAGTTGCGCGTATCTGACCAGCTCATGGCAACAACGATGGGGTGTATGACACTCCAATGCCTCCAAAATATACCAGTGCCGTGTGTATAAAGGCATAAAGGATGATATGAAAATAGGCACAATAGCTCTCCAGCCCTGGGTGCATAGAACCGAGATTAAATGTTGGTGGGAAAGAACGTAAACTTAAGGGAATTGTACTGTCAAGGCTGAAGTAGATGGAAAGTGATACTAAGGTTTGACAAGGAAATGGTGTCAGAGCATGCCGACCAGCACAGCCACCTTGCATCTGCCCTCAGACAATTACAGACCAGGGCGCCAATGCAAAACGTGAGTGAAGATATCGGCTAAACGCTTTCTTTTTGCGGCACAAATTAATTGAATAGGTACATGAATGCGTCAAGGTACACAGAGGTTTCATAATCTCGGCTGCAGTGAGGGTGAGGGAAGAGGAGAGGGAGAGAGGGAGGCGAAGTAGAGAGTAAATTGGGTTGTGTGAGGGGACACAACAGCCATGGTAAATAAATGTGAGACAGGACAACACACACACCGACCGACAACAGAGAAGAGCAGGGAGAGGATGTAAATAATGAATGCCGGACAGCGGCTGAGAGAGTTGTAGGGGAATGAGCGAGGAAATCGGGAGACGAGGAGTCAAAATAACCTAGACAGAGGCGGAAGGATTTACACGGAAAGTTGTAGAAGTAGAGCGACTTTTGTAGTTGCTAAAGTAATAACTAGACGAGTGGCACTAGAAGTGTAAAAATACGCGGCGTGGAGGGCCTCCGAGGCTCGATAGATGGACGACAACCACTTGGAGACACCGAATCGATTCATAGTCGCCACGGCAACCTCTAAGTCCGCATGTGGGTCCTCCACCTGAACGTCACATTGAATAACCGCGTCTCCGGACCACTTGATGGATTGTTGTTGAGGTTGAGAGTCGGCAGGATCCTTGATTTGATTCTGGAAGCACAAGAGCGTCCTCGACCAATTTCCGTAGCCCAGAAGCTTCCGCGACTCCCCGTACCCCTGGCCCAACTGGTGGGCGGCTTTTCGGTAGCGAATCAGGATGTTGTTCAGTTCTGCTCGGCCTCCATTGTCGTAGGGACAGGGGTCATCCAGGAAGACGGAGATTCGTAGGTGACTCGAGGTGGGGACGAGGAACACGAAGTGCTGCGGTCAAAAGGGCGTAATGTTAACACTGGAAGAAGATTTTTGGGCAAAAGGGAGTGATGAGAGGTCCCCTGTCAGTGGACGTGATTGTGACTCATGGCACCATTTTAGGTGGCCAATGAAAGCCGCCTTGAGTGAAATGGAGGAAGTTCCGGGTTGCACTTACCGTGGGCTTACTCGGCGGGGCAAGCGGCGCGGTCGCAGTGATAAATTGGATTGTGTTAGTGAGGTAAAACTGGTTGGCCGAGGACCACTCGAAGGTGTAGTTGGTTCCGGGAAGGAGATTTGTCAGAGGGATGGTGGAGAGGAGGGGTTTCGCCGAGGACTGCTTAACCCCCTTCTCCGACTGTTGCCTCGCTCGTTCACCGTCCAGTAGTAGGGCCACTTGAACCTCCTCCTCGTCCCCGTCCACGGTTTTTTCAGAGCGCGGCTGACCATTCTTATCCAGGATGATAATCTTGCTCGGCAAATTGGAGGCGGAATGGAACTCCTACACAACCGCGTGGGCAATACGCTTAGAAGTGTGAAAGTCGATGTGATTTAATATTCAAACAGGGAGGAGAAGGCATGGATGGGTGTGTAGAGAAGTGCGCACTTAATGAGAATGAAAACCGCGTCATTCAGGCGTGTTTGAAAGGATTCGTTTAATCCCTTCCCCTAACGGAAGGGAATAAACGTCTTGCCGACCAAAGTGTGAAAAACACCAGACCGGCGGTTAGGCGTAAAGCACGTTCTCGAGGCCTCAGTGCTCACAGCTTCTTCTCAGGCGCCTTGGTCTCAGTACACACGTTTCCGTGAGCCGCCGCGAAATGATGACTTTCCACGATCTTCCTGGAGGTTTTAGCGGTAATACAGGCACGACTCTGTACACCGCTGGCGGATGGTGACAGTCCAAAGGGGGCGGGAGTGTTCTACTGGCGTCATAAGTTGCAGGCGGGATTTTCCGCGCCCAAACGCCACTCCTTCCACCCCCACCCCCACCCCTTCGCCTCCCACTGCATTGCCACTCAGCATTCCCCATCGATGCACTCTTGCTGAGAGCGGCCATGCGAACTCGGACAGATAATTCGGTAGGGCATTAAGTAGATTGGAAAGAGGTTTCAAGGGTCTGGGACAGTTAGGTGAAGCGGGCGACGTGGCACTCTCCATCACCAAACCGTCGTGCCTTACAATGGATACGAATGTAACTGTGGGAAGACTAATTGTTAATCCTGGTAAGGTCAACTTCCCGCTTTCTCCATCCATGCCGCCTCTTCGGCTTTTTTTTACACGACCTCGTAGCAAGTACCTCCGTCGTCGTCAAGGTCGCCTTCCCTGGTATATTGAAAGATCAGTCCAAAGGCTAAACATGCGTTGAGCTGTATAAGATGGAGGATAGGCAAAAACCAAGTGCAGCGAAGCGTGCATGGGCCTTCTAAGGGAAATCTGAAGGATTCCAAATCAAATTTGAGCCAACCAGTCTCCTAACCGAGCTTAAGTCTGTGTTTGACACTTCCGAGGTGCACAGCAGAGACAAATTTCAAGAGGTTGGCATAACCAAAAATGGCATCACAACACAAAACCACAATTTGGCTAGAGGACTCACCGCGGTGGGCGCGAAGAGGACTTTCTGATTGACAATTCGATCAGTCGCCTCGTTCTCCGCCGAGACGAGGGGATTAGCGACACCGAAGATGACTGCCCCCGGACCCGAGCACAGCGCCACAACCTGCAAGGTGGCGGGTGATTTCGACGATTCGATTAGCACCCAGTGACGATACAGCCAATTTTTCCTCCTGCCTCGGTTCACTCACCTTCGGCGGAGCCGGCGGAGTGGCCTGTTTAATTTGGATCTCATCGGCGACTATGGACCCGTCGATGTGCACGTACTCACATCGTGCCACGATCTCGCCCTGTGGTCGGTGGTTGATCAGCACAGAGTAAGTTGCATTGATTCTTTAGTGCGAAAGGAGAAGGAAGACTTAACGGTGGTGGGAGGAGAAGAGCTAACAAGCGGGAGCGCCGCCCAATTGGCAAATCAACCTCTGCGGTCTGTCCACACAGTAGTACTGAGACCTAAGACATATTCATAAGATTGGTAGCTTGCCAACTCTCCTGAAATGTCAGGCGGAGCTGGGGCGAGTGGCAGTCCACTCCAGAGCTCAGATACTATCATGATCACACTAGCAGACGTTCGATTCAAATGCAACTGATGAGCTCATACAGTCGGCCACACGTAATCCTCCAGTGGTTCCGCCTGAATTTACGAGCAACATTAAATTCAAAAAAGTGACCTAAACTGGCCTCAAAATTTGTCTGCATCCGCAGGGTGAGAAGGAGTAGGAAAGTGGGTGGATGGGCTGAGACTCCGAAGGACATTAAGAAGAGGAAGAAATAGACTTGTGAGACACTCGCAGCGCCTAGTTGATTGTTCCGCGTTTAATTTGCGTCTACCTCTCATCATCTGCAATTTCGAGTAAGGATAAACTTGATGTTACAGTGTTTTTTGCCCAAGACGCGGGTTAAGGAATATAACCGGACTAAACCAAATCCGATCAAGGACGCTATCAGGAACGAATGTGTCCCGGTGAATTATGACCTCGAGTGAAGGGTAAATGGACCCCAATTAGAATCGCTTTGCCAGTTTTTAAGAGAGTTTCGGGCTATTAGCCCGGAAAAATTTGCCCTTCTTTTCCACCGAAGTCTATGCTATTTTCTCCTTCCCTTGTCCCCTCTCCCGTCACTTTCACCTCTGGGGACTCATTTAGCCAGTCGTTCTACGGAACCCGACAGACATTAACGCAGCCAGCCTCGACAGACTGGGGTTTTCATGGAGGTGGAAGAAAGGCAAACTCATATTGAGGAGTATTTGCAACTCTTAATTAAAATAAGTTAAGAGAGATCGTGTCCATACCGCCTTCACAATCAAAGAGTTAATTTGCCGAGGCGAGATATCTTTACTTGCCCACGGACACAAAGCCACCTGGTCGTCTTCTGTTTGACAATTCGACCGTCAGCATCTCCCCAGTTTGCTATCACATGGAGAGAACTGACGGACCTCTTCACATGCGGACGGAAAGGGGATACATGTTGCACCTATACGCCTTTACAGTGCGTGCGCATTCGTTGGCGGGGTTATTTATGATTGGGAAAGAAACAAGCGGATAACTTCTTCGGCATGTGAGATAAATTCCCCCTCCCCCCGGTCTTAAGTTATTTCCCCGTAGGAAACCCCATGGAAGAGTACTATACGCATTTGGCATCTACGCGAACGTCTCTACCGGAGGAGGCGATCTCAGGAAAGGCGAAGGCAAACACCGAGCACACAATCCTCCTACCTCGGCTATATGCTACTAATTTCAGCGGTGCTGCTGTCTCCCAACTCCCCTCGTCTCCAATTCCCTCCGATGTGATGGCATTCGCAAAACCCACCTCCTCCATTCGGCCGTTATCCCCTCAAGTTGTCAGCGATTGGTTTTCACCTGCCCACTAATTTTAGTGGCTTGACTCAAGCCTTATCCTTTCATTCGTCCGAGAAGATAATGAGAAGACTATAGAAAAAAAAGAAGCAGGGAAAAAGTGTACATTCCCCTGCAGTATCTCTTCCTCCCCTTCTGCCCCCAGAATGACTCGTAGACCCCCACCATACGAAATAATTGACATAAGTTAGAGATTCTCATAAAGGGGGAAATGGCCAAAGCTCCAGACTCGGAACTCCGCCATTGCAAAAAGGTAAAAGCAGAAAAACCATCCCAATTTACACCAGTGGTGACCTTCAAGGAGAATGAAGTGGGATGATGGGACAGTCGGCTAAGTTAATGACGCCTTATTGCTCACTCACAAAAAACGCCAAATTTAGGTTTACGTGAATCAGAATGTTCGTTGAAATAGCCAGTAAACAATATGGCGATGTTAAGAAGCAACGCCCAGTCTGTTAAGCTACTCTTGTTCTTAAATCAGAAGTCATGGACACGCGAGGCAAGCAATTCTCCGGCCGCTCTGTCTTTACACCGATGCATGTCGAAGTCACAACATACGTCCCGGTTTGACATGCCACAACGGAATTGAATGTACACCCCATGAAAGCACTGATAACTGTGTTTCAGGGATGTCATCCTTCGTCCAATCCCCAAGTGACCCCGGGTCTTGAGAGGGAGGTAGTGGTAGATGGAGGCCGACGTCAAAGCGCGCTTCCCAATGTAAATTAACGATATTTGGGGAAGGCGGCATGTGGGTGAATCTATCCCCTTCCCAAATCCACCTTAAGGTATCGTTCTAAGTCGGCGGCTATCCGTGGTGCGACGGTTATCAGGGAGGCAGGTCTACCAGTCAGTGAAAACATGCCACGACTTGTCGAATTAACGTTGCACGAGGGGGCAGAAGGGTTGCGAATTTGGTCATTACCCAATCTATGCTACACGGCTCTCTTTCCTGGCTAAAAGACATTTGGACATTGCACAGATCCCAATTTCACTATTTTTTCGTGATTATCTGAATCTTTGACCTCTGTGTCAGAAGTTGGAATAACGGAAGAACGGGACGAGGGGAGCAACACCCAGCAATGTTCCGCCGTCAGGCGTGTCAAATGGTCTTTGGAGCGTAGACCTAGTGTGAATAAGTCAATCTAGAGGTACATAGCGCCGCCATGATGCGTATACTTCAAAATTAACCACAAAAGAGTGCCGTGTATGTCCTCTAATGGGAAAGTAAGGTGCTTATTGTTACCACAACATCGAGTCAGAAAATGGTCCTTCAAGCCTCACAAGGACAAATTAGGTTGGGAAACACGCACCCTTCGTAGACACCAGCTCGTAGGTCAGTGAGTTTGACTGCGACTAAAGGCTCTTGCCGTCTATTGGCCTTAAGGATGAGCAGACGCACGGGTGAGGCGCGTTCCGCCTCCAGCAGGACTCGATTGTCCTTTTCCCTTTGTAACAGATGTTTTTGGATCGTCATCTCCTCCGCTGTTGCCTCTGATTCCGTCATCTCTGACGCCACCGACGCTGAGGCTGCTGACATCGTCGACTCGCCCGTAGGTGATCGGAGGGTTGAGAGGTTAGTACCAGCCAGTGGGTAGCCCGAGACGAGGCAGGAAATGCTCAGCGGCTGGCGCACGAGGAAGTAAGTAGACTGTTGTGGTTGAATGGTGAGATTGGGTTTGGAACGAACACGAAGGTGACCGATGTGTTGGGCCTGGCCTGCGGCATTTGTCACTCGGCATCGGTAAGTGCCATGGTGCTCGCGTAGGGCTCCTGCAACATCAACACCAACTTCATTAGGTTAATGCAACATCTCGTCTTATGCTTTCAATGCTTTTAAACTCCTCTGCGAAGGATCGAAATGCACCGGCATTGTTAATTTAATTGTCCCATTCCACAGGTAGGTGCAGCCGGTGTTTTCTGAGGCTGGAACAACAACAGAGGTTCATTCAAATCCGGCGTCTAGAGCAATGGTAATGCTTATCCAGCTCACCAATAAAGTCGTAAAGAGATCTGGCCATCAGAGCAATTAATGTAGACCATTAAAACTCGTTTGTCCAGTCACAGATTGTGGGAACATCTAAAATGAACTTAAAGGCTCACAGCACTCAGCCCATATCCCACCAACCGGGACACATGGCTGTTGCGGTGAGGGACTAGTAGAGGTTGCATTCTGTCAAGTGAAGACTGACAATAACACGATTGGCTAGCTGACTATAGCAAACTAAAATGTGGGAATGCGAGTTCACCTAAACTACCGCTGTCTTGAAGAGTATCATATTAATTTAAATGACCGTAAGCAGTTTAATGGACCAAGGACGATACTGTTGTGACTGTAACCACTAAAGGTCGCAAATGGATGACACACGTGGCGTTTATAGGCCCCATGCCATGGGCAACTAAATAAGGTCAAAAAAACACGAAGGTCCACTATTTTACCCACAAATGCATAACAGTGGGGTGGGTTTCATGCGGTTTTGGAATAAAAGATTATTAGGCAACAATTATGCGCCTACTTAAAACAGTAATGAGTAGTTTGGATGACCACTCACCTCTGATGTCAACCACAAGTTTGTGTAACATAGGCTTAGTGAGATCAACAGGGTGTTGGTAGAGTTTGAGGCGGTAAGATTCCACCAGCGGTCGCCATCCAGCCATTTGGACGTCTTCAGGGCTGCCAGTTTCGAGAGTCTCTCGCTGATTTTGTTGTTCTTGTTGCTCTTGACGATTCTCCGGAGATATTCCCCACGGACGTCTACCAGCTGTAGCACTAAAGTCGATGGAGATGTTGGGTTTCCCGTTGGCCAGTGCCATACACGTAAGCTTCACATAGTCGCCCAAAGACACTTGGGCTGACATCTCGTGGGTCTCGACTATTCGAGGGTGTCGAATCACCTCCAAGATAAGACTGAAATGCGAAAGTGGAAGAAAAGATGAAAACACTGTCACTTTGGAATTGGAGAAGAGTTGTCCAGTGAACAGGATGGAAAAGGGCCTAATACGTCACAAAGTGAATTCCAAAGCAGGCAGCCAATCCTGCATTGGATATTCTAAGATCGTGAAGAAACCTCGACAAACCAAAACTCAGAACCTAAAGCCACCTCCTCGTGATGACACTCCAATTTGGAAAGGAGTGGCCTCAATCAGTGCAGCCAGTGGCCCAAGTCACAAGAAATTTTATAAAAAAATCACTCATTTATACCCATCCACATGTCGGATGACAAGGCAAATCAAGACAGCTTTGCCCCCCATCTGAGAGGCTTTGACAAGTCCATTAAATCCATTTATTAAGAATAAGCACACGTTACCTTCTCGAATGGCCTAACCCAACAACTGCTGTCTTCAAGACACTGGCCTAACTCGCAGTAATTTGCGCAACCCTTCCCACTTCATCCTGCATGCGGTTATTCCGTCATTTCTTCACTTCCTTCGTCTACGCCCTGGCTGTCTGGACTTTTATCACTCATCCAGTCACTTAATTTTAATTCACTATTTGTCAGTGCCAGCGTCTGAATTCCCCGGTTACCGTTGGATGCGTGTAGTGAAAAGATTGGACGAGCATGAAGGAAAAGAATATCTAATAATCCCCTTGGGACTGTGGTCTCGCACTCATCTCTCCTCCAAATTTGTCAACCCTCGCTCACGAATATTCAACTGCACCTCCAAGTAGTGGACAGAATGAAGTTGCGGCAAGTGATGGTGGCTGGGCAAGTCATCCCTGATACCTAGCTGTGAGACAGGACTCTCAGTGGACGATAGTTCGTGGAAACCTCGACAAATCTCCGGCAAGATGCAAAGATAAACCAAAAAATTAAATCTGTCAGGAGTTTAATGAAGAGAGAGTGATGAGAAACCTTTCCCTTCTTTCGAGTAGTTTTTTTTTCTTGAAGAAGATTACTCCAAATTTAATTATTTGGTCGCGTAGGCGAGAAGCCGCCACCAAATCCGACCCCTTTCCCCAGTCTAAAAATAACGCGCGTTAGGAGGGTGGCCGAGAGGAGTGTAAGAAGTGCCAGATATCCCATTTTTGCCCCCCCCCTTCCCTCTCAAACAAAACAAAACTGAAGTGAGGAACTCAGGAGGATGCACTACCAAGAGGTGGGTGTGATTGGGGAATTGAGTGGACCAACAAGACAACGCAGTGAGACGTGGACGTGAGGCAGAAGTAGAGGCACAAATGCTGTAGACGTAGGCTTCTAAGCCTCACCGAGTTAAATCAATTCCTGCTTTTTAGTCGGGCTACCATCTCGGCAGGCATTTTACGTCTCTCCGGAGAGGCAGTAAATCTCATTCCGTGTTTGAGGCATTTGGCACATGTACATACATCCCTTCTTCACGGTGTGAGACTCGAATTCTTAGCAACAATAACCACAGTCACAATAACGACAACGTAAAAACTTTATAAATGTGTCCGGAAGTAATTTGAACAAAATATCTCGGGTATAGGCGGGAAGAGAAACAAGGGTTGTTCGGCAGCCTCCACAGTTTGACCGTCATCGAAATGAGACCGACGGAAACGTTAGAAGCCAACGAAGTAGTAAAAGGCGTCACGGCAATTTAAGTAATGACTCTAGGTCACCCTTTCTGTTTTTTAGATCCCGACTTTATTTCGGCTCACCTACCTTTTCCCTTATTTATTTATTCTTTAGTTTATTCATTCATTGGACGGTCCTTATTTTTCTAGAATTGCTTTTCAGCAGATTTGATACAAAATGGAGTGACAATAGGCGCAAAATTCATTCCGTGAGTATCCCAACTCACAGAGGCACGCAATCATGGGGCCGGAGTGCAAGGAGGGTTATCCGTGCGGAGAGGACAAATGGTGGTTTAATCTCCCACTCATGTGGACGAAGGAGTGAGAATATAAAAAGATACAAAAAATATGCAAACGACCGGGAGACCTGGGAAGAAGCGTTGAGTGTATGTGTGTGTATGCATGCGTTATCTTTTTGCCACAAATTTCGCCATAACTCGCAGTGGTGAAAGAGGAAACAGTGATGTTACGCCCACAGAAAGGGCAGAGGAAGGATGCGACATCAAGTGAAACATCTGGTTCGCTCAACATCGGCACGTTCCCTACTCGCAACACCATGTCTGTTCGCCTCTCATATATGCTGGACCTCCGGCATCTCCTAGAAGCGCGATCAAGCAGGGATGCGCAGACAGCGACGAAAGAGAAAGGATGGCAGAGGTCACCAAAAACAAGAACTCGAGTTTGTTTACCAGCTTTTATAGACAATATCGAGGACGATTTTTGACTATATCAAAAGCTGAGAATCGTCTAGATGATCTGCTGTGGAATCAAGAGGGCGCACGCCTTACATAATAGCACTAGGGCGGATTGCAGCATTAGGAGAAATCCCGACTGACAAGAGCCAAGAGGGCCTTATTATTCCTCCTGTAACATTATTTTCCCAAAACAAAAGGTCCATGTACTCAGGCCCAGATTGAAAAAGTATTCGACGCCTCTTCCCAATGGCTGTCAATGGGATTAACTCTATACAATGAGAGGTGATCAGTAGTAGTCAAGTATTAGTTAGATTGAAGACTCGAGGACCTAGGCTCCCTTGAAAGGACAAAGGAGAAGAGGAAGAAAGAACTAACCTTGCGTTAGAATTGACCGTGTAATTATTCTCCACATCGATTAGGCTGTTAATAACACAAGTGATCTTCTCGTGAGGAACCTGGGCGGCTAACTCGAGGGACGAGTTGATGCCCTCCTCAGCGGGGTAGACCGGAAAGGCGCGTACAGTGAGCCAGGAGACACCCTCTTCCTGGGTGTTATTCACATGGAAGGGAGGCTGCGGAATGGACCGATAATCGTCACCCCGGAACCAAGCTGCAATCTGCACTGGTCGCCCTGCTGTTTGAGCACCATGAAGAGGACGGTAGAGACAGGCCAGTCGTGCCGGATAGCCTTCAATGAGACGTGGCTGTGGTTCTGCCAACAGCGCCATTCGATCACGGTGAGAAGAGCGTTCACGCTCTAAGCCCAAACTACCATAGACGGCAGAATAGTCCACTCCTCCAACTCCCCCATTAAATGTGCCCAAACCACCGTTTCGAGCATCCTGGTCGTAGAATAAGGGCTCCGTTGAAGAGTTGTGCAATTTCACTTTCACATTGATTGGTTCGTAGGAAGTCCAGTGTATTTCGTAATAGGATGGATGACCTCTCTGTAACGATAAATAAAGGGTTTTGGGTATCACATGCTCGGCTACATTTAACCAAAAAACAGGAAAAAAAGAAACAAACGAACAACAAGTCGCCACAAAAATTACCATATTGGATCATAACGACATCTGCTACGAAGGCACTGTAATATGAAACGGAACAGAGTAGCATTGCGCGTTCCGCAAAATTATGTTACTTCTTCAGCGACACCGTTTCTCACATTTGAGCAGTATAATTACCACCACCCGGCATTTATCTATAATCTTCTTTCAAAAATTGAAGCCAGATGCCTTCGCTACATACCCGTGGTATTAAAACGAAAGACTGAGAAAAATAGATAAAGATGCTGCAAGCACTCTATTTCATACTGATCAAGCAAATAAAATAAAGATGAGATAAATAGGCAAACTCAGCTTTCACGATTATAACCTGTTCTTACTCAAAAAACATTATCCTTTCTTAAACCAGCTCATTAAATAATAATTATTTTGTCGTATGAGCTCTGAGCCTAAATGGAGTGTGATAGGATAGACAACAAAAACAATATTTGAGAGAATCAAGTAAAGACAATTTCATAGCGCACGATAACAAAAAAACACAGAATGCTGCACGTAAAAAGCGGTAGATTAATAAACGAACTTTGCCATGCCAAAGATCACGCATCTCGAACTTGCACCAGAGCTTATTAGGCGCTTCAGGTGAAAATGGATCGAGAATACGGACCCAGGCAAGATCAGGCCCGGATTTCAACATTATCGTTGGAGAATATTCCAGATTCATTGAAAGAGACAGTCCTACTGGGAATCGCATCTCTGGGTAAAACAGCTGCAAGCTCCGAATCTGGAGGGATTGGTTCTCGCCACTCCCATGCAAGCACACGCTGAACTGGCGTTAAAGGACAGTAGAGAATAACCTAAACGAAGAATGAGGTAGCAGATTGAAGAACGTTCAAGAATCGGTAAATCAAATTAATCAAAATCACAAATACCTCATTAGCCCGATCGGATGGAAACATCTTGAAGAATTTGATCATTCCAGCTGCAAGTGGAATAGCAGGCAGGCCGCTCGAACGGTTAACGACAAAGTGTTCGAGGGGATGGACACTAAGAAATACATCCTGGGTGTTTGCTTCACCATGACACCTGTAGGTACCTGCATGTGAAATACTTGCATTGTCAATTCGTAAGATTAAACGCCCTCGATCATCCTGCATAGTGTATACGGATGTCGAAATTTCGGATTTGTCAGATATGTGATAACTCGATTGAATAGGACTTAGGTTATACGCCGATACCAATTCCTTTTTGAAATTCATGGGAGCCGGATGGGGACCGACCTCGCGCGCAGAATTTTTTTTGTCACTCTCGAAGGTCCATTTGATTCCACCGTTGCAGACAAAGTAAGCATCATGGCCAACAATTGCTGAAATGTTGGAGGGAGATTCCAAAAAAACGTATCTCATCGGGATTTGGGAGCAAACATGCGAGATGAGATGATAGATAGTGGCATAAAGGAGAAACAACGTCAAAACACGACGCCTCATGGATAAAATTACAATGTAGGCCATTTAAAAAAACGACGTCCTGCAATGCAAGAAATATTGATAGATTATAACAGTGATTGCATTAAGCCTCTTTTCGACTAAAAAAGTAAAGAATCAAGGCCACAAATTACCGCAACCGCAATATGTGCAGAATTTAAATTTAACATCCTTACCAACTAGAAAGTGCAGTATATAAAAGCCTTAAATGAGCTCTATTACATGAGGCCGTGAAATAACGAGGTAACCTGAAGTTACACTCCATTCACCGACTAAATGAAAACTTCGGTTCTTCTGTTGTTCTCCCACTTTTATTATTCCCACTGTTAGATTTTCCTCCCGATATCTCCCAAAAACTTCCACGCCACATCCATTAATGAGGATTTTAAGGTGCCTTTATGGTCTGGCACGATTATTAGAGTCATTACAAGGTTTTTGGCTCACAAGCTTTTTCATTTTTTTGCCAAAAAGGGGAAAATGCAGGGCATCTCTTGCTCAATAGCGCGTCTATTGCTATATCAATATGGAGCATAGTGGCAACCCCCTGAGTGCGCCAACCCGAGGCTTGGACCAGCATAAAAACAATTTAAAAACCTGATTTTTGTCCGTATGCACATATTAGACATTAATGATACCTTAATTTGTTCTGTCAAATGGCAATGATACGCAGCTTACTCAGACATCGCCCTTGAAAGTATGAAATGCAATAAATTCAGCTAACTTTGTTTAACTTTGCTGGTTTACTTGCCGCATGGTTTCAGTCCCATTTAAATGTATTTTCAAACGCAGCATGTGTATTGATTATCGGCTCTATGGTTGGTGGTGACAAACAGTTCACAAGAGGATTTCCGAAAACAATAAGAACTCTCGATTCCGCACTAGGAAGAAGTGTTTCATTGCGATCAGCTTAGCTTTATATAATTTTACTTGTAATATCAATTTGTGCAATAAGTATCTCCGGTTTAACAATGTTTAAAATTTATTATGAGTCGATTTTAATCATAAAATATTAAAAATTAAGATAGTCGAACCATTTGTACCTTACATTTTATATGAACTTGAATTGTTTTATGTTAGCAAATACTTCAGCGGACGCGGCTGTCTATCGTCCCCCTCTTTTTTAAAATCTTCGGCATTCGTCATTAGGGATGAGCGCCGCTAAAGATTCCGCCGACCAAAATTTTGATTACATGTTTAAAATCCTAATCATAGGAAATTCGTCGGTGGGGAAGACCTCATTTCTGGTTCGGTATGCAGAAGACAACTTTACTTCTGCTTTTGTGTCAACAGTCGGCATCGACTTTAAAGTCAAAACTGTTTTCAGACAAGATAAGCGAGTGAAATTGCAGATATGGGTAAGATCTATATTGGTGTCACTAGTCTAGGATACGGCCGGTCAAGAGCGATACCGGACTATTACCACTGCTTACTATCGCGGTGCCTTGGGATTTATTTTGATGTATGACATTACCAACGAGGAATCTTTCACTGCTGTTAGGGACTGGTAATGCAAACCACTTTACTCTGCCATTCATCTGGCTTTTGATATTTAGTTATTCATCTCACCATCTTTTTTTGAACACTTTCTATCAGGCATTTCTCCGCATCCCTGGTCCTTAATCATTTATACTGTTTTTAGTTATCTTGTTTGCCAGTTAATTTTCCATTCACTTTTGCGCAAGAAGTTTAGCTTAATGCATCTATACTAGTTTTTTCTCTATATCCGCATCGTAGTCCGTATAAATCTACCCACCCGTTTACAAATGTTTGCGCATTCTTAGGGTCACACAAATTAAAACTTATTCGTGGGACAATGCACAGGTAATTTTAATCGGCAACAAGTCAGATCTTGGCGCGGAGAGGCAGGTAACCACAGAACGTGGACGTGCACTTGCCGACACTCTTGGTGAGTCAACTTTTAGTATGCAGTCCTGTCTCAAAGTTAGACACAAGCCATCATATGAGATAGTCACATTCAACCATTCGCGGTGCAAAGTTAGCTCATGGTAGTCCTATTTTCCCTTCCATTTTTATCCTTATTTTTTTTGCCACTCAAAGAGTCTTCGTGCATCTTCACTCTCTAATTACAGACGATTCACGTTAACTTGTAAAAGCATTCACATTCAGATTCATACACAAGTGAAAAGAAAGCACGAATACATAATTACTCGACCCTAGAGGTATCGTCACACTTCCAGAATGCCCCTTTGTGAACATTGATCCATGAAACTCCTCTCGCTTGTTCCTTATAGGTTTGAAGTTCTTTGAGACGTCGGCAAAAGACAATGTCAACGTGAAGGCTGTCTTCGACTTGATGGTAGACATTATACTGGAAAAGATGGCCGAATCTGCGGACCATGATGGTGCATGACGGGCTCCGGTGCGCCTGGAGGTGGGTCACACATCTGAGTTTAAGCCCACTCATCTCATTTGTTTACACCCGTATCGGTGTCCTAGTGCGTTCGTCAGTGAATGATGCATGCTCGAAATTATGTTAGGGTCAGTGTGCATGTCTGTGTTACGTGAGCAGTTTGACTGGTTTCCTTGCGTGCGCAAGCGTGCAATGCCCCTAGACTTTGCGGCATATACCACTTGAGTTCTTTCTCATGTATGACGTAACAATGGCTCGCCTGCAGCGGAAAATGCCTGTGTGCGAGCACACATGTTGAAAGCCAACTCCGACAGAGGTACGCCTATTTTTGCGTGTGTGTTTGAAGAAATTTAAGAGGTGACCGTCCCCGTACTGAATACTCTGTGAGAAATCAAAAAATGGTGATTTTGGGGTGATTATCATACACATTAAATGTTAGGTTATCAGTCTTTACGTGTCATAATAAAAACATTATTTAATGAGGTGCGGAAGTAAAATGATACTCCGATTGGTGTCAGTGAAGGTTAGTAAACACTTGGAACTCTAAGCATCTCTTTTCCCGGAACTAAGAATGTGACAATTAAATTTGGTAGTGGCCATATGCCTTCAACGATGTGTTGTATCATATCTGCCTTGTTTGTGTGTAAACTGTTTTCGATAACTGCGGCAATTCGACACTGTTCATCGTCGTCGTGGTCACCAGCACCAGCTTTATTTTTTCGCCATGACACGAGTAATTACTAGAGACACACGGTGATTGCAGCAGGGCCTTTGCTGCAATCAGCGGATGTTGGCTGTTTCCTAACCCATTCCAATCTTCCGCCCCATTGCCCTCCCGTCCCCTTTGCCCCTCTTCCACACCCCCCGACTCCCTCCACTCCTTCTACTTTAGTCTCACTCGTTACACCGCTGCCCAGTTAAAATGGCCCTGCGTGGGGAAGAGATCACATCCACCACCCGAGCCCATGAGCTGTGCGCGCGCTTCGCCGCGCATTTAGCAACGATCAATGAAGAGGTAGGGGAACAGGGCAAGCAGACTGGAAATTTGGGCGAGGGGAATGCGTTGTGAGGCGGGGATACAGCTGCGCCAACCATCCAGTCACCTAAGCCTCCTCTGACCACTCACCAGCCAACCAGCCAGGCAGGCAAGCGGGCGGGCGGGCTGACGGTTGGGCAACTGGCCGAGGAGCAGTGGGAAAGCAGTGTCTGCTCGCGCGTTCGCTCTATTGATTGACGTCGCCTCAGCTACCAGCCTTTTCTCGTCGTTGCGGGTGCTGGTGTTCCTGCTGTCACCGCCCCTAATACCGCCTTTGACGGTGCTAATGCTACCGTGGCCGTTGTGGCTGTTAGAATGCCTAACATGGGGTTAAGTTGGTCGGGTAAATAATAACTTTCCTTTAGTCCTGATTGTCGTCTATTTCATCAGACCTTATCTTTAACCAGTCAGACCATTTTACCGGGTAAAATTGCACCCTCTGTAAAAGAGTTTCAACTCCTCCTTGGCTGCCTCGTCAGTTAGGAGAATTACCTACCTTCATAGTGCTTGGAGTGTAACCTGGTGCTTAGACAAAGAGGAGCGGAGGGCTTGACGAGCACCCAGGTGGGTAGATCCGCCACACCGAACCGTTGGTTTGAGCGGAAATGGACAGTCTGGAGGCCTGACAAGGCGATTGGAATGCCTTGGGAGCACTGAGATCGCTTCTAATTTATTTTTCAAGTGAACCATAAAGGAGAGTCACGAGTGATGTGGGCAATGCGATCGGCGTTTCGCAAGATGTCTCGACACTCCCAACTCTTCTATCTTTAATTTAACTCGTGAGGTCACTCCATTGTGACAATTCACTGGTTTTACTTGACGCCCGTGAATAATTGATTGATCTGGGGGCAAAACTATTTTTCTTTATTCTTACACGCAGACCGCAGGCACAAATTCACATCCCTCCATTTACCTACCCGCCAGCAAAATTTGACATTTACCTTATTGTAACACATCACGATTTTAGGTTAACATGGTTACTGAAATCTAAAGTATCCATTATTTATTAGGAGAGTTACATATATATTTATTTTTTCTGACGGTGCAGCCTAATGAGTCTGTGTGTGAACACATGGACATTTTAAGACCGCGTCTACGTGGAATTTTAGCAGCGGAAAGTACTCATCGCCGCATCAGTAACTCCTCTCTCGTCCCACTTGAAGTAATCTTCACCGGCAAAACGTTCATCCTGCTGGCCGCCCCAACCAGGAGGTTTAATAGGGCCTGGGAGTCGCCCTACTGCATGCGCATCCGCTAGTGAACACATTAGAATTGAGTAGACAGAAGGAGAATAAATGTGTATTGTGGGCCACAAAGTAAATAGCCGCGAATGCTTACTTTGTAAGCTCTTCTTCAACTCAGCGGTCGCCATCTCACTTCCTCCTCGGTATTCTCCATCGCTCTGTCCTCTTCCCCTTTCTTCTTCATTTATGGTTCTACCCTTTCCCCCTATCATTGCCGTGGTACTGTCTTCTCCCAACGGGCTATTAATAATTTGTTTGCACGAAGTTGCTGCAATTTATCCTCTACCCATTTTCCACGCACGTAATTCAAACGACCTCCACCTGTGTTCGCGCCTCCTCTGAGACGCGTTCGACTGAATAATGAATTAATTTTGCCTATAAAAAATCGAGATTAGTGTTCGCTTTTATTCTCAATCAACTGTGGAATACATCGTAACTCGCCTTTCCCGAAGAACTACGCCACATCTCGGCAAGTCTCCCCGTTGCCAGTACCGTCTCCATCGCATTAATTACCGCTAAAATGCACTTTTCGGACTTGACACCTGTGGGGTTAGACGAAGTTACCGTTTCCGCAGAAGGTGGTTACCCTGCACATTAAAACAACTAGTTGCCCAGTAGCGTCAGAAGATTGCATTTGTCCGGTTGCTTAATACGATCGATTAATTTTGTAGCTGAAAGAGTTATCCGTTGGTTGGGGATCGAAATTCTGTTCTCTGCTAGTATATTCTGAGTCTTGACGCACAAATTTTCTGACAACATTTAAATACAATTTTCTAGGAAATAAGCAGTTTTTGATTTGTGATATAGACCAAAGCTTCATTCCAAAAGACGCGAAATTTTTGCTTATGTGCATTTTGGTCCGATGTTAACGAAGTCGATTAATTTAAGTCACTCCCCTTAAGGACGGCGCGCATTTTGTATTTTTAAAATAGTACTTACACAAAATAAGTAACAATTCTATCCCCCCAGCAAAACGTCTATCTGAGAGGCCGGAGGGTCAAGGCAGTGGCTGCAGTTGTTGAAGTCATGTGCACGAACTGGATCAGCCAACTAGACGCTACACCAACAAACAGCATTTGGGCTCGCCAACCAACTCATACCCACATCAAGCACACCCTCCGCCTCCCCACTCGTTCGGCGTTGCGCAAACCGTCTGCCTCCCTCACTGTTGTTCAATCCCTTTCTCTCTCCTCTCCACATTCCGCAAATCGATATTTCGGCCGAAGTGTTGTGATTTCCTAATCTCATACTGCATCCCCGTTCCCTTACCCTCCCACCACCTCCTTTTCTGCCCCAGTCCCAGTCCCTTCCCCTCCTCCTCCTCCTCCCTCTCCACGCATAGATTTTAGGCTACTTAATTACTTAGCTGAGTGAAAATATTATTTATGTATACAAGTTGTAGTTGCAAAGCAAAGTCCACTCCACCACATCCCTTTGTGCTTGCTTACCTCTATGTATCTACCCATCGGAATGGGGAAAGAGGAGGTGAAAAGTAAATTACTCTTCTTTACATCAATGCACCCATTTCTCTCTTCCCCATCTCTCTGTCTACACGACGACTGGGTCGGAGGCGTCAGTCAAATCCTCGGCTCTGCCGAGGCAACAAAAGTTGAATTACGACTTCCAACGACGGTCTAATTAAATATGTAAATCAATCAAAGCAATGAGTTTTCTTGTGAAACACTTGAATATAGCGTCCGTAATAGGGGAGGGTGGAGTAGTCAAGGTAGATGGCGAGATGTCCACCACCACTCGTCCTCTGCACGCGCAACTAATTCATCTGCTTGTCTGGTGAGAAGTCGCTCTTCCTTCAGAAGGTCGACGCCTGTTTAGATAAGTCCTGGGATGAAACGAGCTTAATTCAGGAGTGGTTTCTGTCTGTCTTAGTTGCAATGTGACCTTGACCCTAGATGATTATGGAGGAGTCGGCGCTGGCTGCCAAATACACCAAGTATAGCTCCTCAGATCCACTAAGCTCACTCCAGCGTTACAGAAGACTGGAAGGAGGCGCAGACTGTCTCCAGCTATTCTGTTTTAATCAACGGCCATTAAATTATTACCGAGTCTATTGATAGGGGTTCAAAGTAGGGTCGCCGCCGTATCACTTACATTAGCACTATCGAGCCGGTTGCAATGGAACGAGACGACGTTATTTCACCCATCTGAGGACTAAACTATGAGTACATCGGAAGAAACGGACTAGTGCGCTCCAATTACTTATGACTTCAACTACTTCGCTTCGCCTATTGCCTCCGCCAAGGTCAGTTGAGGTGTCGGCACACTTGAATAGGTGACGCCCACAAAGGTAAGGGCGGCAAACAAAACGAGATTTCCGTCCCTGATTGGGTCAAGACTTGGCGCGTGGCGGAGACACCTTGAAAGTGTCCCATGAAAAAGTTGGGAACATCGGACCGAACAAATCTACACCAGCAGTCACGATGGAGTATACTGCGATTGCTAGTCAGATGGTTTAGAACGTGGCATACGAAATTCTACACTATTTTAAAAATATCGTAATAAAATCAACTTCTAAACACCGTCTTTCCACGCAGTGGAGTTGCTCTCTATAGCCTTTTTGCCTAAAACTTCAAAAAAGAGACCAGAAAATGCTTGGATAAGTGTTGAATTAACCGAATACCCAGTTCCCGAACCTCCTACCTTCGAGTTCGAGGAGAAAAAAATCAACTATCCGGGTGAAGAAACAGAGCTGTCGTCCTCACGTTTTGCACACTGAAATAACTCGAATGGCGCCTATAATCCAGTTTCAGTGGCACACAGCACCGGGGCTGCAGTACGACCAAGCGACGTCCAACGTCACGCGAATGCACACACACCCCGAATGGCCAATCAGAGCGTAGAATACAGCAACCCGCTGATCAAATCGGAGGCCAAAACCGCGCCGACAGGGTAAATATTCATTTTAATAACCACTCTTTTTACTACAACAATCAGAACCGTAGATGAAGGGATGAGAGATTAAAAGAAGCGGCGTATCTAAGACGGCGCCATTCGAGCAAAAGGACGTGGGAACAAGAGAGGAAAATAAGCACAATTGCACAAAGTTCAAAGGCAGATGTGGAAGGACAAAATGTCACAGACATGCACAAATCAGCAAACACATACTACGCACCCTTGTTGACACGGATGAGACGCTTATTTGCATCCACAGTCTTCTTCAGGTGCTCGCGAATCGCCACCCTCGCTTGCGGAGTGTCAAAATCCAAGCCGAGATTGTTAAGCCGCGGATTTTGCACTACCAAATTGGTTATCTCCTGCTCGACTTGCACACCCAGAACGCGTTGGCGTTGATTGGACAGCCGAAGGTCGGTCACGCCACTTTTTGGGCCCGAAATGGCGTCAAGGATTTTGAGAATCATCTCGCCTACAATGAGAGGCATAACCCTAGGCCGGCTACGGTAGAGGTGACACATTTTGACTAGGCAAAAGGCTACTCGGGGTTGGAGAAACGATTAAAAGAGATGCTGGAGTGGCTGGGAGAGGAAATGAGGGCCTGAATTATGATGCGGGCGCACGAATGAGCCATTTTTCGGTGAAGACGGAAAGACGAGAGAAGGAACGTGCATCGCAGGTGGTGTGGCAATAGACTTCGGGTAAGAGGGATGCGTTAAATTTGTCATTTTGATGAGGGAAATGACAAGGCCTCCGAACCCACCAGTGAGGAAGTTTGACTCCAAGTTAAGGACCTCCAAGGTATGGTTGACTTTGAGAGCGAGGAGGAGAGGTTCCACCATACCAGAAGTGAGGTTTGTCGCAGCCATATGCAACTCGCGGAGTTTCGTGTTCTCACCCAGGGCCGTGAATAGACGCGACACCACCTCGGCGCTCATCGTTTTAATGTTGTTCAGGTTTAACACAGTTAAAGAGGCATCATCCGCCGTGAGCTTCTGAATGCTCTCCTGAAATCCCACACCACACCACATTAGGATGAGCCAGATAATCCGTTCATTTCATTTCTAATGGTTATCACTTTCAATGAAACAAACCTCCTAGTTAGTGGGCAGAGATATCTGAGGAAAAGCAGACACCAAATTGATCAATCCCCCTTCAAATCATCGCCTCACTCAAAATTGGTACCAGGTACCAAGACGGCTACACCATAAAACCGCCAAGTATAACCATTCCCAGTTATGATTGGTTTGTCTGACATCAAGATAAGCATCAAGGTCGCTTCGTCATTCATAACCGCGTGGCCAGTTAAAAGAAAAAAAAAAAGAATTTCAGTGCAAGCGCACCTCAACATCTGTCATGTTGGGGGGCTCATCAGGCACGATCCTAAGCTGCTCCGCCTTAGCAACACCACGGAAGCCGCCGCCGACCAAACCACGGTTCTCGATGCTGGCGTGGAACTGCACCTGATTCATCATGCCCGTGAAGCCTAGAATGGCCGCCAGGTCGATGAGTTCGTCGTCTGTGGCATTGTTCAGGGCCTACAGAAGATATTAGCGAACTGGGGAAGTCAAAGAAATGCTGAAAGGGAATAAATCAACATTTCAAATTATGCAGCACGACTGGGTTACGAAGGCATCTCAAAGCGCCTCATTTACATGATCATGGATGGTGAGTGACGTGGGTGTTGCTACAACAGGCCAGAAGCCAGAGCCGTTCTACAGGATGACAAAAGCAGTAGGAGATCGAAATAAGAGCAAAAGAATTTGGGTGTAATGTCTCTTGCGCAGCGGTCTCCATTGTCGACGGTAAAGAGAAGGCATTTGAAGCGAAATCAGTGAAGACCGCGCACCTTGACAATTCTGCGCTAAAACCAACGCCACCCTTCGAAAACGGAGAAAAGGACAGACTTTTAGAGAGCGGTGCATAATGCACATTATTGTACTTTGACGCAATAAGCAGCTGTCTTGTGATCACTGCGCCACTCAACACAAAGCAGCGGTACTTCGCCAATATGGCTTTATTGGCTATGCTTTGAACCGAGATGATGCCACGTTTGCAAATGTTTCCATATCAGTCGTTTAAATGTGGGTCAAAGGGAGAGGAATTGTCAAGACGTGTGCTAGTTCACCAATCACCACCCAAGTCCTAATAGGTTAGAGATAATCCCCAAGACGCAGTTTCAATGGTTCGCCATGAACAGTGAAAAAAAAAATGTGGAAGAGTTAGACAGTAACAGAATTTCTCTTAGAAGGTTCCAGATATGTCCCAAGGAACTGGCTTATTTTGGTACGTGACTAAGGTTAACCAAAAAAAGTGCAAAGAAGGGGAATTTAACGATACGGTAGAACGCATCCGAATAAAAGTGAAGAGAAATTTTTTCCAACTATCATACATAAGCCAATTTGTTTTAGGGAATTAAGCTGCATTATCTCATTAAAGGAGAGTCGGGGCAGCTTGATAAAGAATATTAGAATAAACATTGAAAATCAGGAAAAAAGGGTGGGAAAAAAGAGATTAGATTTAGGGGAAATGCACTTTTATCAGAAGGCATCGACTGATGAGATTGCCAAATTATTAATAAACACACCTCATTAATGTTTTCATCAAATTCTACGTCAAAACCCAAATCAGAGAGCTCGTTCTTATCCATCACTTCCGACTCGGTCTTCTTCTTCTCAAACACTTTGCCACGGATTTTCTTTTCATAGGGAACTGCCTCATCCCAATCAGGATCATTTTTTGCCTTCTCCACTAAAAACCTAGTAAGGAAAGCAACTAGGTGACCAAAAAGACAAATAACTCAGATTAAAAGAGAATGAGTGGCACTGGAGCGAAAATAAAGAAATCAGAATATAAGTGAACTACCGCTACCACTCACCATGTAAGCCTAATACAGACATTCTGTTCCGACTAGTGGGCATAAACTACGTGAAACGTAATGATACTGTCAAGAAGGAACAGATGATAAAATACGATAGATGGCTTATAACAGAGCAAAAGATTGCACCGATTTTAGCGTCAGTCAGAAACCACCAAAAAGGAAACAGTTATCTAAATTTCGGTACACAATGCGCTTCAATAAAACCCAACACTTTAGACCAAAAGTTATGCTGAAAGAGGCCGAAATTATACCATTATTGAGTCTAGAGGGAAACGACAGACAAAATTTATCAGTAAAACGCGTTAAAAATTAACGCACGATCCAATTATATACCTACAATAAAGATAAATTGAGTGTCAGGAAAGTGCTCCACCTACTTAATGAGTTTGTCACGGTCGTACGGCCCAGTAGGTGCCTTGGTGGTCTGATCGCGGCAACGCTGAGATGGCGGGAGGAGCGAATTGTCGGGATCAATTTCTTCATTCAACTCCTTAATTTCTGCTTCCGTTAGTTTTGAAAGTAGATCATCGATGTCGTCAACGTTAGAGTCATACGAATCGAGAGGCTTGCCGAAGAGTGTCTTGTTGGCCATACTCTTCGAAGTTTAAAAAACACGATAACTGATTAAAACGTTTACCCAGGGCATAATGGCTCCGAAAGTAATTGTTCAATGATCATGCGAATTTTTTCTGATAAAGCGACATAAAAACTAAGCTCAGATACCATAAATTTCTAGTTGTGAACCAATCAAGTGGGGTGAAACGACAGGTAGCACACTTTCGGTAGGTACATATCACATGAGCTAATAAACAAATTTCCTATCCTTTAAGGGAAATTTTGCAAATCAACAAAATGGAGGATTAGCGTAGACCCAAAAATGGACTGGGAACAACGCGAAATACAGCAGGATTTCATAGTAGAGTGGTGAATCATTGATTTTATCATAAATACGCCTTTCTAGGGAGAATAAGTCAGAGAGCTTAAGTCAATAACTAAGAAATTAAGGTGCTGTGGTTGATAAATTTTTGACTATTCTCGCAGGAGTTAACAACAGATAAAGAAATGTAAGCCAAACGAAATAGAATTGGCCTTAATCAAGCGACTTCGGCCCTCGCAAAGATTGGCCCAACGAATAAAAAAAGTAAATCCTACCAATATTTACAACGACTGAAAAGCGGCGTCTCTGAGGCGGCAAAAGAATAACTGGAGGGAAAAGAGTACCTCCGAAGGAACGATAGACAAAACGAATAGAGAGAAAAAAATTTCGCCCTTGCGTTGGCCTATTATAACAAATGTCCTAGATTTATTGCTGGTTTAGTTGAAAAACCTAGCAATCACAACGATTGGGTAGGCCGGGTTTAAGAACCAAAATATAGTCGCCTTTGCATGATATTTTTCTGCAGGTTAATTTACGCATTTATGATTAAAAAATCCCAGGAAAATCTAGCCAGCGGCCGTGACACATAAACAGACAAGTTAATTTGCCATAGCAACATAAACAAATGACTAACATCCAAGCTGAAATAATGATAGCCCCTTTGAATGGTGGTAAAAAGTGATATTCCAATTGAACATTAACGTGTTTGGCCCCATTATTTCTGGTAATCATATTAGAAGTTAAGTCCAATTAATGTGAAAAAGCATGTCTTCTACTATTTCCGCCCCAATGAAGCCGATATTTGTTCACAGACAGCATAGTGGATGCCTAGTTGCCACAAAATACTCAACTAACCGTCATTTGAATCCATAACGACTCGAAGGCCATGAAATTCATGTAAAGTCGAGATAATAATTAGGTTCTACTCGGGGGCTCGTAGTGACCTAAAGTCAACGGCGCATTATTGCTCAGATTTCCCTACTTCGCTCTGTCGCCCCATGGCATTAGACTTCCCCGTCTCCATGTGCCCTTGTTACGCCATATGTGGATCCCTTTAGGGTCTCCTCCATTCAGTCATCTCTGTTAGTGGTAGCCGAATGGTGTCCATTACATCGCTCCCCAAATGTAAGTCTCTTTCGCACAAAATGTAAATATTGTTCCTCTTGATAGCATTACATTTGCACTTCTCGATCGAATGGGTTTATATTCTACCCGTAAACAAGGTACTTTTTACGAAATATTCGTTTCTTATCGGAAGTTTGGAAGCTCGCAATTGCAAATCTTTTGATGGGTAAGAGAAGGAATCCTTCTGAGACAATACCAAATTTGATGTTAGTAAAGAATCTCGCTGGGCAACTTTCGGAAGTGTCTGAACTGGCAGATTAATAAACACCCAAAAAAAAGTGGGTTGATGGGGCCTTTACGGGAGCAGTGTAAAGTGCGTAGGCATTTTTGGTTGAATAGTGGCGCCACTCGCCCCGACGTCGCTGTCGCGCGGAACATCATGGCCTCTGATAAACCCGAAGTCGAGTGGAGTGAATCAGATTCATGCAAAACCAGCTCGCGCGCTCCATAAGCTGAACTTTTGTGCCTGTCTGTACCACATCACGCACGCACGCACGCGCGCACGTCCGCACCGCGGTTAGGCTTCGATCGTGGCAGCCGATGGGTGATGTACGCGTGCGTAAGTGTATGCGTGCGTGCGTATTTCACACACACTTCGCGATCTGATAGGCGGACAGTTAAGGTCCTGGTTGAAGTCTGTCGTGCTTGGGTTTCGGGCTCGCGCTTATGACTCTCAGTTCACTCCTCTGTTGCCTCTCCAGGCCACAATTTGCGCAATTTCCTTCACACACAATTTAAAAATTACTCAATTTGCGCCACAAGGTCTGCAACTGAGGCAGCTACCTCCTTCCCACTCCTCACATCCACTCAAGTCCGTCACTTAGCACTTTACTCACTGGTACTATGGAATGAGAAGTGCATTACCCACTTTTAACTCCACCTTATCAATATGCCACGAGTGAAAGGCACGCCGACACAGAAGGAGACTTCACTGACAACGGTATTTGCGAGGATAAGTCCAGACACAGCGGGTGCAGCCACCAAGCCGGACAGTGTGGCAGGCGAGTCGATAGCGCTCACGCCTCGGGTCAATCCTTTAGCTGGTCTCTCCAGGGCAGTGGATTCGGGTGAGTCTCCACCCTTACCGAAAAAGGACGCTGATGCAAAGCACCCTTGTTGCCTTCAGGAGTGTGAAAACTCAGCACCCTCGCCACCCCAGTCGTTCTTCCTTCCCGAACGCGTCGCCTCTCAACCGGTGAGAGAGCGAGAGACGGTTGTCTGCAGTGTCTGTCAAAAGTCAATGCTTCGGGACAGTCTCAGGGAGCACATGGACAGACACGAAAACAGTGGGAAATTTGAGTGCGAACTGTGTGGCAAAAATTTTAGTAGAGCCAGTGCGCGTGAAAAACACATTCGCATCCACACGGGTGAGAGGCCATTCAAATGTAACCTCTGCGCGAAGGCTTATCGTCAGAAAGTCCACCTGAACGAGCACATGCGGTCACATTCGGGTGATAGGCCTTTCGTTTGCCGGTTGTGTGGATTTTCGCTTGCCTCGAAGTCCCTTCTCAATCGACATTTGCGAACGCATGGCGTTAGGAATGGGGCCAACGATGCGCCTAATATGTGGTTGCGCACCGATGCACCAAAGTCGCAAGTTCTTGCAGCCGCTGAAGCTGTCGGTAGGTCCATTAATGCAGAAAAACGTGGCAACGTGGGATTGGAGGAGGAAGAGGAGGATCCTGACACCCTTCATGTTACCGTCCTGAATGCCACGGCCACTGTCGCGGCGTTGGGACGGAAACATTTGTGTCCCGAATGTCCAGCGGGTTTTCCGACAATTCAAGCACTACGATCACATCGAGTGACCACACATGGTTTGGTTGTGAAACATGTGTGCGAGACCTGCGGAGCCGCATTCAGTTCTAAGAAGGCGTTAAAAATCCACTTACGCTCCAATCATCCACAGGCGAGATAACTGTTCTATTGTGGAAATTTAAGTAGCCACGGTTTAATCCTATACTTTTTTGAATTTAGGTCTGTCCCCTGTGTGAACAAGTGATGCCTCAGCGTAGAAGGTGGGTCCTCGAAGTGCATATTCGAGAGAATCATCCGGGAGTCTCCGCGGACAAAGTTTTGGGGCCGTCTCCCTTGGCGACCGCAATATCCTCAGGCGGTGGGAAACGCAGAGGCTCCCGTCGACAGAGGACAGCTCCAAAGCGCTGTCGACTGTCACCGAAGATACAACGCAACGGTGATGATACTGTCAACCACACGAAGGAGGATGCCTCAATAGAGGAGTACACAGGAGGAAGCGCAGTCATTTGCTCTGACTGTGTCTCCCATGACGGGGACGGTGTAAACGTTCAAAGCACCGTGTCAAAACACTGTGAGGCATCGAGAGATGATGGGGGGAGCTGTGACTCTCCATCAGCATTCTTTAAATTGTACTTTGAACCGATCACCAGACAGTCAAGTCAAACTGTAGCAAGTGTAAAAAATGCGGATATAAATAGTAACGAGAATGACACCTGAAGTTGGGTCCTTCAACCGCCTCCGTTTGTCGTGTTAGGGCGCCACTAGCAAGGATCACGTAATCACAAACAAGATTCCAGTTTTCGAGGTGTGAGATCGCATAACTCCTGTACTTGTTGTCTTATGGTAGTAGAGAAAGAAAAAACACGTCGTCAAGACTACTAGGATAGGCGATGTTGCCTCCGATGAGACCAATCAGCACGGAAAAACTTCGGCATTCCCGAGAATCCGGCCTCACTCTAGACTGATTCCATTAGCGTGTGAGTAAGAAGAACGGGACGCAGGCATGGGGAGGAAAAAAAGGAGTCAGGGGGTGGATGAGGAAAAGGGCTCCAAGATAAGAGCGCCGAGATGGCAAGTCACCATATTTTCGTCAAAAAAGTATGCCACCCACGTTTGGTCACAGAAGGATAGCAAAAAAGAATACGAAAACAAAAGAACTGAAGCCACAGGGCTAGGCTAAGGGAGAGATCGCAGGAATATTCGGAAAAAGAGGGCTTTTACACAATCAGGAGAGCGTAGAAGCAAAACTGAGAAGAGATCCGAGAGGCCCGTGAAAGAGGAGGCGCAGGAGGCGATGGTGCAGGGTGGCGAGTGGGCGCGTGAATGAGGTGTCAGGCCTGCGTAGAATTTCTTCCAAATCATCTTCACAAGGCACTCCATGTTGAAGCGCAGTTGACCCGCAAACAGCGTCAACGTTGTTTCACCACAGTGCATGACCAGAGGAGATGCGCCAATTGAATTTCTTCGGGCTCCTCCCACCGCACGTGGAGCAGGGAGACGGTGAGCGAGAAGCGACCTGCTGAGACTGCGCTCGACATCGCCACGACGTCCAGTCGCATATTGCGCATCTGCTTGGCGGAGAGGATGCAGAGCACCTCGGCCAGAATGCTGTGGCTCACGAGGTAGCTGAAGGGCAGACTGACGCCCAGCACGCGCGTGCACCTGAGAAATGGAGAATCAAAAGAACAGACTACTGAGGCAATTTCAGCGTCAAAGGTGGCAGAAGGCGGTGAAGGCGAGTGAAGGCGAGAGAAGGCGGAGAAGGCGGAGCAAGTGGAGCAAAGTGAAGAGGTGAAGCGTCGGGGTGATTCTGTCTAATTAACGCACTCCTTAGTGTGCACAGAAGGAGTTCGTGAGAGGTGCAGCACAACACATTGCACCTAGAAGGCGGAAAGTGTTTACGAGGAGAGTTGGTGAAAAGCGAAGCACCAACGTGCCTGCCAGGAGAAGAAGTGCACTGAGGTGACGGGAAGAGAGATGGGAAGAGGCGGGAGGAGACGAGACTTTGACGAGGCAGACGTCGCACCTGATAGCGAATTTGCTCGACAACGAGGCGTGAGGTTGGAGGGCTTGCGACAGTGCCTGCTTCATCGTCTTCAAGGTGAGGCGATTCTCGTGAATGCGCTCCTCCATCGCATAGTTGACGACGGCAGACGCTGGCCAATCCGCCACCACTTGGTCTCTTGGCAGGCCGCATCCAGGTGGAAGACGTCGCGCGTCACGTCCACTACGAGATCCTAGTGGGGCGCAAAGATGCCAGTGATGGCTGCACCTGAACTTGAAGTCAGCAAGGCCGACGAGAGTTGGTGACACACACCTGCCAGACTGCAGTGAGGCTGAAGCTCTGAATATCGCAGATTGCGGAGTGCAGTGTGGCCACACTCGTTTGCAGCCGTTGCGTCGTAAAGTTGTCATCGGTGTCAACGATGCTTAGAAATCAGCGTGGTAGAAGTTAGGCGATAAGCTTCAGAAGCAATTTCTATGTGGTCACTAACTGCAAATTCGGCCCGGTGAATTGTCACCCGCTGGATCTCAGTGACCGTGGACGAATACAAGACCTAACTGTGATAAAGAGCGAATGTGGACGTTGAAATAGGCCTGGAACAGAAGACGAATGACGATGTAAACGACTGCCATGTTTGAGCTGCGCCACTGAATAGTTTTGGGGTTAAAGTTGCTCCACAGTTGATATGCTGGCACCGGAAAATGGTATAATTGGAAAAGTAGGCAGCAACTCCACCATCATGTCCAGTGAGTCCAGTGCTCCTTGCGGCGCACCAGGTCATAACTCCGCACGGCTGTGGGCAAGTTTCGACGAAATGTCCATCGCATGTGGATGGCTGTTTTAGCGAAGACAGCCAGTCAACCTCGTCGTCGCAGTCGCGGTCGCGCACTGTGCCTGGGAGCAATGACAGCTGGTGGCAGGGGAGGCCGTCCCTCCCGAGAAGCAAAAGCCGGAGATCAGCAGAGGCGCGCGACGTCCCTGCGACAGGACACCTAGGCACCGCTAAAAGCTCACAGTCGAATGTGAGCGGCCACAGTCCACTCACGACTCTGCATGAAGGAGTCCGCTGTGTGCGTGTAACGTGTGTTTGGAGGGCGGACACAAGGGGGGCGGGCGAGCGGGAGGATGCAGAGGCGAGCGAGGCGAGGCGGGGCGAGGGTGGCGGTTGCGTTGGGTGCTGCTCCACCCACTCCGTGTGGACACGCACAAACATCGTTGAATGACTCGTCCAGACGGCAGCGAGGAGTCAACAGTCGAGTGACCAGAGAGAAGTGAGACACCGACGATGCCAATGCGACCGACGTGGCGGGGCTGAATGAGCACGTGAGGAGGCGTCGTTGTCTGGCTCTGGGGCACTTTGCGCTTCGTCGTCGAATCAAACATGACGTCTGCGACAGATCAGTCCGTGCAGACGTCTTCTCAACGGCCGTAGTGAAAGTGGTCTGCGGTGGACGAAAGTTTCCCCAAATTCTGCACATCAGCTGCCTTTGACTTCAGACCACGAATCTTATTTCCTCCACCACCACCACCACCCCGCACCTCACATCGATTCCTCTCTCAGCCGCAGAAATCACCTCACTCGCGCATCTTTATCCGTCCCTCCATCAACCGATTCGTTCACTTCTTTGCTCCGTTCCTGCATGTGCAGAGACGCAAAACGAGGCACTTCATTCTTCCTTGCATTCATCAATCAGTCATTCTTTCATTCACCCACACTGCCAACGTCCTTGCAAGTCGCGCGAATGTGTCATAATCACAAGTGCGGAGAAGAGCTTGTTTGGTGCCAGAAGAAGAGGCCGTTGAGTGCTTAATCCGCGCTCTCGTTCCTCCGCCACGCCCAGCGTTCCACACACGCGCAGGCCTCGCGAATATTCCGCGAAAAACGCCAAGCAATTGAACCTCTCGGAGACTCCGAGCACTGCAATTTCGGGTTCAACTACGCCTGTCGCCCAGTCTTTCGTCAATGAGCTTGCTCACCGTCTCTTTGTGACCCGCCCTTCGACCTACCTATCCGCCCTGTGTTTCGCCCTCGTCCCTCGTCCCGTCCCGTCCACGTCCACGTCTCCTGCTCTCTCGCTCACTCGGAAGCTCCCATCAACCTCTCACCACTGCCTTCCCCTATATCCACACTTCCATGAGGTGGACTCTCGTGGGGGGGGGGGGGGAGGAGATTTTGCGGCAGTCGGGGCTGCCACCGCAGCCATGCGGCCCGTCCCACCGGCTACCGTCTGTGTGACAGCATGTGTGTGCGCTGCAGCGCTGAGAGGAGGTCTCCCTTCCAGTCTGCTCGGCTGACTGGCTGCGGAGTTGGGGAGTGGAGTTGATCGCGTTTTCACGTCCACAGAGCAGACGGCAGTGGGTGGGCAGATGAGTGCTGCAAGGCAGGAGCATGCTCCACCTCCACTGATGCAGGAGTACAGTCTTTCGCAAAGCAGACAGACAGACAGAACAGACAGGCAAGCAGGCAGGCGAGAAGAAAAAAAGGTCGGTGAGGTGAACACCAGGCACAACCACCCCTTTCTGCTTCAACACACCCCCATTTCCCCGTTGTCGTGCTTACCGATCGGAGAGGCACGGGGCAAGACGAGTTCACGCGCGCCTCTATCGTCACGGGGGAGACCGTCTCAATTTGGCGGCAGTCACTAGATTTCAACTGTTGACTGCAGTCGCCAAAATTGACCAATGATTACTGCCCATGGAGCAGTCTCTAATCCCTCGCCTCAATACACGCACACCGCCGAGAATGGGCCGTGGACTCTGCACAGTCTAACGTCCTTTTTCGTCCACTCGTCTTCGTTACACAGAGCGCCACTTTCACCATTCTGCGTCGTGGATTTTCTTTCTCCGCATCAGCCTTCGTCTCATGCTCGTCAACATCTACTCTTGCCAGAGATCAGCTTGCGTCTCATTGACAGCAAACTGCTCTTCTCTCGCCCCCGGCTGCTAAACTAAAGTGGTGTCAACTGCACTCGCCTGCCAAAGGCATCGCAACGCTCACTGTCACCTGACGCCTACTCGACGATCGCGCACCCACACATTCATTGCGCTGCCACGTCACTCGCCTCCACCTCCTCCACCTCTCCCCGCCGAGCCCGCACCTGCCTTTCTCGCACGTCATCCTCGAGACCCACCATCGAAAGCGACTTCCCAGCCTCCAGTCCCCAGCCTCCGCCCCTACACGATCAGGTCGTGCAACTCTCCTCCTCCTCCTCACCCCACCATCGTCCGACCACTGGCCTGACACTGCCCGACATCGCCTCTGCGCCGTGCTCTGCTCCACTCCGCTCCGCTCTGCGCCATCAGTCGACACGCGCAAACACGCCACACACGTCGCCTCTCTCTGCCTGTCTCTCTCTCTCTCTCTCTCTCCCCGTATGGCTGACTGTCTCACAGCACTCATCTCGCCAACCATCAACTCACCGACGCTGCAACGACGCGTCGCAAACCTGACCGTGTCACGCCAGAGCGGTGGATAGTTTGTTGACAAATGTGTGTTTGTGCGCTAAGTGGCACACGTCGGTGGTCATTTGCGTCCACCAACAGTCCACTCGGATTAGTGGTGGGCGCCCCCTCGGCGATGGGGCGGTTGGGGGGCGGGGCTGAGGGGGTGAACGGCTCACGGCCTGCTGGCTATTGTGTGTCCGCCCACAATGTGCCGCCTCCTCCGCGGTCATTTCATCGTCGTCGCGCACTTTCCACCAAACCACAGACGTCCACGGTCCAATGAATGTGCTGGAAAAGAAGACGACTTTGGTCTCGTGTGTTCGGGGTGCGGGAGTGAGAGTAGATGAGCCGAGGGAACAACGAGAGTGGCGAGAGCGGAGAGAGCGGTCGGGTACCTGGCAAATGAGGGGAGAGGCCACGCGACACGCGGCCCGTCACAACCGAGCCTCGCGTCCAACACTGAGCACCCAAACAGAATCCGCGCCAGTGGTCAAATGGTGTGGCGAGTGCGAGATCACTTGAGGACGGCTCCTTCGCCACTCCGTCTGACCACATGCCATCTGCTCTGCTTTGTCCTGGAAGGCAGAGCTGATGGGCAGAGTGAGTATTTCGCATAACTCAACGACGAGCCGTGCGCAGCTTGCGGTTGGCCATGGTGGTCCGTCTAAAGAGAGGGACGGAGGAGAAGAAGGAGTGCAGCTCCTTGGCGGAGGGAGAGTGTACGCCTGCCTGCACGGCTTTGAGTCTCAGGTGAGCGTCAACCGGTGACCGGGGCACCCGAGTTGGCTTTCTCCGCCACACAAGGCACTTATTTTGGCGCGTCGGCAAAAAGCGCGCCTGCGCCTGGTTTGAGGCAGTAATTTCCTCATTGGTGACATTTCCCTTCCTGTCACCAAATGAGCAGTACGAAAGCATCTCCCCGTTCAGGGTGAGAAGGAGTGTCTTCGGCGTTAGTGCCCATTTTTCTGTCGGTATACCAAGAATGCGCGACAGCACTGCTCAGATGTGCTTCGTAGGAGATGTTTGTGGACAGGCGCGAGAAAGGGAAGGGGAGGGCATGGGTGGGAAGGGTGCACAGGCAGTACAGCAGTTTGGCATTTTGATGCAGGCGTCACTACAAAGCATTCAATGGAAACGTGAGAATTCTCGCCCAACTGGCGGTGGGTGCAGAGTTACAGTGGGGTAACGCGGCAAGAAGTGGGCTGCACAGTGAAGTCTCTGGCAGAGTGAGAGCAGACCACCGTGAACACCGCACCGGCAACTCAAGATCAGACAGACTGTGTTCATATCGCCGCCAGTGTGCCAGTGCGACAATCTACGCCAGAAGACGCATTCCTTGCATCTAACGCGTTGTGGGTAGGTGGGGGTGGGAAACGAGGGCAGTGACGGTGGGACATCAGGCCCCTCCAAAACGAGTGTTCGCGTCCACAAGAAACAACCTCAGGTGAATCGGGGGCAGTGTGGGAAGGTGGGTGTGGCGCAGTGCGAGATCACTCGAGGACGCTTAATGCCCTACTCCGTCCGGCCAAATGCCATCTGTTTCGCCAACGCAGACGACATGCGGGTCGTCAAGCAGCGTTCAGTGCAACACTTCACCCGATAAGATCGTCTCCACGAGGAGACGCGCCAACAGATGACGCAGATGGAGTGACAGACACGCCGCACTTAGCGGAAACGATGCTACAGACTGTGTTCAGAGCCGCGAGAGCTGGGCGGGACCAGCGACTGGTGGCAGTGTCCACACCTCCTCTCGTCGCCGGACAATGGGGCAGACGACTACCAGTGCTGCAGACGATGGAGAAGTTGAAATGAGGAGAACAATGGACCAGCGTGCGTGCTCCTCTTGTGCCTGTGCAATTCCGTCATTCCATCGTGACGCATGTCTGCTCCAGAGGAAGGAGCCTCGACAGGGGGCGTGTTTTCGTCGAGTCCGGAGTTCGGCAAAAGGTGGAACCGTGGCACCACTGTCGAACGACGAATGCTCACTCAATCACCCGCTTCACTCACTCACTCCGCTCTCCTCCTCTCCTCTCGCTCTCTCTCTCCTCTTCCTCTCCTCTCCCGGTTGGGAAGCACCAGACATTCAAAGTGATTGCGCTCTACTCACCGCCATCGATGTACCAACCAACTCCTCTGCATTCAAAGTATCTCGAGCCACGTGGCCTCCACCACACACTGTCATACCAGGTGGCCATGTTGAATTTGAGGCGAGAAAAAGAATGTGGCTCCTTATCGGCTGCTCAACAAAACACGGAAATTGCGCCACCGCCAGTGTACGATCATGACGATGGCGATGGCGATGGCGATACGAATCCAGGGCGCACTCGAGCCGCGAGCCCTTCTTCTTGCCCCGAGCCTGTTTGACAGCCCAAACTGTGGACGGCAAACAGACAAATGTGGGTAGGAGAGCATGACACGGCTCGAGAGGGGCGGAATCAGTCCACCTCCATACGGAGCGGAAGCCGTCGAATTTCTCGCCACTGGTTTCACCCCAATCCAACCCACCCCATCCAAGTCACACTTCGCCTTCATCCCAACAGACTCACAGCCTCACCGGGCTCATCTCAGCTTCCACACCCACATCCTGCAAAGCGTTTCATCTCTACCCTCGAATTTGCCAGTCTGGCGCTACTGTTTCAGTTTCTTTCTCCCATTTTCTCCCTCTCTATCCTTCGCCCTCCCACCGTAGTCCCGCACACCCCCCTACCCCTTTCCCCCCCTTTCCTTTCCTGCCTTTTTTTACTCCCTTTCCGTTCCTCTTCTCTCCTCTCTCTCCTCTCCTCTCCTCTCCTCTCCTCTCCTTTTCCTTCCCTTCCAATTTCTCACCTTCCTTTCCTTTCGTTCTGTTTTCTCCACTATTCTTCTCCACTCTCTTTCTTTCCATCTCGTCTCTCTCCCCCCCCTCCTCTCTCTGCATCCTGATCGGCCCTCTGCAGCTCTCGACTCGATAGCGTGTGGCGAGCGGAGGCGAGGTGTAGATAACTCCTGTGCATTGGACACGCACAAAGAATACAACACTGCACACACACACACACACACACGACACGACACGACTTCTTCTTCTTCTTCTCCTCCTCCTCCTCTTTTGCTTCTGCCTTTTCTTCTTCTTCCGCTCGGTGCGGTGACACCGGTGTGGCTTATGACTCAAATGCCATTGGCACGAGACATCGGTGCATTCACCAGCGAGGCTGCCTCACTCCGCCACACAATTCCGTGCTTGCGTCAAACCTCTGCCCGCCTCTCCCGCCCAAACCGCACGAAACTTTCGGCTAGGGCATTCGCACACCGCAGTCAAGTTGGCCCGAGCAAGCACATATCATGGTGGCCCGCCTTGCAAAGCCGCACACACGCAACACACACCTCATGCAATCCGCATTTTTCGCATTATGTTCAATGTGACGTTGACTGCTCACCCATTCCCGACGCTCTCCGCAGTGGTTGCCTCGCCTCGCCTGCCTTTCTCCACCCTTCCATCCCTCCTCCGTCCGGCTCCCCACCGACTGCCTTCCCTGCCTTTCCTGCCTTCCTGCCTTCCTGCCTTCCTGCCTTCCTGCCTTCCTGCCTTCCTGCCTTCCTGCCTTCCTTCCTCGCCACCGCGATTCAGCTCGGGTGGAGGCACACCACAGCTTCACTGGTATGCGACTACTCGCCTCCCCTTCCCGCAGCATCCCGCACACCTCACTGAGCACGCCTGCGGGGCCATCAATCAGGCGAGGTACCAACCACTTGACGGAAAGCGGTGGTGACTGTACCAGCGTAGGCGAAGGAATGTGTTTTAGGAGAGCGTATTTTTAAAGGAACTGAATCGAGGAAGGATTGAAATTTTCTTTGGTCATGTACATATTCCCTTGTTACGTTCTCCTTACCACAAACTCTGCAAATGCTGGCGTGCCGCGCACCAGCGAACGACACCCGTGTAGCACGACGTCAAGCCTGACAGCGCCCAGCACCGATGCACGTCATTCCGCCTACTTACCCGAAACAAAGTCTGGTCGACTGGCCGGCAGAGAGGTAAGTGCGTGATCCCTGGACCACAGCCCGAGCACTGTCATGGGAGAAAGCAGCGAGTTCGCGGCGAATGTAAAAAGAAGAGGAAATTGTGTGCATGAAGGAGATGGCCACTTGCCGAAGGTTGATTACCCAAATTCTGTTCCTTCGTCAAATAGCCAACCAGACAACCGGAGGAGTGTATTCTCCCCCAGTGTCCGCACCTCCCTACACCGGTTTGCAGTCGCTTTAGTCTTTTCCCCCTAATTTAGGAACTTCCCTCCTCACGCAAACAATAGGGCATTCACTGATGTGTTGTGGGCGCTGGCTTGTCTTAGCCAAGTGTCGCGAGTATGCCACTGAGATAAACGCCTAGGAAGCCCCGCTGAGCAGACGTCGGCGAGACCGTAGGCGACCAAATTCCTTACATTGACATTCTACGCGCCCCTCCAAACACCCAAAGCATTCGGGGTTGAGGAGAGAGGACGTCCGCTTGCGCACATTTATATACATCTCTAATGTCAAAATTTGTGATTAGGGTATAAAATAGAATCTGTTCACGTGCTAAATTGTTAAGCAAAGCCGTCGCACTGATCGCCTCGTGGCGCGCTGTGCGGTGAATTGTCCGTGGGAAATGCTGCTGAGTGGGAAGGAGGTGAAGGGGAGGAGTTGGGTGCGGTATACCCCAAAAGGGTTACGCGGGCGGCACCTCCTTAAAAGGCAGTCTCGAGGCCTGACTCCTCGTCGAATTGGATGTTTGGCGGTTTGAGCGCCTTGACGACAAAATAGATGATACCAGCAAGACCAGCGGCCATGATTACACCGGTCACAATGGCACCGATTTCGGGAATCGAGAGACCTAAAATGCGGAAAAGGGGCAAGTGAAGACAGAAGCAGAGGGAGAGGACAAAAGACGAAAAAGCGACGAACCTGATTTGCTTGTGGATGTCGACTCGGTCGAAGAATCGGTTTGTTCGCTTCCATCAGGAGAGGCCACTCCTTCACTCGATGTCGACTCGGTCGAAGAATCGGTTTGTTCGCTTCCATCAGGTCTTCAGATGTCGACTCGGTCGAGAAAATCGGTTTGTTCGCTTCATCAGAGAGGCCACTCCTTCACTCGATGTCGACTCGGTCGAAGAATCGGTTGTTCGCTTCCATCAGGAGAGGCCACTCCTTCACTCGATGTCGACTCGGTCGAAGAATCGGTTGTTCGCTTCCTCAGGAGAGGCCACTCCTTCACTCGATGTCGACTCGGTCGAAGAATCGGTTTGTTCGCTTCCATCAGGAGAGGCCACTCCTTCACTCGATGTCGACTCGGTCGAAGAATCGGTTTGTTCGCTTCCATCAGGAGAGGCCACTCCTTCACTCGATGTCGACTCGGTCGAAGAATCGGTTTGTTCGCTTCCATCAGGAGAGGCCACTCCTTCACTCGATGTCGACTCGGTCGAAGAATCGGTTTGTTCGCTTCCATCAGGAGAGGCCACTCCTTCACTCGATGTCGACTCGGTCGAAGAATCGGTTTGTTCGCTTCCATCAGGAGAGGCCACTCCTTCACTCGATGTCGACTCGGTCGAAGAATCGGTTTGTTCGCTTCCATCAGGAGAGGCCACTCCTTCACTCGATGTCGACTCGGTCGAAGAATCGGTTTGTTCGCTTCCATCAGGAGAGGCACTCCTTCACTCGATGTTCGACTCGGTCGAAGAATCGGTTTGTTCGCTTCCATCAGGAGAGGCCACTCCTTCACTCGATGTCGACTCGGTCGAAGAATCGGTTTGTTCGCTTCCATCAGGAGAGGCCACTCCTTCACTCGATGTCGACTCGGTCGAAGAATCGGTTTGTTTCGCTTCCATCAGGAGAGGCACTCCTTCACTCGATGTCGACTCGGTCGAAGAATCGGTTTGTTCGCTTCCATCAGGAGAGGCCACTCCTTCACTCGATGTCGACTCGGTCGAAGAATCGGTTTGTTCGCTTCCATCAGGAGAGGCCACTCCTTCACTCGATGTCGACTCGGTCGAAGAATCGGTTTGTTCGCTTCCATCAGGAGAGGCCACTCCTTCACTCGATGTTGACTCGGTCGAAGAATCGGTTTGTTCGCTTCCATCAGGAGAGGCCACTCCTTCACTCGATGTTGACTCGGTCGAAGAATCGGTTTGTTCGCTTCCATCAGGAGAGGCCACTCCTTCACTCATCACCAGCGTCGTAGTAGGGGTAGTCGGCAAGGCCGGCCTGATGGTTTGAGAAAGATTGGAAATGTCCTCTTTTCCGGCGGCAGTCGTCACGGCAAATTTTTTCATCTGGATTGCCTCTTTGAGTCTGGCCTCTTCTCCCTTTGGCAAAGCCTTCCCGATCACATTCTCTCTCTCCTTGCCCGTCACCAGCAGCTTCTCCATTGCAGTCGGTGAGGCAAGGGTTGCTCCCTCGCCATTTGCACCTGTGTAGGAAGTACGCCGTTAGCCCTTTCCGCAGCCTTCTCATCACAGTGGAACAGGTTTTCTGCCCATCGCAAAACTCCCTAATCAGCCTGACTACACCCGACTTACA
The DNA here is from genome assembly GCA_017562135.1 of Dipylidium caninum. Classification (NCBI taxonomy): domain Eukaryota; kingdom Metazoa; phylum Platyhelminthes; class Cestoda; order Cyclophyllidea; family Dipylidiidae; genus Dipylidium; species Dipylidium caninum. The sequence continues at coordinate 502,770 of QEYB01000999.1, forward strand.
CTAACTTCCCCTGTCTCCTCTTCACCGTCTCCTTGGCCAAGTGAGTCAACTTTCTTCTCCAAAAGCTGAGGGTAGAATGTCGGCTCTGACTACTTCTACGCGGCTCGCTTCCCCACTGCACCTCGTATTCCTATCAGTGTACTAACTATTAGACTTCATGGGCATGGAGGGGGAAATGATGTGCGAGGAATGCTTTTACGTAGTTGGCCACTGGTGGCACACTTATCTACCCTCAACTTCCACATCGACGACAAAAATTATTTGAAATTGAGTGGAAGCTGGTGTGCACTTACCGAAGGCGACGATGGAGAAAAGAAGGAGAGCAGCGAGCATCCGAGATGACTTGTGCATCACTTTGAGGTATGAAACTTGTTTCGCGGAGACCGACACTTATATACACCTCGGGACGAACATGAGATGGGTCACATGAGCAGAGGAGCGGGGGAAGCACAATCACCCGGTAAATCACTACTTCACTGCGTGCCGCCTGACGCCGCACGATGACGTTGATGGTGATGCGGGAGGCTCCACTGCGAATTCCAATGAAGATTGGGTGTTTGACAATCTGAAGCGTTTAGATCCAGTGTGCACCTCGTGATGTGGAGTTGCCAAGTGGCTACGTTTCTCTTAATACACAGTAAAATATGACACCGCCAAAACTTTTAAATAAAAATTGTAGGTGCCTTTGCAAGGCGACGAATGCAAGTCACACCGACGTGGATTTGAGGAAGCAGGAGATGCAGGTGGTGAGTTCTGCGGAGTCGAGGGCGAACGGGGCTTCTGAAGACCTACCGGCCAGCCCCAGCTCACACAGTCTGACCCTATCCGCCCGCCTCTCGCCCACTTGAGTCTGAAGGGACACTCTTCTATCGCATGCACACATCGCTCCACTCGTCTGGTATTTCGCTAATGAGGCCTTCTCCGCAGCACCAACCTCAACGCTGCACATTCCTTCGCCTACGCTGGTACAGTCACCACCGCTTTCCGTCAAGTGGTTGGTACCTCGCCTGATTGATGGCCCCGCAGGCGTGCTCAGTGAGGTGTGCGGGATGCTGCGGGAAGGGGAGGCGAGTAGTCGCATACCAGTGAAGCTGTGGTGTGCCTCCACCCGAGCTGAATCGCGGTGGCGAGGAAGGAAGGCAGGAAGGCAGGAAGGCAGGAAGGCAGGAAGGCAGGAAGGCAGGAAGGCAGGAAGGCAGGAAGGCAGGAAGGCAGGTCGGTGGGGAGGCCGGACGGAGGGAGGGATGGAAGGGTGGAGAAAGGCAGGCGAGGCGAGGCAACCACTGCGGAGAGCGTCGGGAATGGGTGAGCAGTCAACGTCACATTGACATAATGCGAAAAATGCGGATTGCATGAGGTGTGTGTGTGCGTGTGTGCGGTTGCAAGGCGGGCCACCATGATATGTGCTGCTCGGGCCAACTTGACTGCGGTGTGCGAATGCCCTAGCCGAAGTGTCGTGCGGTTGGGGCGGGAGAGGCGGGCAGAGGTTGACGCAAGCACGGAATTGTGTGGGCGGAGGTGAGGCAGCCTCGCTGGTGAATGCACCGATGTCTCGTGCCAATGGCATTGAGTCATAAGCCACACCGGGGTGTCACCGCACCGAGGCGGAAGAAGAAGAAAAGGCAGAAGCAAAAGAGGAGGAGGAGGAGGAAGAAGAAGAAGAAGTCGTGTCGTGTCGTGTGTGTGTGTGTGTGTGTGCAGTGTTGTATTCTTTGTGCGTGTCCAATGCACAGGAGTTATCTACACCTCGCCTCCGCTCGCCACACGCTATCGAGTCGAGAGCTGCAGAGGCCGATCAGGATGCAGAGAGAGGGAGGGGGGGGGAGAGAGGGGACGAGATGGAAAGAAAGAGAGTGGAGAAGAATAGTGGAGAAACGAGAACGAAAGGAAAGGAAGGTGGAGAAATTGGAAGGGAAGGGAAAGGAGAGGAGAGGAGAGGAGAGGAGAGGAGAGGAGAGGAGAGAAGAGGAACGGAAAGGGGAGTAAAAAAAAGGGCAGGAAAGGAAAGGGGGGAAAGGGGTAGGGGGGTGTGCGGGACTACGGTGGGGAGGGCGGAAGGATAGAGAGGGAGAAAATGGGAGAAAGAACTGAAACAGTAGCGCCAGACTGGCAAATTCGAGGGTAGAGATGAAACGCTTTGCAGGATGTGGGTTGTGGAAGCTGAGATGAGCCGGTGAGGCTGTGAGTCTGTTGGGATGAAGGCGAAGTGTGACTTGGATGGGGTGGGGTGGAGTGGGGTGAAACCAGTGGCGAGAAATTCGACGGCTCCGCTCCGTATGGAGGTGGACTGATTCCGCCCCTCTCGAGCCGTGTCATGCTCTCCTACCCACATTTGTCTGTTTGCCGTCCACAGTTGGGCTGTCAAACAGGCTCGGGGCAAGAAGAAGGGCTCGCGGCTCGAGTGCGCCCTGGATTCGGTATCGCCATCGCCATCGCCATCGTCATGATCGTACACTGGCGGTGGCGCAATTTCCGTGTTTTGTTGAGCAGCCGATAAGGAGCCACATTCTTTTCTCGCCTCAAATTCACATGCCACCTGGTATGACAGTGTGTGGTGGAGGCCACGTGGCTCGAGATACTTTGAATGCAGAGGAGTTGGTTGGTACATCGATGGCGGTGAGTAGAGCGCAATCACTTTGAATGTGCTGGTGCTTCCCAACCGGGAGAGGAGAGGAGAGGAGAGGAGAGGAGAGGAGAGGAGGAGAGCGGAGTGAGTGAGTGAGCGGGTGATTGAGTGAGCATTCGTCGTTCGACAGTGGTGCCACGGTTCACCTTTTGCCGAACTCCGGACTCGACGAAACACGCCCCCTGTCGAGGCTCCTTCCTCTGGAGCAGACATGCGTCACGATGGAATGACGGAATTGCACAGGCAAGAGGAGCACGCACGCTGGTCCATTGTTCTCCTCATTTCAACTTCTCCATCGTCTGCAGCACTGGTAGTCGTCTGCCCCATTGTCCGGCGACGAGAGGAGGTGTGGGACACTGCCACCAGTCGCTGGTGCCCGCCAGCTCTCGCGGCTCTGAACACAGTCTGTAGCATCGTTTCCGCTAAGTGCGGCGTGTCTGTCACTCCATCTGCGTCATCTGTTGGCGCGTCTCCTCGTGGAGACGATCTTATCGGGTGAAGTGTTGCACTGAACGCTGCTTGACGACCCGCATGTCGTCTGCGTTGGCGAACAGATGGCATTTGGCCGGACGGAGTAGGGCATAAAGCGTCCTCGAGTGATCTCGCACTGCGCCACACCACCTTCCCACACTGCCCCCGATTCACCTGAGGTTGTTCTTGTGGACGCGAACACTCGTTTTGGAGGGGCCTGATGTCCCACCGTCACTGCCCTCGTTTCCCACCCCCACCTACCCACAACGCGTAGGATGCAAGGAATGCGTCTTCTGGCGTAGATTGTCGCACTGGCACACTGGCGGCGATATGAACACAGTCTGTCTGATCTTGAGTTGCCGGTGCGGTGTTCACGGTGGTCTGCTCTCACTCTGCCAGAGACTTCACTGTGCAGCCCACTTCTTGCCGCGTTACCCCACTGTAACTCTGCACCCACCGCCAGTTGGGCGAGAATTCTCACGTTTCCATTGAATGCTTTGTAGTGACGCCTGCATCAAAATGCCAAACTGCTGTACTGCCTGTGCACCCTTCCCACCATGCCCCTCCCTTCCCTTCTCGCGCCTGTCCACAACATCTCCTACGAAGCACATCTGAGCAGTGCTGTCGCGCATTCTTGGTATACCGACAGAAAATGGGCACTAACGCCGAAGACACTCCTTCTCACCCTGAACGGGGGAGATGCTTTCGTACTGCTCATTTGGTGACAGGAAGGGAAATGTCACCAAATGAGGAAATTACTGCCTCAAACCAGGCGCAGGCGCGCTTTTTGCCGACGCGCCCAAAATAAGTGCCTTGTGTGGCGGAGAAAGCCAACTCGGGTGCCCCGGTCACCCGGTTGACGCTCACCTGAGACTCAAAGCCGTGCAGGCAGGCGTACACTCTCCCTCCGCCAAGGAGCTGCACTCCTTCTTCTCCTCCGTCCTCTCTTAGACGGACCACCATGGCCAACCGCAAGCTGCGCACGGCTCGTCGTTGAGTTATGCGAAATACTCACTCTGCCCATCAGCTCTGCCTTCCAGGACAAAGCAGAGCAGATGGCATGTGGTCAGACGGAGTGGCGAAGGAGCCGTCCTCAAGTGATCTCGCACTCGCCACACCATTTGCCCACTGGCGCGGATTCTGTTTGGGTGCTCAGTGTTGGACGCGAAGGCTCGGTTGTGACGGGCCGCGTGTCGCGTGGCCTCTCCCCTCATTTGCCAGGTACCCGACGCTCTCTCCGCTCTCGCCACTCTCGTTGTTCCCTCGGCTCATCTACTCTCACTCCCGCACCCCCGAACACACGAGACCAAGTCGTCTTCTTTCCAGCGCATTCATTGGACCGTGGACGTCTGTGGTTTGGTGGAAGTGCGCGACGACGATGAAATGACCGCGGAGGAGGCGGCACATTGTGGGCGGACACACAATAGCCAGCAGGCCGTGAGCCGTTCACCCCCCTCAGCCCCCGCCCCCCAACCGCCCTCATCGCCGAGGGGGCGCCCACCACTAATCCGAGTGGACTGTTGGTGGACGCAAATGACCACCGACGTGGTGCCACTTAGCGCACAAACACACATTTGTCAACAAACTATCCACCGCTCTGGCGTGACGCGGTCAGGTTTGCGACGCGTCGTTGCAGCGCCGGTGAGTTGATGGTTGGCGAGATGAGTGCTGTGAGACAGTCAGCCATACGGGGAGAGAGAGAGAGAGAGAGAGACAGGCAGAGAGAGGCGACGTGTGTGGCGTGTTTGCGCGTGTCGACTGATGGCGCAGAGCGGAGCGGAGTGGAGCAGAGCACGGCGCAGAGGCGATGTCGGGCAGTGTCAGGCCAGTGGTCGGACGAGGGGTGGAGGAGGAGGAGGAGGAGTTGCACGACCTGATGCGTGTAGGGCGGGAGGCTGGGGACTGGAGGCTGGGAAGTCGCTTTCGATGGTGGGTCTCGAGGATGACGTGCGAGAAAGGCAGGTGCGGGCTCGGCGGGGAGGAGGTGGAGGAGGTGGAGGCGAGTGACGTGGCAGCGCATGAATGTGTGGGTGCGCGATCGTCGAGTAGGCGTCAGGTGACAGTGAGCGTTGCGATGCCTTTGGCAGGCGAGTGCAGTTGACACCACTTTAGTTTAGCAGCCGGGGGCGAGAGAAGAGCAGTTGCTGTCAATGAGACGCAAGCTGATCTGGCAAGAGTAGATGTTGAGGAGCATGAGACAAGGCTGATGCGGAGAAAGAAAATCCACGACGCAGAATGGTGAAAGTGGCGCCTCTGTGGAACGAAGACGAGTGGACGAAAAAGGACGTTAGACTGTGCAGAGTCCACGGCCCATTCTCGGCGGTGTGCGTGTATTGAAGCGAGGGATTAGAGACTGCTCCATGGGCAGTAATCATTGGTCAATTTTGGCGACTGCAGTCAACAGTTGAATCTAGTGACTGCCGCCAAATTGAGACGGTCTCCCCCGTGACGATAGAGGCGCGCGTGAACTCGTCTTGCCCCGTGCCTCTCCGATCGGGTAGCACGACAACGGGGAAATGGGGTGTGTTGAAGCAGAAAGGGGTGGTTGTGCCTGGTGTTCACCTCACCGACCTTTTTTCTTCTCGCCTGCCTGCTTGCCTGTCTGTCTGTCTGTCTGTCTGCTTTGCGAAAGACTGTACTCCTGCATCAGTGGAGGTGGAGCATGCTCCTGCCTTGCAGCACTCATCTGCCCACCCACTGCCGTCTGCTCTGTGGACGTGAAAACGCGACTCAACTCCACTCCACCCAACTCCGCAGCCAGTCAGCCGAGCAGACTGGAGGGAGACCTCCTCTCAGCGCTGCAGCGCACACACATGCTGTCACACAGACGGTAGCCGGTGGGACGGGCCGCATGGCTGCGGTGGCAGCCCCGACTGCCGCAAATCTCCTCCCCCCCCCCCCCCACGAGAGTCCACCTCATGGAAGTGTGGATATAGGGGAAGGCAGTGGTGAGAGGTGATGGGAGCTTCCGAGTGAGCGAGAGAGCAGGAGAGGACGTGGACGGGGACGGGACGAGGACGAGGGCGAAACACAGGGCGATAGGTAGGTCGAAGGGCGGGGTCACAAAGAGACGGTGAGCAAGCTCATTGACGAAAGACTGGGCGACAGGCGTAGTTGAACCCGAAATTGCAGTGCTCGGAGTCTCCCGAGAGGTTCAATTGCTTGGCGTTTTCGCGGAATATTCGCGAGGCCTGCGCGTGTGTGGAACGCTGGGCGTGGCGGAGGAACGAGAGCGCGGATTAAGCACTCAACGGCCTCTTCTTCTGGCACCAAACAAGCTCTTCTCCGCACTTGTGATTATGACACATTCGCGCGACTTGCAGGACGTTGGCAGTGTGGGTGAATGAAAGAATGACTGATTGACTGAATGCAAGGCAGAATGAAGTGCCTCGTTTGCGTCTCTGCACATGCAGGACGGAGCAAAGAAGTGAACGAATCGGTTGATGGAGGGACGGATAAAGATGCGCGAGTGAGGTGGATTTCTGCGGCTGAGAGAGGAATCGATGTGAGGTGCAGGGGGTGGGGGTGGTGGTGGTGGTGGAGGAAATAGAGATTCGTGGGTCTGAAGTCAAAGGCAGCTGATGTGCAGAATTTGGGGAAACTTTCGTCCACCGCAGACCACTTTCACTACGCCGTTGAGAAGACGGTCTGCACGGACTGATCTGTCGCAGACGTCATGTGATTCGACGACGAAGCGCAAAGTGCCCGAGGCCAGACAACGACGCCTCCTCACGTGCCACCTGGCGTCAGCCCCGCCACGTCGGTCGCATTGGCATCGTCGGTGTCTCACTTCTCTCTGTCACTCGCTTTCTTCTCACCAAGGCCGTTTCTGTTGACTCCTCGCTGCCGTCTGGACGAGTCATTCAACGCATGTTTGTGCGTGTCCACACGCCTGTCAATGGAGTGGGTGGAGCAGCACCACAACGCAACCGCCACCCTCGCCCCGCCTCGCCTCGCCTCGCCTCGCATCCTCCCGCTCGCCCGCCCCCCTTGCCCTTCGCCGGTCCGCCCTCCAAACACACGGTTACACGCACACAGCGACTCCTTCATGCAGAACCAAGTCGTGAGTTGTGACTGTGGCCGCTCACATTCGACTGTGAACGCTTTAGCGGTGCCTAGGTGTCCTGGTCGCAGGGACGTCGCGCGCCTGCTGCATCTCCGGCTTTTGCTTCTCGAGGAGGAGACGACGTCACCCCTCCCCTGCCACCGCTGTCATTGCGGAAAATCTCCTGCTCCAGGCACAGCGCCCGCCGACGCGACTGCGACGACGAGGTCATCGAGGCCGAGACGAGACGTGACGGGATGAGACGCGACGAGATGAGGAGAGGAGAGGAGAGGAGAGGAGGGGAGAGGAGAGGAGAGGAGAGGAGGGAGAGGAGGAGGGGAGGGGAGAGGAGGGGAGAGGAGAGGGGAGGAGACGCTGGACAAAGTTTGACGCCATGCTGACGGACGTGAATACTGAATGGTCAGTTTCTCAAATGGCAGCAAGTCGCGCAGCGCCTGTCTTCGCTAAACAGCCATCCACATGCGATGGACATTTCGTTGAAACTTGCACACAGCCGCGCGGAGTGATGACCTGGTGCGCCGCAAGGGAGGACTGGACTCACTAGACATGTTGGGGGATTTGCTTCCAACTGTTGAAATTCATCTATAAAATTTTCCTTGAGAGCTGAAGTGAGCCGTGAAACCGTCCACGAGAATGTTACCCAGGTACATCCTCTGTGATGTGCTTGAGACGACGCTGCGCCTTTAGATGAGGCCGACGACAGCATTCGTGAACTGCACTGCCAACTGCCTCGATTGCTTCAAGCCTGGGCGGCCGGTGACATTCACCTGCATTCATTAGCTTCTTCTACACAGTTTCGAGAATGAACGTTTGCTTTGCAAACCACGTGAAGCTGCGTTCGCTGTTGATCTTTGCAACCGAGCGACTTCGAAAATGCTCTACAACTCTTGGAAACAGCGATTTTACTGTCGCTTTGCAGCGCAACACTTGTTGGCTGGAGGCGCAGTTGTCGTGATGTCTTTGCGAGGAGAACGCGGTCGCACTTCGCAGTCAGTGATGAGGTGAAGAAATCTCCGCATTCTCCCTGTTGGCGAGGTGGAGGCCGGGACAAAGTTGTATTAATGGTGAGTAACTTTGGGGGGCTTCTCCAAATTTCATTTCTTTATGGCCATCCATAATTACACGCTCTGTCAACACAGACCACACCCCTGACGCCGAGCATAGAGCATCATGCACGTCTGCAGTATCGATACCACGTGGGGCAAGACACCACGTGTTGCGCCCAGTCCCTTCTCCCACTCGTCCCTCGTGTCGTCCCAATGAGGAGCAGCCTTTTCGTGCGTCTGCGGGACTCCATCCTCCACCAAGACGTGGACCAGTGCTTCCGCAACCTCCAACATCCCAGCCTGCGTCTCGGCCGCCTCCTCCACCCCCGCCACAAGGAGTGGTACTTCGTCGTTCTGGAGAGTCACCTAGGCATCATAACCCAACGCGTAGATGAGGCTACGGACGATGGACACGAGGCCTTGTCGCGAACTCTCCTGACCTCCCTCCAATTAGCCAATGAGTACGCACGACGCGAGGTGCTGTTGGACACTGCGCTTCAGCAAATCAACTCGGTTCTTGAGAAGGACGACGCGCTCCTCACATTCTCCGTCCTCCTTCACCACAACGACACGCTGGGTGGGATCGTCGGCGGCCTGGTCACCATCGCCTCTACTCCACCGTCCACGAAGAAATCTGAGCAGGAATTACGGCAGGAGTTTGCGCAGGAGATGGCTCAGGAGATAATGCGGGAAGTGGAATTGTCGACGAAGATGCGTCCTCGGATTGACGTCATCCACAGAGAGCTGGTGTCGGCGATGAAGGAGAAGGGCGAACACCTGACCTACGAGGAGGTGCTCATCGTCCTGCGCGTGCTGCGCCACGTGATGCGGCTGAACGAGGCGGTGGTGGAGGGGGACGAGGCAGAGTTGATTCAAGTGCTCAGGTCGCCGGACGCCCTGTGGGAAAATGTGGTGGAGATGGTGGCTGAGCGGGTGGGTCAGTGGGGCGCGGTCTACTTGAGCAGACTCTGCGATGCGCTCAGCCAGAAGACAACAGAGAGGGGTGAGTTGAGCTGGCGACAATAGTCGTAGCGACGAGTCGGGTCCTTAATTCGGTCTTTCTTTTCCCCTTTCCTGTTTGCCCCTCCCCTTCCTCTCTTCCTCTACACCGTCCTTCAGCCTCTTCCTCTCACTCCCATCCTTTTCCGCGCATTCATTTCTGTTCACCTCGCTGCCTCGCATCTTTTGTCACAGCCTCCACTGCAACTCGTCCTCCTCACGCAAGCCTGTCTCCAACTCGTCGACTTGCGGGATCACCTCAGGCGCCCCTGCAATCTCAAAAGGCCACCTCGTGCGATCTGTCCAGAGTCGTTAGTTATGAAAGTCTCCTATGCGTCGTGGACGAGATTCCCCTTCCTCGTCACAGACATCTGAGCTCAGATTCAGCAGACACGCCTCACTCTACCCTTCCTGACTAGCGCGTCCACCCATTCTACCTTCATGTCCACTGCGACATTTCTAATGGCAAAAATGGCCGACCGACCAATAAACTGATCTAACGAAGTGATGGCTGCCATGGGAAGGGAGGAGGGGAAGCGGGGATAGCAATAGTGTCGAAGCAAGACTGTCCCGCGTCGCCTGACCAAGAACACTGTTAGGGAGAGTGTCGTGCATTTCAAGACCACAGTGAAATTGCCTTTGTAGGCCAACCGGCTATCCTCACTCACGGTGAAATTCAAAATATTGTTGACACAATCTTCAGAGAAAGACAACGGCAACGCAGACACTCGGTCGATCGCAGCCTTCACCACCCGTTGAACGTGGTGCTGCCTGCCCTCACGAACCACCCCCACCACGAGGACCAAGTCGACTGTGACGTGGAGGTGGACCGGGAAGAAGAGGAGGACGAGTACGTGCGTGGCGATGGCCAAGTCGGGAATGAGGATGAAGGCGAGGATGAAGACAGCGACGACGAAGATGATGACGATGTGAAGGACGCAAATTGGACTGGACTTGAGAGAACGTCGTCGACGAAGAGCTGCAGGTACTACCTGTCTCGCCTCAGCTCCAGCCTGGCTCCGGGACACGAGTTTGTGCTCTGGGGCTGGCTGCAGGCACTCAGAGCCACCGGTTGTCTCTCCAAAGTCACCTTCGATCTCTGCGCCCATCACATCCACCTCTACCGCCACTTCCTCACTCCCTTCGGCGTCCTCACCGCAGCTCGTGTCGCCAAGGCTCTCGACTCCGCCCACTCCACATACAGCCGCGCTCTCACCTTGGGTAGGACGTTGGCTGAGTTGAATATCTTGTTGCAGACACCGGGTCGTGAAGAAGACTTGCGACGTTTCCTGCTCCAGGCGGCCGATAGACCAGTGACCTCGTCTTCCGCCGGCGATACTACCCTGCATGTGGAGAAGAGACACATTGTGGAGTATGTGGACGAACTCTCCCATGTAAGACCCTCGTGCCGAACTTGTCACAGTGTTAGGCTTTTTGAGAGACGTGTGAAGCAGAATTAGAGACTGCGGACGAAACATGACATTGTCACTTCTTTGTGCAGTTAAAGAGATGCAAGATGGCGGAGGCGTGGACGCAGAGGGAGAATTCAAAAGCTCCGGGGAAAGCGAAATCGGAGGAGGAGGACGGGAGCGGTTGGTTGGTCGCCAGTCTTCCACTGGTGGGAGCGGAGACCCGAGTACACTTCTACTTCAACGTCACGTCGCACCGTCTCATTTGGAAGCCCTCGCACACCGTTGCTGAGCCCACCTGTATAGACGCCTGTCTGTTGAGTGGAGAGGAAATTGAACAGTGCATAGATAATGTCAATTCGGGTCTTCTGCCGCAGGACAGTGAGGAGAATGAGAAAGGGGAGAAACAGAGTGATAAGAAGACTCACATCTGTCCAGAAGCCTTTGACTTCCTCGACCGTCTCATACGAGCGTGGATCCTGCGACAGCACTACTACGAGTGGAGCTGCGCCCTCATCACAGGCATCAGAACAATTTGTGCGAACAGCCTTCTTCTCTGCGCCATCTGCCGCTTCCAGGCTCTGTGGAGAGGCTTCCGTATGCGTCGTCGGTACAGAGCCTACCTCAACTCCCTCCGTTCACCCAAGGTTCACGCAGCGGCTCGGAAGATCCTCGCCTTTATCCGAAGACATCGTCGACGTCGTTTCATCGAGAGGACGGTGGAGGCGGTGTGGCGAGTGCTGAGCCGCGTGCGACGGATTCAAGCCCTGTGGCGTGGATTTAGTCTGAGACGAATACTCACTCGCTCCTCCTAGCCCTCAATCCCTTGTCGCAGGCTGCCAGTGCAACGCCTCCGCTGGTCGGTCTGGCAGCACTCTGTGCCAGTGGCCTTGTTCCCCCTCGCGCCGACAGCATCTACGACCACCAGTTAGGCTGCTTCCAGGCCGCCCGGGAAATCGAGAAGAAGGCCCTGGTTTTAGTCCAACTGGAGACGGAAGTGGAGCGTGTGTCGACGCTACTCGGTGTGGTGGAGGAGATGCGTAAAAGGGTTCTCAGGTCCCCGCTAAAGCGGCCACTGTTCTGCCTCTCCAAAGTCGCACACTGCACCACCCAACCGGCCTTTGTCGACAAGAGCCTTCACGTGCCACTCTCGCCCGATCATCAGGTCGCCCAAAAGTACGGGGGACTGCTCTTTCTACTCTACACTCAGCCCGACTATCTGGCACGACTGCTAGTGGAGTTGCCTTTCAACGTACTCTGGTGTGAGGAGTCTGATGCCGCCTTTCACATCGCCACACCCTCCCGCTTCGGCCTCCGGCTCGAACGCATAATCCTCGCCTTCTTCAACTACGGCAAAACCGGCCTCGACGAAATCACCTTCACCTTCCTCCTCACTCGCGCGCTTCACATGCACATAAATGCCACCTCGTGGAAGGACGTGAGGGCGAGGAGAGGACACTTTGCTTTGCGTCTGGCAGTTGTCATGACACACGTCAGACAGTCGGCGGAGAGAGGCAGTGTAGAAGGCCTCACGGCTTTAGTGCAGGAGATCCTCACTGCCCATTCGAGGTGGCAGACGGGTGAGGACACCCCCGCGGCCTCGAGAATGCCCCAAGGCGACGTAGTGGCTTCTCGGTCAGACGTGAGTCCTCCCAGCCTCTCCCCCCCTCCCCTCCAACATCCCCACTCCCTCCTCAAGCGGCCTCGCGTATTGGAGGAGTGAGTGTGTAGGTTATCGCCGTCTTTGCCATTGTCGTCGGGGCTTATATGCCCGATGTCAATGCAATGCGCTGTCACGTGTCATGTGGTCGCCTTTGTGTTGCAGAATGGGAGCAGTTTTGGGAAGAGAAGGGACGATGAGGAGCTCAAAATGTTGGATGCGGAGGAAGGATTAGAAGACAACGCGGGGCATAAGATGGATATCAGGCGAGTACATGAATTTGGCAACACAATGCCACGGAGCGCCTCGACCGTGGCTGACGTGACATGGCTGGTCCGGGCAACCGAACGCCTCTGTTTCGCGCTCTTCGAGGAGGCGGGTGGAATCGCCCTCCCACCGCCTCTGCTCCGCCTCATCCGTGAGGTCTTCCGTCTACTGCAAAAGCGTTTTCCATGTCAACCGACGAAGGACTTCTTGAAGGTGAAGCATATACTCCTCCACGTCCCTCGCTTCTGCCGTAATGCATTCATTCAGGGCATCTATTCAAAAGTAGGCGAGTTCAGCTGATCTCATCTGCCTCGGGCTCCGTAAAGTTGGATTGGCGTGTACTAGGGCAAGAAAATGTTCCCCTCTGACGGAAAAGTGTAAGGGATGTTGCATTTCTCCCTCTACAGTTCATCGGTCTGCATCTTTTTCATCGCTACATCCACTCCATCATCCTCACGCCCGACGCCTTCGCTCGCACCGTGACAGACGGGACGGGAAGAGGTGATGAGATGCACCGCACCCGTCTGGCGGGTTTGTCACGTCTCTTGTGTCTGGTGGTGGAGAACAAGGGCATCTTCACCGGCACTCCGTTGACAGACAGGACGCACGAGTTGAACACTCTCATCAGGACGTGGCACAACCGCTTCAAGGCCTACTTCGCTAAGGTCCTTGGCGACGAGAGCACTTGGCACACCTCAGCGATAAATTTACGACGTGCGGCCGAGGCGTGGACACGGCGACTGCCCTCCTGCAAGGCGGTGCCAAAAAAAATCGAGACTGTCGTCGCGCTGAATGTCGAGGTGATTGTGCAGACTACTTCTGCTAACTGTGTCCAACTTTCGCATCTTCCCTGAGAACAGCACTCGTCGCACCAACACCGCCACCGCCACTGGCGTCTCCCTCATCTAGCCACTCGCACATCGGCTTATGAGATGTCAAAATGGTCAACATGATGGTAGACGAAAGGGGAAGGGACACATCAGAGGAGTGGACGAAGAGTTGGAGCTGTCTCGCGCTCCCCGCCTTGTCAGCCATGAACACACAATCGGAAAAGCGCAGCTGGTGGGATGAAGGTGGAGGTGACGCCGGCCCCTGGTGTCTCATGCTTATTCCACCGTCATTCGGTCTGTCCTCCCATAAAGCAATCGAAGCGTTGCTCGTCTCCTAGTTTTCCCTCTACTTGACCAGTCACCACCTTGATGGGCCAGAGTGGGACTTACACAATATGTTTGCTGTAGGAACTGGTTGATCTTCACCGACTGGTCAACGCATATCGTGTGAAAATGGCCCCCAACCCCGACGACGCACTCCACCGGGAACTGGAACGTGCCGGTCAGCTGCCCCAGGCGCTCTACCGCCATCCTCACGGGGACAGCCAACACGTCGACGCAGGCGCGGAGGATGAGTCGCTGTGGCACCTCGAGATGACCAGACCGAAGTTCAGCAAACCCGCCACAGCGGCATTGGAGACCTTCACACTGAAGGAACACATCACCTCAATGCTGGCTGCATCCGGGCTGCCTCTGCGTGTGTTGTCGGTAGAGAATCCTGTTGGCAGTGACAACAACAGCAACCACACTGCCTCATGTCGACCTCGACCTGGTGAAACTAAGGTGTGAGATGCAGGGACATTGGTTATCTGCGCCGACAGCGTCACTACCAAACTCGACTGGCGAAGTTCTTACAGTAGACACCTAGCTCAACCGGTTGTGGTAGCTTTAATCCATCCCGTCCCCTCCCGTCAAGTTGCAGGCTGTCAGCCGACTTAAGCAGGAGCTTGCGTATAAGACTAAACGGTTTCCACGCCTTCTTGCCTAATAGAACGTGAGGATGCACAAGCCGCTATCACGATACTACCGGCTGCAGTGCGGGGAATCATCGGAGGTGGTGATGTCCGAGAGCGACCAATTGCGACTGCCCATTGGGGCGAGGAACGCGGAGGAGTTGGCCAACGCCTGTCTTTACGCGGCCAGAGCGCTGGACCTCCATGCTACCGCCTGCTTCTCCTTCGGCTCTAGAACCTGCTGTCCGCTCCAAACGCCTTGCCCAGAAGTCTATTCCACCCACGCCGCCCCGACCGCCTGCCTGCACGTCCACGCCCACTGCGCCACTTCGGGGATCTCGACGGAGTCGCACCTGACTAAACACACATTCCAGCCTGAGGCGAAGAGCTGTGTCTTCTGTGCCTCCGAACGATGTTCTCGTCGTCCCTACCAACTCGTGTTCGGTTGGACCGAGGCCCTCACACCACCACCGAAACGCCCAGTGAAGACGTCACGACCGCAGGGGTGCAGCAACTCTGCTGCTCAGGTCAGCGGAGAAGGTGCACGCGACGCATTCGTTATCGGTGGAAAGCGCAAAACAACGCGGTTGATGATCGGCGAGGACGGTGTGACAGTGTCGGCAGTAGCCTCACAGCATGAGAAGATCGTATCTCCCCTCGAAGCGCGCCATCTAGGCTCCTCGTGGACTGTGGCCAAGAAGGAGATGATGCACTTATTTGCGTGGTTGGCGAGACACAGTAAGGCTGCTTCCTCCTTCCTCGGTGTGCACTGTAACAGAGTTCGAAGCAGTAGAGCGGTCCTCGTAGGAATTCGGGCGGGGCGGGAGTGGGAAAGTGGGTGTTTCTGCAGCTCACCCAACTTCATCCACATAGCTGGTTGAGTGCTCGTCTGTCTGCAGGAGGTCTGCTCAGCGAAGAAGTGAGGCTGGAGAGGCAGAAGAGCATCCGCCATGTGCCCAGTTGGTTCAGTCTCCTCCAGTGCTGGCTCGCGCGCAGCGAAGTTTGCATCCAGGTCCGCATCTCCAAACGCCGGTCTCCTTCTTCCTCTTTTTTCTCTTCTCCCACCGATGACGAATTTACGACGCAGCGACTGCAAACGAGTGTGGCCACACTGCACTCCGCAATCTGCGATATTCAGAGCTTCACCGGCCAAAGCCTCACTGCAGTATGGCAAGTGCGTGTCACCAACTCTCGTCTGCCGCCCTGACTTCAAGTCCAAGTGCAGCTGGCACTGGCGTCTTTTCGTCCCACTAGGATCTCGTAGTGGACGTGACGCGCGACGTTTTCCACCTGGATGCGGCCTGTCGGGAGACCAAGTGGTGGCGGATTGGCCAGCGTCTGGCCGTCGTCAACTATGCGATGGAGGAGCGCATTCACGAGAATCGCCTCACCTTGAAGACGATGAAGCAGGCACTGTCGCAAGCCCTCCAACCTCACGCCTCGTTGTCGAGCAAATTTGCTATCAGGTGCGACGTCTGCCTCGTCAACGTCCCGTCTCTGCCCGTCTCTTTCCGTCACCTCAGTTGACTTCTTCTCCTGACAAACACGTTGGTGCCTCGCCTTTCACCAACTCTCCTCGTAAACACTTTCGCCTTCTAAGTGCAATGTGGTTGTGGCGCACCTCTCACAAACTCCTTCTGTGCACACTAAGGATTTGCGTCAAGTAGACAGAACCACTCCGATGCTTACCTCTCCACTTTCTCCGCTGTCTCTGCCTTCTCTCACCTTCTCTCACCTTCTCTCACCTTCACCCGCCTTCTGCCACCTTTGCCGCTGAAGTCGTTTCAGTAGTCTGTTCTTTTCATTCTCCATCTCTCAGGTGCACACGCGTGCTGGGCGTCAGTCTGCCCTTCAGCTACCTCGTGAGCCACAGCATTCTGGCCGAGGTGCTCTGTGTCCTCTCCGCCAAGCAGATGCGCAATATGCGACTGGACGTCGTGGCGATGTCGAGCGCAGTCTCAGCAGGCCGCTTCTCGCTCACCGTCTCCCTGCTCCACGTGCGGTGGGAGGAGCCCGAAGAAATTCAGTTGGCGCATCTCCTCTGGTCCATGCACTGTGGTGAAACTACGTTGACGCTGTTTGCGGGTCAACTGCGCTTCAACATGGAGTGCCTTGTGAAGATGATTTGGAAGAAATTCTACGCAGGCCTGACACCTTATTCACGCGCCCACTCGCCACCCTACACCATCGCCTCCTACGCCTCCTCTTCCCCTTCCCCTTCCTCACCTACCAGCCTGCCGCCGGATGCTCAGCGTGTATGAATGAGGCAATGGAGACGGCGGCGCACAGGGGGGTGGGGGAAGGGGGGGGGAATTCTTCGCGTAACATGTCCACCAACTTGCCTGCTTTTTTACGCTGTTGACATGATTGTTGATGCTGCGCTGGATTGAAACTCATCCCACCTCGGCGTCGCTTAGTCCACCCAACTGTAATGGGGCAATTCTTCTCCGAAACGCGGTATTGAGGACCCAAAGCGTCCATCGGCGTGTGGAATTATCTGCAGCGCTCTCGCCATTGGTCTTAAACAGACGCCAACTTTGTGTTGGATATTCAAACGAAAACCAACCCTTCGTCATTCAACGCAATTGTTACTTCTTCCAGACTGTCTCCTCTGGACTAGCGAGGCATTTACTTGGGATTTGTGTTGGGAGAAGCTGTGTTAACGCTCGTAGGGGAGTCTTCGTCTATGCACTCGCCGTTGGCAAATCACTCCGCAGCAGTTGGGCAATGAGCGACTCACTCTGTCGCCTTCGGTAATACCGATCAAGGCGGTCTTGTGTTGAGAAGTTGGAGTGAAAGCCGACACAAAGTGTACGAGGGCGACTTTAGACTAGACAAACAGTTTGACACCTGCCTTTGACGCAATTTGTTGCCTGTAGGGCAACGAAATAGTTTCGCCAAGCACCGAGGTCGACAGCCTTCCTCGTCACAGACACTGCCTCACCGAGAGTTTTTCCACCCCTCGGGCGACGTCAGTCGTGCCGGTCAGGCGGCACCGACCACGGCGGAAGGCACAAGAAGGTTCTTTTCAATGCAATCTACTCGGTTCCACCTCTGCTTTCCGGGGGGGCTGAGGCGGGGGCGGGGCGCGAGTAATGCAGTGGCCAGCATTACTTCACACTTGCGTTGCCTCTTTCACCTCCCTTTTGTGTTCCGGAATGCACGCGGGTCAGGCAGGACGCAGCATGGGATGGCGGTCGTAAACTATGCGGCTCAGGAAACTAAAAATGTTGCATCGTCCAGCAGCGTGGCTTCATTAAGTAGACAACTTGAGAAACTTTCCACCGCGCCTGGTAGCTGCCTTTCATCGAACTCTTCCTCTCATTTGATTCCAGAGATCTGACGGTCTTCATCGAGCCTCGTTGCGTGTCCATCTATTGACAAACATCGTCCTCCCGCCTCCTTCCTGGCTGGATCCGCCTCGGAGCGTCTCTGTCTCGAGAAAATGCGAGTCCACGTCTCACCTGCCCGTCACATCTTCGCTTTGACGGAGCAAACTAAGAGGACGTTTCATAATTAGTGCCAAGTGTGTCTCGAGAGCAGCCGTTGTCGTTAAACGCATAACGCCCTAATGGTTGCGGAACAAGGAGGCTGAGGGAACGAGTAGTGTCTGTGCGGTAGACGGGCCTTGGATTCATTCGGTGGTGTCGGGACAGGCTCCCTACTGTCCTTTCACATCATACTCCCCCGGGCCGTGTGATACTTCCAATTGGAAGAGCTGATACCTCGCTCAGTTGGGTGGGTGTCTCAGGGAGTCGGAGCACGTGTGCTTTTCGTTGCCGAGTCGCCGAAGTACGCGCGTGTTGAGTCGACTTTTCACAGACTGCGTAACAAGCGGCCTTCAGTGCCTATTCTTGGCAACCAGAGGCAATTGACCCAACCAAATTCGAGGCAGCCTCCCACGTCACCCTTCACGCCTACTGCCATTATTCTGCCACACAGGAGCACGTGAAATCGCCCTCCTCTTCTTTCCCCTTCTACTCCTTATTTGGTCAAAGTTCGATGGGGAAAGAAGTTGCACCGCCCGCTTCTGTCAGCTCGAACAAGTTTACACGCTCCAGGTGTGTTTGCTCACCGGTTAAAGCAGTTCATCTCTGCCACTGCTTCCAAACTGCAAGCTCACCGCACCTAGTGCATCCGTCTGTGCTGATGCATGTCGCGACGGCGAAGCTCGGAGGCTGCTGGGAAGGTGGTCTGTGGTGTGGGTCGGGGCACATGGCTCGCCTTCGCTTCAGCCCGAGATAGTCTGCCGGTGCTGAAGCAGTGCGGTGGAGTTAAGGCATTGCGCTCAGTCCTCCACTGACGAGACGTCACTCTCGAGATGGTCGACGACGTCGTCGTGGACCTCACACTTCCTCTGTGTAAGTCGGGGTGATGTTTTGGATCGCGAGAGGAAAAAATAAGTCTGGATCATGTCATTAATTGTCGAAATGCTAACCTCGGTAATGAAGGCGGAAAACTGCGTCGCAGGTCGTCTGACTTGACGGCGCCCCGGGCGTTTCTATAAAACCGTCAAACTCGTTTATGAGCCAGCGAAATTTGCACTTTCATCCCACACAATGCCGTCTTAAACGAGACCACCTTTTGCGCAGTAATGCGTACAAATCGGCGATCGGGATAGATCTGGCATGACGACGAGGAAATCCTACCATCTTCTGGCATATGCGTCACTCGAGAATTGGCGCAGGAAAATCCTCGGTAGACATTCCTTCCACCTACTCAAAGGTTGGCATGCGTAAATCCCTCCGAAGTAGATTTGCCCCTCTCTCTCCTCCGCCTCGCGCGTTCCTTGGTAGATGAAATTGCGTAGTTGAGGTATTTAGATCTCCGACCTTTAGCATCTCCCTTTCCACCTTCCGAGCGGTTTAAGAGTTAATGCCTTAAAATAGCGAATTTAGGCCGTGGTGAAGGGCCCCGAACGGATCGACGAGGCATCACCACGGCCAAACTCCAAGCCGTCGTAACTCCTCACCTCCTCCGATGTGTTAATAGCCGACTGCTTCCGTAAAACTAACCAGGAGGCGGAATATGCTTCAATTCTTGCCTAAATAATGCTCCTTTCGTTTGGCCCCACGGCTTCTCCGGATGATGACGTGCCTGCCAGCCGTAAGCCAGTTATTAAGAAGTCACAAGTAGGTTAGACAAATTAAGGCACATAGAAAGAAGAAGAAGAAGAAGTAGAAGAAGACACAGAAAATAAACGTGATATTACGTCCCACTTAGCAATAAAACTAAGGTCACGAGGGAGAAGGCCTCGTCTTCAGTCTCCTGTGCCTCCCGCCAACCTCGCTCTCGTCCCTCATCTCCGCCGCCGCCCCGTCCTCTCGCCCCCCTCCCCCCCCCAGTCCACGTGTTCACTCTGAACCTCTCCCCTTCCAGCCCCTTCTGGTTGCCTGTCTTTGCCTCTCCCCGTCTTCGCCCCGTTCCTCACGCCAGCCACAAAGGTGCCAAAGAGGCAGACAATGAGACAATGGGTTTGGTCGGAGCCCGCGGACACACGCACCTGAGAATTTGTCGCTCAATTGGACCCATTTTGAGCCACTTTGGCATAATGTGATAGTCACTTCTCGCATTAATTAACTTATGTGTCTCCTCACGTTAGTGAGTTTCTCCTGATGTTTGACGCAAGGGACGACTCCCTGCTCCTCAGTGGTGTCAACAGGTTACTTCATTCCGTCGTCTTTCACCGGAAACGCCCAGAATCACGGCATTCGGAACGCCTCGGGTGGAGGTGAGCCCTTCGTCGCCCGTGCCCACAGGTAAACCTCGCTTCATGTCTGTATTTTTTTCCACCTACAGACAGGAAACATGGGAAGGGAGAGTCAAAGGAGAGGAGCTTCCTCCCATGCCTCCTCATAAAGCTCATTGTCGTCCACTCTTGTAACGGTTTATCTGATCGTTCAAGAATTACATGCCCGTCGTAATACGTAACACACACACACACACACGTGTATCTGTGTGTTTGTGAGGAGTGAGGCAGCAAATTGAGAAGTTAATCAGATTCTGTAATGTCAACACTCAACGTCCCTAAGTGGCTCGTCTCCCGTCTCTTCCGCCTCTTCCCCCCGCGAATAGCCCACAGCCCGGCCACCGCGTCATTCTCTCACCCTCGATGAGTTAACATTCCATCGAGACACAAACAGCCCTGCTCCCGTCAGACAACCGATGTACTGATAGGCGAAATAGAGTGGAAATGAAAATTGATAAGTAAACCAGAGTATTAATTTGTGGTGTGTTTATTTTCTCACTGGCCTTGTGTAATCTAATTTAACCTCTTCCAGTTTACCCATTAAATTTTATGGCACATTTGAGACAGACAAATAAGCGATGAGGTCCACCAACCTCCGCCTCCTCCCGCTCGCCCGGCACGCACGCGCGGGGCGGCGGTGGGGGGGGGGGAGCGGACGGAGGCAGCTGCAATTCCTCCTCAAATTAACCCCAAATGCTCTCAGATTTGCCCTCTTTTGTTCTTTACTACCAAATGCACACACGCACACATAAAACTACACACGTAAACACATAAATGGACATTTGTAAGATTTGATTGTGGGCTGTACTCGCTAACTCTGCCCCGACACCGCCTCCACCGGGTTTGGGCATCGCCACTCGGCAGTGCCGCCGGCCTCCCGGTGCGAGGCGGAGCAAACGCAAAATCGGCGCCAATGGAAAAGACTTTCGACCACAAACAAAACATGTGGACGCAAGAGGCGAGTACACTGGTAAAAATAATTGTATTTGTCAGAAAATTGGTAAAATTCTCAAACATAGGTGGTCTTCTGCACTAACTTCGGCTTCCCACAGGCTCGTGTTGTGCCACGTCCCCCCGCCCCCCCACACACAAACACACATCTGGTGTCGTCCCAATTCGCGGAGAGTGTCGCAGGAGGCGGGCGACAGTGACATGTTTCCAAATCCCATCGGTGGAGTTATTTTAATGTACAACATTCGACATTTTCCCTCTTCCCCATTTCCCATCCTACGAGGGTATGTTCACTGCGCCTACCGGATTAACTCGGACCGGGGTGGTTCTTTCGTCGGCCGAGGAAAGTGGTAAATCATTTCAAAAGTTGGAAGATCATCTCGCCAAAGCGCGATGGAGAGGCGAAGGGAGGTGAGGCGATGAAACGGGGCGGGGTGGGTTGCTGTCACGTTTTCACTTCAAAAGATCCGCCATTCGGAATTTAATAAGACTCAAACGATGGTTTACAGCTGGTGGGAATGTCCTCCTTCTAAGATTCAGCCAGTTGTAACAGGATCTCCTGTGGAAGGAGGCGATTTCTTCCCGGAAGCGCACAAAGTCTCCATCTAACAGGGTCGTAAGGGCAACCGGAGGAGGGACAATTGCGCTGTTACTTTCACCGCAGCAGGAGGGTAAAAAGGAAGACGAGAAAATCCTCACATCGTTGTTCTGGTCACTCGTGTAGGGCGCAAGAGGATTTCGTTAGCCTTTTTTCGGCATAAGTTGATGCAGGGCAAAAAAGAACAAACAAACAAACATTCTTCGCGCATTAATAATTTAAAAAGAAATTGAGTGAGTAAAAGACATGCTTCCAAGAAGACTTCTAAGCCAAAATTCCTACCGCCAGGTGCACAAAAATGTGGTAGGATAGGTTTTTCTACTGGGTAAGAATGGCTTTTTTCAAATTCACCATCAAACCTCCCGCCAGATCGTCACAGTCGCCGTGGTGATGGACATCACATCGGTGCACTTGTGAGGAAGAAGGCAGGTTACAGAAACTGCATTTCTGAGGAATTCTCCGCCTACCCTCAGGTCCTTTTGTTTGTTATTTTAAAGCTCAATTTAAGTATGAATTGGCGTTGACTGCGGAAGCCTACGCGGCAGTCGCGGTGAGGCGACGAGACTCGATAAAGACGCGAATTTTGACGAGGAGGGTGATTTTGTGTCTCTCTAAAGGAACATACAACGCTAAAGCGTCCACCATTGCCACGCCCCACCACCACGGAGTGTTTCTACTGGCCTTGAAAAGCTCAGACTTTTAGTACGCGCACAGAAATGAAGGGCAAAAGTGCCTCGACGTATCATTATTCCCATCGTCTCCCGCTCAAATACGGGTTTGTGACGAAAAAAGTTCGCTTGCTCGTCATTTAAATGGTGGTGCGTAGCTTTCAGCAGACTGAAGTGATTCTCTCGCTTCCACTCAACCCCCCACAAATAAAAGCGTCGAGGGGGCGGATGAACGTCTCCTCCGTCTCTGGCGGGCTGACGACCTTCAATTGTCAAAGCATCGACAGTAACTGACGCCCCAAACCGCGGTGCTTTTATCGAGGAGAGTGGAGTAACGAGTATCATTCTTCTTATTATTGTGTTCTCGAGTGAATTACAGCCTTACTGACCAAGGAATAGAAATGGCAGGCGTTTGTCGCCTTCGCTCCCTTCTTCGCACAGTCACTTTGACTGGCAGAGCCTCATGTCGAGTAGACGACCACTAGAAGGAGCGAGGCCGAAGACGCCCTCAAACACCCACTTCCAGCGGTGGCTTGACTTTCGGCGATGTTTGTGGGTTGTAGAAGGGGCGAAGGGAGGCGAGGAAAGCGGAGAGGATTGTGTGGTCTTCCACCTTGCACCATGACCTGAGAGGTGGATAAATTTTGGCTTTACCAAGGGGATCTCCTCTAGGGATAGGGTCTCCAAAGACGTGAGTAAACGAGGATCACAACGAAGTACTGCCTTGTCTAACTTTAATTGATCCCCTCAGATTTTACCGCATAAGAAAAATGCCGATCTTCGGCCAGGCAACACACCACCAAACGGCCAATTTGTCATTCCACCCGCTCACTCCTCTGCCGCCAGCCCAATTACATCTTCATTTAAAGTACGCCACTTTGTGGCGTTGTCTTTTTGCATCTCTCTACATCCTAGTAAAGCGGTGTGTCAAACCTTCGCCTTTGTTAGACTCGCTTTTATCCTCCTTCTCCCCGCAGCTTCCCTCAATCTCTGTCTCGCTTCAACCCATTTTTATCTATTTTACAGCAAAGGCATTTGGGCATTCCTCATAGCCATGTGCAACTGGCTGAGCAATCGCCATACGAAGGCATAAACCAAAGGGTTAAAGTGAAGGAGTGAATAAAGCCTCCAGTCATAAGGCCTTTCTTTTTATCCTCCTCACCTACCCGTCGAGTGTCGGAGACGCAGAAAGTGGATGTGCCCTAGAGTAACCCCTATATTGCACCACAAAGTTGTGTTCCTGCCCTGAATGAGACTTATTGGCGAGACTACACTCCACGTCTACGGTGCTACGTCCAACAACATTACCTAGAGTGACATGTTTTCGTTCTTATGAAGTAACTTCACAAATCCTCCCACTTTGTCTAAACTGGACAAAGAAATAATTATAGAGGGGGCGTTTAGGAAGCGGTCAAAAAATAATAACATCGTAATGTCATTGGCTAATTCCTCACTCCGTTTGACCAATGGCAGGCGGCATGAGAACTCGGGGATGGGATATATAAAGGACAGAAATCCGTGAGTTCTCCTCATTCCATCCCTTTTGCAGCTGACCCACTGAAGTTCACCCACTTACAATGAAATTTTGTCTTCTCTTAGTTTGCGTGCTAGGATTGGTGATGGCTGAGAGTAGTGAAGCTGGTAAGTCACATTTACGTCGGTTCTCATCTCTTTACTTTCCTCAGTGTAAGAGACAATTTATTGTGGACTTAACTTCATGCGAAATTATTTACGTAAATTAAAATATTAAAGGCAGGGCTTTGGTTAGTTTGACGAATTCATGTCAAAGTCGAAGGATATGTAAGGTATTACCCTTTATTTTTGGGGCCAAAAGGCGAATTAGGTCGTTTGGCGTCCAAACGGGGGCTTCATTTTTTCCGACTTCGACGATCGCCGCACTGCGTTGACTTGGAGCCTGAGACTATTCACCAAATTCTCGTACGTGTAAAAATTGTATCAAACATTAATACGAACCAAGAAAATATTCGAGAGAGAAATTACTTTTTGGCTCATTCACCACTCACTCAAGCATCCAATTTAAGTGTATGCGTAGTGAAGACGATTTATTTAAATAGACCATGGCCTCATTTACAATAATATCCTACGAGTATTTTAAGCAAAATATCACGAATCATCCTAATTCTACTTTAGCAATTTGAGGGGGTATAATTATAATGGAATTGCACCACTCATGCTATGAAATCCTCAACTGTTAATTCTTTTTCATTTTCAGTTCCATGGTATTTGTCCTTTTGATCACCGAACGTCAAATTCGTACGAGGACAAATAATGAAATCGTGGCCAAATGATCGATCCTAAGAGGGAGGGTCATCATTGATGTATTATAAATCATTTAAATCAAGTAAAATAAATGTTCTACACGTTTCCGTTTAATTTTTTGTTAAGTACCATCTCCTTTTAGCAATGTACGTCTAAATATTGATCCATAGTGTGAATAGATTAAGAAAAAGAGATTTCTTAGGGACCCTAATTATTCCATATATGCACAAGGCGTTGAGAATTAATAAGAGCCGTTAAAGCTCAAGGAAAAGAAAGACAGGAAACCCTCATTTGAACACTAACTGTTATTTGGTGTACGTTTATTCTGCTGGTCAAGGTTGATGCCGAATTAAAAGTTGTTAGGCTGCAGGTGGCGTTTCTTCAGGCGAAGAGCCGAGGAGTTGATTATAACATTCCTTATTATCGTAAAAATTGTGCGTATAAATGACGCGACATGTTGGCAGACTTCTAGACCCTTTCAATTTGGACGTAAAGTCTTCGAGCCTAGTCGAAATACTACTCTAATGTATTTACCACATTATTCTATTTCAAAAACATTCCTACGCTCTCAATAAATCGGTTCAGGTACTCAATATATTTGATGTTATGTCTTCCACAAAGTGTCTTCGTTTTCTTAGTTGTTAATGTCAATTTCCTGGTTTGCCTCTGCAGAATTAAACACGACGTTCTTGCATTCTAATTTGAAAACCGAAAAGTGGCTGGAATCCACCCAAATTTCCATTGCTCTGTGACAAAACCATCCTTATATTAATAAGAAGGTAGTGTTAAATGCGACATTACTATTTTCTAATCAGATATTCCAGCTTATTTTAACTTTCCGATTGTCTACCCGAAGAATACATAGAGATTGAACTTGAGCGGGGCACATCCGCCGCCACGGCGAGATAATCAGCCTAGCGGGACTATGTAAAAGCTGGGGAAGGCAAAAAGTCTGCGGTGAAAAGACTGAAGGAGTCTATCTAAGTAGGCAGTGGTTATCTGTTGTAGACGTACACTTTTTTCAATCGGAATTTTTGTCGATGCCACTGTCATCAACCTTTTAAGGGGTAAATATCCAGACTCAACTCGATTTTCTAGTTTTCCCCTAAGCAATGAAGACAAAATCGTCAAATTAATGAGGCGGAGTAATTCTTCAACGGACGCTCAATTTAACAGCGAATACCATTAGGTGAAACAATGTTAAGTAACTCTTAACGTCAAACATTGTGGTGGGCGAGGAGCCGACCAACTCCCACACGGCGTTTTGCCCACTTTTTAATCATCTGTGTGGAGAAGGCGACTAATGGGGTTTCGGCGGAGTCCGATGGCCAGAGAGCCCGGTGCTGTATGTACGTTAGTGGGCCGATCCAATGATAAATTTCTGGTGAGATCCCATATGTCGATGCAAGATTTCATTCTCAGCAGATGGCCACTCAATACTGTTTCAGTCTGTGTTTGCTAAATCGAGAAGCAGCCTTTTCCACCAATTCAAAATTAACATTTTTTTTCCTGGTTAAGTGAAAAGTACCTACGCGGGGAGTGTTTTGAAAGAAATGGTTTTCAAATCACAATGGTGTTTTGTTTTTCTTTTTTCTATTTGGCATTCATCCGCCATCCGTCCAACGAGGTGTTTAGTTGACACGCCGACCTAATCGCGAGTACGCGTCTGTCGGGACGCCGTGCCAAAAGGAGGCAGGATTAACTGAGTAGCGACCTCCTCCGAATCCGGCGTCTCAAACATACTACATTGCATTCCCCGGTCTTTTTTTGTCTCAAGACCTGATCTCGCCCGCCACTCCGCCCCAATAGGAGAGCGTATTGTTCGGGGCATAAAACGGGCTTTATCTCCTGTGTTTGTCCAACAAACTTTGCCCTGACGATGAGCACAACGACAGAGTTTGAGAGTGGGATCGGCGGATTAGATGAGCAAGGAAGGCCGCCGGAGTCATGAGAAACTCGAATACGATGTGTCCGCGGTAGGTCGGGAGAGGCTGGAATTTGTGTCCAGCCGTAATCTGTACACTCATCACGGAGGCTCATTTATTTTAGTCGTTGGCAGCGCAAGAGTTGGGGAAATTTCTGCCCTTGAGTTAGAGAGGGAGCGTACAATGACGAGTTGTCTCGCCACGAATGCAATTATCCGTGGGAAAGTAGTTCGCCACACTTTAAAGAATTCGTTTTGTTGAAAGTCTGCCCCACCCCCACTCCGCCCTCCTCTTCCCCCGCTCTCAGCGTTGCCACTCGATTTGTTCTCCCACTCTTTCCACTCATCGAAGACATACTTTGTCTTCATTACGCGGAAGAAAGGTGGGCCCCTGTGTTTCTCTGATTGTCAGCATTTCAAAGAGAGTTGAACCACCAAGTTTTGATCGACTTATGCATAAGTTAGTAATCGAGGCTCATCTCCTCGCCCAACTCCTCCTCTAATGTCTCCTTTTGAGAGGATGTTCCATAGTTGACTCGCCACTTGGCAGGGAAGCCGATTAAAACGACGGATGTTATTTATTCGTCACCTCTATTGCTTCTCACCACCTCTTCTCTGTCTAGCAAAGGCAGATGATCAGGTGAATTCAGATCTCAGACGGTTGTGTCACAGAGAAAGAGAGAATTCAGTAATGATTTGACTTCGTTGAACGAACCGTGAGGCAGAGGACCTGCCGGACAGTCTGCGTGTGTCGTGTTGTTCCCTACCCTACCCGTGAAGCTGGGTGGATTGGTATGACGCTAGTGGCAATAATGGAGAGGTTCCATGGCTGCACCGCGCCTCCCCACCTGCCTTGGAAATTGCGAAGACAATAAGCCAAAGATGTAGATAAGGATTTACTAAGTGTGGCCATCTACTCATAAGCGATTTAAGTAGGCTGGAAAAAATAAGAAGAGAATGAGGGGCGTAAACGAAGACGTCAGAATAAATAGAAGCAGGAAGAAGAAGAAGTGAGGCGGTGATTAATTGAATCTTGCCAAGTACTCTCATAACTGACCCCAAATTCGGCTCAGTTTACTCGGTTAAAACTTGCTCCAATGACCCACCAATTGTACCACTAACGATAACAAAGTCGCATGCCTACAAGACTTCGCCTCTTAAGACTTGCTGCGAAGGGGGAGGGGGACAACGATGGTGAAGACGAGAGTTTGCCTCTTGAGGCCATCACACGCCGGAGACTGGCATTCTTTCGAGTTCGCATGGGGGGAAGTGTTTCTCTTCTATCCGCGTCTGTCTCCCCCACCATAATTACATCATGGAGGCTTCCAATAGCCTACCACGAAGGCCACCACGTCCTGTACACTAATGAGCATGCCGAGGACGAATCACTCCCACCGCTTGACCGATCACCCACCAGTGGGGCTGACGAGTCGATTGGATGATGACAAGGCAGGGGAGGTATGATTGATGGGCTACACTTTAACTAAATTGGCTACTTTAAAGCCGAGGTGGAGTGGGGGGGGGGGGGTAGATAGTGCGTTGAAGTTTAGAAATAATTGCAGTCGGTAGTAGAGGCATAAGGAAAGGACTTTTGTTTCCACCAAAGTACCTTGTTTTTGTTATTCTTTTCCCCACAAAAGTTGACAGTTTAAGCAAATAAACTACAATTATTTGTGGGTCCCACAATCCCGTTGGGTTGAGAACGCGTGTGATGGGAGATGTGTTGCGGTTTGGTGAATTTCGTCAATGTTAATCCCCCGGGGGGCGGGGGGCAGAGGGTTTCGGAAACCGGAATGGGGAAAATCGTCTCCATTCTAAAACACTAACAGCACCGACAATGATTGTGGGGAGAAGAGGTTTAAACTGGCGTTATTAAACAATAGTAAGTCGAACTGTACCCCATCTACCAGCCGGCAAGATGAAAGGAAGAAGGGGTTGATAGTCGGTACAACTAGCGCGGAGTGAATATGGTCCCTAAATTCCCCTGGTCGGGTCACTAATTGACAGCGCATCTGCCCTTTGATGTGTTGCCTTAGACATTTGTCATAAAGCTTTGTTGTGCATTCAAAGTAGGCACCTCCATATGGTCCAGTGATCCACAGCGATGGATGTACACATTGCGAGAGCTGCCACAGGCATTCGAACAAAAAAGGCAACTTCGTTTGGTCTCTGTTTACCAAGTCATTTTTTTGGCGAGCGGTGACGGGGCGAGGTGAAGTCGGGCGTTGTTTACAGTCAGAGGGAAGGGGGATGAGGGACAGATTGAAAGTCTCCCTCGCCAATTAAAGCTTCTTTAATGGACAAAACGACTTGGTCGCCTTCGTCATTAGCATCATCATATTCTCCTTTCCTACCGCGTCTTGACAGGCTTGCGCTTGGAAAGGCGAAGTTGTTAAACATGTGTGAATTTTGTCTTTTTTACCCCCAAAAAGCCACTTCTTTTGATCGGAACCGCCAACAACATGGACAGGACGGAGGCAGATGAGGAGTAGAATGTGTTTGAGAATTGGTTAGCCAAATTCACATGCCACAATCTCTCTCTATATTATTTGTTTGCGTTTTGAAGCAGTATTTGGCATAATTACCGTGGGGTATTATCTGTCCTTTCGGGGAAAGGGACCAGTCAGTGGGACCTTAGCCCATTTCCGTTTGTCTGCAAAGTTGAAGTTTCCGTAATAAAACTATTATCTGCGTGATCTAACAGTCGCTGGAATCATTACCTTTCGCAACTATTCCTGTCGTTCGGGACAAGTTCAGCGCAACTCAATGACAACCTCGCTAGTTGTACAATTGTAATAATACACATGGCCTACAGATGCCAACTGGATAGGATTTTCATATTTACTCTGCCAAGACATGATGACAGTCGACGTCTTGTATCACTTAATCGCATTTCAACTACCGGTTTGCATTACGTTATTAAGTCTACGAAATGTGGTCGTGTGGGCGAGCCGCACTACCCGATAATAAAACGGGTAATTATAACTTTCGTGGGTTTTTGGTATGCTCTATGCGTCGCAACTAACTAGTTCGCAAGTCGTTAAAAATAGTTAAAATTAGTGGCATTTTAAATACCCCACGTGGACGCATTTGAAAATACTGCGTACTGACGATTACTCAGTAGAAATTTTTCCAAATTATGGGGAATCCAACGACTTTAAAAGTAGCATTTTCCGCTTAACTCAAATAATTCCGCTTTTGGCTTAGTCTCTCGCGTCTGCACTCTTGGCAAGCCGACCGTTGACTAATGCACCGATACCAGATTTAATTCCAAGTTTCCACTGCAAATTATTGTGATTACCTCCTCACATCCACAAGAGGCCGCAGTGGACGGGACCGAAACGCTCAGTTGAGGCAATGGAACTTTCTCCTGACTGACATCGCTGTTCCCAAGCGTCGATAATAGCGTCAAATACGAGGCGAACTTGATACCCAGTCGCAGTGTCCTGCACTTCCTGTCTGCTCTTTCGAGGCGCTATGCTAAACGACCAAATTTCCCAATGCACGCAGCTTCCCTGGCTACGCTCACAAAGACCCATCTCATTATACCCATTTCTGAGCGCAAGGACAAGTCAATTAAAGCGAGGCAAAGAACTAGACCAACCTCGGGGTAGTAGGGATATTTGGTAGGTCAAAATAAACAAAATTCCAACCAGCTCATCCCATAGCACGCATAAACTTCCGGAACGATAGTCTCGGAGAGCCTTTAACACGTCTTACTGACTTTTTCAAGATTCTCACACAACTTCATTCGTATTCGCAGACTGAACCGATGAGGAAAAAACAAAATATCATAACAGTAGAAATATTAATCTAGCATTTCCGAATGATAAAAAATGAAGATGTGCTACAACGTCTATACAAAAATGAAGGAAAACCTAGTCATCCTCAGTAACATCGACAAACTCGTCAAGAGAATCGAGCCCTGGACCTCCCTCCACGTCCTCTTCCTCGCCGAAGCCAATCAAACCCGAACCGACCGCAAAAACACCGAGGATGGTAAGGACGAGGGCACCGAAGACGATAGTGTCGCGAAAAGGCGCAAGACATGACGGCACAAAGGTGGACATGGAGGGAGGCGTAAAGAAGTGGGAGGAGAACCAACCACTACCCGCTTTCTCATCCGCTTCGGTGTCATCATGCGCCGCTGTAAACGAGAAACTTGGTTAGGCGGTATTAAGCACAAACAGCCCGTCGGAATCGTAGAACATCAATTCAATTTCTGCAAATGAACAGGTCGGGACTAGTTATTTTGAGCAACGACCTCAACGTTCCAAGCGAAAAGATTATAGAGGTATATTAGTCTACGGAAGTTCATACAACAAGAAAAGTGTTTGACGATCACCCAAAATACGCTTGGTATTTAATAATTCAGGAGAAGGATGAAAAGATAAAGAGTAGTAGATCCGTTAGGCCAAGTAAAAACCCCTCCATTCGGTGAAGGTGAGGGATTCCGCCGAGAACATCAAAAGAAGTTTGGGATAGCGGCTAACTCGACCTGTCCGATGCGAGGTGACAAGATTCAATCGAAATAGATGAAGCATGGTATATTGACAAGTTTGTTGAATACAATCCAGTTTTGAGGAAAAATTGCAATGGCCGCTTCCTCGATGACTCACAGAGAAAAATTAACATACCAGGGAGGGTTTGTTGAAAACTAGGAAATCATTTGTATTGGCAATTTCGAACACCAAGCAGATGTACGCTAAATCTACATATCAAAAGAAGAACCTAGGCCAATGGCATGGGTTCTTAGTTAATCATATAAGCTTCCTTTCTGCAACTGCATACTCCACGTTAGTAACCAATACTAGATTTGTTAACTACATATGACGGAGAAAGAAAACACGTACTCAAATGCTGAGTCGTTGTTGTGTTTTTCTAAGTTTTTTGGGCCGACATTAGAGGGTATAACCTTCTCTACTCGACAAACAACACTATATATCAACTACAATGAGAAATGCTGTGAAAAAATTATAATGGAACAATGACTCTTCTACGCACGAGGAAGAAAAGGGTTGAAACAAGAAAGTGAACATTTATAAGCGATCATAAATGGCAGTTCAAAAAGAGAACAGCAATGTCTTGAAGTGCGATTCGCAAATGTATTTTAAAGGATTCACAACTGAAGAACTTAATATGTTAAAACTTACTGTGCCCTACTGCGAGTTCAGTAACTATTTAGCAAAGGCATTCGGGAAAATACATCAGCATAATTTGAAACAGACGCCACATTTGATTATAAGCAGAATTTTCAGTTTGTGGTAGTGCGCCACTCGTCTAAAACTTAAGAAAACTCACATGAGCGCATAGTGCTACTGGCGTAAGGGAAACAGAGCCGCTGTACACGACGACAAAGGTGAAAGATATTTTCGCACTGATAGATGTGGCTAACGAGTTTGTGACCGATTTTTGCTTCTTCTCGACGACACATTCGGTCATAGTTCAGTAACGGCCACAAACGTCCAAACACGTAGGCGTCAATAGCTGTTGGTCTGTGATGAAAGAAAAGGCAAAATTGTTGAAGTTATCAAATCACTATAGGTGTCTGTGAAGCGGCATGTAAAAGGTACTAATCATACGCGAAATTATTTGCCATCATATTTCGCCTCAGATTTACAATGCATCCTAAGATCACGGAATTAAAACAGTAAAATAACTAAATAGAATTTTTCGTATCATGTTGTACATACCGACCCTTAGCGGCACTTGCGACGGAACTTAAAAGTGAAATAAAGTCTATAATTCCTGTTTTACGGCAAATGCATTAAAGTGGAAATAATTAGTGGTTGAGTAGACTGAGACGCAACAGCTTCTACGTGAGGCAGATATATCACCCGTTGGATAAACGACAAAATACTGAATTTTTACTCACTTATCACCAAAGAAAAATTCTTTATCTCCAAGAACGTAGGAAAGGGCAGTGAGACAACGTCTGGCCCCCTCGTAGAGCTGAAAATATGAGAAGTGGCTGGCGATGGCAAGTCAACGATTAACGAAGAAGTAAAGCACAAGACCCACCGTTACTTCAACGTCTGGATGACACTTCTTTGCGTTATTGTTCGAACAAAGCACTAGTTGTGAGTATTCAGCGGATTCGACCATTTGATTACGCCATACCCGAGGATACCAGAGGCCACTAAGGTAGGAAATATATGAACGATAAATTGGTGAGGTATATGATCGATAAACGTTAGCGTCGGCCCATATAAGCCACCGGCAGGCCGGTGTAACACGTCTTTCAAGAGACACAACCAGGGATTCGAGCTGAGCCAACTCTTCGTCAGCTAATTCATATTCCAAACCATAATTCTAAGAAGTGTAATATAGCAGCAACGATTACTTCTTTGCGTAGATATTCTAGGATCTTGGATACGCCCGTGACCTTATTGCTCCCGTGTATTAAAAGTGGAATACTGGATAAATCTGTTTTGTTAGAGCTGCGACGTGCATGCAAATTTATAGGGCATCTGCCGAGTCTAAGATAAGTCTACGAGGGTCAAACAGTTTGCTAATCAGTTACAATAACGACAAGACAATCGCTGTCAAATGAATCAATGCCCCTGTTACTGGGCCAAACGTAAAGATCCATCTGGCAAGGTTCTGAGAATACCGGGCTAAATTGACAGATTAAAGCACATGGGTCAACAGGCGCGTACTACTAAAGGACACGTGATACCTTGAGGATTCAGATGATAAAAGATATTTGAAATTCTATTTAATTATGGGGGTATCAAAGACTAGAAAATACCGTAAAATGCCATCGGGCTTTAGTAATTGTGTACTTAATAGTCAACATATTTAAAGGCGACACCGTATTATCTGAGGCGGAAGTTGTGGCGGCAATAAAAAATAAACTCAAAATATCAATCCAATTATATTTTCAATTTAATTACGCAAAATCCGGGAGCATTAATAGGAAGGACAGAAATTAATACAAGCGAACCGGTAGGTAAAGGCTTACTTTGTACTCGAGCAGAATATGATATTACACTTTTAAGTCATGAAGAAAAATATTACTTTTCATATGCGGCCATCGATCATTGCTAGCTGAGCGGGAACAGGCATTCACTTGTTAGGTAACTTGTATTGAAGGTATGTGTATCCAGTTGGCATAAATTCTCCCACGGCCCATTTTCGCTAATATGCGGTTTCCTCTTCCAAGGTGTATAACTGAGTGATTTAATGCACAGTTTTTGAGACGTCCTAAGAGATCTGGTAATTCTAACGTATAAGTTACAAAAATTATTTAAATGCATAAAAATGTATACTTCATGGTGTGCCGCTTATGAAATACGCGTCTTCGCGATAACCCACAAATGCACGGTAGCCTGCGATCGTCCCTGATTTTAAGTAAATATCATGCCAGACTTTGTAACTGATGGTGTCGAAGAACGCATATTGGCTAATTTCGACATTATGAAGCGACTGGGAAAAGGTGTATGTTTAATTACTTGGATTCGTCTCCATTTATATTCACATAACAAAATTTGAAATTTTGTGGTTATATTTTGCAGATTTGGCTTTATTTTCACTATTTTTTGCTTTTCTCCAATTCAAAGTGATAGGAATTTTTTGTTTGCTTTGTACTTTTTTTGCTTTTTACGAAGAGTAGTGAAATTTCGTGTAAAATCTTTCACTATCTCTTAGGCTTATGGAATAGTCTGGAAGGCCATTTCCAGAAAAACCAAGGAAACCATAGCCTTGAAAAAGATTTTTGATGCGTTTCAAAACAAAACCGACGCCCAAGTACTTATAACCTTTTATGGGATTTGATTTTCAAGAGAACCTTTCGAGAAATATTCTTCCTTAAAGAATTCGGCCACCACCCTAATATTGTGATGTTACTTGGCATTTACAAGGCTCAAAATAAAAAGGATATTTATCTTGCATTTGAGTACATGGGTTTGTTATTACCCTTATCATTATTCACTTTTATCCTTTCGTGAAGATGCCGACCTACACAATGTGATCAAACGAGGAAATATCCTACATTCTATGCATAAACGATTTATTACGTACCAAATTTTAAAAGCCCTTAATTACTTGCATTCAGCCGAGGTCATTCATCGCGACCTTAAAGCGAGTTGTTAATGTTTTTACGGTTCTGAGTTTGCAACTAATATTCATACTTTAAATAGCGACTTATCACACCTTATTTGTGCGAAACTTTCTTGGATATTACTTATTTAGCAAGTCTAGGATTGGTGCAGATATTAACTTGTAGAACAATCAGTTAAACTAGTTACTAAAATAATATCTTAATGAAACTTCTTTAATTGTTTGATGCAAATTTTTCTAAATCTTCTATAACGCTACTCACTTGTTAACTTATTTTAACTCAACTATATTTGAACTGTTCCTGTTCCTCTAATTGATATAATTTGCCGCCAAGCGGCTGTTCTTCAGTTAATGATTCACACGACCTTCTTCTGACCCCCCCAACAAACTGGCAATGATGGTGCTTCCTACCCTTATCTAACGCATACATATATTCGAAATCCGATCCAGCAAAACTCAGTGACTTGATATTATGCTTACAGACTAGTCAATATACTGCTCATTGAATTAGTAGTAACAATATTTACTAGTTCATTAAAATGATAGCTTAAATGGCATAAAATGGATGTGAGTGAAACAACGTACCCCTCCAAACTTACTATAATTCCCTGTCAGCCCTCAAATATCCTTATTGACACCGCCTGTCGTGTAAAACTCTGTGATTTTGGACTGGCACGGTCACTGGCCACTTCAACTCAAGGATCTAATTGCAATGGTGATGGAATAATGGAAGAGGAAAAAGCACCATTAACTGAGTACGTGGCCACGCGATGGTATCGTGCGCCCGAAATCCTTCTTGGGCTCAGGTCACTATACCAAAAGTGTCGATCTCTGGTCATTGGGTTGCATTCTCGGAGAGATGCTTTTGGGTGCGCCCCTATTTCCCGGCTCCTCTGCTCTCGATCAGTTGTCGCGTATCGTCACAGCGCTTCCACGACCACTTGCTCAAAAGGGTACGCGCAACTCCACACTTTGCTGTCACAAAAATTGATATTAAAGTGGTTTATTAGGGTGTATCAGGTGTTCATCCTCTTTTTTTATGCCTTAGATACAGCATACATCCGAAGTCCATTCAGTATCCGTATTTTGTCCCAAGTAAGAATTAAGTAAGTCGCCCTACAGACTAATCAGTAATAACACATTCTTCCACTCTCTGCACTACTCTCCATCAGGCGTCGTAAGCCCATTACAGATCTGCTCCCAATCACGGCAGACAGGAATGGGATCGAGTTGATGAGTGGTCTCCTACACTTTGATCCCTTGAAAAGAACCTCAATCCACGAGGCCCTCGACCATCCCTACCTGCGAAAGTAAGTGTCTACGAGGCAAAAATCCACTAACTCCACCTAATAATGCAGATTTCGAAATGCCCATGAACCATTAATGACTATGTCCAAACCTCTACAAACCCCGGTAGATGACAATGTCCAACTTTCAGTACGGGAATATCGAAGGCGTCTCTATCAGGTAGTAATTGTCAACTTCAGGACACAATTAATTACTTTATCTACAGATGATTGCTGAAGAGACAAGTAACCCATCAGTCAGCGGACACACAGGGGCACAGTCAAGTCAGGAGAAATGCTCGACCAAATCCAACATTGCGTCTGGCTTCAAATTACGGAATCACTCTTCGAGCATCGGGAACTCGCGAAGCCCAACAAAGTTAGCGCATTGGAGTCAATTTTTTCTTCGTCTTTTATTCATTCACATCATGTGAAGATGTAGCACTTGTGCTCTGAAATTCCCTTAGTGTCACAAAACAGAGGATGTGGTTCTCTTTTTTTCTTATCTCTTCCACTTTACCAGGTCCAAGTCGACCATCGACGGAGCCAATCAGGTAATCGTGGAGGTCAGTCTAGCCGAAGCATCTCTCTTTCGTCTGCCCACAGTGTCAACCGCACTTACCATAAGCGCTTTCCTTGTCGTTTCGGGAGGCTATAGAACCATAGCGGTTTATTACTTATTATTTTTACTTTATTAAAGCACCCTTCGTCTAACAAAACAGAAAATCCACAAAATTCCACCGACTGCCGGAAACCGAGAGTCACTAGTGTAAAACAGCCGTACACCACTAATGGAATAACTGTGGTAAAAGGTAAATTCAATAAGCTTTACTCGAGCACAACAGGTCATATACTTGGGTGCAAACTCGAGATTGTGCTATTTCCTTTACAAGAAATTAGGGATGTGACAAGCCTTGGCCGCTGTTCAATTTAGGTTTACCTCGTAAAGCAGATCTGAATGCACACTCGAGGCTGGATCGGAAGGCCCCTCTCGCCCAGGCTCTACCTCCTATCTCTAAACAATCTCCATCACTGCAAATACAACGCCCGGTGGGCGTATTTAGGAGGAATGACACCAGCCTCTTCGTAAGTGTACAACTTTTTCACCATCACTTATGTCAAAATGACATAAACAAGCCTGATCCAGCGGTAGACCTGTAGGAGATTCTGTACACATCACGCAAGCATCGACCTTAATTGGTGAAGTATTTTAGAGCAGGTCAGGCGAAGAGACGCATGCAGGACAGACGACCCGCATGAAATCGTATGTCTCTGGGGCAAATGAGTTGGTCAAGCCAAACAGGCGGTATCTGGTCACGGCGTCACTCCCAGTCCCGGAGAGGCCTCTGGTCACCTCCACCGGCTCACTATCCACTTGCGTGGGTAGGAAAAAACCGTGGAACCAGGTAATCAGTTATCATTTTGATTCCTGGTGTAAGGCTTGGGACAAAAAGCATCCGATTATACGATTATTTGAGAAGTTCACACTACATGAACACGCAACCACTTCGATGCATCACTGGAATTGAAAAACCCTCGTTTAGAGGAAAATGAAGGGATTTTGTGGGGTGAAGAGCTCCCAGTGATTTGTGAGGAACACACCAATCAGCATGTCAGCTTGAATGAAGCCTTCTTTGTGCAAATGTTGCGAAAAATGGCAGTGTAGATGTAGAATCACCCATTCTTGCCACAGTGGACATTTTTTCATTATTTTACAACACAGATAAAGGGTATTTGCGAGTAGAAATTGTCGTAAATGTTATAATCCTCTCGTCCCTCAATCTTTTAACGTTCAATACCCTCAGCGTAATTGAGGGGCTCGTCTACGAATTGAATAGCTGTCTTTAACCTCAATCCACCATCTAAAGAATACCTATCAACTTGAAATGTACAGCCTAGATTGGTCGGGACTTGGCGACACCGCGAGGTGCGTGACCTCCGTGTCGGTGATCGGAGGAATAATGGCGTCTGGAAAAGCAGTGCGCCATCTCGACCGCCTCTGCGCGCCCAACACGCAATTACAGGGCCGCTCAAGCAAAGGACTCTTCAAATGAGCTGCAACGCGTTACGGTCCACATGGAAACCTTGAAAATTCGCTCATTTCCTTTTTTCAATCGTGGATTCCTCACACTATTTCTTCCAATCAGAATCGCTTTTGATGTGTTTGCCACTTTTCTGATGCTTCAGGGGTATAAATGTCCTCGAGTGCGAATATGAGCTATTTAAAAATTCGTCTTCCTTATGCAATGATTGACTGTGAACAAGGAGACTGGGACATATTTTCTTCCTGAAAAAACCAATATGGGCAGGTAATATATCATCAATGATCTGTTGAATAGAATGTCTACCCTAAACAACTCTAAGGATGGCGAGCAAAATGAAATGTTGAAAATTCGATTTCGATTCTACTAGCTCTCTTCTGCGCTTCTTCGTCCAAGCCACATCTCAGGCGACTTCACAAAGCACAACTGCCTCAACCCGCAACGGTTCAAATCAAGAAGTGGGCCTGTGGTACTCCTTCCGTACAATGAGTGCGAAGTTGAAAAAAACTTGGCAATAAAAGCGAGCATTAAGTGACTTCGAGACTGGTGGTACTGTCTGCGCATGTAATGGGAGAGGCCACCGATCAACGCCACGGTTCTTGCAACTTTTAGTCAATTGCAGGCTTAGGGGTGACAGCAGTGATCAACCAACTGCAGAAAGTGGCACCATCCTATCGGCGTGCGAAGTAGTGCAAAGATACTCTCACGTTTCATTCGGTAGTCCTAAAGTCTGGTTCACTGCATAGTTTGACTACAAGGTATGCTGGGGTCTGTTTCAGGTCAAAACAAACAAAGTTAGTGAAACGTCAGAGAAAAGGGCCAACTCCACAGAGTAGCGTGGTGCCACGTCAGGCCAGTCCAAGTGGCACATGTACACAGGCAGCGGATCTAAGTGCAACCACCACAGTGAAACAACCGAGGCTGTACACTCGACGTGGTTCACACACGTAGTTCACTTCCGCTTCCCGTAGCAATTATTTCTAATTGACGGCCCACCTCGCTCGATGGGAATGGCCATGTGCACAAACGCACATGCGCGCGAACGGTCGGTTAGGACAGATCCGCCAGTAACTTACTTCCCTTCTTCCCCTGAACTGACTGTATACTCGGATTCGGTAAAGGCAATGTCTCCTCGTGCCGGCTACTGTTTGACGCACAAACACAGTCGAACTAGGGACTCCCCAGGTAGGGGAACTTCTACAACGCAGTGAACAAAATAAGCCTTCCATGTAAACAAGCAAGCTAGCTCCAAAAAGTCCAATCTGAGGTCATTCTTAGGTGAGAACCTAACAGTCGGTCGTAAGATTTACAGGTTGCCACGATAACAGCAGCACAAAAACGTTGAAAAGAGGGGCAGAAATCCTTGATCATCAGTTGGCAGCTCGCCTACTGCGATCCAACAGTCTACTCAAGTTTATTAATGCCAAGCTAAAAAGGCAACCAACCACTGAAAAACCAAGAGGCAATTGCATCCACGGAGGTGATGGTGTCTCAGGAAAAGGGTACAGAGGTAATGAAATACGAGATAGTCGCTCACACACATACACACATGGTGGGTAATCATATGAGTGAACATGTTTGGGTGATTGCATTCGTTTGTTTAGTTAATAAGCATAAACACGATAACAATTGGTGATTGTGGTAATAACACCGGAGATATTGCGTGCAAAGGAGAAAAACAAAGAAAGTTGGAAATGGCTTAGAGCTATAAATTTTACGGGCACACCAATATTACGATTTCTCATATTGCGGTCTCACTATTGCAGTGCGAATGGGCATTAGAGAAAAAAATAGTGCATGTTGGGACTGGTACTTGTCAGCCAACCAAAAAATTTTCTACATACCAGATTTCACCAACTGTGATCTAAAATGAACTGAATTAGGAACGAATTTAGGAGCGGATTTACGGACCTGCGTGGCCAGATTACGAGGTGTTGAATGAATTAACACATGAGGTTGTGACAACATTTAATTTGCTTAACTTTCATGAGAATGATGAAGTAGCCGAAAAAACATCCCAAAGTAGAGGGGACCTTAGTCTTGTTACCGTAGAGCACCAGTGGCGGAGAACCAGGAAAGCAAATCGTTCACAAAAATGTTAAATGGAGAACAAAAAATGCAGATGCCAAAAATCAGTGTTTTAAGAGGCAATGGAGCTTGAAAAACAGTACTAATATGTTCATTTCTGTCTATTATGAAATAGCATTTTGAATCGGTCATAATAATCTCGTAGAAAAACTACTGGTCATAACCTAAAGTATCAGTTACTCTAAATAACTTAGAGATGTCCGCAATCAATAAAACATGTATTAGCAGCTGAAAAAATCCTCTCTTGTGCTCTCCATACCTTCCAATAATGATAAGAGCAGAAAATAAAAGTGAGGCGAAAACAGACGTCGACACGTTGCTTGTTCACAAGGGAGGTTATCAAAATGAAATGTCTTTCAACAGACAACCCATCGTCTAAAAGATGGGCTAGCTAAAAATTAGGTAAACTGTGACTCATGCATACGTTATGTTGGAAAAACCACAAACATTCTCGTTTTGTTTCAGATAAACGTCGCCATCGTGTGCACTACAAAATTACGGTCACGAATGGTATACTTTAGCCGGTTTTACAATGAAGACCAACTTCAAAAGAATTAACTTATAGCCTCTCGGACAAGTACACCTCTTATTGGTCCATTCAATCGTCTTAGTGAAATTCTTTGACGAAATGGCAATGAAAACTTTCAATACATTTGCTACATTCACATTGTAATTATAAGTGGAAACGCATTTAACCGCAGATACCGGAAGTATTTATGTATAAAAATATTTTTATTAAGCAGCCTTCCCAACCTTCGTGAAAGAAGTGAATATACGCATATGTGACGGAATAATGGAATAGGCAAATTAGAGCCACATACTTAACAAAGAAATTTCGAATCAGTTAAAAACTCCTCAGATGTCGGTGAGTTATGGCACATGTGTATCTCACATAATACTATTACCTACTCAATGATTCGACACAAATGTCCTGTTAAACAGAAAATAAGTCAATTAAACTCAGACCCTTAGAATACAAAGCTACAATAATAAAACCACGCAATACGTTTAGTCCATGTAAAATGGCAAACATTAACAAGATTTAGAACCTATGAAACACAAATAAGAGGGGGTTTAACCAGAAGCAGTGAGTCGGTCTCTTAGAAGATCTTCCAATTTCTGAGAGTCTGCGGCGAATTTGCGTATTCCCTCGGAGAGTTTATCAGTTGCCATTTCGTCTTCGTTCAAAGCCCAGCGAAAAGCCGCTTCATCCAAGTGCAGAGGTTTCTCTAATTTGCAGCGCGAGGAGGCTATAACATTATGAACAGGGTATTAAAATAAGAGTACAAAAATGTCTGACAATGGACCTAATTTGGTTTGCAGGAGAAAGGAGTGACTGACCTAAACTAGGATCAAGGGCAACGTCGGTCTTTTCGTTCATCGAGGTCAATGACTGTAGGAGACTAGGTGAGATAGTCAGCAGGTCACAGCCCACGAGACCCAATATTTGATTAACATTGCGAAACGATGCTCCCATCACCTTGGCAAAGAAAAAATTGTCACTAGAACTGTAAAGGTCTTGTAACAAAGAAAATAAAAACAAAAACCTCAGTTTTGTAGCCGAATTTCTTGTAGTAGTTATAAATCTTTGTCACAGATAAAACTCCTGGGTCATCCAATCTGGTAAACTCAGTTTTCCCTTTTTTCTCTACATACCAGTCGTAAATGCGACCAACAAAAGGCGAAATCAAAGTCACGTTGGCTTCTGCGCACGCAACGGCCTAAAACAAAGTAAGAAGGATAGATGGCATACCTGGGCGAACGAGAAGAGAAGGGTAAGATTACAATGTACTCCATGTTTAGACTCGAGCTCTTTAGCAGCCTGTATACCCTCCCAAGTAGAACTCAGTTTGATGAGTATACGTTCCTTCGATATTCCCTTCTTCGCATAGAGAGAAATGAAATTAAGAGCTTTTTTAATTTGCTTCTCTTTGTCAAATGAGAGACGTGCATCAACTTCTGTCGAAACACGTCCGGGAATCAACTTCAAAATTTCTTCGCCGAACATAACGAAGGTATGTTCGTATGCGATTTCAATTTGCTCTTCCAGGGATTTCCCCTGTTTCTGTGCTATACACACGGCCTCCTCTATTATTTTTGAATATTTCGGCATCTTAGAAGCTGCAAGTATTAGTGATGGATTTGTCGTGGCGTCGGTTGGGAGAAATGCTTTAATAGCTAGAGCATTCAGTAATCATTGACTAATCAACAACATACCTTCAAAATCACCCGTATCAGCCACGACAACTGTATGTTGCTTCAATGAGTCTAGTGCGGACGACATTTTAAACGAATAAAGTAAAGAACAGCCGTACGTGGTAACACGGCAGTCATTGTTGGCAAAAGCGCGTACTTATATGGCCATGACCGAGCCGATGACGCAAACCGCCAGCTGATTGGTTAGGATTAACAACCAATGAGAATAATAACCTTGGGAAAGCGATCTTCTAACGTCTTTACACGTAATAACAAAGCAACACTATCGGGTGGAAAGTTAGGAAGTTATGCCAAATTGTATGGGTTTGATGGCAATCGACAATTTTTTCAATTTATATGCAAGATAATTGAAGACATTGTTAGGAGCTTTGCCAATGATGTCAATAAGTGACTACTTGAAATACACGATGAACAATTATTAATTTAGTGATTAAATGAACAGCGGACATTGAAACCACATGGTTACAGGTACATATCCTAATAGTTTATTAAGGGTTTGAAGTCACCTAAAAAGAGGAAGGAGCGATAGTTCAAACGTTTACTAGTAGTAATGGTAAATATTGATCTAGAGAGTTGTTTTAGTGTCCTTTGTTGTGCCTTTCAACTTATTTCTGAAGCACTGTAAAGTATTAACTTGTTTATCACAATCTGAAAAACCTTATAAGAGTGCTTCAGGTGACATCGGCAACAATCACCATTGAATCTCTAATTCAAAGGCATCGCTACAGCCTTGGTTAGGCGATGGCTGAAATTGCCTCTTATATGTCAAGAAATTGGTTATACGCGTTTGATTTTATGTGTCCTCCACACTTCCGCATTGTGCAAAACATGTCGGCTTGAGTAACGCAGAAAATCTATGACTCTAGCCAGTACTTGACATCTATCAGCTTGTTTCCGAACCTTGGACCTTCCTCTGCTGCCTTCGCACAAATGAGATGAGTGATGAGTTAAGTTCATAAATGTACGTTTCAATCAAGTGATGTAGAGGAAATGAGGTGAAGAATTTCTAATTGGTAAGTTGCCTTAAAATAACACTTTAGTCTTATCGGTCATTAAGCTCAATGGTACATAGTTTTTTACCACCAGTTAACAAGCTGACATCATGTTTAACAGAATACACACTGTCGAAGAGCGAGCTTAACTTTGCTTGTATGAAAAACCTAGTATGCACATGCAAATATACTAATAACAGAACTAAATTGGCATTCGATAAGACCTGTGGAAGCCCGCAATGCATTTTTACCTGTTTAATAAGCATACGCCCACCAATTAAGTCAAATGTCTCTACGATTTTTAATTGCAGCCGGTGCTAATGTTGTGCATTCGCAAAGAGGAAGCAATCTCTCGTACTTTCTAATATTTCATTGGTCTTTCATACTTCAGCTTTTAGGCGTTGCGACCAATTGAGGTGAAGGTTAATTTAGCCTTCGATACTACAGTTGGGTGTACTTTTGGATGCGGTTGTAATGGCTTTGTCTTTGGGAGACCCAGCTCGTGAATGGCTTAATAAGCTGATTAATAAAGATGCCCAGTTCAAAGATATTGCATCAAAAATAGGCTATACCCGAAGTGGTATGTCACTGTTCTTTGATGATGCAGTCGTAGATGCCGCCACCGTTAGTGGGATTCTTGAAACTGATTATGCTACCTCTCGAGTCAATGTTGGTGGACAGCTTGAATTGGAAAAGACGACTGGCATTCCGCCAGAACTCTTAGAACGACTAAGTAGTGTGAAGCAGTGCTGCCGTATGGGTGTTTTCCCTCAGTGTCGAAAGGCGTGGCTTACGGTGGACTCTGAATTCTTTTTGTGGAATTTTGATGACGGCGAAGATCTTGCATATTATGACGGATGCCAAGATACCATTATTTCCGTCTGTCTAATACGTCCCAGATTAGGTATTTCCCTTAATTTATAACAAATGCTTTTATTAAGGTGCTTTGCCTTCCACAATCCAGTATCTTCTGGCGCTAGCAACGCCTAGTGATATTATTATGCTGGGAGTTACTTATGATTTCACTACTTCTTCCGATGGTTATTATTATAATGGACTTCTTAATGTGTTGCCAACGCCACTTTATCGGATTTCTACCGATAACAACTACATAACATGTATGGAAAGCACTTCCAACGGACGGTATGGCATCAGAATAGTCACTTTTTTATTTGTCCCTTTTAGCCTTTTTATGGGAAATCGGGATGGAAATCTTCTTGAGTTTGTATATAAACCAAT
Organism: Dipylidium caninum; assembly: GCA_017562135.1. Taxonomy (NCBI): domain Eukaryota; kingdom Metazoa; phylum Platyhelminthes; class Cestoda; order Cyclophyllidea; family Dipylidiidae; genus Dipylidium; species Dipylidium caninum. Next base: position 547,192 of record QEYB01000999.1, read on the forward strand.
TCCAAACCTTGACGATACCATGTCCGATGTAACACCGGGTTTAAATGAGTTTTGCAGCATTACTAATCACACAGCATCTTCACTAAATTTCATTCTTCCCACTATTCTTACTAGTGGGTTTCGTCCCTCTGGTATAGCGCATTTTGCAATTCGATTAAGCTCGTATTTTAGGTGCAATTGTACAAATTTCTGTCGATTCCAAACGGGGAATTTTGTGGACATTATCGACGAATTCCCACTTAGCTGTCTTCCAATACGATATTCCCGGAGGCAAGGTTGCAACAAATTACCTTTGTAAACTTAATATACTTACTTCCTCTGACCTGGGCTATCGAGCATCATCGCTCTTTAAATCGGTGGACAGGAGCTATTTTTCAAAGTATGAAGATCAGATTGTTGCCCCTTTGAAAATTTTTAAACCATTCACCTTTTATCTTTTTTGTCAGGATTATTTCGATTTGCGCATTGTCAGATGACACTGGACCAATTCAAATGATGGCTGTTACTGCGTCAGGAATTCGCATCTACTTTGCCGAAAGTCTCCGTATCGCCCATATTCGCCTACCTCCCCCCGTACTATTGAATGCTAGTCCTCCAGATGCTTCTATATTGGCTCAACAACAGCAGCCCTCTTCAAAACTGTTTGCTCTTGGTGACGTAAGGTGCACTGTCAGGCTTTTTACCTTTAGCTCATTATCATAAAAGATTCTTACACCTTTCACATTCTAGGTTAGTTGCAGAAACAAGAGGAACTGTAATTTTTGCCTCCAGTCCACCAAAATCATCTGTGAGCGAGTCAATGGCAGAACAGACAAACACCTTAACGCTAAATGTTGCCTCGCCGGATGCTTTTCCATGGTCGCCATGTTTATCGGAGACAATGACTACCTCTTTAAATGTGGAGTCGCCCTGGGCGCTAACGGTTCTCCCTCCAGACGATGGAAGTACTGTCGTTGGCCCATCAAACACCTTTCTCAGCGTTTCCTCCGCCAGCTTTAATAAGAAGGGCATCGAGTTGCCTCACGAATCATCAGGTTTTCCTCCGCCTGAGTAAGTAATCCCTCTGTAATTATTTTATGTAAATCGTCTGCAATGCTATTCGACGGCCCAGCATGCTCTTCTTTTTTTTACCTACTTAAATGTCATCCTCTTAGCACGTGTGGATGACAGTTCCTTGACAACTGTTAAAAATGGATGTCATGCAATCTAAAAATTGCAGCGTTGGGAATTGTTAGACCTGGTTTCCTTGGTATCAAACTATTCCCTCGGAGATTGAAGAGTCGTTGACAGATATACGTTATAAATACAGATCTCCCGAGTGAAATCATTATATGTAATAATGCTCTTAACCGTTTTTTCTTTATCGAACTGAACGGTATTGAGAACCCGACGTTAGAGTACAGACAGATTATTTTTTTGCCATAATTGTCAATGATTCGACTTCTTGCATGTAAGTATTGTCAGACAGTCTTGAACTTGTTTGCTCTTCATTTTTTTATTTTTTTACGCCTATCCTTCCAATGGACATATTTAGTTTCACTGCCGAAACCATTTTTTTTCGTCGCAATAAAGTTCTCAACAGGCAGTCGATGGTGTTGGGTCCTTCGGTGGGCAGTCACAATCACAGCAACAACAACAGCCATCAACACCGCCGCCGTATACGAAAGGCGCTCCACCAGTGATGTTGACACAACATTTAGACCCCCATTATCGTCGAATACTGGTTATTACAGCTCACGGCATCGTGCACCTTCGTCTGCCTTCACCCTTACAGCGACTGCGGGAGTTTCTTATTACATCCAGTACCACACTCTCCAGCACGAACACCTCCTCTTCTTTGGAGTCTGCAGACGGTGGCTTTCTCAGCACTTTCCTTCACCAGTTTGGTCCAGATGAGTCAATATGTGCTGCGATTGCCATTGCCGCCTCGGAGCAAGGCAAAACAGAAGTAGTGGCTCAAGCCGAAAAAGTAAGTTTTTTTAATTTTTCAAACTGTTATTTTATCCTAAAATTTCCTATACTGAATTGTATTCGTTACTGCAATTCTAAAATCTTGATTTATCTTTGAAACGTCTTGTTAATGACCTAATGGCCCAAACACAAAGTTCTTTCCTCCTGCATTCGTAGTCCTTCCATGCCCAAGCTTCTTTAATCTTCCAGCACAATGCACCATAGATTTGGTTCCCTAACTCGTTCACTTATGAGGCTGTGGAGACGGTGCTTTACCAGTCCACAGTACACCTGGCAAGGTAACTACCTTCACTGTTGTTAGCGGTGTATCCTTTCGAAAAGAAGGAATCAACCGTAGTGGCGGGGTGGCGACGTATGTGGGGAAGGGGGAGGAGAGAAATCACATTCACCCAGCCATGAGAGGAGGTTTGAGATTCTCCGACCTTCTTCTGTTTTTGTAGGGCAGGCGGTAGAGAAGTCTGAGCTTTTTCACACATTCCATCCTACTGCCTGTTCATAATTTCGCCTCATTACACATTACCTGAATGTTTCCCAATATCTTAACTCATGAGAGGTGACCCACTTTTTTTCCTGGTGAATGACGTGTTACCTCTTTTATACATGTTCTTTTTGAGTCGATATTGGAAAATTTATGATAGCGATTCGCATATTTAGAAAGTTATAAGTTAATTGTTTATTTTTATTGTAAAAATCAACCTCGGTTTGGGTAAATTGTTTGATGTGGCTCCTTGCATTCAACATTTCGCTGTTTATACCTTCATCACTCATCTTTAAGTTTTATACTTAACAGATGAAGCTTTGTTTTTTGTTTATTTCACATATGGTTTTTCGTCCACGGTATTTTCAACGCTTCTTAAATAATCCTTTACAGGCTGTGATATACTTTGCTACTGAGGCTGCCCGATTCTGGCAGCCACCGGTTGTTTGTCACGGTGCAAGTGGGGGTCTGCAAGCCTCCAGGGGTGCCACTATGCCGGGAACTACGATGGGCATTTCCACGTCGGTGCCAGATTTTGGACTGACCGGATCGATGGTCCAGCAAGAGGCGACGGCGGACACTTTTCTTGTACTCGGAGCTTCTCTCTTCCTCTCCCGTGTTGCACGTCTCCTCTGGCGGGCTCCGATGCTTGCAGTGGCTGATAAGAGTACAATAAGTGGGAGAACCACCGGTCAAAGATCTGAGGGTGCGCCTGGCGGCTTGACCAGTCTCTTCTACACCCTCATCAGCACTGCCATCGCAAAGGCCACTGCTTCTACTAACGCTTCTGCTGCGAAGGATTCTCCACTGGTAAGTACGATGTATTTGGCATAGGAAATAATCATTCGACCTCTATTCGAAATGTGCTTCCCTAGTAATCCCTAGTAGCCTCTTTACTATATCTTCGATCTACTTTACAGATAACTTCTCGGTTAAGCTCAAACGATTTGGAGTGGATTCTGCATCAATTGCGGTACCTGAAAGCTCTCCTCGAATCATGCAGCCAGAAAACGGCGATATCGTCTACGTCGTCGTCCTTTGGTGGACGTCGAAGCAGTACGGTTGCTTCTAATCTGTCTCCTCTCACACGTCTTATACAGGACCTCTGCCTCCTCCTTTCTGCTTTTATTGAATTTGTCGGTCTCTGGCAGATTATTAGTCAACATAATGTTCCCGCCGTTGTTAGGTGCGTTTTTTCACACCTTTCTATTTACATATTCCGAAGTGGATTTCCTTATTATTATTAATTTACGTTTTTAGTCATCTGAGCGCAGAACAACGTGGAGACCTTATTAGTCTGCCAGTAGAAGCATTTGTCTGCTGGATGCCTCGTACAGCAGTCATGCCCTTTCCCACTACCTCTACCGCTCCCGACATCCGCTCATCACTTATTACTGCCCTAATTGAATACTACATCTCTGGCCACTGCCAGACAGCCTCCGTAGACACCCTCTGTGCGCGTCTGCGCAGCGTCTGTCCCCACCTTTTTGGGAACGAAGACGCGCTTTGCGCTCGCGCTGAGGAACTCCTGATCCGTGCTGCGGCTCTGAAAGCTCCAAGGGAACAGCGGGAAGCGCTGATTGCGGAAGCCCTTGATCTTCTACACTCTGCGGGTCCATCACTTAACATCGCGGTAGCCACAAACAAGCTTATTAGCACCGTGGGTGCCTGGGGGGCTGCTGTCGGCCTCTGCCTCTCTCTCGCCCGACAACGTGACCCTTTGGATGTGGCATTAACATGTTTGCGAGAGTCGCGCCAACCGGAGTCAGAGACCTCAGCATCAATGCTCCTAGGAAAAGGCGTACACACCACTGCCAAATCGGAAATGGAAGTGGTCGAAGGGCGCTATGAAGCGTATCGTGTGGCTCTGGGGTGCCTCAGTGGTCTTCTCGAACTTGCGCACCTTCCCGCTTCAGTCTCCCGTATCCCTGAGCCAGAAACGCCGTCTGATCAGCCTAGTGATGTGTTACAGAGCATTGGCGTAAATCCCACCATCGAGATCGTTCGGCATACCCTTCTTGCAATTCTCAAGTTTATCTTCAAATCGGATGACACGTTGGCACATTTCGAAGTGGGTTTCAGGCCATATTTTATGCCTTTTACAACTAGATTTTTCTATAGCTGGCCCTCAACTGCTTGATCTTTAACTCCTCTGTAACAACAAAGCCACGAGCTAGGGTTGGAAGAGTGCTTACTCCTTCCCCCTTTCCAATTTTCAACCATGAGACACTTCATTAATTCAATTTCCGCGGCTATCGGCTTCCTTTGCTCCAACTTTTCAAAACACTCTCGAAGACCTGTTATTGGTTACTTGTTCAGTTGTCACTTAAATGTTACCTTCCGTCTCTTACTTTGGAAGGGTGACAACAAAGTTTATCGAACGACAGAGATGGGGAAATTAATTGATTCATCATGAAACATCAGAGGCGGTGTTGACTTACGCGAATAGTACCACCACCTTCTTCTTTCCTTGCGTTTGACTCACTTTTGATGTACAGAATTATGGCGAGCCAGTCATGCCATTTCCCATTTAATGATTAAAGTAGACTGTTTCCTCGAGGCGGATTGTGTTACTTGCCCTTTTATTCTGGTTCCCAGGTGATCGGATGGCTCCTATCCAATGGCTTGTTGGAACAGGTGGTGGCAATGGACTCTCCCCACTTGGAGTTCTACCTTCAATCGCGTCTACGCCAATCGCCAAACGATGTATCACTTCGTCGCCTCCTCTGGCGCCAACTGGAGGCTCGTGGAGCTCGTTTGGAGGCGGCCCGGGTTCTCGAACACCTCGCAACCACCGTAACGGCTAGTGAGGGTCTCACCATTGAGGACCGTCTCGACTACCTCGCTCGAGCAATCGTCAGTATTAAAGCTCTTCCCCGTTAGTTTTGACCTTTCCTACTGCTTCTACGAGATGTATGAGAAGTTAACTTAATCTCCATCTCTCCTTTAGAGCCGCAGTTGGCGGAAGCTGTAGATTATCTTGCTGATCTTCAGGATCGCTTAGACGTAGCAGAATTACAGCGGCAGTTGTGCGTCGAACTGGCAGCTACCAGTGCCAGCACTGCAGTTTCAACTAACATCACATTCTCGCAGGCCGCAGTTGAACAAGCCCTCACCGAACTTACGAGGGGTCCCCTCCTTCCTGCATCCGAGCTATTCGCCTCCTACGCTGACCCTTTTGAACTCCACGAGTCCAAACTCATGCTACTCCACTTCGCCGGAGAAGCGGTAAATCCTCTTCATTTCTCTCGAAATCTGACAATCATTGGCTTCCTTTCAGGATGCGGACCTTGTGGAAGCCATTTGGAAAGCCCTTTTACATCGCCTACTCCTCAGCTCTAATTCGAGTTTACATTCACCCGTCCCGGCTCATCGCCGTCGTCTCTCGGGTAATCGTAAGACCGCTCGAGGCCTGGAAATAACCATCTCCACTTGTCTAAATCGTCTCTACGTGCGCTTGGCGGTAGTATCTGCGAGCCCCTCACTAAACATAGCCGCCTCTGCCACCACTGTGCCTCTCCACACGCCCGTTACCATCGACTACACTTACTTCCCCCTGGGTTAGGCTCATAATCTCGCCGCCTTTTGTGTCGTCGAAGGCAGCAACTTATTCTGAGTTTCCTCTCTCCTACAGTCGTAATCATTTCTACATTGGAGCGTTTCGGCATCCAACAATCGATGCCATCTACTTGGGTTCCTTCAATCTTTGCGGAGGCCAAAATCCCCTCTTGTCCTGAAATCGCCGAAGCTTACAATGTCATTCTCTGCAGGAAGGTTCGCCTAACTCTTCTAAAATTCCATTCATTATATTACACCTGCGCCCGATACATATAGGCTTTTAAATTAACCATTCCGTTTTTACACATGTTAATTGTGTTAACCTGGATACTTTCGTTACCACCAGGACCCCTTTTGGCTGCGCGAAGGTGTCCGTTCACGTCTGGTGGAAGTCATTTATACTTTCGTCGCAGACTTTATTGACAATGCTAATCGCCTTCCGCCGAGACAGAGGCAAGTTTTTATTCTCGTACTTTTTATTAACAATGAAGGCTTTTTGGCGGCTCGCGTTCGCTTAGTCCTATCACGTAGGGCCATTTTCTATTTGGTTGGAAACTATGAAACGAGCGCTGAGTATAAGTAGAAAACAAAAATCGCAATTTTTTACAATATTTATTAAATTCAATCGAAATAATTTCCATTGACATCTAACATTTACTACTCTTAAAAGTGATCCCTAATCACGGAAAAGGGGATAATCGGTTGGAGGGATATCGGGTGACGAATATGGAGGATGTGGTGGAATTTCGTGGAGAAGAGAAGAGAAGAGAAGCCATTTGATTTGACAACAGTCGTTGAAGCGCCATGTAGTCGTCGTTCAGCGTCATCTTACGACGTCCCGATTGAGCTTCTTCCCATGCATGACGGCAATTGAGTGCACGACATCAGGACTCCGCCACTCTTAGGCTTTCGTCTGGTTGTCTCATGGAAAGGAAGAAAGGAGGACATGATGGATGTTCACTCCTTGACCATTCCACCATGCGTTTGTGACCACAATGTTATTTGAGGGAATTTTGCCGTGGGGCTGTGTCCGGTGGGCGGATTTTCGTCCACCCATTCGCTGGGTCGTTTTCCATGATCATGCAAAGTCCTCTTTTCATCAGACGGGTTGTTTTATTTATCGTAGGAAGATGTTTTAACACAGTCGCAGCCGTATAGATGGCCGATTCCTAGTTTGGTACCGAGTTCATGCACAATTCCCTTTGCGAATCGGATTCCTCCTCCTCCTTATCATCAACATCGAGGCGGGGCTCGTTGACGCTACTCAGATGGTCAAAATGAAATTTTTTTGAACCGGCATCAAGCATTTTGTTCGTTAGTGAACCAATCTCCGAATGCCTCACTAATGTTTGTCGAAGTCTGTTGAGCCGCGTTATGATTCAATTAGAACTCGTGTTAATCGCCTTTTGTTTCTCTTCGGTTTAGGCGAAAAATAAATTAAAAATGGGACAAAAGCATGGAAAAAGTCTATCTAATGAGTAATAATAGTTTTTCTTAAACTTGTTAAACAAAAATATCGAGCGTACGTTATGCGTCTCGATCGCAGCTGAACGCATACTAAACATGAACGCCCGTTTTATAGTTTCCGGTCAAATATCTCCGTTTAACTTATCTTAGGGTCGCTACTAAGCGGTTATTAGTAACGACGCATTGTCTTCGTTAAAATACTTTTTACCGTCTTTTTATTGTTTTTAGACAACTGCAGAGCAGCCGAATGCTCGATCACCTAACCACGCACCTGGTGGAGCTGCACGCGGAGCCCAAAACTGGCAGTGGGGACCTCGGGGGAGGAGTCCAAGGACAACATCAGCAGCATATAATGCTGGTGGAGAAGCTTCGGGGATTGAGGCGACACCTTGATCGTATGGTTTCACTCTCCTCCCACTGATGGACTTCTACCCCTCCCCTTGTTGGAGCGTCACGTTCCATCCGCAGGGCCCCACGGATCGTCTTGTGTAATATTTTTTTCTTACCACTTGTTGGGATTTGGTAAATGTAACTGCTCCTATCTACGTGCTCAAAATGAGACTTCAAGTGTTCGGAGTGTAGGAGGTGCAGTTTCCGTGGCAATTCAACTAAGCGGTCTGGTGCGAATTTCACCATTCCAAATCGTTCTCAATTCTTCGGCCATGAAAGCTTCCTGGGGGCGTCCTAATCCCGTTGATGAATTAGTTAATCTCACCACAACGGCACTTGGCTTATAACCCGCTTATAACCCGCCTGCTCAATACTGCCAGTGGGGCTCTTGTCCGAGATTTTGGGCGGTGTCTACTGAGTGATACCAACGGGCTGGACGGAGGACTGGTGTTGGAATCACGAAGAGAGGAACCGGAGGGAGGGGGGGGTGATGTTCTCCAACTAATAGGCATCAGCCTCGCAACCTTCTGCCTATCCTCGAAACAGTCGAATTAAGTCATGATGCACACCTCGACTGAAGCTCTGATCACGACACGGCTTCCCTATCGCCGTCGTCGTCTTGTCAGTAGTAGTTTTGACCTTGAGCAGATTATTGTGGCGGCGACCACCCAATCAAAACGAGTCGGGAGGAGGAAGGAGCTCTCTCACAGTTTGCAGTAGCCCCCGGCAGTGCAAGTTCGCTTTCTACTTCCTGATTTGGCTGTTCACTGACCGTTGCACTCTGAGTTACCAGTGTCAGTAGCCTTCCGACTGGTGGACTTGACGGTCGGTTGAGACGTTGCGTCACCAATCTGCACGCTTCCTCCTCGTCTAGCCGATTCGCCGCTTTTGCTGAGGGTGGCCTTACCACTGTCCGGGTCAGTTTTAACGGAATAAATGGCCAAATTTAGCGTTTGTATAAAGTTTGCCCTGCAGGTGGTTTGGAACTTCGATGGCAATTTACATCAGGTCCGTTGTCCTCCTTTTCGGGACACACTTAGCATCCCCATCCCGCTTCAGATTACCTTTTATCAGTCGAAGGCGGCTAAAATAGGAAAGAAGGGAGGAAAGAACGAAGTCTACGTGAGATTTGTTTCCTCGGAGGGGAATGATGCACTTCTACCGAGCGTTTTTCACACTCCTCTTGCGACAGCCCAGTTCTGAACTTGACGCGTTGAATGTATCTTGACTGAAATTCGGTCCCTCTGGGCCTGTGAGAATTTCCTTCATCTTTTTGGCAATGCTTTTTTTTTCTGCGAAGCACTTGCAACTCACGGGGCTTTTTGCGTTGGTGTACTCAAGGCAGTTTTATTGGCATGTTGATATGTTATGCAGACTTAGGGGAATTCAGCCCGTCCGTGACTCGCGACAGCAGCATTGTTTTTTAATGCACCAAACTAATTCCCCGCTACCTGAAATCAGAAGTTGGCCTGTCCACTACGCGAGGTGTGACATGGCGCGGTGTCTTTCCCCTTCAGTGAATCAAATGGCAACATTCTATGCCTCTTTTCATCCTCTAGTACCAAAGGAGGAGGTGAAAGTCACCCCCTCCGACTCACAGCCTCTTTACGAAGTTGTAGGGAAAGAAGCCGACGTTCTCGAGAAATCGAGGCGAGTGCGGTCCACGGTTTAGACGGTTAGTCGTCCGAAGTACTGTCTAGACTGTCTGGTCTTGAAACCTCACCTTGGAAATGCCCGGAGAGATTACCGAAGCTAAGTCACACGCAACTTTGGGCTGAGGCAACCTTTGACCTGTTAAAAGGCTTACAAATGGCTAACGCTCCGTCTACTAGGAGAGAGAATAAGCGAGACATTCTCTGTGGGTTAGGGCGTCGGGAAGCATTCAGGTGACTCGTAATGAGGCGTAATGACGCTCGAACTTGTCGACCGTCTGTTCTACAAACATTTAAGATCGCAGAATCTCAAACCGCCTCTCACGGCCGGATGACCACGACTCCTCTCCTCCCCATTCCCCGTATACGTCGCCGCCTCGCCACTAGGGCAGATTCTTTCCGCCCGAAGGCAACTACCCTGCCCGATGTACGGTGGACTGGCAAAACACTGCCCTTGCAGCCCCATGAGTGGACGAGTTATGGAACCGAATGTATTTTGCATGAGGCCGGAAAACTGAGGAAACGCGGGCATGGAGGGACTACGAATGCAGAGGGGAAGGATGCTGTTTTTGGAAAAGAGGGAGAAAGGGAAAAGCGAAGTCGGGACAATTTATTCCCTTCATCCTGGTTCGCAGCGTACACACACGTTCATGTTACAGTGCGGAAGTGTGTCAGTCGTGATAGCAGGCGAATACGTTGACGTGGATGATGTACTCGTCCTTGCGATGTTGGGTGGAGAATTGATTGTCAAACTCCGGACTCCAAAGTACCCTTGATGCCGCCAACATCGACTGACCGATATCCTTTGTGATTACCGTGTATACCACGTATTTGTACCTACAAAGTGGAGAAAATGAATTTTAGATTAACCGGACACTTATCGTAGGCGCTCATCAAAACCTAATTTCCCTTGAAGGCAGACAAATGGGTCTTTTAATGTAAATTTACTCGACACCGGATCACGCCATTAACTGCGGACCAGCTTCGAAGCGAAAGTGAATGAAAACCGCTGAAACGAAAAATTTCGACCAAATTAACATGTTTGGCTATTTCTTCTTTGTCCTACGAACTCCAACCTCGATTTGATCGTGTAGTCGGGGAGTCTGCCAACTCCGAAGTGGCTTTCCTGTACTCCTTCAGTCACATTCGTGATGGCAAGACGAAATTACTATTTGAGTGGCACGGAAGAGTAGGCGGCTCACCTTGCTGGTCCCAGCCCCTTGACCGCAATACGAACGTCGTTTGAGAGATTCTGGGCCAAAGTGGCGGTATTAACGTCCCCGACGCCCGCAAATGTTCGGTCGATGCGTCCGAGCACTACATCTTCCACCACAGGCAGCACACTAATTGGGGTGAAGGGTTTTCGGGGGCCCAATTGATAGGTGGGTTCTATGTGGAAGGGTAGGCGAAAGGAGCCATCCACACTGAGGGCTGTAAGGGGTAAGCGAATGAAGCCGGTAAAATTCAAAAGCACTCGCAACTACTTGCGCACACAAACACACTTTACTTCCCCTCTTTCCCTTTAACTTAACCCATTTTAACCAGTAGGAGCCAAACTCAACGTGGCCTTATACTTTGGCCCCCTTCTTCACCGATCAGCGAAGTACTCCTTTCTTTGGCTCTGAATAACACAAAACTCAGCAGTGTTAAAGGATAAAATAATGATTGTTTAATTTAGTTAACCCGATGAATCCGAAACTTAAGACTGGTCGCGAGTAAGTGCGTCTCCTTTCGTGAAAATCAACTCTGTCTCAAGGTCTGGCTGCGCACACAGTCGACCTGAAACATCATCGTCGTGCTCCAATCGGCCTAGTTGAAATGGAGGGCGAACTTCAAATTCTATGTAATTCCTTACCTCAATCAAATGTCGAAGGGAAACGTGTTTCCTACTGTTTTAACTCCTTATAAGAGGACACTACAAACCCTTACATAACTTTCGTTGAGAACCCTTAAAATTACCTAAATTTGTGGGGAAATAAAACAAAACGGGAAGTAGTAACATTTTTCACTTTGCTAAAGACAGGCACCTGATGCGCTAAAACCTCAAGCCTAGGAGATGAAATCAAACCCATAATTAAGTGGTACTGAAAAGTTGGAGAATATTCCATGCTATTCCGTTTTCTTGCCTCCAGACGACCAATTTTCGGGTGAGGCACGGTGCCTTTAACCCCTTTCGACACGGAGAAACATCATGGAGAGTTGACAAGAGGGTAATATGAATTGACAAATACCGAGTCCCATGAATCTACAGTATTTTAGTGACACCTTACGACGGTCCCCAGTGCTCGTCTGTTTTTCTAGATGCAGGCATGAAGGCTAGTGGCACTGGTCGAGGGGGAGATCGAGATCTGAGGTATCTGCTGAATTTTGTAAGGCCGTTCTCATTTTGACTTGACACAGCGTAATCAAAACGTGACTTTTAACATAGAGAGAGTTGATTTGTTTGAGGAAACGATGAGATAACTTAGAGGGGTGGGGGAGGGGGAGGCCAAATGTCACGTACAAAGTCGACTGAAACGTCGGAGAGCGAGTTTGCTCAGGAGGCCCTTGTGCGGCTCCAGAAATCTGTGAAGGGCCTTTTGGGCCACGAGAGCGCCGAGGAAACTCAACCGCTGGTCGCCCGACTGCTGTCGTGCCGATTCGTTTGCCACATCCCCAAATCGCTGGTCGTCATGATTTGGCTCCGCTATAGACGAACGTGCGCTTCTCAGAGTCTTGGTTCGATTTGCATTATCACCTAGTTAACAGAATTAAATAAAAAATTTACAAGTGGCAATGTGACTGCCACAAAGCGTGTTTGAGATAATGTCTCAAACATGGTCCAAATGAAAGCGGGCGGAAGGCATGCGAGTAAAAGTCGCGAGAAATAAATGTGACATTAATGATGGCGGAGAAGTCGACATGGCCAAATTTGTCACCAAAGTGTCCACAATTATCGCGTGCATAATGGCAATTTTAAAATGGAAACTTGTGCGAGTCGAAATTATCTATTTAAAATAAGTGTTATTCCTTGCTTATCATGGGGAAGTATTGGAATAAGTCAATCTGGGGCCTTGTAGTGTGCGTCTTTTTTAAATTTGATTTAAGCCAATTAAAATTGAGCTTTGTAAAAAATGGGGTAAAGTTCACTTTTAGTTGGCTAAAACGAAACGCGTCTGAACTTTATGTTCTGAATCTCGAACACAGCACGGCAATCGTGTGCCTCCTCTCTTTTTATCAGAACATCCCGCAAGAAATATGGCTAAGGTTTCAGAGTACGTAACAGTACCGCGAAAATAACCCAGATTAGCTTTAATATGTCTACCCTGAATCTGTTTATTGCCTCAACTCGAGAAATGGCCTGTGTCTCTTGGCTCTACCGCTTCTATCCCTCTGTAGTCAGCATTTGCTTTACCTCCAACCAGAGAAGTTTTAGTAGTCCATAGGAAACGACTTTCCGGCAAGGTAACCTTCTTGGGCATTCAGCGAATAATAAGGCGGCCGAAACACCACCTCAACGAATGTCCCACATTGGAGGTATACGTCGTAATTGTTTGCTCCTTGCTGCTCCATATTTTGATGTCTGATGTCATGATGCGACCTTACAGACTCTCTACTACCCTAACCGAAGTCGAATTACTCTTCTTCATCCGGTCAACCCTCGTATATATGAATGCGCTACGGTGGGACTTTGTTCTCCGCTGAAATTTAACAGTTAGAAAATATTAAATAATCATGAATTAATCATGCACCAAAAGGAGTCCTGGATTGAGCGATCTTTGCCGTGAAAGAAGTGGTCTATCTCGGGTTCCCTGCAAAATTCTCAGGGCAGGAATCACAAGGGAGGCATTGGGGAAGGGGGACGATAAGGGCGCATCCCCATTATCGCCCCACCCGGTCAACTAATAAATCACAAAGAAAAACAGGTAGGGGTAACGCATTGTTAGCCCTAATGTTGTTAACAGTGGAGCGCGTGAATAAAACAGACTTAGCAAATAGACATTTGGTGATGCCTGAATCACGACCATCTGTGGGGCTGCTTCCATCGAGATGCGCATGTTTGATCCTCACCTCCCACTCCTACGTAAATGTTGCGAGTCACGTAGGTGAAATACCGACCTCCACATCCTGTCAAGTGGATGAACTAAGTGGCCTGACAGTCTCCACTCACCATCCGTTGTAAAGACAGTTAGTCGGGGAGATCATGTGAAGTCCATATTTAGGGAATAACTGCATGCGTCGCTAAGGAATACGAAAGAGGTCTGCTCTGTCAAGGGTGACCGTCTGTTGGTTGTTGGATGTGAAAGAGAAGGCAGGAAAGGAAGATGCTAATAAGCGCAGGGTAGGGATAATTGGCGAAGCACTCGACAGAGAGAGGAGCGAAGCAAAGAACACGCAGCCGCAGAGTGAGGCAAGGTGAAAGATCGGCAGACAAAGACGTAGACAGCACGGTATGCTATAACTTTGAGCAGGGAGACAGAAAGATAGACGGATGATGGACAGAAAGACTGACAAGTAGAGAGGTCGATATTTGGGCAGGCAGTCAGACAGCTTGATTGACAACGAGGTAACAGCGAGACGCACATATCTATGCGGCAAGACTGGGTGAGAACAAGCAAGGCAAGCTGAAGAGAAAGACGCAGCTATGAAGAAATACAAAGAGATCGAGGAAACGATGAAAGAAGAACAGATACAGGGAAAGACATTTTAAGTGGCGTTGATTGAAGTCAGTTGTAAATTGTCTAACCAACACTTTAGTATTAATGGATGGGCATTGCCACTCACCCTGCCATCCTCGACTGGTTTATAGTCGGTCTCTTCGGACTCATCTCACTGACATGCTTTCCCACTCAATAAGTAGTATATTCACTACACACTTCCCTCCTCTCTCCTCCCACTCACCTCAAACCGTGCCCACTTCTGCACCGTCGACACGACTGGTGCGCCATAACTCGGCCACCACCAGTCGAGACTCAACCACACGCATCGTCCAAATGTCAGGATGCAGACAGTGGAATTCGTCGCCATGCCTATTCCACAGCCACGTCGTTGTCATGACGACTGGATGTCAACACGAGTGATGAGTGGACGGAGGAGGTCTCGCAAGGCTGAACAGGCGAGTAGCCCCTCCCGTGACATGACCGCCTCCACGGAAAGGAAGGTGAGGCGTGGGAGTGGATGGATGGCAGACACATTGCGAGGAATGGAAGCGAAATGGACGCGGTGGGGGAGACGTGAATATGTCGAAAGGAAGAGACTGCATTGAAGGGGGGTGTTTTGGCCAAACATTTGCCACCCGTGTTGCCACTGGTCGCAAGGCACAGAAACCGAGAAGAAGTTGTTCAGCACGACTCCGACTTGGTCGATTAACTTTCCCTTTTTTTTCCCATGAAACTACACCAAAGTAACTGTTCGCCCGGTAAAGTGGCTGAGTACTTCTTTGCCCCTCCCTTCTGAACAAGCTCACACTCCGAACCACCCTTAAGCTGCATTCCACCGCGGATAGAAATACGAAATTTCAAGGCTCTTACTCTCCATCGTCCTTTCAAACAAACCACCGAATGGATGGTATAGAACGAGTTAAAGAATTAAAACATTCAGGACGACCTACTTGCTAATACAGGTGTTTTTTTCTTCGCAGTCGCCTCGTTGCTCATGTCACCGCGAGCCATTTCTCTGCGTGTTTGTCTACGCATCAGCATCATTGTCCTTCGCCAAATTTGTGTAGGTTTAAGTAGTATCTTATGCACCTAGTGAGCAATACACCGGAGGTGAGTGCTTCCTACAAAGAGACGTGCAAATCAGTATTAATGGCGCGAGATCTGGGAGTGTTTGGCTCCTGAGGACCGCCGGGGATGGGGGAATTTTGGTTGTCATGGCTATGCTTCATTCACTATGTATTAATTTGTACGCAATTACCATGCAGGCAACAAAAAAACCTAGGGGCAACTAACCTATAAAGGATTTAATGGAGGCAGTTTTTCACCGTGGCTGTTGAGGCACAACCGGCTTACTCGGAGGTGTGCGAGTGGCCGATTGGACCAAAACAATTGCCACGAGCCTCGGCTTGTTTGAGTGAAACCTCGACATGGCGACTGTAACGTTGGTAACATCGGCATTACAAATTCATGTGTATGTGTGTGTCCTGCTAGGAGAAATGTGCAAACCTGCTAAGCATGAATGGGAATGGACAACTTGGCTGCGGTTTTGTGTGCGTGGCGATCAGTGGCAACACAGAGGCGAACAGTTACTTTGTTGTAGTTTCATGGGAAAAAAAAGGGAAAGTTAATCGGCCAAGTCGGAGTCGTGCTGAACAACTTCTTCGCGGTTTCTGTGCCTTGCGACCAGTGGCAACACGGGTGGCAAATGTTTGGCCAAAACACCCCCCTTCAATGCAGTCTCTTCCTTTCGACATATTCACGTCTCCCCCACCGCGTCCATTTCGCTTCCATTCCTCGCAATGTGTCTGCCATCCACCCATCCAACTTCACCCTCAACTCCCACTCACACGCCCACGCCCACGCCCACGCCCACGCCCCACCTTCCTCTTCCCGTTGAAGCGATCATGTCACGGGAGGGGCTACTCGCCTGTTCAGCCTTGCGAGACCTCCTCCGTCCACTCATCACTCGTGTTGACATCCAGTCGTCATGACAACGACGTGGCTGTGGAATAGGCATGGCGACGAATTCCACTGTCTGCATCCTGACATTTGGACGATGCGTGTGGTTGAGTCTCGACTGGTGGTGGCCGAGTTATGGCGCACCAGTCGTGTCGACGGTGCAGAAGTGGGCACGGTTTGAGGTGAGTGGGAGGAGAGAGGAGGGAAGTGTGTAGTGAATATACTACTTATTGAGTGGGAAAGCATGTCAGTGAGATGATTTGTCCCAGAGACGCGATATAACCAGTCTGTTAGTCAGTCATTCTGCCTGTCGTTGCGTCTAATTGTTGGACGGATCACATGCCTCTCTCTGACCTGTCTGTCTAACCGTGGTGGATGGAAATATGACAATGAGGCAAAGTGAAATACAGAGGATAGAGAAAGGCCTCTCGTCATTTTTTCACCTCAACACTTTCTCAGCTTCCTTAAGGCCGCAGACTGCGAAGAATTGTAGCTGCCGTGTTGCTGTCTCCATTAGACGTACTTTGTCTTGAGCTGCTTGCTCTGTCGAAACTGATGGGAAGACAATGCCAAGAAGCCATGTACGATGCAGGAAAAAAGCATTTTTACCTTGAGGGTTGTTTGAGGCTTTCAATTGCATTTGAACCCATGCAGAATGATCTGCGGCTTTTAATCCCTCTTCCTCTCCGTCCGGGCGTCTGCCTCCGTTTCACCCTCCACATGCTCTCTATTTCAATTTCCACTTTCCCGCCTCGTGATTTTCCACTTCTCTATTTTGTTTAATCCCTCCACCTGTCCCTCCAACAGTCTCCTAATCTCCGTTGATGTCCATTCCTCCGTCCAAAATTCCATTTATTTCCCCGTCTGTTTATTTGTCGTTCCTTCTGTCTGTTCCTCATACTCTTTTCCATTTTTCCTCCCATCTGCCTGTCTGTCTATCCTTAGTATCGATTTTCCTTTATTTTTATCAATTTATCTGACCATCGATCCACCCAACGATTTTTCCACTCTCCTTTCTGCCTGTCTGCTGTCATTTGCCTCTCCACCGTCTCTCGCTGGATCACTGAGTGGAAATACCAATTTTTCCCCTTTGTCCCATGGTTTGGCTGCTCGTCCCTCCGTCAAACCAACAGTTAACCATTGTTTGACACATCCTGTAAACATTGACAATGCAAATACTTTTTATATTTACGTTTGGCTACTTCGCGTCCCGCTCCACCCACTTGATTTCCATGCTCGTCTGATCGGTCTATCGGCGGTAATGTCTACTTCCAACATCCCCGACACCCGGTCGCACCCCCCTCCCGCGCGCGCGCAAATAATGGGCTTATTTTCTATCTCTCAGCACAAAGCAGCTCTTTCACTTCCGGTCAAATGCAGACGATTCATCGTCTCCTGTCAGTAGGAAAGGGTGAACGGGTCGTCTTCATCCTCACGGTTCCACTTCCCCGCCCTCCTCCGGCCTTGACAACCCACGTTGACCCCATTCGACCCCCTAGCGCTGTCTAAAGGCAGTGAGCTTTTCGCCTTCGGAACAATTTCGCTTAGCAGTTGTTTGAAGCGGCCTGACACCGCGTCACACCGCTCTGAAGGCGGAATAAAAGAAAATCGGGAAAAAAATTGTCGTTTCCAAGTGGAAGTCGAGGAAGAATGACGGTGAGAGAGCACCTCTAAGTAGCGTCCAATCTGCAGACTCCGCGTCCGATGGAAGGGCTGCCTGGGAGGGAGGTGATGAGAGAGCGGCGACACCCTCTTGCCTCAGCTACGTGTGTGGGATCTCCTAATCGTCCATCTCCCCGCCCAGAGAAAGCAACTTTCTTCCCTCTACTTTCCACATACGGGGGAGAAGATATTTCTCCCACATTCTTAAATTGTCTCTCCCGTGGGAGTTGGGGAGAATTCTCCTAACTCCGCAAATGGCGAGGAGGTGGGCAGGCGGGCGGTCGTCACCTCGCCAGCCTGAGCGGTCGCGGTGGTGGTCAGTCGCTTCGTGGAAAGTTCTTTATAAACAGCGCATTCACTGTACCAACTGCAAAATTCGCAGAATTCGAGATTAGGAGAGGGGAAATGAGGGCGCCTCCGCAGGGTGCAGCAACTCAGTCCGACAAATCACTTAGTCCACTCACCTCCGGTTGACCGGACTGAGAGACGAAGACTTGGCGCCACGATTAATGGAGCTTACAACGCTAATGTGTTTGTTTCACTGATCCGATTGTCCCGCACCTGTCAATTTACATGACGACGGGTAATTGGGGCGCCATCAACGTGAATTCGTCCAAATTATCAGTCCACTTCAGCTGGGAGTGGAAAAGACGTAGACGACTCCGGTGCTCATGCCTCCACTCCACCACGTAGCTGTCGAGGGCGTCCAGCCTCTCTCAGCCGTGCTATTGCTTCGGAAACAATGTAAAGGGTGTCCACAGACACTTTTTTAGAGTGCGCTCGATATTTTAGTGTGAAAAGACTAAATCCATTCTTCATACTCACATCTTATAAGTTTTCCGTGCTTGTGTCTCATTTTTAACTTGTTTTTCGCCTAAACCAGATAGAAACAAAACGCGATTTACATCTACTTTCCCTGAACGAGTTCCGATTGAAACGGAGCGCAGCTCAACAGTCTTCGAGATGAGGCGTTCGGAAATGAATCAAATAACAGAAAAATGCTCGATATGGCTTCACAAATACCATTTTGACAATTTGAGTAACGTCGAGGCTCGAGTCGGTTCGAGGGGGACCACCGACTCCTGTTGATAATGGCGCGGAGGAGGAACTAAGGACGACGACGATTATGACGACGACTATGGAGTCCGAACCACATGAACTCGGTACCAAACTAGGAATCGGCCATCTATACGGCTGCGACTGTGTTAAAACATCTTCCTACGATAAACAAAGTAAAAAAATAATATGGACTCAATGGACTCAAGCGGACATCTTTCTTGCTTCCTTCACACTACACGACTGCCGCTGTTTTTAAACCAAAGCAACCCGTCTGATGAAAAGAGGACTTTGCATGATCATGGAAAACGACCCAGCGAATGGGTGGACGAAAATCCGCCCACCGGACACAGCCCCACGGCAAAATTCCCTCAAATAACATTGTGGTCACAAACGCATGGTGGAATGGTCAAGGAGTGAACATCCATCATGTCCTCCTTTCTTCCTTTCCATGAGACAACCAGACGAAAGCCTAAGAGTGGCGGAGTCCTGATGTCGTGCACTCAATTGCCGTCATGCATGGGAAGAAGCTCAATCGGGACGTCGTAAGATGACGCTGAACGACGACTACATGGCGCTTCAACGACTGTTGTCAAATCAAATGGCTTCTCTTCTCTTCTCTTCTCCACGAAATTCCACCACATCCTCCATATTCGTCACCCGATATCCCTCCAACCGATTATCCCCTTTTCCGTGATTAGGGATCACTTTTAAGAGTAGTAAATGTTAGATGTCAATGGAAATTATTTCGATTGAATTTAATAAATATTGTAAAAAATTGCGATTTTTGTTTTCTACTTATACTCAGCGCTCGTTTCATAGTTTCCCAGCTCATAGCTGCGACGATGTGACGCACACATCCGGAGCGAGTGTGCGAAGGCCGCGGAAGCCGCGGAGCCGCGGAGGCCCCCGTCTGCCCATCAGCGAGGCGGTTCAATGGAGAAGGAGGATGGTGACACGAGGGCTGTCGGGTCGCCTTCCCCTCGCCAGACGCCTTCACGGTCAGTCTATGTTCCAGGCCTCAAACCGGCTGGTTATGCTGTTTTTCGTCGATTTTCCACTGGCGGCTTCGCAAAAGCCCATGCGAGGCAGAAGCATGAAATGTCAGGCGCAGCAAACACCAACACACACATGTAAACAATATGAATAAAATATGAGGATTCGAAGACTGCCACGCCGAGCAGCAGCCATTTGGCCGAGATTAGGCGGCCACTCTGGCCCCCCAACATCGGCTAAACCCCATCCGACGGGGAAGGACAAGTGGAGAGTATTTTAACCATCCAATAATAAAAAGGCGCGTCTCCTACAGGTCAAAGCGACACTTGATGGGGTTTGCAGTCCAGACGCCCACGTCAGGCCGATGCCACTTGGGAGGCGGCACTGGTAGGGCGAAATTGGCTCGTTTCTCACGCCGCCAGTGCGCCTGTCGGCTTCACCACACTCCACTTCCCGCTCACTACCACATTCCCTCATTCGTGCAGCCTCTTCGTCAAATATCAAGACGTTGTCACAGGTGGGACCGCGGCATTCACCCCCCCCCCCCTTTTGGCTTACAATGTCGCACTTGGTGGAAGAAGGAAGGTGGGAAAGATGATGGCGGGAGGTGATCTCGAGGCTCTCTCCGAGGAGGCATGTCTGCAACACAGAGCGGCGTATTCCTCATCCCTCTCCTGGCGGCCGAAGGAGCAAGTTGCCAATGGAGGCGAAGGGAGCGACAGAATCGGGCTTAGGCGGTGATCCATCTCGAGGAGGATTTCCGACCTCTTGGCGAAAAGCGTAGGTTGAATCATTGCAGACCCTTTTTGGAGTCCTCAAGATCATCTGTCCTGCTCATTTACTATCACCGCCAAGCGGCGACCGATTTTATTACTCGCCTCGTTCCAGAGTGGAGGGGAGGAGAGGAGAGGCGAAGCGATTCTTCTCCGGGGAAATCACAGGAGGCACCGAATTTGGACGTCCGTCAGATCTGACACGAGTCGCCTCCTTGTGGGCCCGAAACCCGCCAGCACATTCCATCGTGAGAGAGGGCGGCTCCCCCTCCTCCCCGTTCTTTGGGCGGACTTGCGGTCGAGTGCCCACTCCGACTACTCATGTCATTCCCATTTAATTGTTTTTCTCTTTTTTTTACCGTTACCCCTCGTAACCGAGAGTCTACACGCAGAATAATGCGATTTCTTTAATTGCGTGCTTCACCTCGCAGCCAATTTACTGCCCGGCGGAACCTCGACCCGTCGCCGCGGAGTAGCAGTTCGGGGAGACGGTGTACGCTTGGTCAAAGTAGGGCGTTGTATCGGGCGACCGGCGTTTCCTCTGGAGCCTGTATACCTCCTCCTCCTCGGCAGATTTTCTTGCTTTTTTCCACTTACACCACTTTCTTTGACGTCGCACTTTTTGCTGAGGGGAGAGGTGAAAGTAGACGAGAAGAAACGCGACACTATCAGGCATCTCGGAGGTTGTTCTTCATTGGAACGTACAAATACTCTATTAGACGGGAAAGGAGATCTGATTAGCCTGCAGTTCTCTGCCATTTTCGACCACAATGGAATGCTAAATTCTCTCCCGCATTCATCCATTCATGCACTAATGCGTCACCAGTTTGTCCCTAATGGAATCTCACTCCACCCTCGTCCCCCACCACCACCACCAGGAAATCCCCTTTCCCGGCCTCCTCCTCCTCCTCTCCCACTTCTCCTCCACCCTCCGTGACTGCCAAGCCACACAGAAGCCCTTTCAGCCGCATTGTCTCGAACTAAACAGTCTTCCAGGTGTAGACGGACGCCCACTTGGCATCGGGGAGAGGATGATGTCCCTCATTCAGACCCTGTGCCTCCCCACTCCCCCGTCAAAACGATCCAACCGCCCAACTGGGCGCTCTACACTTCTCTTCTGGTGGCCTTGAATAAAACACTCGGTGGCGGGCGATGTAATTGGCTGAGAGGTTGGGGACGCCTCAAGGTGTACTCGAGGTCGCCATCAGGCAAAGACCTTGGAGACTCATTTTTATCTCTCCTTCTACCTCGCTCTTCCAACCTTTTGACACATCTTTGTGGGAGCAAGTGAGCCGGTTTAGATAAGGTCGAGCACAAACATGAACTTTTTTTCACCCAACCAGATAAATGGATTCACTTATTATTGGGGACGATCAAGTCCCCTTAGTCTTCTCCTCAGGGGTGTTTGAAATTTGTGGCATTCACAGGAAATTTCATTCATGTGAAGGAGGTGGCCGAAGGATGAAAGGGGTGTTAGGATTGCAGGAGTGGAAGAGGCGGAGGAGGGGCGTTCGGGTGGTGTCAAACCGGCGCCACGCAAGGAATTTCGAGTCCTACCACTCCTATTCGTCCGTCATCCAGTCCATTTGGCCGATCTTGTTACCATAATTAGACGAACGATGTCGAGTCGCTCTACTCACTGGCCTTCAGTCCTGCTGTAGTCTGATGGGGAAATCAACTGCACGCGCTACGCAGATCCTCATGCGGAGAGAACGCACCTCGTCTCCATGTCGCCGTCAGGCGGAGGACACAACCTTCCAATGCCTTTCCGCGCGCCTTCTGCCGCCTCTGCTGAAGGAGTGAGTACCACCCTTCGAAAAGCCCGTGGCGAGAAACCGCCAGGCAGAATTGTTGCCGCACCCGCCGCATAAGACACTTTTTTGAGCTTCGTGACAATTTCTTCTCGTGTAAGGATAAATTTTGTCTTCCCTCCCCACAACATCGACGCTCTCAAATTCCCCAACTTAAGTTGTCTGATTATTAGTGGAGACGAAATATTAACTCTCGGGAAAAATCAGTTTCTTGGGCTACTGGCTGAGGGGAGTCCAAGGAGAAAGGCAGCGAGCGTAAAGCTGACGTCACTCGCATATGAGAAGGCGGTTCGACTCTTGAGCGGTAAAATCTCAACTCTTTAGCGCAACAGGAGGTCAAAGACGCAGCAAACTGACCACTGAGCGGTCGGAGTGTCGAAAGCATTCCCTGCCATGACGTATATCGGCGCGGAAAAGGAGTAGAGGCAACTTCTGCTAGCCGGCGGCTTTGTGCAAACCCTCGGTGAAAGTTGGCGAAGGGGAAGTAATTTTCATTCCGGTGTAAGTCCTCATCACCAGTTCGGAAGCCGGTGTGACAGGTCGTGGAGCTCTCTGTACCGCCGAACCTTCACTGGGGATGGAGATTCTGACGGAGGAGCAGCCGAAAAGGAGCGGCGGAAAGGCGGACGTACCAACTGATCGAGTGGGCTACCGCGGAGCCGATGGGGAGGGAGGATTCCTCACTCTCTCTCTCTCATTTTCTTTCCCCCACCCCTACCCCACCCCCCAATTCTGCTTTTCTGCGTGATCCCCGTGTTTCTCCCCTCCATTTTGCTGTCCTAACACGTTTTTTGCCTCTGCTGAGGTATGTCCGGCGTTTGAGTTGCATAGACAAAACACATGCGAGGGTGAAAATGACCACCGAGGTGTCGGCGGTGGAGTCCACCCTCCGACCGCGGAGGGGCGGGGGCGGGGGCGAAGGAGGTGTTGCAGCCCTCACCGCTAGTTGTCATGAGATTCCCAAAATGCGGAACGCATTCCGCAAATCCGCACTCATTTACAATAACCCTCCGCCTCAAAAGCCTTACGCATTCACAATTTCCGTTTCCACATACCCAAAATTAACGGAAATACTTTTTTAATGTTTAAATGAGGCATTATATTTTGTTGAAAATTAAAACTTCTTCTCTTAACTACTTTGCAACTAATTATTGTGCATGTTATTTCATAGGAAATTTATTGCAGCGGTGCAGAAGGGTGAGCACTTCACCTGCCGGACAGGGGGCCAAAGGCAGTCCTTCAGCAGAATATTAAAGAAATGTAGGCTTTCTCAGCGGAAACAATGGCACAGCCGCCTTCAACCACCTCCTCCGTTTGCCATTGTCTTGGAAAAATGCCATCCCAAACTTCCCTCGATCGAAGGGGAGTAAAATTTTTCCTTCACTGAAAGGAGACTGCCCCCGGACGAGTCCCCCTGGGGACTCTTCCCCATCTACAAGGTGAAATGCCTAACGACGCATGGAGCGAAGCCGCCCCGACAATGTGAAGGCAAAAGGAGAACAGGAGATGGAAAGTAAGATTCTCGCAGAAGAACTGTGGTCTGCCATGTTTTGACGCATTGGTGGGGCGCAGAACGAGGTGGGGAGGCCTTGGGTTGCGGGGGAGAGGAGGGGGACGAGACGGCGTGGTGGGGGTGAAGCGACGATGTAGAAAATAGTCTTTCCTATGTACAAATAAGCACGCTGGATTGGGGGAGCTCACACGACTACCGGGGACTCCAGCGCCTCGGCTGACTTCTTAGTGTTATTTGTGCCATCACCCTTGTCGAGAAGCGCCTTCTCCAAGTGATTCTCCTCCACCGACTGACGTATTGAAGTCTCACTGGTGTCGGGATGAGCGATCGCAGCACTCTTCGTCTCCGCGCCTCGTTTGGTCCACGCCAGGTAGATGTACTCCACGAGTTCCATGAACACGGCTAGCGTGAGTCCGATGTAGAGGGAGCAGAGACCGCCAATTCGACTGAACAGGGCATTCACGGTGAGCACCAAGTTCTCCTCCTTAATTATCGTGTCATTGGACTTTCGTTTCACCACGAGGTAGGTGTACCGTTCGTCGAAAACAATGGAGTTATTGGAACCGTCCACATCGCCGAGATGCGATGTTTTGAGAAAGTGTTCAATTAGTCGCGCCTCCGCCGACTTAAGGCTTCCATTGACTATGGCGTCGAAGAGACTGGATGTCTTCTGACTCCAGTAGAGTTGCCACCCCGTAGGCCGCCATTTCGTCACCGAGACTTGGCTCTCGTAGTCCGTGGAGACGCAACGTCGAAGGCAAATCCCCCGATCCTCGAGGACTTTTCTGTAGGCAGCCGCATTCCTCACGACCCCCTCCGCGCATCTCTCGCGCCGATCTATCACCTTCTTGTCCATTAGGCCCATCAAACGTTGGATCATGTCGCCGCAGTAGGGCAGACTCTCATTGGGCAAGTAAATCCTGGGATAGTAGGCGAAGAGGCAACCACACTTGCTCACAATTTGTTTTTGTAGGTGGCTGTTGAGGCATAACTCAAATTCATAGACGAATCTTCGGTCCAAGTCAGTAAAAGTCTGCTTGGGGTAGTGGAAACATGGTTTCGTGGGCCGATTATTGTGAATATTCTGAATGGTCTGGAATGTCAACTCATTCATTCGACCGGGTGCCACCTGAAAGCTGTGCCTATCCAAATTTGCCATTTGGCCGGGTTCGTGGATCGACACACGCAGTCCGTAGGCCTGCTCGAAGAGATCAAAGAGGAAGGCCTGCCGATCCTCCTTACCGTGGTTTTCGTCTGGTCCCAGCCACAGGACCAGGCCCAACTCCTTGATATGCTGGGAGTAGTCCTTCACAACCTCAACGGTAAAGCAGTTGAAGAACTTCGGGTCCGACTGCCTTCTAACAAGGAGTGCAGAGTCTTCGCAGCCGGGTCCCGTAACAGCCCATCTATTCCCGTAGCGGAAGAGGCAGAGGGATATGAGGTCCTTGGGACTGTGGCCGAGTTCCAAGTGTGATGGCCAGGGGAGGCTTTGGTAGTAGAGAGGAAGGGTGTCGTAGACAATGCCCTGTCGTAAAGATTCTTGCAGAAGATTGCGGTCAAGCAGCCGAACATTCTCCTTGTCATTCTCCGGAATCTCCATCGACTGAGCCAAGAGTTCGGCGGCGCGGTTACGGAGTAACTGATTAAACCGGGTAGGTGAAATGACAGAACGATTGCGCCACAGTTGGTAGGCACGGGCTGAGAATGGCTGATGGTTACAGAAAGTGACACCAGGAAAGTCCATTGGCGCGTCCATGTTGTTGTAGGTTTGAATATTAACCGCGTACTCCATGTACTCTTTCACCAATTTCATAATGGAGACGCTGAGGAAGATGGCAGTAAAACAAAGGTAGGCAGCCCACATGCAACGTATTATGCGATTCTCTGAGCGTACAATACGATTACACCCACGAATTGAAGTGGACTCTAGAAATAGTCGACAATTCGCCTTGGCCAATTCCATCCATCGCCTGTCATTATTCTCACCTTCATTCCGTGTCTTCACATTCGACTGAATCTTTGCCATACTCTAGGGAAATGAACATACCTACCCTAGTTGTGATATTGTATCGACAGGGCATCAAAATACGGCTGAACAAGGAGCTCAAATCATGGATGAAAATGTCAAAGAAGCTAAAGATTACTCGAATCTATTCATTTCCTGAACTACACCGGGTGCCTAGACAGCCCTCCTCGTCTCGAGACTGGTTGGAATTATTGTTTGTGTGGAAAACAAAAGGCTAGGTTTTGTAGTTACTAAATGCTTACAAAATTTGGTGTATTGACGGTTAACTGTTTAGGATTAAATCGTTTCATACCATATTTAATGTTTTGACGAAGTGGACTAATTGAGCAATTCGCGGAAGTTGAGGTAACTTTCACCATGTTTGTGGATGATACACCGAATAAAAGGACCTGCGTTAACATGACTTCTTTAGATGTTCGCACAACAAAGATTGTCGTCTGAGATAATGCATTCATATAACTTGAGTGGAGGGCGCTCTTAGCACTATCTACATTTACACCACAAGCATAATAAGAAATGTCATACCAGCGAATCCTAACTCTGTACAACTATGCGAAAACTGCGATAGCATATTGTGGCATTTTACACGTGAATCTCCTATCCAATGTCGAAATTTCAGGGCAAATGTAATATCTTAGTAAGTTGATGTTGCGCACAAATTAATTGCTTCTACCCGCGGCGACACTTAAAGTTTGCTCTCTAAGAACGAGAGCAACACTCTACATCCTTTTGTAGGCTTATTTATAAAGCTCGGAGATCTACTGTTCGGAAGGCTTATAAACAGCGAAAGCAGGTGGTCACATCTGAGGAACAGTAGCAATGAAGAAGATATAAGGTAATTTGGGTTGTAATTGTCAGAGTACAGCCGCCAGTTAAAGGATGAGGACTTGTCACTGTGAAGGTGATAGTTGTTTAGGGTGATAATAACCGAAGTGGGGTTAGATGACAATGGACTTAGTCAAATCCCAAGTGGCCCCTAGCAGACTTTCAAACTATGTCAATGTTGTGGTTTAATGGCCTGAAAGTACACTTTTAGCATATTAAAATTAACAATGAAATCCAATCAATGGCTAAATTACCCTTTTTTGTTACTTTGCATATAAATGAGGCAATAAAGTAATAATTTATACAATGCATTTTCTTTACCATTTATTGGAGGAAGAGCAGGAGAAATCCACATTCTACATATTATTCACTCGTATTGCTTAACTGATAAACATATCTCTAATTACTCTTGGTTGAGAAACGATGCAAGTTAGGGAGGGCCAAACACTCCCAGGAGTGTGAGAAAATCAACCGTCTCTGTCCGAAAGTGATGCATGAATTGTCAACGCATGTCATTGAAATCAATCTATTAATTAAATAAATGGGTAGCAATGTATGGGGATCAATATGAGATTAACGGTTTTTGGCAAAGCCTGAAAAGAGTTTGTCTTTCTGTTACACACGTGAAATTAAACGGTAACCCTGTAACCTAGTGCATGCACTAAATGGGAAATCGCAAATGTCAGCAAAGAAACTTCACCCTTGCCATATTCCGACATTATCTTTTCAGGTGGAAAAGGTAGGACTGTAGATGTCCCCTTCTACACCATTCTACTGCCTTCTACCTTTCTCATAGAAAAGAAAGATCGCAGCAATGTAGTGGGATAAAATGAAATATTTCAATAAAGTATGGTTTTTTCCTTTTTTCAAAAAAGCCCAGCAGTTGTCCCAGTGTCAAAGTAACACCTCTGCGCTCGCATGATCTCGTATTTCACGGAGCTTGTGGGGACTACGAGAACGTCTTCAGGTGAATGGAATTGCACAATTAGACGGACTTACTCGCACCAAATGTGACGGTATCCAGCCTTTTAGCAGTAATCACCTCACATCTATCTAATACGCAAACACACTGCATCCAGGGAGTCGTCCGAAAGTACAGATGGCTCATATTGGGCTGGGCCTAGTTTTCCGAGTAAAAATCTACTTGGCTAGGACTTGCTACTTTGCGAGGAGTTTACCTTGCTCCTGCGTTTCACCACATGTTATCTAGATTCCTATACCCACTAGTACACCAAATCCCAAAGTTGGAGACATATACACTCACCGCATTTCTTAAGTCTTAACATTAAGCTTGGTTGTGGCAGTCGCTTTATATAACATCAAAAGCAAAGGAAATAAACAAAGCAAAGGAAGCTGGAGGCTTTTTTGGACATCGGGTGTCAAGAGTCGCCGCGAAGAGAAAGAAGAGAAGGTGGATATAATTAAGATTGGAGGTGATATAATTTTAGGAAGTGACAAAACTTACAAGAGTTGGATATATTAATTAGCGAAGAAAAACATGAGACACTTCTTACCGCCTTGCCAAGTGGAAGGGAATTAATTTAGAGGTTCAAAGGATTGCACCTCAATTTAGACTAATTTATCTACTCTGCGGCATGCAAGCAATATCCCACCATCATTTACTACACATAAACTTTGTTCAAACATACTCAGACCTTCCAATTCGCAGCGTAGTCTAACTCATACTTGAAAGAACCTATGGATACGTTGTCGTGTGATAAATGTCGGTATGAAATTCATTGTATGAATTAAGGCGATTTTATAGGAGGAAAGGTGAGGGGAGTGAAACCCTACGCGATCTTAGGACCCGCGCATGCTTATTTTCCGTTAGCAGTGAGGCCGATAAGAGGAAAAAGCTGGCGCTTGATTATAGCGATAGTTCGTTGTGCAAGCTTTTGGTTTAAACTGGTGAGGTTTTGATTTAATCTACCCAATTTAAGGAAACGAAGTCTTAGGTGAAATCTGGCAGAGGTAAGTGGGGATGATTTTTGGTACAGAATAAACTTAATAGGATAAAACATGAAATAACCAATATTAACACCAACAGTGGCAAGGAAATAATTTTTATAAATAATTGTCAGAGACTGATAAAAGATGCTCATTATAAATATAATACTCAAAGTTTTACGCTGCTTACTTTTGTTAGAATCCTTGTATCTCTATCAATCCCTCCATTTCCACCTCATCTTCCGCGTTTTAAATATAAATTCAACCAATCAACGAAGGAATAGTTGTTACTGCAATTTCATTGGTCCACTTCCCCATCCGGCCAAAAAATCCCTATTTACGAGTCCCGAATGTCCTCACCACACAATATGATCTATTTAAAGTTTTGGCTTTTACCCAACTGCTCAGCTAACGGTTTTAGAAAATGAAGTAAGTACTTTTAACTGGTTACCAGGTCATAAACCACGTAATCCCAGGTATTCGCCCCCTCTTTCATCAATCTCCTCATTGTCTGCCAGACATTCTAAATACTTTCCCAGTCTCAGAATTTTTCTTCTTCAAACGCAGCCTACACTGTAGGAGGATAGAACCTACTAAAAATTCAACTTTCTTCTAACACCTGCAAAAAGCATAGCGTGTAATTTGTAAAAGATTTGGGCAAATGCCAAAAAATCTGGGAAACTTAGGCGAGAAGGTCAAGGGTAGGTGATGATGAGGGCTAAATGCCATACCAATCAAAATACGCCTTCACGCCGAGATTCTTCATTATGAAAACGAAATTATCGGTTGTGTTTGTAGACAACGTCGAAGGTAGATGGGCCGTCTCCATACGACTCACCAGAAGTCATGACAGTAACTGTTCGAGATCGTCCAATGGTAAGACATAATTAGATGTTCCAAAGCAGACAATATATTAAGTAAACTAGTCGACCACTTTGGTCAGTTAATTCATCATTTTTTATTCTATCGGACGTGAAGAGATCTTCAACAATCTTGATTTGGAGAACAGACGAAGTAACCGTATCCTGTATCTATTAAAGTATACTCGCGTTGCTTTTCAAAGTGATGAAATAATCAAGGACGTAGAAATTCGTGTGGAAATGCAAAATGTACATTAGGCCGCGAAATGCTAAAGGGAAATTATGAGTAAACGGGAATAAAATACTTTGCTACATTAACTTTGTATTCTGTCCAACTAATGAGTAATAATTTCAACTTCTGGTGGTCATACATAAGACTCGTCATTCTTGCTAAGATTTACGACTTTTCATAAAATGGACAAATAACAAAGTGCGAGGGGGATGAGAAGAACACAAAATCGTTAACATGTAAGGGCAAGACGTAGGCACTAAATTAAATTTTTGAGTTTTTACTTCGCGGTCACATGTGAAATTATAGGGAAAAGGTAGGGAGTGACTTTACATAAATAGAAGTATCTATCATCACTTCATATAGGAAAGGTGGTTTCAAACGAAAGAAAATGGCAATTAAGCTCGTTGCCGAATTGTTTTGAGGTGTTCGTTCTGCGCAAAATGCCTAGTATATGTGATTTTTTCTATCATCTCTCTATAAATAGGCAAAGATTACGTTAGCTAAAAAACTTGTGACCTTGCGGAGGCAATTTTGGCGGTTCTGAAGATTGATGAGAAATTGGGTTGGCCCTCTACTTACTCATTTATAAATAAAAGGCCACACTTCATGGATTGTTTTATGATCCCAAAAATATGAGAATAAGATTAATTCACAAAACAGGATAGCAAACTGCAATTATTTAAAGGCTAAGTAAATAGTGATGAAGCGTAAAAAATTCGCTGTATCATATGGGGAAGAGGAAAAAAAAAGAGATGGAAGCCGGGGCACTTGCACATAAATTCATTTAAATGAACGATGCTTTACCTGCATATCCATTAACCAAAATAGCGTAATGACAGTGTGACATTAAAATCGAGGCCAATAGCAAATTTTACGAAGGATTACAATGCGAGCAAAAGGAAAAGTTTTTCACGACACCTGCACGTTTCAGAAACTAAGGTACAACTTTTCAAAGGATTATATTTACAATCCTTTATGGTCAGTCTATATAAGTTATCTAATCGTTTAAATTTTTGTTTCATTCGTTGAAGGACAAATTATAACACGCGCGTACGCCCCGCGCAACCTAAATCAGTGATGGGCGTGTAGAAAACGACAAATAGATAGACTTACCTAAATGCAGATAAAGCCATTTTAAAAATAATTAACGCAGCACCAATACTTTTGATAATGCATCCAATATTGAAATTGAAATAACATTTGAATTCTACATGCTTTCCTGCAAAACATTGAAAATTTTTAATTCCATTTGATTGATTATGCCATTCGCGTAACACTGACACGTCAGATTATTGCATTCGTGATATTAACGTCAACGTATTGTATATCGCTAGTTAGACCGTCTTAGGAATGGAGGAATCAAACGCCAATTCAATAAGCGATGTTGAACACGAAAGACAACAATTTGAAGCCTTAATCTTTTGCCGCAAGACTAAAATCTTGCAAATTTTAGAAGAGGCGATCAATCAACTGGTAGAGGAGAAGCCTGGAGATGCCCCGGGATTCTTAGTACTTCCTCGTGCTAAATTGTTAAATATAGGTTTGCAAGTTAGATTCATATTCGGCTTCACCCCTCATCACGAATATATCCGCGAAATGGTGTGAACTTTCACATCTGCTTTACCTTTCCATTGAAGTTATCAGACGAAACTCCTCCATGGTACGCTGCGCTTATTCAAATTATCTTCTTAGTGCATGGGTAATTATGTCTCAAACATCAATAAATATGACACAAATTGGGCTGAGACCCATCTCCGCAATATATCATCTTTTCTTCAAACTTGCAAATTGAAACCGCGGTACCAGATTCTTCTCGACAGGTTTATACGGTTAGAATTATTGTCCCTAAGTTCCAACTCTATGCAGTGAACAGTACAAGATGGCTATAGACAGAAACGAGGAAGATCAATTCGATATCTCGGAAATGGCATCATTACCGTCTAAATGTAGTAAACAGACTCTTGGGTAAATGTCCTCGTACTCGAATTTCTAAGTAAACAAACAATTCTAAACTCGATCTTCATTGCAGTACTGCGCGAAGTAAAAAGGATCGTCTCCTTCCTAGTACAGTCGTGGAAAAAGCTTCCTCCTCGGCCAATCTCTTCTCGTCCATCTCTTTTGCTTTCAACTTTGCCTTGGTGGAGGCTGCGCTGCACCTATCTGAACGGTACAGTCTCGGGAAACACCTGACCGTTCTTCTCGCCCTCGTGAGTGAGGTACCCCTCTAGAGACAAGATTCGCCAAATGCGCATGCCAGTCGTGTCATCGTTTAAAAACTAACTACAATTGTAGGTGAAGAATGAGGTTTTCTGTGGGGATGATAGGCCTAGGCCTAACACTTCTGGGCTACCACCTAGAGGTATTCCTCACTTGGTTGTATTCTCGCGGAATCAGAACACAGGCAAGTGTATTGGAGAAATCGGAATTTTTCCCAAGCGTCAAGCTGAATCCTATGAAGTGAGTGACGTGATAAAGCTTACCGCTTTCGTCTTCTCACCTCTACTAAATTCAAACACATCCGCTATTGCCAATATGGGGTTTATTTTCTTCACTTCTAATGTGACAATCCTTCATTAAGTAGATTGTCGCCCCAAAAATCTATCATTCATGTCCTACTAAATCTATAATTGTAGCGTGGTGGTATTCGAGAATAACCAGAAGCTGTGTTTTGGGGTAAATCTGCTTATTTCTACGTCGTGAAAGGAAAGTGTGCTGTTTTATGCGTATTCATCTGGCTGCACGAAGTACATGTGGCCCGCACCCGTCCACTCCAAGGCGGAGGGGATGCGGAGAAATGCGGGTGGGATAAGCTACCGTTGAACCCTCAAAAATACCTGAAATTTGAAGGAGGTGTGAGTCTGTTAAAACCTCTTCGCCTGGTATTACCACTGCTGCGTGTTGCGACACTTCCAAATACTTCGGAGTGGAGAGCATTCACATTTCCATATGAAACGAGGACTGTATGAGTATGTTTGTGTTTGTACTCATGCCGTCATAAAAACCCACCACAACCCGAACACACCCTATGTTAGCCCTACCCCAGAGTGCGCTTGCGTTTGTTTGTGTATGTTTGTATAAATGTGCTCAATGTTTACCATTGGGAAGGTTAAATGCCACATTTTCAGTAACCACCTTTGATATTCTCTTTTAACGTAAGAATATATACAATTTAAAAAAAAACTACTGCGAAATACTGACAAGTAACGCATATTTGCATGTTGCGGTGGATAAAACCCATCAAAATTGATATTGGGGCCTATTCTGTGGGGTGAATTGTGGCCCACCGTTAGTAAGTGACATGTATTCTTCTCCTTTAACATCTTCTCACAAAATAACTGGTCACAAAAAAGCAACGTTGATGAAAAGTTCACTTACAACTGAGCCCTTATGACAGTGCCCGCACTTCCTCTTTTAGCAGGACATGAGGCTTTGCGGTGTCCACTGAAATCTCCTCATTCATCGGTGAGAAAGCATGTGCCTCTGCCTGCCGTGTTTCAGTACACATTGAAATCTACGCCTTTATGGTTTTTGCCCACAATTATATCCTGGTAAAGTACTAATACAGGGAGGCGGATGATTAAATCATCCCTAAACGCAGAGTTATTAGGCGGCCTACTGGTTAGCCTGACCACATAACTTACTTCTGTTAACTATATTGCAGACTTGTACGATCTTTCGCAGGAAAATTGTGAGGAAATTTGAATCACGCTGTATATTCCCGTTAGACAGAGAAGATTTTTACTTGGTCAAATGAGTTTAGTAGAAAACCTTAAGTTTGCCTTGTTTATGGAAGTAGATTAATGGTTATTCGGTTAGAGGGGAAAGAATAATGGCCTACTGCGCTGTAATAAAATCAGTCAAGGCTATTAAATTGAAGGTCGTTCGGGTGTCCGCAGTTTGGGGAAACATTTTAAACAATTTTTATGCGTGATAACACATTCCTCGCACTGGTTGCTGGGATCAGACTCTCTGTGCGATACCTCCTTTATCACTGGGATTTTAAATAACTTGAGCGCTTAATTTCGAAGTACTAAAATAATCCTTCCCTATGAGTGCATTGCAGCTATGAAAATTATTATTTCTCACTGCATGCGTCCTTGTCCAAAGAGAGCGAAGACGTAGGCGGCCAGCGCGGACGAATAGACTACGTGTGATCAGGTGCTTGGAAGAGAAATAGGAATTTCTTAATGTTTATCTATCCCCTTTATTTTACGCGCAGTATGTGGCGTTCAGTAAAACAGTCTGGACATTCTTAGTACATATGGCTTAGTTAATTAACTGAACGAATGAACACATTAATCTCGAATAAGTAAGATGGGTACTGATGGATCCAAAATGGTTGGAGAAGTCTTAAATTATTCGGGATGCCTCAAAACCAACGATAAACAGTTAATTTTGTGTATGAGACGGCAAAAGCCTTTACAACACAGGTGACAGTCTTTGGTGGGCTTCACTTTCTCCTTTTTTTACTTACATTCTAGGAAGCTGTCGGCACCTATTCCAAACTCTTTCACCAGGTAGGCAACAAAGTTTCATAAGATCCCGAGACAAAAAAATGGCCTGATGAATTTGACACCATTTAATGCTGTCGAAAAATTTGTAATTTTCTGCCTGAGTCCTGTTTACCGGTTACACCGAAAGCTTGTTAATAACGTTCCAAGGAGCACAAACAACCGGTCGTTGAGAAGTTGGAACAGGCGATCGACTACACCATCAATTTCCTGAGAGATAGGGGTTTGGAAGAGCTCTTTTCTCTGTCTCTCACCTGCTATCCCTACGCCGTATACAATGAGGTGAGGGTTTGTGTCTACTTTCATCTGTCGATGCTGGTTTTGGTTTAAAAGAAAATTTAAAATCCATTTGGGTGTTTGTTTGTTTACCCATCTTTGTGAGTGTGTGTGTGTGTATCTTCAACAAAATGCTATCCGTAAAGTTTAATTTTTGACGAACAAATTACTCTTGAGCCTATTTTAGGTAATTAAAATTCACTTCCTTCGTTCTCGCAAATTTTGTCAGATTACGGTCTGAGGGAAATGACATCAATAAGTTCTTTTGACAACAAATTAGGATTTATTATGAGATGTCTTGCGCCCACGATGTTTGGAAGAGGATGTGTAAAATCACGAGGCTGTGAGAGGATGATTATCAGAATCAGAAAATGATATAAAGCACCACATCTGTCGTTTCCCGACAAACAGTCTCTCATTTTTTTAGGTAATTTATTCATTACTTTCCCAGACTAGAGGCAAGTATGAACCGACAAGAGGAGGGTTCAAAAATGCCGACGAAATGGTGAAAATGTATGTAACTCTTGTGACAACCTATCCTCAAATTAAAACACTCACAAATCCCCTACGCACGGAGGACTTTCAAGGCTGGACAAGACTTCGAGACAGCCTTCAAGCATCCGAGAACTGCTGCCACGTACAGATCTGTGCCTCCTCAAGGCCCTGGGATGCTGGATCGACTCTCCGGCTCTCAGCAGTTCCATGTGCACCTGAAATCGCTCGTCTCCACAACACGGTTTTTCAGGCCTGCGATGTAAACGACAGAATGCATGCCCTCAATACCTCCGACTTAGTCGCCTTTGACGGTGTCTTTGAGGCTCAAGCGGGGGTGCTGTCTTCTCCTCGACGCCGTCGAATCAATTCTCGCGGTGCACTGTGAGTGATCTACGCTTAGCAGGCATTCATCTTGAAAAAATGTGACCTACGGCAAAATATTCATGTACTTCAGCATTTCATATCTTGGCCTTACAGAATCTCATATGTCATCCATCCATTTATCATCTGGTCAACCGTCTGATTATATGTCTCACGTGCCTGTCAATTGAAAATTCTCTCGTGTGCAGTGGTCGTCTTACTCACTTAGTGATCACAATTGAGAGCACTTCGACAGGCACTTGTAACAAACGTCACGTTCACGTGTTACTTTAATGTTTATCCGATTACCTAATTTATTTCTCGAAGCGCATTTCATTTCAGACCTCCCCGCCACAAAGACATGATGACTCATATTTCGTTTTACTGAGTGCGATCGATCGCGAGTTGTGATTGGGTGTTCGTAGTGCTGATGTAATCCGCACACTATTTATACACTGCTGTAGGTAAGTGGAAAAAGGAGATTGAATTCTGTCTGCCAGGAGATCCAACATCTACGCGTAAGAACGACTTGGCTCTAGCGTTGGTGAGTCTCTTCCCCGCCTCTGTCCACACCGCCCCAAGGAACCTTACATTATCTGATCGGAGTAGTCAAGCTCATATGATATCGTACCCTGGAATAATCGCTTTAATTCGTATGACAGGCTATAATTAGCGTATGTCAATAAAGATTCATTACTAGTCAAGACATGACCCTGTCTAGCACCTTCAGTTTTCCGAGGCCTGGGGAATTTCCGAGGCATGGCGCGCGCTGAAAGGCATTCAGATGACAACTTAGCAACAATTTAGCATTCGGTATTGGAAGAGGAGTTGGCCTTGATGTCTCTTCATCCCCACTCCTCCCCCTTCACGAAACAACGATGTTTTTTTAAGCTACTTATCTCAAACCCATACTACTCTATTGTCTGTGCCATTAGGGCACTTGTCTCAGTTCTTCGCCTCGCAACTTATATCCGAAACAAAACTTCGAGATGGCGGTAGATCTCGACTTCAACAACTGCCATGACAATCAGCATAACCTAGACTACAAAACGAGTGGTTTTAACATTATTCCAGCTGTTTAAGTATGATTATGATTCCTGTAATTTTTTATTCTGCTTTTTTTTGCTTGACTAGGCCATTGCATCTGGAGCGGAATACATAAACTTCGGGAGTATTACGTCCACAACAACACAATCTCAACTCGCCCAATGGATTGACATTGTCTACAATGGGACTGAAAAAAAAGCCTAAGGCATGAGTAAGACGCCAGTCTGTGAGGTGTCATCAAGAGACAGATCCTACACTTTCATTTCCCGATCTCTTCCATTGTCTATGTTTTCGCGTATGAATACCGGAACAAAAGTAGTAACAAAGGCCAATGCTGGTGTGTATTGTGAGTAAATTAGAATAAATCGTCTTGTTTTTAACTCTTTATTGGTATTCTGACAGTTCCAGTTAAGCGAAGGAGGAAGTAGGGGAGTTCCAGAGTTACCAAGACTATTAATTCTATGTTGAGGAAGGAGTGAAATGAGCCTTAATATCCCTTTTAAACTCCTATTGTGCTCTCAACCGATGCGGAAGTATCAACTTATCGTACCTTTATAATGAAAATGATGCACCGTGAGAGTCCGCAACAGTGAAAGTTATTGGGATTTTCCTCACTCGTGGATGACTAACCCTTCCCTCGCTCCCCATTACCGCAATACCTTGGAGACTAGCTATCATCGCCGTAGTCAAGGTGACTTATCATAAGAATGCCGTCCCATAATGCTCCCCAGAAGCAACTACCTTCAAACCTCGACATTAATCCATTAATTTCCTCAGTAATATACAGTAATCATTGGCAAGGATCCAGTTAGGAGATTGCCTGAAGAAAACTGACTGTAGACCTCACAGGTAACTTTCGTAGTCTTAGCTCTAATTGTGCATCAACTTTAAGGTCCATCTTTATTAGTTGAAAATATACACGATGAGAATGGAGAACGAATAGGAGGGATAGATTAAAGAGATTGGGAGGGGAAAAGACAGGCGGCAGGTTTTTCGGAGTCCATAAAGCCAGAATGAGAATTCAGTGTATGTCACGGGTGAACAAGGAAGTGTTGACAGAATTATCACATTAGGTTGAGTAGATAGGAAGACCTCTGGGGATGTTGTTACAGACTGATGTTAACCGGGTTCGGTGAATTTTAGCATTGCCATTACATTCTGATCTCCATTAGTACCACGAATGAACTCTTCGCGGGAGAGTGCACCATCCTTGTTGACATCCATCTTCTCGAAGATGGCTGCTGCGTGCTCTTCCGGTGTCATATGACCAGGCGGCAATTGGTTGGTGTCGATCACTCCTACGAGTTTGTAGAGGGCCTAAGTGAATAAAGGAGGATAAGTGCAGATAAAATTGGCGTCTATAATCCTTTTTATCCACACACCCCTGCTTAGCCAGTTAACGAGAGTGACAGGGAAAAGATCAACCTCGTAGCCGGTTTTAGACCTCTACGCATCATGAGGCTTAGAACGAGAATTATACTCAATTATATGATAATGAGTGGGCAGGAATAAATAATGCATTAGAACCCACGTTCTCCTTTACATAAGATCAAGGAGCCATGATCTATTCACTTACCTGTCAATGTGAGTTTATATTACTGATGAGCCGGGATGATATAAGTAGTACGTGCGAAGCGCAAAATAACTGCTGGAACACAATAAGGGGCCGGTCAAAGCTGACTAGTCCTCATTCCAAGTTGACTCCCTTTGGTACATGTCTAGCACCCAAACAATAGGCAAGTGTAACATGAATGGGACAAAGGTGAAATGTTCTAGTGGCATTTGTGGATGGCGTGACGTACGAGATAATGCGAGAAGGTCGGTACATTTGACAAAATTCACAATAAGAAGCTAGTTAAGCTGAGACAAAGCGTGGACTACAGATTGCCACGTTCTCTCTCTCCATTCCGTCATCCAGGTAATCTTCATTCAATTCTACTGCGAGTGGATTTGACGCGAAACCCGACTAAAGACTCCTTAAATTTATTGAATCAAAAGCACTTCAAAGTAATTTCCGCATGCTCGACGAAGGCACATTCATGTCACCCAGTAGTCGTCTATCGTGGCGCCTAACGACCAACCGTAGTAGTTAATAAGAAGTGGATGGAAGGAGGAGATGAAGTAGAAGGGGCAAGAAGGTGAGAGGAGAGACATGTCTCACACCCCAATGAATAAATCAGAGAGCCTCCGATAGAGGAGCAGCACTACATTTTCGTTGTCGGCGATGTGGATCTTTAAGGGTCAAATTGCATCGGGTAGGATGGTAAGGCTAGATGAGTTCATCACTAATGGTGCTACATGGATTAACACGGCTTCACCTCTTAACA
Organism: Dipylidium caninum; assembly: GCA_017562135.1. Taxonomy (NCBI): domain Eukaryota; kingdom Metazoa; phylum Platyhelminthes; class Cestoda; order Cyclophyllidea; family Dipylidiidae; genus Dipylidium; species Dipylidium caninum. The sequence goes on from QEYB01000999.1 coordinate 586,024, forward strand.
CCCGCGCACGTAGGCACACACACACAAACGCACACACGTGTACGTGCATGCATAAATGCCTACTCGCATATAAGTTGGCCCCAAAAGAACCTTTAATAGTAAAATGTCTGAAGGATATGAAAAGGTGGGTGAGAAGACCGCCTATCTTTAACTTCCTCAGTAATACTGACGAAAAATTAAGCTACAAATTAAGGAAGTTTTGGCGAATTTCAGGCGTAAAGGTGCATAGGCAAATAGCTAGTACCGTTGCAAAATTCGGCTACACATTAGAGTATTTGTAGAGTCTTCACTTCTAGCCTCTCTGTCTCCTCGGGTGGAGTTACAAGAGTCCATGGTGACGTTGTTACAAGGAGGATTAATTTCAAAGTACCGTCTAACATATCTCACCACCCTCAGTCTCGCCACTATCGTCGTGTTTGGGAATTTAAAGACTGGGACAAGTGACACTGCGAATAGTAAAACAAAAAAATTGTACACCGAGACAACGAATTCCACGATTTGAATGACCCATTCTGCACTATCACAATACACAACTAGGCATGCCAAGTTATTATGGAGTTCGATGTATTTCCGTCTACTGATTGACAGGTGAGGAGATTAAGTAACTGAAAGAAAAAACTATGAGCTACTGCAACTCACAAAAAGTGTGAATGCGTAAAGCTGGGAAGAAACCAAGAGAAATTTCAACATTTCACGCGATAGGATTGAGGTCAGCAAAACAACGTGCCTTCTCTAATCTGAACAACGAATCAGACTTCACATGAAAGCATTCTAATAAACTGACGAGAATAATACCTTTTCATATACGTAGTCTCGTAAACTTTTGCCTCAGTATCTAAGTGGGCAAGAAGTTTTAGGGAGGTGCCATCACTCCCTCATGAAGCATTACAACGTTGTAACTACTCATTTAGTTAAATCACGACAAAATTGGCCTGCAAGACCTAAGAAACTCCGCCCCTCGCCTTAGCTAGAACTAACATCCGATGGCGCTCGGGTGTTGGCTTATGAGAGCTCAACAGTTAAGGGTGTGGATTTCACTCAGCTATACCCTGACCAGATCCGGCATTCAGGCGGAGGTTTTGTCACTACTCTGTACCTGACCAAATCCGTACACGCCTTATGGCGGTGCTTAAGAAGCCTCATAAAGCCAAAATACCAAAGTAAATGCAGGTACAATTTACGGTACTAGCCATACCCACTCCGTCTGACTCCATAATAGGGCCTTAGGAAACACAAAAGATATTCCTCATCAAGTTTACGTCATTTGAACTGTCCTACGAAGTTATATCTTACCATTTACGTAAAAAACTGACCCATTTTTGGCAACGAGGCTAAAAAGGTGTCCAAGAGGTTCAAATTCGGCATGAATTTAAATGCGCCCTGATGCCAATTAGGACTTTGGAATAAAATTATTAGATGTAAAAGTTAATATTAATCGTTATGGAGAAGGTCGCTGAGAAAAGTGGAAAACGCTAGTCATACAGATTATCACAAAAATTATAGCGGTTACGGTGAGTCAGTTTATGCAGATAAAATAATATGTGCTAGTGAAGACTGACGCAATGTTTTTCACGTTTGCGCAGCCTGATAACGCTAAAGTTGGGCTGTCAAATTGAGAGCTATTGTGAAATCCTGCCTAAATAACTCCATTATTTATGAATCCGATGAGCAACGATTGAGTTCCATTATGGAAGGGAAATATCATATCTAGGAATATGGCGCCTAATCAAATGTTTTGAACATTGTTTATATACCAACCCCATAATAAGCACCCATCTAGAAGTCAAAAAAGTGATGCTAATCCTACATACTATTTAATATGCCCGAAAAGCTATGGTACATTTATATTAATATAGGAAAAATTAAGAACATACATTATGATTACACTGCATTTTAGATTAAACAAAGGCATAGAAAGCAGGCTGATAAAGTGCAATAAGAGCTAATCATAATTAATGCATCACAAATTCCGAGTTGTACCTCTGTTTTACAATCGAATATCACGTGTCTATCTATATTTGTAAAGCCTTATATAAAGTGAAATGGATAGATAAGGTTTAATGCAGATTGCGTATACGATGAAACTGTTGGAACCTACTTTAAGCATTGTGGTAAGCTCATTCAAAGTAATAACACCATTTTTGTCCTGATCATAGAGGTCAAACGCCCAGTTTATTTTTTCATCAACAGTTCCGTTGTTTATTATCCCCAACGCGCAAGTAAATTCTGTGAAGTTAACGACCCCATCGTTATTCGTATCGAAACTGTTAAATACGATATCCGCGAAAGCGTCGGAATGTCCGCCGGGGAAAAAATCTGAATAAACCTGGGCGAACTCACATCGGCTCATTTGTCCGTTTGGGAATTGCATACAGAATCTTTTGTACCAGTCTTTAAGTTCTTTTGGCGACATTTTTGTTTTTTCTGTAGCATTTTAAGAGTATCCTGGTCGAGAGTTGTATGTTTGTTCCCCATGTGTTTGATAGTCGCAGCAGTTATTCTGCATATGATTTCGAAACGTAAAAACAAGTGTATTGCAAAAACAAAATAATTTGTAAGAATAATGAAAACAGGCATAAAACTACTATATACTATCAGAACTAGCAATAATTCCAACGATTAATAATATTTTAAGCAAAATTTGTATGACAATGGGATGAACAAGACAAACAATTTCTTTACTTAGCTACACGCCAAAAAGGTAGCAACCGCTTATGAACATGTCTACCTTGGATTGATCCTTGCGATTTATCAGAACTTAGAAAATGCGCCTGAATGACGGCTGAAGAACTGGCAATTATCAGACATATTCGGATTTGGCAAATCTGTGAGCCACGCCAAGCAAACGCACGGTGTGTTGCCCTTTTATTCCACCTGTAACGAGGGTCCATGCAATAGAAGGATGTGGCAAAATTAATGAAAGGTAATCCAAAATTTTAAACCAGAAATTATATCAATGGGTCCCGGGTGCGCTGTTAAATCTTTTCTCCAATCCTTCACCATGGCTTTGTTATCCTCAACGGAAGGCGACTCTTGCGCAAACTACCTCACAAGATGCAGCCGTTAATAAATTCTTGTGCAATGTGTAGCCGTGCCTCAGGATCACATTTTGTTATAGCGGACGGCTACTGGGATATCTAGTTTCTCTTGTGCAGTGCCTTGCCCTCTTTGGGCGCTCTAACTTCTCGTGGGATGGATAAAGAAGTCTTTTGGAGACGCTAGTGAATCTTCTCTCGAAAGCACAGGGGTATACTGCTAACCGAATTGTCTTGCTTTTGTCTTGGTTACAATCCCTAATGAAATATTTCGTCAAATCCGTTAAGATTGGTTGATCACTTAAAATGATGTGCCAATAATAGCCCTCTCCATACTTTACAATATGTCCACGTCGCTCCATCTGTTAGTGGGGGTCATCCTCTTTAGTTCTGCTACAGAGTGCCCTGGCTGTTTTTAGGGAAATAGGCTGTTGTTGCGTAAAGTAAATAACAGGAGACGCCAAAAGGATATGTTTATAAGATGGTCAGTGGGGTTTTCGCGTTTGAAGTATTACTCCAGATGTTATTTCCAATAATATTGACTTTTCATTGACGGTAGGCCACTGATAATAAAAATTCGCTTGAAATGGGCTCAAGGTGTCACTTACTAAATAATTACGTTAACGAGTAATACAAAGCATTGGTGGTTATGTTGCGTATGTGACAAGACTCTTGAGACTTATACATCGCGTAATTATGGGCTACTCAATTACTATGTTCTTGTGCGCATCATATGTGTGCAAATGTATTTATGATCCAAACCAAAATCCAACGTTTTAAGTGACAAAATGATGCTGCATTTTGATTGGACTACCGATGCTTTCGTTGAATTTACCAGCTTGCTAAAGCGCTATTTTTAATAGATTTGTTGGGTGTCAGGGCAAACGCTTTTTCCTGTGGAGCTGAAGATTTTGTAGTATATTTATCATCGTTCCTAAGGTAATTGTCCGACGAATCCATACCCTAAACATATCTAAGCTTTCTAACGTCACAAACCCCAGGACTTTGGCGAGCTAGCCAACAAAAAATGTGTTTTTATATTTTGGTACGACGTAAAATGGTTGAGTGACTTTTCTATTTAGTTTTGTAATAATTGCTTTTTGTTTCAGAAACGATTCGATTACTTGTCTTTTTTAATGCTAGCCTGTTCATGTTCTAGTTTGTAACATCTCGACTTTTTTGGTAAATCGTTATATACTCTTCTCTTGACACTCTACCTGGGGCCATACAGATTCCTCTCTTCTTCTCTTATCGTCGTTTTTCAAATATTATGCCACTAGCTATTTGCTAGTAGCTGCACCCTGTTGTGGGCAATAAACATTTGCTGCTTTTATATAATTACTTCAACAACATCAAATCTACATTTTTGGTTTATCAATCTTAATTTAAGAGCATTGTTATTTCTTTGGCCGTAACTTGTAAACTCTGATATAATTATTGCTTTTAATTTGGTCCACTTCGTCCCTGGATTTAAGGTACGTGGAAAATAGCAATGAGTGGAGGCGGTACTGGTAGAGCATCTGGTCGTGCACATTTCCGAAGCAAATTGGGGTGTTGCATTTGCGGCACCAAATCGTCCAGCTCTCGTTTTACTGCTTCGGAGAGGTATGCTGAACATTTTGGCCCTTGCTTCGGTGAGACGGCTTCACGGCGTTCCGGCGATCTCTGCAACGCCTGTGTACTCTGTGTCAAACGGTGGATTCAACGCGGAAAGCAGCCAGGTTACTTCTCACAGGTATGCTTGTTCACAAAATGATCGTATATTGCCTTTTTAAATGGAGCCAAGAAAACTACTCTTTGAGATAACCTCGTGCGATATAGGCGTATATTACTTCAAAGCCCCGTAGTCTGGAAGATTTTCGAAAATTTAAACATTCCCATTGATGACAGTAATGCTATTAATAATTTTCTTTGTGTAGATTTATTCGAATCATTTTGCGTAAGCAATAACTTCTTATTTGCGGAGGTGGCATTATTTGGTTTGTTGGGTGATTTAAAAGACTGTCATCTTGTTGTGGTGATTTAGGTGTCAGATCTATCCTCATATAAATGTCTCATATACCAATCACCCATCTGTTATGCTGTTGATACGGAGTTCGGGGTAGAAAGTTGAATCATGAAGCCGTGAAATGGAAGGGGCACCTAACCATAATACTAACCATGATCATGTCGACGTTCGTGATAGATGAACTGATGAGGTCATTGACACTATCTCGAGACAGCTCGAAACATCCATTATTCCGAGACTGACCATAACACGGTAATAGACTAAGACCAGGTTTTCACCCCCACATTAATGCCTTATGTATTATCCGTATCCTACGAATGAAGTGTATCCTGCAGCAAAGTCATTGCTGCACAATCGAATCTGTGGTCTATCGGTCTACTCTTCCCTTTGATTTTTTTTATCACATATCCCGTTTTCATCTTGAATGTGTTTTTATAAGGTCCATTCCGAGTGAAATACAATTTCTCCACCTCTTTTTTATCTAGTTCACTTCAAAATACACTTAACATACCTTGGCATTCTCGTTAAGGCACACATATATGCACACACATAACCCTAGTTGATGGTCAAGATATGCCTCACGTAAATGTTTTCGTTACGCTTTTGTTAATTTCATGTATTTTGTAATCTATAGGGACTTAGATGAGGTTTCGTGCCTCCTGCTATAATAATCCTCTGTAGATCAAAGGTTGAAAATTAAGTCAGTGGCGTCTATGGGGCTTACGTTGATTAATAGTTTAACGTACTGACAGGATATCTTTTGGCTCGGTAAATTTTTAAGTGGGATTTCTATGGTGTTTGTGGGCCGTTTTTCAGTGTATTAGGTTATTTTTTCCGATTTCGTTTTCGTGTAATAATAGTGTGTTTATTGTGCAGCTCTCCCACTTTTCGTTATCTCCGGAAGTCAAAGCATTTCCATTTCTAACAGGATCCTACTTTCTAATTGGCTCACTTTGAAACCATCTAAACCTGCCACTGCATATTCGTACGTCAGACTGTGCATTTACGGATGCGGAGACCTAGTTACGCACAGTATGAGTTCGTTACTGTCGCGGCGAATTAGACCACTAAAACTTTGATCCTCGGCTTATGAGGTGTCATAAAGCACACCCGTTTTTGTCAACCATATTCCTTTCTCGAAACTATTTACTTGACTTACTCGAGTTCTTTTCTAATTCCGCTCGTATTATTGGGTCCTGACGGACGAACACAAAGTGCATTCAAAGGTAGACATTTGTTTGGTCTGTTTGGTCTCCCGATGTAGCCGTTTTGGAAGGGGCGAGTGGTGCCACTCGGTCCAACTCAATCATTTTATTCATGAGCATAAAAATTTCACCTCCTTCATGTTTCAACTCGTCTAATTCAGTTCGAGTAAAACAGTTACGATCTCATTGGGGGTTTGTGATGCTAGTTACGAACTGTGTGTTCCCGAAATACACCCACACGTCTCCATTGTCATTAGGCCAAATTAAACTTGTCAACACCTTGGCTACTCACGCTTAACATCCTAACGTTGTCGTACCTTTGAGATTTTGCCTCATTACTCCCACATGGCTGGTAGTCCGGTCCCTTCCCACCATCTCCTGACAGAGGTAATTGGAGTTTGCGACGTCGTACATACTCTCAACTCGATTCTTGGAAGAGCCTTTTGTCTTTTAATAGTGGCAGTCACCTGTCAAGTGAATTGGGTATCTGGGGATGAATCACCAGAAGACTTGAAATATTATTAATTCTTTTTTTCTACTGATGCAATCTTTGTGTTTGAGTAAAATGCCTCTTTCTCCCTTCACCATGTAATCCTTTTGATATAAGTTTTCTCTTTGTGTTCAGTCCTACTTTTCCCTTATTAGTTCGCATTATTAGAGCTTTTCTGACTTTCGTCAACCGTTTGAACGGGCCATTTTGCGCACTCCTGCGCTTCAGTTAACGAGCGCACCCACTCCAATTTCACACGAGTGCACGTTTGCGTGTGTGTGTGTGTGTGTGTGTGTGTGTGTGTTCGTACTTTTAACATGCCTTCGAGCTGTTCTTTATTCGAACGTAACCCACCCTTTAAAAGTAACTCGCAGTTCCAACCTCCCCCCCTCAGGCATGTAAATTCGCCATGAAGTCAGATGAAATTCGTTTGGATTTTTCGCGCAATTTATTTCCTTCCAAAAGACCAAATTTTCGTGTCGATGACCTTTCCTTCATCAGGGTCCTACATCTTCGACGCGTGAAAAGGTCCGCATTTGACACAATGCACAACTCTTCCGTAGAATCTACGTCCATAAACCTCATTTTCATTAACTTTATTTCATTCAGGCCACCCGACTTTTTGGTGATGTCCCTTTAAGCCTCGTTTCTACGTCCCCTCTCGCGTAATGAGGCCATTTCCGCCTTTTAGCCATGCTAATGAGGTCTGTCGAAGATATATTCAAGGCCTTTGAAAGATTTGTATTTCTGTCATCCGATTATTTCATCTCCACTTTTGGTTTGGCATGGATTAGAACACCCCACCTCCCTCCTCCCGTGTCCCCATACTTAGGAAGACACGTCTAATGCCACTGATCCCCTAATTTACACGCGTGAACACCTCTCTTTTGGTGTAAATCTTTGCCATTTATCCGAGGATTTCCTCATTCCTCCATTGATCCTCGTCGTGACCCTATTTTGGAGCGGTGTACTTTTACGGAAGTAAATTTTATGCTTTTACCCGAAATTGCAGAGAACCTCAGTTTGGGGTTTTTATTTTACCCAACTTCCGTGTCGATAAGGGCCTAGATTCAATTGTTAGCGTTTTTTGGAAGCTTACCTATTTGTTGAAGGACAACATTAACTCTTTCAGTGAGAGTAATCAAGTCACATATCTACGGAATTATTTTAATTGCAAGGGGTGCAGGACCCGTGGTGTTCTTCAACTTGTAAAATAACCGTAAATTCTCACTGTGTGTAGGTTCTGGACAGCAAACAGGGTCCAGGGCCGAAGCATATGAAGGAGATTACCAAGCGGGCCCGTCGCCGAGAAGCTAAGCAACAGCAGATGCTCCAACTCCAAAAGAAACTTCTGCACAACAGCAGCAGCAACAACAACACCAAGTGTCAACGAGGGTGAATAACCGTGCCAGCTCGGCGATGCTGAACAGCAGTGGTGCTGGCGGAGGCTCTAACAACACTCCATCTCCAGTCGTGTCGCGTGCATCACACGGCCATCATGGACATCACCTGGTGCATCATTCAGCCACATGTGTCGCCTGCTGGGCGGACCAGAATAACAGCACTACCGCTGCTTCCACCCTTACCACTGCCGCTGCTTCCACACCAATGGCGGTTGGAAACACCGCGGTCATGCCCTCGGCGCCGACTGCTAACGTTGTGCGAACGCGCTCTTCTGTGTCTCGAAAACTCGATGCGGTTACGAGTAAGATGTCTCACCTTGTTAAGTTGACCTCGTGTAGAGCGACCACGGTCAGGGTTGATGGATCAGATTATGGAACGAGTTAACGACCGCGTTCTGTCCTCATGGCTACCACAAAACTATCTCCCGTTAGTGTCTTGGGCCTGATATTTTTACTCCTGTTTCGGTTAAACTTATCTTAGGCTTTTTGTACATTTATTTAACTCAATTATTCTCGTGACTCAGTGAAAAGTTAGAAGTTAAAGCCCATTCTTACCCTTGGTTTACTAGTGAAGTGGCAACACCCCTCCTTTAGCGAAGGTGAGTGCTGAGAAAAGGGCATAATCTCAACATTTAAATGACAGCGTGGTTGAGGATTGCATCTCTCACTTAATCGAGCTGGGAGTGAAATTTTCATCTCCTCTCAGTTATCTACCTGTTTTTAGCAGTTGGACCCATCAAATACGATTGTTGGCACAGACTCCGGACCGAGCATTTCCAAAGTGTGCAGTGCTTTTGAAATGTCTCCATTGGCTTTTTTACTCTCGTGGATATTGATGGGACTCTTGGCACACAATACTGTTCTCTCTTCCTGACCGTTACTAATCTTTTGACTTATGCGTTCAGAAGCGTCAGGCGATTGAATACAAACGGTGTACGCTTGAACCTTCCACCTCGCCTTTTCTGTGGTGGTGGTGGTGGTGATTGTCGTCAGCACTATTTCGTCCGTCTGCGAATGACCACTCCACAAAATACCGCATCTGCGCACCGATCAAGCGTGATCGATGTGTGACGCCTTAGCAACACCTCATTGCCCCCCAGTAAATTAAAGCCTCGTGCATGAAAATACCAAGCGCCTTTGCAGGAGATGATGGCACTTCAATCTGTTAGTCCACTTGGCGTCACGTGTGCCCAGTTTGACAGGGGTCACCTCTAATCAGTCGTCTTCAGGGTGCACTCTCCCACTTGGGAGAGTTTATCCTATCCAACCGAACAGCTCTTTCTCAATTCCATTTGGGTGATCAGCCCCCAAAGAGGCTAAAATTCACGCCTTATTAACTTCTGCGGCGTATGATGAAGTGCCGAGGCCACACCGCAAGTTGACAGGTCTGCCCTGTCTGTTTATTAGACCTATTAGCGACATCAACATTGGCTTTTTTCCTCATTACCTCGATTTGCTCTTTCTGGTGGATGAAATATGTTCAAGGGTATAAAATTATTTTTCTTTGTCGTAGTAAAATACCACACATTCCATTCCCTTCTCGCCACTGTCTCGAGAATATTCCATTTACTTCCTCATACGACGATAATTACTTTGGGCTCTGTGGAATATTTTCACTGTTTTCATTCCATTATTAAACGTGAATTCTAACATCTTAATCAGTAGCTTCCCCCATCCACTCAGGAGTAAATAAACTCCCGATTGTTCCCTTACCTTCACACAAACTTCGTCTAGCTTAACTTGCATTCTCTACAAGTACGTAGGCGATGCTCCGTCAGTATGTTAGTTACGACTAATTTGGGGTGTGAGCACGTCAAACGACTGGTAAGTTAGTGTGGCTTTTGGTCCGGCTCGACACGTTACAAAATACATCTTGTAAGTTGTGAGGAAGGGATGATCTGTGGAGTACGACGGATTATAGGCGTTTTTATGGAAAGTCTTCATGGTGCAGAATTGGCGACACTGTGAATAGGTGGCGATGAGTCAGGTGTCAATATTTTTAGTAACGTCAAAGGTGCCTGGTGATACTATTGGCTGACAACCGACGAGTGGGAAGGCCATGGAAGTCTGGGTGAGTGAGCGTCTAATCAATTAATCTGAGTAATAAACAATGAGGGTGGATTGAAAGAACCCCCCACAATTTGTACTCCAGGTTTCTATTTGTAAGAACCGGGTGCCGTTATCAGAGCAAGCGCTAAGTAGATGACATTATAATGATGGCATTGGCTTTCTCTTCTAAAGTAGTCTTGCATATACTTTATCGGTTGTCTGTGGATGATTCTCGTCATCCTCCAGGCCAACACTTACGCCCTGCATGTATAAGGCATCACTTAAATCCACTTCTTATGCTCGATTGTGGAACGAGAAAGTGCAAGAAGATACCATATGGGGCAACTCCCTGTTGGGTGGTCCTTCAACTGATGATTGGGACTAATAAGAGCCTTTCTTGTAATGCACTTTGCCCACAGGCAACTCATTCACTTGTTTCTTTTTTTCTCGTTTCCTTTCAGATGGCTCTGGCCTCACTGCCAACGTAGATTTGGCGGCTGACTTTGATATCATCAGTAATTTAGCCGAAATTTCAACTTCCTCCTCATCATCGTCATTGCACTTCACCCCAGGTCGCTCTGACCCCACCTCCCTTCTCTCGGCGCCACCCTCTCGCTGTAAGTCTACTAAAACCATTTAAGTAGAATGATCGCCGTCTGGTGTCCGAAGAAGCGGTGACAGAAGATTCAGCCAGTTTTTTCAACGATTAAATGTATTCTCGGGTAAAAATAATTACCATAGAAGGTTAGCTCAGAAGATTTCCTGTGTGGCATTGGAATTCGAGAACTTTGATACCCTAAGTTTCGTTTACGGCAGCCTTGCTAAGTGGTGTTTAGTACAAATACTTGGGCAAGTACTAAATGACCCAGTGAGAAGATAATTATTTAGTCATTTTCAAGTCGTATTAAAGTTGCCTACGTTCGTGGAAACTTTTATGTGGTGCTATATATTTGAAGTTCTTTTATTCTGGGTCTTATCAGCGGGATTGGGTGAATCGAGCAGCAGTCAAATCAGCCTGTGTGATAGCCATTCTCCGGTCAGCCTTCAACGTCTTCACGAGCACTTCCGTCCGCCACGTCCACCACAGTGTCCAACTCTGGCAACCAACATCGGTGGAGGTGGCGCTGGCGCAGGCGGAGATAACTGCAGTGGAGTGGTAACACGAGCTGCGGCCTCGGCTTTAGTCTCCAACTCCCTTGGCGGCTTTTTCGATGGGGCTTCTTCAACGGCTTCCTCCACCACTTCCACTCCTTCTACACCTACTCGTCGGCATAACCGTCGCACGCGCCTTCCACCTGTCAAAATATCCTCTACCGGTGTCGAGGTTCACGATATCCTACGCAAGATCCAAAAGTTCGTTTCGAGCTCATCTCAGTTCCTATAATTTCTTTAATTTACCTCCTGGCTTTTATATTTGGTTATTTTTATACTCCACTACATTTTGCTTCCTCCCTTTTTTGACATTAATTTCAGGGAAATGTGAGGAACATTATTAAAGTGTCACTCGTTAAATTCGCATTTAACTGCGACTATTTGCTCATTGTGTAAATACGTACACTCGTACAGCATTCACATGTGTTTTTATCCCATTTTGGTTCGAGAGATACGTGCCCCCATTCTGCGTGTGACATGCTGTTCCTAATAGCATTATTACTTGAAAAATCCCATTGTTATTTCATTAGTACGAAAAAGTGCTATTCGGTCTGTATGGATCAATGTAAGCCAGTAAATCAAGTACGAGACTAACACGTGAGTGTCCGTTAATCTGTCCAGAGATAATAACAACGTGAATTTGGACAATCGTCAGATTAACATGGCAATGCAACGCGAGATCCGTTTGCGCAATCGTATCATCAATCCTCCAACAGTCTTCAGAGGTCCCCAGATGACCACCAATGCCCCGACAACTACAGTCGCCGATCATTCTATCACTGCCGCTTCCTCGCCTTCAGTTGTCGGTGCAGCGAACAACGCTGCTGCCACCAATGGTGGCACTCCCTCCGCTGATCTCCGTGTCTAGCCGTCGGTCTGCCTTATGTACATAGCCGCGGTCTTTGCCGAAGCCATTCGTGTCTTTCTGCGCTGTTCTGCTTACTCCTCTTTCACTCCGAGTTTGTGTACATAGTCATAGGTTGGTCTCTCTCTATTTCAGTTGTCTTTCTCTTCGTCCATTTCCAGCCTACCTCTTCCCCCTCCCCCTTCTCGCGACTTATTCACCTTCGGCTCCCGATTGATTTAATTGTTCCTTTCCCTCCTTTTCACTAAGCTGATTTCGTCCGCTTTTGACGTTTTAGCATACGAAATGGCAGCACTTAGTGTGTCTGGTGTAGTCACATTACGGACACAGCTCTTTCATTCGATCACCACAACATGGTGTTTTATCCCTACAACTTCCTCTACCTCCACCTCTTCTATTTAGCCCGCCTAACTACTTCCCTCTTTATGTTAACCCGAGTGCACATCGTGTCGTTGGTCGGCCATAGTCCTATTCCGTGGTCACACGTCTCGAAGTTTTATTTCCCTGGGTAGACCTGCACTTTCGGGAGTTCAAACTACGTGGGCGCCGCGTAGACTTGCCTGTAGACGCGAGAGTTAAGTCTGTCGGTCGACCTCCTCAACGGTGTGCCTGTTCGGCCTTCGCGCATCATGCTGTGCGCCTGGAATGCTTCAAAGTAAACACGGGCAATCTAGCATGGATTGTCTATCTGGTGCGTTACTCGCTTGACGGTCTGTTACTCCGAAGTGCGAAAACAGGCGAGCAGGTGGGGGCTTCACTCTCATCTGATGCATTTCATTGGAGGCGACTAGTCGAGTGTCGGCTTTTCAGGTGAAATGTCACTGTCGACAGAGTGGTCTTCATACAACGCCAGAAATGAGTACTTACTTTCTAAGTCCGGTCACCCGGTTTGACATGGCGGTGTTGTGGCATTCATGTCTGTCGCGCGGGGGAGGTGGGGGGTGTGTCAACCAGTGTGTCTAAGCGTGACAGCTCCACGCGGAAATTGTCGACAGCGGTGGTTTGCCGTTCTCCGGGGACTGGATGGGATGAATCCAGTTGTGACGAGTATATTTCCGCGTTGAGGCACTGCAGTCCGTTCTCCGGCGGAGGTTGACAGGTCCTCTCGTCCGTCTGCGTCGTGTTGATACTTCGGTCCTATCCACAATCAGCCGATTAGAGGCCGGTGATCCCTCCAGTCTCTAACTTAAACGTGACTGGAGTCCCCTCCGCATTCGTCCGCCTACCGATCGGCCGGCCTAATGACGCCATTGCTGGGAGTCGCCTTACTCCACCTGCTTCCGTTTTGTTGACATCTCACCAGAGCATTTGACGGTAGAATTAAACTATGCCTCGTCCTTCGCACCTTATTGGGGATTTACTATTCCGCTACACTTGGTGCCGGTCATTGCATGTTGTCAAGCCGTTTAATAAAGGTGAAACGACATTTGCGCATATGCGATTATTATTTTACCCCGGTACCCCGCGTCCTCATGACGGTAAATTCGCGGGGCGAGGTCACCCGTCAAAGATAAAATAGCGTAATTCCCGTCCTCCCCAGTTCTCTAGATGGTCGGACTAAACCTCCCCCCCCCTCCCGCCCACAGCCAATGTGGCCTGAGCGAAATGACAGCTGATGTGCAAGGTCGAGTAAGTCTCCACCAAAACCTTTGATTGGACAGGCTGGTTGACGGACTCCGGCAGAGGTCCTTGGCCGAGGGGATGAGGACTGAGTATGTACACGCAAAGGGTGGGGATTCGTGGGGTTTGTGTGGTGGCAGTTGGGTACCG